>CM035138.1:24872786-26072786 GCA_020205605.1 Panax ginseng
GAACTCTCTCTCTCTCTCTCTCTCTATATATATATATATATATATAGTGATAAAACATAGTCTAACATCATTCGATCAGGAGTGAATAGGAACATGAGAACATTAGTTCAAATCCAATGAAACATTTAATTGAATTGCTTAGATAGGCTCGTTAATCTTAAATGCCCAAAACTTGTAAATTTGGAGGACTAACTAGTGGACCACTTTGATCAAAACTTAGTGGACTACTTTTAGCTTCCTACTTTCCCTTTTTAGGAGTATTACAAGTATACAGAACACACACTTGACACTTGCGTGTTGTTAATTTTTTTTAAACATTAATAATAGTAAATAATAAAATTAATAATAAGTAGTAAGAGAAACTTAAGATAATTAAGAAAAATATAAGTGGGAGAATGGGAGTAATTCGTGAGAATAATGGAGAAAAAAATGTATTGTATCTGTATGTTTAATTTTGTTCTCTAAAAACTGAATATATCACACCACTAATGTAACACATATCTCGTATCGAAAGATATGAAAAAAATTTGTTTGTACTTAAGAAATTAAGCTATTATCAATAGTATTTTCAATCATGACATTTTGGCTGAATCTGTGGTGGGATAAGATGATCCAAGAATATATTATTGGACCAGTGATTTAAAGCTTTATTTGGATGGATTTGATTCGATTCGGATTTGAGATTTGACCCAATATTTGTTCTGGATTCGGGATTTGACCAGAATTATTTTTATGGTATCAAAACCGACTCTCGAAAGCTCGGGTTATCCGTTCTAGTTGTAGGAAGTGGGGACAAGAAAGCACATAGAAAGATATAGGAAAATTTTGTCTGTAGTTACGAAATCAAGTTTCAAACAATAATATCTTCAATTATGACCTTTTGGGTGAGTCTGTGGTGGACTATAATGACCCAAGAAGACACTATTAGCCCAGTGATTTGACTTAAAATTTAACCAGAGATTTTTTCCGAACTCGAGATTTGATTCGAATTGTTTCAATTAATAATCGCTCAAAATTACTTCCATTTTATAAAGTAGAAGTTAATAATAATAATAATAATAATAATAATAATAATAATAATAATAATCAAATAGCTAAATTTCACAAACATTTACATTTCTGAAAACTGGGTTTTAATCGAAGGACGTTATTCTTCGGTCCCTAACTTATTTTGCATGGATACAAATATTACGTCTGTTTATAATTTTGTTGCATGAGTTGATCCATTTCAATTTATTTATATTAATTTAATATTTTTTAAGTATTATTTAATTCTTGTATTGCTTCAAAGATGACATGTCTGTAAGTTATTTTTATTTTATTATTTTTAGGTTATTTGAAAACTCAAAAGGGTACTATTTAATTTTACTTTTCTTATTGGGATTATATAGTCTTTTATAAATGATCTTTTAAAAATAAATTGTCTACAAGGTTATCATGTTCAGGCTAATTCAAATATAAAAAAAAATATTTAAAAGTATTTTGTAAGTGTTGTTAGAATAAAAATAAGTAAATATTTGTAAACACAATATAACATCTGTCATCTAATTGACAAAAAAAACATATAATAAATCTAGATAAAAGAAAAAATAAAAACAAATCCTAGGAACTAAGGCTCTAATAACTATACGGGCTCATGTTTTATATATATATATATATATATATATATATATATATATATATATATATATATGGGGAGGATCTAAAGTGGATCGAAAAAGAATGGGACAGAAGCAAAAACACGCGGGTTTCGTGGTCAACCAAACTCAGCGTGTTTTTTCGACCTGCACTCAAACCCGCGTGTTTTTGCCTTGGTCCGCTTCTTGTATCTGCTCTTTTAGTCCGCTTTAGATCCTCCCAGATATATATATATATATATATATATATATATATATATATATATATATATATATATATATATATATTAGTTGTGTTTTAAATGTCATTGACATTACATGGACGGTGAGCTAGATTTATCCCAAATTTTGGACAACCTAGATGATTTAGTAAGGTGAGCGGAAATTCAAAATCATTGTATTTTGCTATATATATATATATATATAGGTCCTGTTCTCGTAAGGGCTCCCTTACTTTGTTAAAATGCGGACTTTTTTTTTTTTTGGTTTGTTTTGCTTTTTTTTTTAAAAAAAATAATTATAAAAAAAGTTTAATATTTTATGGAACTAAATTTTTTTCATATACAAGTGTTTTGGATGTGATTTGGATATGTATAATAACAAAGCAGTCCCAGACAATCTGTACCACTATTTTTTGGTATAGGTATCCAAATCACCCAAAAACATTGTATTATGAAAAAATTTCAGTTCCATAAAATATTAAATATTTTTTTTAGTTGTTTTTTTTTTAAAAAAAAAGGTCCAAATTTTAACAAAATAAGGAAGCCCTCATCGACGGTTTCAGTATATATATATATATATATATATATATATATATATATATATATATATATATATATGGGTTCATCCACCATAATTTCACAATGCCAAAGCCCTAACCTAAGCCCAATGATGTCCATTACTTTTTGTTTATGCTGAATTTGACAAGACCAAAGCTAGGAGGCTGTATATAGTGGTACTTACATCACTTAAACTGAAATATGAGCTTAACTAAAAACATTAAAATTTCGAGTCCAATTAAAGTTTTCTATTGACTTACGATTACAACTACAACGTATATCAAATATGATATTAGATAGAATTACAAGATTAACCCACCATATATTATACTATATGTTAAAATAATTATCACTAATATTTTTTTACGTAACTGACAACAAAATAATCGATACATATATAATATATCATTTTTCTTTAAAGTATCCTTATAACAGTAGATATAAATGTCATTATAATGAAGGAAATTGATATTTCCATATCATTTTTTGATATTTTCACACGTATAACCCACATATTAACTGATGTATCGAATTTTTATTAACTAATATGTTAACCTTACGTGTGAAAATATCAAAAGTTGAACGGTTTATAGGAAGAGATAATATCTGCCGTAAAGTTGTGCATCAAATGCACAACTTGACTTAGAATTCTTATCCCCCCAAAGTATATTATTAGAGGACCAAATAATTCTCTTGGAACATTGGTTTAAGAAATAAATTATAATTATACTTGATATTATGCTAAAGATTTCAGTTAATAAATTATAATTAATTCTAGGAGTAATTAACAAGAAGAAAAGCCAAAAATGATATTCTATGGTCAAATTCGTAAACTATAAAATTCCAATTAAAAATTTAATTGTTAAATCAACTATTTTTCATTGTTAGTACTGTCATATGCAACAAATGAAACACATGAACTCCTTAATTTTATCTAAAATTTTTAATTTCTTGTTTTTTTTCTCATGTTTGTTCCCCATTTTGTATTATTGCATATGAATTATCTACGCATGTTAGTGTGAATTACAACAAATTGTATCTAAATTACAACAAGACTTCCCTTAACATTATGAAATGTGACATTGTTTTCTCCCCCATTTGTGTTTGTTAATTATATATCTTAATTCTATCATTTTCATTGCACTCTTCTTGGGAGCAATAAGTTAAATGAGATTTTCTTCTTTGACAAACAAAATTATTTTTATGTTAACGATGTACAATAATTCTGATGTTATCCTCACATACACTGTCACTGTATTAAATTTAAACTTTAATTTTAAGTCGCCAGATAAAAGAATTTTGTTCTTTGTTTACTTTATTTTTTTTTTATCCCTAATGAATAATTTACAAGGGTACATAAGAGGCCGTGCCAAAAAAATTGAAAAAATAATTATCATTAATTATTACAAATTAATACTACCACAATAGGGAAAAAAGTGAAATATATATATAAAAAATAAAATTGGTGAGTTGGATGAGAACATTCTTTGTGGAAAATTGTACTCATGAGTTATACTACATCATGCATGCTTTCGGTTGTGTTACTTATAAGATTAGTAGATTCCTTAATTAATATAGTATTAATTAATTAATTTGAAGTTTAGCTTTTAACCTGTAAATTTTATTCTTTTTGTTATGGTACGGAAACTATATATAAAGTTGTATGAAAAATATTCTATGTACCAAAGATGCAAAAGCACTCAAGATTATGTGGAAATTAAAGATGATGAGTTGTGCATTTTAGACAAGTAATTTCACTTGGTGCGAAATCAAGGGAATAAGTCCTTTAATCTTTAATTCCTCAAAAATTTCCTTTACACATATATGCTTAGATTAAATGGGATTCTAGTAGCATAAAGTGGACACTATATAATTAGTTAAATAAAAAGTTATGTTATCTTTAGTAATTATTAATGAAGTAATAATTTTGATTTTAATTTGAAGTCAAACATATGTGAATTTATTTAATTTTAATTAATATAATATTATATAAAATTATAAAATATATAACATAAACTATTAATTATAAAATTTATTTCATTCTAAATTTTTATAAATTATTTCAATTTTAAAATTTAATATATAAGTCAACAAATTTTATCTAACGGACTATATGAAAACCTTTATACTGTGCATGCAGTTCCATCCTTTTTGAAGAACGTAACTTGATGAACTAATAAATACGTACATAAATAAATGCAAAAGTCAGCTAAGAATCAATCTAGAAGAACAAATAGTAATGGGATGCAAAGCATGCCATATTTAGGTAGTAAGTAACTTACTAGGCATGCACCGACGGCTAATTTAATAGTTGACTTTTGTAGAATATATATATATATATATATATATATATATATAT
Organism: Panax ginseng; assembly: GCA_020205605.1. NCBI lineage: Eukaryota > Viridiplantae > Streptophyta > Magnoliopsida > Apiales > Araliaceae > Panax > Panax ginseng. The sequence continues at coordinate 24,877,562 of CM035138.1, forward strand.
ATATATATATATAGGATCAAGCAGTAGGCATCTCTTAAGTAATAGAATCTCTTAAATAATAGAATCTTTATCAAAACGACGTAGTTTTTTTTGATAAGGCAGTGAAGTATTTTGTAAATACCATGCCATCAACAGATTTATAAAATGCCACCGCATCTTATCAAAATTACGTCGTTTTGATAAAATTCTATTATTTAAGGCATTCTGCTATTTAAAAATTCTACTCTTGATCCTTTATATATATATATATATATATATATGTTTTGAGCCAACAAATATAGAGAATTATGATAGTATATTGAATAATTAAGTAAAGAAAATCAATTGATAAAGAATAAATATATAGCCTGCAGCAAAATTTATATGTATACTAATCCCAAGGGCTTAATTTGACTTGGGTGAACCTTTATTTATTTATATATATGTACTCCTAATAAAAATTAATATCACTAATTAACTAGGCCTAGCATGTCATCTATTTTTTTATTAAGTATTAGTTGGAACTTCTTAATCAAGATATTTTTAATTATTTTTTTTTCTTAATTAGGATGGCAAATTCAATTTCCAAACATGTTTGGGTGGATAGAGGTTGCAATGCTAGCTTGCCAAAGTATATATGTCCCATCAGTTTCAATATTTGAAGCATCAATAGATAATAAATAAATTCGTATATATAATTAATAAAATTCCCATTAAAAGCCAAGAGCATCCTTTTGGAACATTGTGATTAATAGGATGCCTTATATAAAATCACAGTTTACGTAAGCTTATAAGTTCAAACGGTATTTCTACAACATAACCCGTTACTGCCAAATGCATGCAGATAATGCAGGCTTCAAAGATTCCATTTTACAAGAAACAAAGAACAAGTAACCAGTAGCCAGAATGATATTTTCTTCTGTTCCATAGAAATACGTACTCGTCAGAATCTAAACTTTCGAGAGTCGACTCTGATAATCAAAAACCGATCACGCAACCCGATTGAATGTTCTGACTAAATTTTCGAGAGTCGACTCTGATAATCAAATCCGCTCCGATAATCAAATTCATTCAAACAATACCTGATCGAATGTTCCGACCTGAACTTTTGAGTCAAGTCTCATTCAAAATGTCGTGATTGAATATATTATATATTGTTAGCAATTTAATTTCTTATAGACAGACAATTTTTTCTCATATCTTTCAATGTGAGACTGGAGTGAGTAATATCAACTGTTTTTAAAGAGTTTTATTGAGGGATAATTGATAAATGAATATGGTTAATTAACAACATGTACAAGTAATCGATCTAAATAGACCAAAAAAATTGTTTTTATCTCCTTTAATTTGTGCAGTTGCCACCCGGCCTAGGCAGGCGCCAGGTAGTATATGATTCTGCAAACTTTTTGGGTGTCAAATGTGGTTTATAATAAATACTAGAACATTAGACCTAACGAAAATTAATTATTTAGGAGTATATGCTAAAATATTCCTCCATAGATATATTCTTCTCCTCCATCGTTTTCTTAATTCGCTCCCTCTCCAGTAACATTGGGCCAATTATATTGTCAAATTATAATGAATAATTATTGCTGTTATTATCATGTACAAAGAAAATTTATTTCTCTCCACTCCCTTCTACCAAATACCGAAATGTAAACCGGTTATAATCAAATATATCCAAATAATAAAAATAATTTAGTTTAAAAAAACGATTAGGTTCGACTATTTGGTTTTATCTATTTTTTTTGCTCAGACAGATACTCCATATAAAATTCATTCATAATTGCACTGGATTTCATTTTAACAAAAAATTAAATCTTAATTTTGGAGGGATATCCATATAAATATAAGAGAATTACATATTTAACATTAAAAATATCTCAATTATATGGAGTACCTATTACTACTTCTTTTTCAAAATTGGAGATACATTTTGACTTTTTAAAGTCAATTCGTGAAATCCTAAAACTCAAATTTGATATAATTCCGATCAAGTTTTGAAAACAACAAAGATGCTAATTAGGATTGCGAATTGACTCAAAAAATCAAAATATATCTCTAACTTTAGAACTGATGGAATAGTAAACTTCGAATTGATAAGAATTCACACTTTACTCAAATTCACACTAAACTTCTAATTTTGATATTGGTTGCTGATTGTAATAGTGAAGTGAGGCTTGTTTGTGGGTTTGTTTTTTCTTACTCTTGAGATTTGATTGGTTACTGATTGTAATAGTAATAATGTAATTGAATATTGTGTTACTGAAATAGAAAATATTAGCTCGTGCACTACACGACATTTTGGCGTCGCCCTATATCTTGCTGGAGGTTTTTCGACTTTCTCGGCATGATCTTACGACGTTTGGCTTAACCATATTCTTAAGTAGTCTTGCAATTGCTTTTACTAGCTTTTAGTAAAATAATATGGAGTGGTTATCATAGAATTAATTTTGGTCAATTGATCAATACAATGTCGACACGCTGATCGGGAAGTGATCTCTCTTACTCTCTGCATGTAAGCACTGTATTAGTCAATTGACTAACTTACCATGAACTAAACTTATTGGGATGGTGATCTCTCCGCCTGCGTGTCAGAACTGTATTGAGCATAGTTAACTTACCATAAAGTTCACTTCATGCTAACCACTCCCCTATCTTATACAATTATTGCATGCGAGGGAAAGATATTTAGTATTTTCGAGATTTCAAATTATAAGATTATTATTAATTTTTTAAAACTAATTTGAATTTTTTAAAATTGAATAATTACGAAATAATAAATCTTACGTATAAATAATAATTTTTAGATAGTTTTTGTTATTGACTAAAATTAACGAAATTTACGTAAATTTTAAATTTATACTAAATGTTAAAGTTTATTTTAAAAAGTCAATAGTAATCTTATAGGTTAAAACGAAGATAGTATATATCATGGATACTCTAAAAATAATAGTTCTTAAATATTTCTTAATTTAATAGTTAATACTATATCCGTTTCAATTTATAAGATTATTATTGATTTTTGAAAATTAGTTTAAAATATTTTAAATATAAAATTGAGATAGATTCTATAACATTATATATTAATTTTAAATATTTAAAATATTCTTTGTAATATTGACTAAATTTAAGTAAACTTTGAGTTTGAAAATATTTTAATTTAATTTAAAAAAAAATCAATAATGACTTATAAATTAGACCGGAGGAAATATTTCTTAAGTTTAGCTAAGGGGGGTGTATTCAATTAAGATTTTTAAAAACTTTTAAAGATTTTAAAAGTTTAGTTGTATTCAATCAAGACATTTAAAGAGTTTATAAAAGTTTAGTGGTATTCAATTACAACTTTTTTAATGTCTTTAAAAGTTATGTGGTATTGAATTAAGATTTTTATAAAGTCTATAAAAGTATTTGGTATTCAAAATTAAAGTCATAGATTTTAAAGATTTCTATCAAACGGTAGAGTTTGACAGACTTTAAAAGAAAATTATAAATATCAACCCATATCCAAAGTCTTACCTCATCTCTAAAGATTTCTAAAGACTTCCAAATAAACACAAAGGTGGATAAAACTAGTTATTAATTGGACTTTGTCTTTTATTGGATCAAATTAGTTATTTATTTTATATGGGCTAATAAATATTAATATGTGATGGATAAATAATTTGATAAAATTTGGGCCATAAAAATAATTGGAATTATTATAATAAGAGAATTAACAAGATATATATGAATAAGTAAACAAATAACTTAGACCTAATCTGAATTGATGAGGGAAAAAACAGCCGTTCGAAAGCTTCCAATAGAAAGAGGGAAGAGATTTGTTCAACAAAGGTGAGATAAAATCATGAAACTCTCATAACAGTTGTAAAGATTATGTATATATAATATATGAAAATAGAAAATATATGATGTGTATGTGTATGTTTTTTTTAGTTTTCTAACATTTTAAACGAAAGAAATTACTGTTAATTTTTGAGACATCCTCCATATTCGTCTTCAAGTGTCTTTGGTGTATTATAGTGAAATAATGTAACATGTGGTTGTATTCCTGCATGACAAATATATATATGTATTCCTGCATGACAAATATATATATATGTTGGTGTATCATAGGAAAAACGCACTGCTTTGATATATGTTAGGCGCATAAAAAAGGTCCACACAATCAAATAGAATTAGCAGCAGTTAAGATGCAAATTTGAGTTCACAGAATCACACAATCAACATATATATATATATATATATATATATATATATATTAATAAAGCAATCAAAATAATATTGAATTACCAATACTCCACCCTTACTATGAGGCCCCAACTTTTTATAAATGAAGATTTAATTTCTTCTATTTATTATTTTGAAATAGTAAGGGTTGAATTGATTAATGTGGTTAGTTATGGGTAAAATGCACAAATATTTTTAAATAAGCAGGTGGTTATAAAATATTCATTGTTGTCGGGAAATATTCGTTTTTGGTCGTGGAATATTCTTTGCGTCGGGGAATATTAAATGACAATGCGGTAGCAGATCTTTGTGGGCCCCATAACGGAAAGTGATTGGATGAAGAAAATGACAAGTATAAGTTGTTTATAAATAATGGCAGTAAGTTATTCACAGATTATCTTGTTGGAATACCGGTGGTTAAAAACACGATGTCTGCGCGTTGGTGTGCGAAGAGTTACGATAAGATTGCATTATTGATTCTTACGTAAGAAGGCACTACTTAATAATTATTACAGTAGTTACTATTCAATATTTTATTTTTGATTCAATAATTGCTGCGTTGATATTTTATATTACTGTTGTTTCAATAATTGTCACTACACAGTATTTTCCATTATCGAAGCAATAATTCATATTATCTGAATAATATTATTAGAAAATATTATTGATAATGTCTAGAAAGTTCTGTCTAAGGAGAGGTTTGGTCACCTAATTGCGCGCCAGTAAGGAGAAATTCTTATTGGAAAGCCCCTCTTTCTCGAGAACGGCACGGTTATCGATTATTGTGATTACTCGTAATATTATTTATGAATAATTAATTATTGATTTATATGATGAGAAAAATATTAATTTTATGTGGATATAGATGGAGAAAATTTTTTAAAGTGACAATTGTTAAAAATTGATATTTTATCTTTTCTGATAAAATAATATTTTATTATATTATTATAATATAATAATGATGATATTTTTACAATGAATGTGGGATATATGAGTATATGAGGAGAAAGAGTATTTTTGTTACATTAAATGATTAACACATGTTTTGTGTGTCGCGGAAGGCATTCTACCTAATAAGGCAGATACTTTAGATCTTGCTTGGACGAAACGGAAGATATTGTCGAATAAATAGAAGTACGCCTTGTTCATTAACATCTCGGAAATATTCAAACCATAGTTAGAGGCGGTCAAACCAACTCTCATACGAGCTCCTGGTGGTTCATTCAACCTGACCAGTAAACTAGAGCCACTTTCGATTCTCGCAATATTTTGTTCATTAATCACCCCATTCTTTCATTTCCATGTAAAGATCATTTCCTTCATGTAAAGATGCAATATTTTCTTGACTGAAATTTGATTATAGCTTGTAAAATCGTCCGTATGTGAATTTCGGTCAATTTCTGTTTGGAATTTGGAAAAACTTTCTTACGCAAAGTTGTAGAGAATTGAATTTCCTACAAAAAAAAAAGCGTAGATTCAATTTTTCCGATAAAGGGCTATTTATTATGAATTATTGAAGTTAGGATTAATTGATTATTATATTTTTGGAGTTTTAAATAACTTTTTATATGAAAACGTTTTTGGCAAGTTTGGCATATGTGTAATTGATATGTTTGGATCAATGAGGGTGTGCGTAAGAATTTATAATATATTATTATTATATTAAATTTTCTGCTTTGGTGTTCTAAGCAATTTTCTATAAATAGGGTGCTTAGGGTAGAATTGAAAATCACACCAGAAACTGAAATCTTCTCTCTCTTTCTCTCTCTATATATCTAGCGTATTTTTAGTATTGCTATACGGTGCAAGTTCTTTCAGCATTATATCCGGTATTCCAGTCAGAAGTACTATCCTTTTGAGGTAAGGGATGTTATTTTATTCGAAAATGATATTATTTCTTCAATATTATTATGCCGAAATATTGGTTGGAATTTTTTTATCAAATTTAGAACTTTTCATGTCGGGTTACTATTCACGAGTTACTATTCACGAGTACTATTCACGAAGCATAATGATTTTTTTTGTGAAATTTCTATCTTTTAGTGTCGAGATTCTTATTCACGATACGACCATTATTCACGTGATATGGTGATTATTCACGAATGCGACACTATTCACAGAAAAATTAAATTTTCTTTTCTATGTTCAAGATTGTCTGTTATAGTTCCTATCTTTGATTGGATCTATGTTTTGGTCTTCATTCTTGAATTTTACTCCACTCTGGTTATTTATGAAGTATTTTCGAACTTGGGTTATTTAAAGTATGAATCCTTAATACTTGTTCTTTTGTTTCACTGGATTAGTTTTCTTTAAAATATTTTTCATCATCCTCACTCCTAAATGATGATATAACTGAATATATTTGGCCCGTAGTGCAAAGATGAATGATTTTATAATGAATATCTTTGGCCCGTAGTGCAAAGATGAACAGGTTTTTAGATGAACATGACCAACTGATGAATATCTTTGGCCCGTAATGCAAAGATGAACAGGTGTTTAGATGAATATGACTAATCTGGTGAATATCTTGCTTTGTAGTGCAAAGATGAATATTTGATTTATGATGTATATTGATTGATGTTACGAGGATAAAATATCGATGATGGACTATTAAATTCATAGATGATAGTAGATTTCATTCTCTACTTAACTCTTCTAATGAATTGTTGTTTTCACCGCAATTGTTGATCTAAAATTGTTATCTATTGTATTCTATCGATTTTTCCTGTTGAAGACTAAGGATAATTTGTTGTACATTATCTTAGTCATAATATTCTTTATTGGGCTAGTTGAGCTCACCTTTTCTTTTTGTTCCATTTTTCTTCTCAGAGGCGAGAATATAACGGGAACTAATGGGGTGTGTGGAGTAATGGTTCAAGACAGTTGTTTTAGTAGTCCTCACTATTTTGTAAAATAGTGTATCAATAATTGTAATGAGAACTTATTTAAGTGTGGATATTGTCTAGAAGACAATATTTGTATTTAAACTCACAGTTTATGTGTTGTCGTATTTTGCACAACAATTGTATTAATGAAGTTGTAGTTGTTTCTGTACCATATATTTGGCGACTCAGAATGGGTGATGTATACCTATTTTGGGGGCGTCACAGTTGGTATCAGAGTTTAGGGATATGATCTCTGGCGGAGATCGGGGAATAGAACTAGGAGGGGAGAGACGAGTAAATCTTTCGCTAGTGTGTCCTACCTAAGCTTATTTGTTGGTCGGTCATAATATAGGGGTATTATGTAATTTGTTAATTTGTTTAATTAACCCTTATTTTATAGAAGTATTTAAGAATGTCGACTGAGAATGTTAACAGTGGAGTAAATGAGACCATGGAGACTCCTTTGCTCACCAATGAGGAGAACGTGCAACATGCTGGCAATGTTCCTCCTGTGAACAACATCACTGAGCAGATGATGAACGATGGTATGTTTAGGAATTTTCTAGAATTCATACAAAACCAAACGAGAAAGACTACTGTTCATAATGCAGGTTGAAACACTGGCAACTCACGGATGGTCACCGCTAAGCAGTTCAAGGAGTTAGGACCGCCAGAGTTTTTGGGAAAGCCAGAACCACTTACGGCAGAGACGTCGATAATGCAGATCACTAAGATATTTGATGTCTAGGGTTGCTCAGGGGAGCAAAAGGTTCCTTTCGCCATTTTCATATTATGAGGAGAGGCAGATTATTGGTGGGAATCCGTAAAGCGTACTCAGCCTATCACACTGAAGATGTCTTGGGAGAAGTTCCAAGAATTGTTCAATGACAAGTACTTTCCCGAAAGTATTTGTCACATGAAGGAGGTAGAGTTCATCAAGCTGGAGCAAAACAATATGAACGTGTCGCAGTACAAAGCTAAGTTTGCCGAGTTGTCTCGATTTGTATCCCATTTGGTTGATAATGAGGAGAGAATGACGCGAATTTTTCTGCGAGGTTTGAAACCCAAAATACGTCAATACCTCATTTCTCACAAACATTGTTTATATTCAGATGTTGTGAATAGGTCTCAGTTATTAGAGCGCGATAATGAGTCGGCTCAACTGAAGAATAATGACCAACAACTCGATGATAATCAGACTTAAATATGACGGCCATCTGAACAATGATAACCATCGTGGAGGAAATTATCATGCCGAAATGGTAACCACTTGGTGGTAATCATGGCCAAGGTAATAGAAGAAATAACTCAAGTGGAAATTTCAAGAAGATAAGATTTAACAATGAAGGGAAGACGCGTCGGCACCAACACCAAAGAAGCTAATTTTAGAGGAGGAGAAAGACCGCTAGTTAGATGCTACAGATGCACGGAGAAGAGGACACATAAGTCCAAGTTCACAACCTTCCAAGGTATGTTATAATTGTGGAAAAAGAAGGTCATATCGCTTTCGAGATTATGCAGAAGCGAAACCCGATCCAATGGGATGGTGACTCAAAGGTTGTCGGACAAGTCAAAGTCAATTCGTTCTTAGAAGAGGCGTTTTTCGTGACTTCTCAAAAGCTTAATAACCCGAACGAAGTTAGCACGAAGTTAGTTAATTATAAATTTTTTGGTTATACCTTATTTATTGAATCTAGGTTCTACCCATTCATTTATCTCTCTTGCTTATACTAAACGTTTAAACTTGACTCTGGGGAAAATTAGACTTTGACTTATTTGTTGAAACTCCGTTAGTAGAAACTTTCGTTACATCCGCTGTTTATAAATCTTGTTTGATCCAAGTTGGCACCATCACATTACCTGTTGACCTTATTTCTTTAAAGATATTTACTTTTGATGTGATTTTGGGGATTGATTGATTAACTACTCATCATGCTAAAATTGATTGCTTTTGTAAGGTTGTTAGTTTTCATATTCCTAAGCAACATGTTATTCGAATTCAAGCAACCAAACCATTGAAGTCAAACTCTTTTATATCAAGCCGTAAAGTCATTCGTTTATTGAAAAACAGATGTCAAGCTTTCTTAGCCATGTTATGGACTTGAACAAAAATACGTCAAATTTGAATGATATTTCTGTTGTTAGTAAATTTCCTGACGTATTTCCTGAAAAATTTCCTGGCCTACTCCCAGAGCGTGATATTAAATTTTGTATCGACTTTGAACCTAGTACAAAACCCATTTCTAAAATCTCATGGCTCCTATTGAACTTCAGGAGTTAAAAATTCAACTGTAGAAGTTTGTACCCGAGCCTTTATTAGGTGAATTCCTTTGTGGAATGCAATCAAGCCGCAGAACTCCATGGGGACGCCATATTTGTGTGATAGTAAACTGATAGGTACCATTGTGACGTGCTATCCAAGATTGGGATATGAGTCATAGTTAATAGCAACCTAAGTCAGTAATCGAAATACGTAGCTTTCTAGGCTTAGCTGGTTACTATTGGAGATTCATGGAAGGATTTTATCGAATCGATACTCTATTAACTCAGCTGACTCATAAAGATACAAAATTCGAATGGAGCAAGGAATGTGGGAAGAGCTTCGAAGAACTCAAGAGGAGACTCATTTTGGCACTTGTTCTGACCATACCATCCTGAAAGAAAGAAAAACGAACATGGTACCTGACGCGTTGAGTAAAAGATCGTATGCGTTTACGAGTGCGATATTTTTAACACAAAGACCCATTTCGTATGACTTACAGAAGATGGAGATAGAGTTAAAGATTCCAAGAATCTGCGTGAAGATAACGAATATACGATTAGAATCGACTTTAATCGATAAAGTTAAAACCGCTCAAGCTACACACCGGAGCTGATGAATATAAAGAAGAAGGTGCAAGAAGGCGTTATTCTAGAAGTAAGAGTTGATGAAGAGAAGAAATCTCAATCTTTGATTTATTATTCCATTTGAAATCCTCGATTGAATAGGAACTATGGCCTATAGACTCGCTTTACAGCCAAGTATGACGCGTGTTTATAATATTTTTCGCGTATCGATGTTACGTAAATATGTGGACGACCCGAACCACATTATTGAGTTAGAACCAGATGAGATAGTAGAAGATTTAACGTACGAGGAGGTACCAGTCAAGATCTTGGATGGGAAGGAGCATGTCCTACGCATGTCAATTTCGAGAACGAAATTTCATAAGGAGGGGAGGTTGTAAGGCCCTAACTTTTTATAAATGAAGATTTAATTTCCTCTATTTATTATTTTGAAATAGTAAGGGTTGAATTGATTAATGTGGTTAGTTATGGGTAAAATGCACAAATATTTTTAAATAAGCAGGTGGTTATAAAATATTCATTGTTGTTCGGGGAATATTCGTTTGGTCGTGGAATATTCTTCATTGTCGGGGAATATTTAAATGCAATTTGCCAGCAGATTTTTGTGGGCCCCATAACGGAAAAACGATTGGATGAAGAAAATGACAAGTATAAGTTGTTTATAAATAACTTGGCGTAGTAGTTATTCAAGAATTAATATTGTTGAATACACGGTGGTTAAAACACGAATACGCGTTGTTCAGACAAGAAACACACCAGTATTACACCAATTATTGATTCTTACGTAAGAAGGCACTACTTAATAATTGTTACGATGAGTTCTTTGCTCAATATTTTATTTTGATTCAATAATTCATGCGTTGATATTTTATATTTCGTTGTTGTTTCAATAATTGTCACTACACAAGTATTTTCCATTATCGAAGCAATAATTCATATTATCCGAATAATATTATTAGAAAACATTATTGGCAATGTCTAGAAAGTTACATCAAGGAGAGGTTTGGTCACCTAATTGCGTGCTGAAAGGAGAAATTCTTATCGAAAGCCCCTCTTTCCAGGAACTACCGGTTGTCGAGATTGTGATTTACGTAATATTATTTGTGAATAATTAATTATTGATTTATATGATGAAGAAAATATTGATTTTATGTGGATATAGATGGAGAAAATTTTTTAAAGTGACAATTGTTAAAAATTGATATTTTATCTTTTCTGATAAAATAATATTTTATTATATTATTATAACATAATAATGATGATATTTTTACAATGAATGTGGGATATATGAGTATATGAGGAGAAAGAGTATTTTTGTTGCATTAAATGATTAATACATGTTTTTTGTGTCGGTGGACCCCATTTCTTGACTGAAATTTGATTATAGCCTGTAAAATCGTCCGTATATAGATTTCGGTCAATTTATGTTTGGAATTTGGAAAAACTTTCTTCTGTAAAGTTGTAGAGAATTGAATTTCCTATAAAAAGTCACGAGATTCGAATTTTCTGATAAAAGGCTATTTATTATGAATTATTGAAGTTTCGGATTAATTGTGTAAAACCCCAACTTTTTGAATAAAGATGAATTTTTTATAAATATTATTTTTGAATATTATGGAGTGAAATTGATATAGTAGTTGTGGGTAATATTTATAAATTTTGCAAAGTACACAAGTTATTATATAATATTCGATTAATTGGGAATATTCGCTTTTAACAGGAATATTAAGACAACGTATGAATCATCAGTGGACCCCATAACGGAATTATTGTCGGATTGAGAAAACGACAAAATACTTTATGAAAATAACGACGGAAGTTTTATCGTTAACTGTTGAAACACCTTGGTGTTAAAAGAAAAGATAATCTGGCGTGAAGTCAGATAAGAAGACACTCAGATTAATTATTGATGCTTAAGTGATAAGTCACTTAGTTTTTTTGGTATTATTAATGTAATAATACATCAAATCTTTTTATATAAAAATGTAATACTTTTATAAAGTTATTCTATAAATAGAATATATTATATTCTATTATGCATAGTGTTGCATAATGTCTGCATAGTATTTTGCATAGTAAAATCTTTTTATATAAAATGAATACTTTTATAAAGCTATCATTTTTTATTAGACAATAATTAGAATATATTATATTTTATTATGCATAGTGTTTACATAGTGCTCGTGATAGTATTCAGATAGTAAAATCTTTTATAAAGTTATTCATTTTATTAGATTATAAATAGAATATATTATATTTTATTTTGCTTTAAATATGGACCGTCAGATTAAAGTAAATCAATCTCGACCTTTCATGAGTTAGTTACTATGCATTCCATTTTTCTATAAATAGAAGCTCATTCATTCATTATTTTCTTATTTAATTCAATTGAAACTCTGAGAGATAAACTATAGAAAAGAAGAAAGTATTCTCGCTACTTCACTACTTATATATCCAAAGACTCTTCTTCTTAAGGCAGGAAATATTATTTGTTGTACTCGTAAGGAGTGTTATTCTTTCTTATTCATGAAGAGAAGCGTTGTTATTCTAATTCTTATTATTCATTGGAATAACTCAGATACGCTGTGTCTACCCTATACTTGGTGACATTCTTCTATTATTCATTGGAACATCTGTTGCGTGTGTTTTACACCGGACTGGTTCCGTCTTTATTATTATTCTATTGGAACATCCTCGTGCGTGTGTTTTTGCGGGACTGGTTAAAATCTTATTATTATTACATTGGAACATCATGTCTGTGTGTTTTTACAGGACCGGTTAAAATCTTTATTATTCTGTTTGAACATCCTGTCTTGTAAATTTTGCTCGACTGGTTCCGTTATTATTATTACATTGTTGAATAACCGCTATCACGAAAAGCACCGCATGCATGGTGATTTCTTTTGTTATTCCATTCTTTATTATACTCGGTTGGTTAAAGTTTTGACTTTATACTCCATGAAATTAGTAGAATATCTCTTTATATATGCGCTTTATCTAGTATCTTTTCATGGAAATATTCTTCATTCATTCTTGAATTTTACTCTACAAAATAGTATCATGTTGACAATTTGGACGTTAATAATTTCTGGATAAAATAATTCTTGAACTTGTTTTATTGAATTCTTATATCATTGTCATCATCCTCATGTTTATATTTTGTTGAAAGTCATCTGTGGCTTTGTAGTGCATAAATGGACTTGGTATGATTATGACGACAGGATTATTTATTGTAATCATGACCATAATATTACAAATGATGTGGTAAAAGTTTTCATTGGGTCGTAGTGCATTGATGGGATGTTGTTGGCATGATCATGACCATTAATGAATACACAAATATTCTCGGCCCGTAGTGCATGGATAATTGTGGTCGTGATACTAAAGAATATCCTCATGGCAGTAGTGTGAGGGGTGATTCGATGATGTGGAATATTTATTGTCGAGTCTCGATGATACTTGATGATGAAAAACTTTTTAATCATAACAGATAGTAGATTTTATTTTCTACTTGACTCTTTTAATAGATTGCTTTGTTCATTGCAGCTTAAACTTGATGTCTATTATATTTTATCGGTTTAATATTGTTGGAGACTAATGATAATTTATTCGCATTAACTTAGTCATAATATTTCATCTTGGGCTAGTTGAGCTTACCCTTCCTTTTCACCGTTTTTTCTTGAGAAATGAATATATTTGACGAGAGTCGGGAAGCGGAGTGATGGTCTCAGAGGATAGCATTAGTAGTCCTCACTATTCTGTAAAATAGTGTGATAATAATTGAAATGAGGACTCCTTTTGAGTTTGTATAATCTCTAGTAGATAATATTTGTATTCAAACTCACAGTTTATGTTTTGTCGTATTGTACATGACAGTTGTATTTGAATTCTGTACCATGTATCTGACGACCCAAGATTGGTGATGTATACCTAATTTTGGGGGCGTCACAAATTGATTATTATATTTTTTGGAGTTTTAAATAACTTTTATATGAAAAACGTTTTTGGCAAGTTTGGCACATGTGTGGCTGATATGTTTGGATCAATGAGGGTGTGCGTAAGAATTTATAATATATATTATTATTATATTAAATTTTTCTGCTTTGGTGTTCTAAGCAATTTCCTATAAATAGGGTGCTTAGGTTAGAATTGAAAATCACACCAGAAACTGAAATCTTCTCTCTCTTTCTCTCTCTATATATCGAGCGTATTTTTAGTATTGCTATATCTGATTGCAAGTTCTTTCAAAGATTATATCCAAAGATTCCAAATAAGTACTATCCTTTTGAGGTACTATCCAGTATTGGTTGGAATTTTTTTATCAAATTTAGAACTTTTCATGTTGGGGTTACTATTCACGAGTTACTATTTACGAGTACTATTCACGAAGCATAATGATTTTTTTTTGTGAAATTTCTATCTTTTAGTGTCTGAGTTACTATTCATTCATTATACGACAATTATTCACGAATATTTACACTATTCACGGAAAAATTAAATTTTCTTTTCTATGTCCAAGATTGTCTCATTATAGTTCTATCTTTGATTGGATCTATTTTTGGTCTTCATTCTTGAATTTTACTCCACTCGGTTATTTATGAAGTATTTTGAACTTGGGTTATTTAAAGTATGAATCCTTAATACTTGTTCTTTTGTTTCACTTTGGATTCGTTTTCTTTAAAATATTTTTATCATCCTCGGTCCTAAATGATGATATAACTCTGAATATGTTTGGCTCAGTAGTGCAAAGATGAATGATTTTATAATGAATATCTTTGGCCCGTAGTGTAAAGATGAACAGATGTTTAGATGAATATGACCAATCTGCTGAATATCTTTGGCCCGTAGTGCAAAGATGAGCAGTGTTTAGATGAATAATGAATTAACCTGGTGAATATTTTTTGGCCTGTAAGTGCAAAGATGAATATTTGATTTATGATGTATATTGATTGATGTTACAGGATAAAATATCGATGATGGACTTTTAAATTCATAGATGATAGTAGATTTCATTCTCTACTTAACTCTTCTAATGAATTGTTGTTTCACCGCAGATTGTTGATCTAAAAATTGTTGTCTATTGTATTCATCGATTTTCTCGTTGAAGACTAAGGATAATTTGTTGTACATTATCTTAGTCATAATATTATTTACTGGGCTAGTTGAGCTCACCCTTTTCCCTTTTGTTCTATTTTTCTTCTCAGGAGACGAGAATATAGCGGGAAGTAGTCGGGGTGTGGAGTAATGGTTCAAGACAGTTGTTTTAGTAGTCCTCATTATTTTGTAAAATAGTATATCAATAATTGTAATGAGGACTTATTTGAGTGTGGATATTGTCTAGAAGACAATATTTGTATTTAAACTCACAGTTTATGTGTTGTCATATTTTGCACAACAATTGTATTAATGAAGTTGTAGTTATTTCTGTACCATGTATTTGGCGACTCAGAATGGGTAATGTATACCTATTTTGGGGGCGTCACACTTACCATTTCAAGGAACAAATATGGAGGCTTCCTTGTCCACCAATGCTCAAAAAAAATGAAACAGAATTGATTTTGAAGCGAATAATAGCTCCATTGAGACCACTACTCGAGTTAATATATTTGGAACAAGTTTTTGAAACTCAAGAGCAACAACGAGAGAATGCTAATAAATGGAGGACTAGTATAGCTTCTGACATGTGGAGAGACGTCGATCATAATAATAACAATGACCGGTAACAAGGGTAATTGTTTTGAAATTTTTAAAAAATTTGAATTATTTTGAGTTTATTTTGGTGATTACAAGGGGTGATTTTTGGTACCTAATTGTGATAAATTTTTTATAATTTGGTGGCAATTTACTCACATGTGTGAAGTTTTTGCAACTTTTGATCATATAAATTTTCATTGTCATATTATTTTGTGAAAAACAGAGTTTGATATTCCTACTAAAAAGCGTACGCATATGCATAAAGTATATATAGCTCAATGAAAAGAGAGCTTAATTTTTGTATTGTGTCTGTAATTTCTAAAGTTTTATTGGTATCCGAGTATCCAAATTTATTATGAAATGAGTAGAATAATGTGAACGTTTTCAACATATATAAAATTTCATGCCACAATAATATAATGAGATTTACTCTTGTTCATGAAAAAAGAGGGAGAGGTTATACACATGGGCTAATTAACAATTAATATAAGTTGCAAGATATATTAGAAGTATACAAAAGTCTATCATAGTCTTGATAAAAAGTTTATAAAAATTTGTTACTTATTTCATGGAGTCTATAAAAGTCATTTTAAAAAAGTATTTAAAATTTGTGAAAGTTATTAAAATCCCACAAATTTTACAAAAGTCTGTCACTTAAAAAAAATCTTTAAAAATCTTAATTGAATACATCCCCTAAAATTCATGCAGCATGACTTTTGTTTAAATTTATTTATTTGTTATTTTCTGGTTTATAAGTCTCGCACATCTAGCGGCAACAAATATACATACAAAATGTAGCAAAAAACTATACTCCACTATTGTTCATTGTTCAAGTGAGAATCCGATAATATTAATTGTTATTATCGTTTTAAAATCGTGCATAAGTATTAAAAACATTAAATATAATATTACTTATTTATAATATTCTTAAATTTTTATAATTATTATAATTGTCTCGTACTCTCTCTCATATGCAATATTTTTTTATAATTTTTTCTAAAAAAATTCATTACTCTCATTTACTATTCTGTCTCTCTCTCCCTCCCCATAAAACAACTTGTCCTATTCTTTATCAATTCTCTCCACTCTCTCCCTCACAATTAACAAAATCTTGAGTTCCATTTTTTTCATTTCAAACAAGTTAAAAATTGGCACCATGCACTCCACTCCAAGATCATTAAACCCCTCTTTCTCAGTGACTCGCTGCAAAAGCTGCAGTTGGAATGGACCGGTGGGCCAAAATTGCCTCATTTTACATGTGCTCATAACCATTAATGTAACAGGATCGTTAGCACTCAACCTTCGTTTTTGGTTAGAATAAAGCACTAGGAGGAGAAACAAAAGTCAACATTTTTGGCTAAGATTTTTGTGATTATTTTTTTTATTTTTTTGACTTTCCCACAATTTTTGTTTATCAAAAGCTATGTAGGTCAAACGAATTTTTAAAATGAAAAAAATACAACTAACTCCAACATGACAACAAGTAAAATTATAGATTTGAATATTCTTCTAGTGATGAAAAAAATCCAATGAATGTGTTGAATGAAAATCAAGAATTTATGAGAAATAATTTTGATTTAAATGTTGATATTAATTTTTGTGGAGAACTTTTATCTCAAGCTAGTGGAGAATTTTCAAATTATACTGATACAAATTTCGGTGGAGGAACAAGTGCTAATAGAGAAATTCAACCACGATAAACAAAAGAAAGAGAGAGAGCGGGGGAAGAAAAAAGGTGAAAAGAAAAAAATGGATGTAGAAAAATTAGGGAACTAGAGAAAATAGGAGTAAGTTTTGTTGTAATAAGGAGAGAGAAAGAATTAAAGCATCCGAAAATTGTGAAAAAAGATCTCAAAAAATTAGGTGAAATATTGTGGGGTAATTTTGGAAAGATTGTATCTAATTCTCCTATATTATATCAAACAACAAATAATTAAATAAAATAGAGAACATCTAATAAAATCACATATATTAAGGGTATATTAAGGGACGGATGTAGTACTATATTATAGTACTCCTTTTAAGATAGGACTAAATAACACTTTGTAACCTATAGTTTATCTCTAAATGTGATCAATTTTATTGGTTTTACTTATTTTTAAAGGTAAAATAATAATTAAAATAAAAACTAAGTAAAATAAAAAAAAAATTAAAAAAATATCAAACCAAACATAGCATTCTATCTCTTTCTTCTAAACTCTAATCCATCTTCATCCTCTTCTCCCTTTCTTCAACTTTCAAGCTCAATTTCATCATCTTCTCTCTTTATTCTAACTCATTTTTATCATCTCTCTTTCTAAACCCACGTACTCAAAAATTTATTCAACAAATTTAAGCAATAAGCTATTACCAAACTTTTAATTCCCAAACCCTTCTTCAAGAACATTTTTCTGTCCATCTCTATTTTTCAAAATCATTTTCAAGTCAACGAATATTATTTCAACACGAATATTGTCTTCTAGACAATATCCAAACTCAAATTCAATATTATTACATTTATTTTCATATTATTTCACAAAATAGTGAGGACTACTGATGCAAATATCTGGACCGTCACTCCGTTTTCCGACTAGTCCCAGCTATATTCTCATTTTCTGAAGAGAACAATGAAATCAAAGGGTAAGCTCAACTAGTCCAGTAAGAAATATTATAACTCAGATAATGCAGAATAATTTATCCTTAGCCTTCACCAGTGTTAAACTGATAAAATACAATAGATATCAAGTTTAACTGCAGCGGAACAAGCAATCCATTAGAAGAGCCAAATAGAACATGATATCTACTGTCTTCTATGATTTAAAAAGTTTATCATCAATTTTATCGTTGCGACTCACTTAATAAATAATCCACATCACTGAATTATCCATGCACTACGGGCCAAGGATATTCATTAGTATCACGACCACGAATTATCCATGCATTATGGGCCAAGGATATTCGTGTTTTCACCAATGGTCATAATCATACCGATAATTGTCCATTAATACACTACGGGCCAATGAGGACTTTTACCAAATTATTTGTAATATTACGGTCATGATTATACCGAATAATCCTTGGTCATAATCATACCAATCAACAGTCCATCTATGCACGTAAGCCAAATATGACTTTCATCAAAATATAAGCATGATGATGATGACAATTATATAAGAATTTAATTAAAAGAAAGTAAAGGATACATTTTTAAAAATTTATAATTTAATTTATTCAGAATTTAATAATGTCCAAATTATCAACATTATACTGCTTTGTGGAGTAAAATTCATGAATAATATTGTATCAATAATGATTTGGATAAAAAAAAATCATTTTTTGTCATTAATAGTGCCCTTGGTGAATAGTACTCGAGTGAATAGTATCCTATAAATAGTAATTCAGGAATAGTACCCCGTGAATAGTACTCCGGCATGAAAAAGTTAAAACTTTATCAAGAATGTTCAAAATAATATTTTCATGAAAAGATACTGGATGAAACGCAAATTTTAAGGACATTCTACTAATTTCATGGAGTATAGAAGCCAAAACTTAACAAAATGAGTGTAGAATTCGGAATCTGAAACGAAATAATATTACTTATATACTACAGAGTATGGAAGAAAATATTATTTTTACGAATACTGAATAAAAATAATATCCCTTACCTTAAAAAGAAGAGTATTCTAACTTGTATAGCGGGGATATTTTTGAAGAAAACTTGCATTATTTTCTACACTCAAAGTTTCTTCAAACTCGAAAGAAATACGCTCAATATTATAGAAGAAGAACTCTCTGATTCTGTTGTGTTTTTCAATTCTAAACTAAGCATCCTATTTATAGGAGAATGGAAGGGGTACTGTTAAGAAAAAAAATCACGGATGAAATAATTTGAAATTCACGGATGCAATATGCAAAGTCACGGACTGACTGCTGCTGACCATCAGACGCCTACTATCAAAATAATACATCAATAAAACCACCTTTAATATATATATATATATATATATATATATATATATATATATATATATATATATATCCATCGCTTTCATTCCCCCCACCATCACAAATCTTCCACCACACACACACACACTCATACACACGGTACACACACACACCTTTCACTTTCACCCACACATGTCACTTGTGACGCCCCCAAAATTAGGTATACATCACCCATCTTGGGTCATCAGATACATGGTACAAAATTCAAATATAACTTACTAATACAACTGTCGTGTACAATACGACAAAACATAACTGTGAGTTTGAATAGAATTATTATCTACTAGAGATTATACAAACTCAAAAGGAGTCCTCATTACAATTATTAACACACTATTTCACAAAATAGTGAGGACTACTAATGCTATCCTCTGGACCGTCACTCCGTTCCCCGACTAGTCCCTGCTACGTTCTCATTTCCTGAAGAGAACAGTGAAAGAAAGGGTGAGCTCAACTAG
Organism: Panax ginseng; assembly: GCA_020205605.1. Taxonomy (NCBI): domain Eukaryota; kingdom Viridiplantae; phylum Streptophyta; class Magnoliopsida; order Apiales; family Araliaceae; genus Panax; species Panax ginseng. Next base: position 24,897,639 of record CM035138.1, read on the forward strand.
CCTAGTAAGAAATATTATGACTAAGATAATGCAGAATAAATTATCATTAGTCTCCAACAATGTTAAACTGATAAAATATAATAGACATCAAGTTTTACTGCAGCGGAAAAAACAATCCATTAAAAGTGTCAAGTAGAAAATAAAATCTACTATCTTTTATGATTTAAAAGGTTTTTCATCATCATTATCACGAGACTCACTTTTAATAAATAATCCACATCATTGAATCACCCCTGCTCTACGGCCAAGGATATTCTTTAGTATCACGACCATAATTATCCATGCACTAGGGGCCAAGAATATTTGTGTATTCATTAATGGTCATGATCATGCCAACAACTGTCCATCAATGCACTACAAGCCAATGATGACTTTTACCACATCATTTGTAACATTACGGTCATGATTACACCGAATAATCCCTGGTCATAATCATATCAAGTCCATCTATGCACTACAGGCCACAGATGACTTTCAAAAAAAATAAACACGAGGATGATGACAATGATATAAGAATTCAATAAAACAAGTTCAAGAATTAATTTATCCAGGAACTAATAACATCCAAATTGTCAACATGATACTGCTTTGTAGAGTAAAATTCAAGAATGCTCAGAAGAATATTTCCATGAAAAGATACTGGATGAAGCGCAAATATCAAGAATATTCCACTAATTTCATGGAGTATAGAAGTCTAAACTTTAACCAACTGAGTATAATAGAGAATGGAATAACAACAGAAATCACCATGCATGCGGTACTTCGCATAGACAGGTTATTCCAACAGAATAATAATAACGGAACCAGGTCAGGCGAAATTCGCACCGACAGGAAGTTCCAACAGAATAATAAAGAATGGAATAACAACAGAAATCACCATGTATGCGGTACTTCGCATAGACAGGTTATTCCAACAGAATACTAATAAGGACGGAATCAGGTCCGGCGTAAAACGCACAGACAGGATATTCCAACAGAATAATAATAAAGATGGAACCGGTCCAGTCGGCACAGAAGCGCATGCATGGATATTCCAACCTAATAATAATAAAAGACGGAATCAAAGTCCCAGTAAAATGTCTGTATATGATATTCCAATGAGAATAATAAAAGGCGGAATCATAGAAGAATGTCACCAAGTATAGGGTAGATCAGCGATCAAAAGTTATTCCAATGAATAATAAGAAATGAAGTAACAACAGTTTTCTTCATGAATCAGAAAAAAATAACACCCCTTACCGTAAAATAAACTTGATATCAGATTAGTGAAGTAACAGAAAACTCTTCTTCTTTCTCTCTATAATTTTCTCTCTCAGTGAATTCGTAAGAAAATAATGAAGAAATGAGCTTCTATTTATAGGAAAATTGAAGGTGTACTGTTAAGAAACGGATGCAACATTTATTTTTTAAAAAAAATCACAGACGGAACATCATAGCAACATATCAGTATTCATTTTTCAAAGAGTTGTCCAATGAATGTCTAGGTTTGAAAATCATCCCACAATCTGCCAAACAAAGCTACCAAATGTCAAGGCCCCAACCAATCAAAATAAAGGAGAAAGATTATAAAACATATCTATATATATAATCAACACATGTTGTAAACCTAAATATATATATATAATAATAATAATTGCTCTCTCCTCCCACGTGAACACAAATTTTCCTCCACCCACTTTGTCAACTTGACAACTTTTATATATATATATATATATATATATATATATATATAAATACCTATCTTATATATATAACTCTAATATATATATATATAAGTAATAAAACAAAGCGAGATGACTTCTCACGTAGTTAGTAATAATCAATCACACCGGTACTACTATGCAACCATACATATTATCGTGCTTTTTTTACTTTTAGAGTAGTTCAACAAGATGTGATAAAACTTACGCCATTATTTTCATAAAAATATTTTTGTCATTTTCTCAATCCGACAATAATTACATTGTGGGGTCCACTTTAATGATTCTTGTGGTTATACGAATATTCCCCACCAATCGAATATAATATAACAACTTTGCATACTATGCAAAATTTATAAATATTACCCACAACTATAACATTATATCAATTTCACTCCATAATATTCAAAAATAATATTTATAGAAAATTCATCTTTATTCAAAAGTTGGGGTTTCTAATCTCCCTTCTTATGAAATTTAGCCCTCGAAATTAGGGGCACGTACACTGGTATATCGAAGAGGTAAAGATACCTTGATTTTATTTTAGATTCTAACTCCCAAGTCATTTCCTCAACATCGTGGTTTCTCCACAAAAGTATGACTTGAGGTATAACCTTAGAGCATAGAATATGTTCCTTGTTATCCAAGATTTGAACATGAACCTCTTCATACGCCAAATCTTTCGCTATTTCGTCTCGGGTTCTAACTCAATAATGTGGTTCGGGTCTTCCACATATTTACGTAATATGGATATGTGAAAAACTTTATGAACACGAGACATACTTGGCAGAAAGCGAGTCTATAGGCCACAGATTCCTACTCGATCAAGGATTAAAATGGGTAGATGAATCGAGGATTAAGCTTTCTCTCTTTCCAAATCTTGTAACTCCTTTCCATGGAGCAACACGTAATAACACATGATCTCCTATATCGAATTCCACGTCCTTTCGATGAAGATCAAGATAACTCTTTATCGATCTTGTGAGGTTTTTATACGTTCTTGGGATCGTTTGAATATTTTTTCGTGAGTCATACGCATTCAACTCCCGGTCCCAACAACGTTGTTTCACCCACCTCATCCCAACATATCTTGGAGAGCGAAATTTTCTTCCATACAACGCTTGAATGGAGCCATGCCAATACTTGTTTGATAACTGTTGTTGTAGGAAAACTCCACCAATGGTAAGAATTTATCCCAACTTCCTTTGAAATCAAGAACACAGAGTCTTAATAGATCTTCAAGAGTTTGAATAGTCCTCTCCGACCGTCCATCCGTCGTCGAGGATGATATGCCGAAGCTAAATCAGAATCTGTGCCCATAGCTTTCTCGCAAACTAACCCAAAATTGTGAAGTGAATCTTGGGTCTCGATCAAAACTATGGATCTTGGCATACCATGCGATCTTACAATCTCGTTTATGTACATACCAAAGCAAGACGTTCAAGGGTATAAGTTTCTCGTATTGGTAAGAAGTGAGCAGACTTGGTCAATCTATCAACAATGACCCAAATCGCATCTATGCCTTGAGAAACCTTGGGAAGACCAGTAACGAAATCCATGGTAATGTGCTCCCACTTCCATTCTGGAATTTCAAGTGGTTGAAATGGACCTTTTGGTACTTGATGCTCAGCCTTGACTCGTTGACACGCTTGACACCTTGAGATAAACAACGCTATCTCTCTCTTCATATTGCCCCACCAAAATGTATGTCGAAGATCATGATACATTTTGGTACATCCAAGATGGATTGCAAACGGTGAGTTGTGCGCCTCCATTATGATTTTATACTTTAAATCAGGGTCGTTAGGAACACAAAGTCTGGAGTTGACTCGAAGTATTCCTTCTTCATCGATTCTTGCTTCCCATCGCACCTTCTTCGCACTTTCTTCCTCATACGCATCGACACCAGTTCAGTAGCAGAAAGCGACTTTAACTTTATCGATTAAAGTCATTTCTACTCGTATATTCGCCATCATCACATGGGTCCCTGGATTCTTTAACTCTATCTCCATCCTTTGCAAGTCGCACAAAATGGGCATTTGTGTTGACAATATCGTACTAGTACTTGCATATGATCTTCTACTCAATGCGTCAGCTACCACGTTCGTTTTTCCAGGATGGTATTGGATGGTATGATCATAATCATTCAACAGTTCAAGCCAACGTCGTTGTCGCATGTTGAGTTCCTTTTTAGTGAAGAAATATTTGAGGCTTTGATGATTCGTAAAGATCTCCACCTTCTCCCCATACAAGTAATGCCTCCAAATTTTAAGTGCGAAGAACAAAGCTGCTAACTCTAGGTCATGAGTAGGATAATTCCTCTCATATTCTTTGAGTTGTCGTGAGGCATAGGCTATGACTTTCCCATGTTGCATGAGAAAACATCCTAACCCTTTGCCAGAAGCATCACTGTAGATGAAAAATCCCTCCGAACCAGATGGTATTGTCAGAACAGGTGCTGAAATGAGTCTCCTCTTGAGTTCTTGAAAACTCTTTTTACATTCCTCGCTCCAACCAAACTTTGTATCTTTCCGAGTCAGCTGAGTTAGTGGAGTAGCGAATCGAGAAAACCCTTCTACGAATCTCCGATAATAACCAATTGGCTTTAGAAAGCTACGATTTGATCATCGACGATTTAGGTTGCTCCCAGCTTTGTATAGCTTCAATCTTTGTTGGGTCAACAGATATTCCATGACTTGATACCACGTGCCCAAGAAATGCTACTTCCTCAAGCCAGAACTCGCATTTCTTCAACTTGGCATAAAGCTTATATTCACGAAGCTTTTGGAGTGTTAGCCTCAAGTGCTGCTCATGATCTTCACGGCTTTTGGAATAAATAAGGATGTCGTCAATAAAGATGACCACAAAGTGATCCAAATATTCTTTGAATACTTGGTTCGTCATATATATATAATACGTATATATATATATATATATATACTCTATCGATTATTTTGAAAAATGGGTAAGTGGGGGGTCCAAATAATAAGCAAAATTTATAACAAATATATCATAAAAATTCTCTCAATATTTTTAACAACATTTATTCATCAATAATATAACTTGTAATATTAACAACCATATCATTCCCAGGAAAAACCATATCATTCCCATGCCCCCATTGGATTTTCAGGAAGCCTCTTCATATATATATACTACAATTATTAATATATTCACAAATTTTAAAATTTAGTGGAACAAAATAAGTAAAGTACTACAGTTATATTAGTGCACTACTATTATGTTACTGAAAAAAAGAATATGTTAATATCTTGTTAAAATAAAATACTATTATAAGAACTTAAGTATTTTATTGTCTTGATCAATTTACTTCTCCTAAATACTAAGAAGGTAAAAAATCGAGGAGTTACAGTTTTTAAAAAATGTGATATTTTTGAGCGTGATATTTTTGTAACTATTAAAAATAAGGCTATCATGCAACAATTTCAAGTAACGAAAATTCAAAAAATGTTATTGTAAACCATATTTGAGAATTATTTAATTTTGTGATTTATTTTATTAAATTTTTATTCTTAAGAAGAAAAAAATCTTAATTTGACCCCACTGAACTTTTAGGCCGGATCCGCCCCTGCCCAGGAAAGAGGGGGCTTTTCGATAAGGATTTCTCCCTATTAGCGCGCAATTAGGTGACCAAACCCCTTTCCTCGACAGAATTTTTTAGACATTGTTAATAATGCAAATAATAATACGAATAACTTGTCATCTCAAATATTGATTTAATATTATAAAATATTGATAATAATTGAATCAAATAACGTGAAATACTATGCAGCAATTACTGTGACGCCCCCAAAATTAGGTATACGTCACCCATCTTGGGTCACCACTTACATGGTACATAAATTCAAATACAACTTAATAATACAACTGTCGTGTACGATACGACAAAACATAAGCTGTGAGTTTGAATACAAATATTGTCTACTAGAGATTATACAAACTCAAAAGGAGTACTCATTACAATTATTATCACACTATTTCAAAAAATAGTGAGGACTACTAATGCTATCATCTGGTCCGTCACTCCGTTCCCCGACTAGTCCCTGCTACGTTCTCAGATCCTGAAGAGAAGAATAAAAGTAAAAGGGTGAGCTCAACTAGCCCAGTAGGAAATATTATGACTAAGATAATGCAGAATATATTATCGTTAGCCTTTAATAGTGTTAAACTGATACAATATAGCAACCATCAAGTTTAACTGCAGCGGAACAAGCAATCCATTAAAAGAGTCAAGTAGAAAATAAAATCTACTATCTTTTATGATTTAGAAGGTTTTTCATCACTTTTATCATTGACTCAAACAATAAATAATCCACATCATCGAATCACCCCCGCATTTCACGACCAAGGATATTCTTTTTAGTATCACGACCACAATTATCCATGCACTACGGGCTAAGAATATTTGTGTATTCATTAATGGTCATGATCATACCAACAACTGTCCATCAATGCACTACGGGCCAATGAGGACTTTTATCACATCATTTGTAACATTACGGTCATGATTACACCGAATAATCCCTGGTCATAATCATATCAAGTCCATCTATGCACTACAGGCCACAGATGACTTTCAAAAAAAATAAACACGAGGATGATGACAATGATATAAGAATTCAATAAAAACAAGTTCAAGAATTAATTTATCCAGGAACTAATAACGTCCAAATTGTCAACATGATACTTCTTTGTAGAGTAAAATTCAAGAATGCTCAGAAGAATATTTCCATGAAAAGATACTGGATGAAGCGCAAATATCAAGAATATTCCACTAAGTTCATGGAGTATAGTAGTCTAAACTTTAACCAGCTGAGTATAATAGAGAATGGAATAACAATGAAATCACCATGCATGCGGTACTTGGCATGCATAAAAGTTATTCAACAGAATAATAATAACGGAATCAGTCGGTGAAATTCGCACGCAAGCGGGAAGTTCCAATGAATAATAAAGAATGGAATAACAACAGAAATCACCATGTATGCGGTACTTTCAGATAGGCAAAAGTTATTCAATGAGAATACTAATAAGGGCGGAATCACGTCCGGCGTAAAACACATGCAGCATGGATATTCCAATTGAATAATAATAAAGATGGAACCAGTCCGCGTAAACGCATGTAATTGGATATTCCAATCGAATAATAATAAAAGGCGGAATCGTGTCCGCGTAAAACGCATGAATATGATATTCCAAATGAGAATAATAAAGACGAAATCATAGAAGAATGTCACCAAGTATAGGGTAGATCCAGATTATCTGAGTTATTCCAACAGAATAATAAGAAATGGAGTAACAAACAGTTCTCTTCATGAATAAGAAAGAATAACACCCTTCTTCAGTAAAATAAACTTGATATCGATTAGTGAAATAATGAAAACTCTTCTTCTTTCTCTCTATAATTTTTCTCTCGGTGAATTAAGTAAGAAAATAATGAAGGAATGAGCTTCTATTTATAGGAAAATTGAAGGTGTACTGTTAAGAAACGGATGCAACATTTATTTTTAAAAAAATCACAGACGGAACATCACAACAACATATCAGTATTCATTTTTCAAAGAGTTGTCCAATGAATGTCTAGGTTTGAAAATCATCCCACAATCTGCCAAACAAAGCTACCAAATGTCAAGGCCCCAACCAATCAAAATAAAGGAGAAAGATTATAAAACATATCTATATATATAATCAACACATGTTGTAAACCTAAATATATATATATAATAATAATAATTGCTCTCTCCTCCCACGTGAACACAAATTTTCCTCCACCCACTTTGTCAACTTGACAACTTTATACATATATATATATATATATATATATATATATAAATACCTATCTTATATATATAACTCTAATATATATATAAGTAATAAAACCAAACTGAGATGACTTCTCACGTAAGCATTAATAATCAATATCGGGTGCTACTATGCAACCATACATATTACTGTACTTTTACTACCGAGTAGTTGAACAGTATTAACGGTAAAACTTCTGCCGTTATTTTCATAAAAATATTTTTGTCGTTTTCTCAATCCGACAATCGAATATAATATAACAACTTGCATACTATGCAAAATTTATAAATATTACCCACAACTATAACATTATATCAATTTCACTCCATAATATTCAAAAATAATATTTATAGAAAATTCATCTTTATTCAAAAAGTTGGGTTTTACAATCTCCCCTTCTTATGAAATTTTTCCCTCGAAATTAGGGCACGTACCTGGTATATCGAAGAGGTAAGGATACCTTGATTTTATTTTAGATTCTAACTCCCAAGTCATTTCCTCAACATCGTGGTTTCTCCACAAAAGTTTGACTTGAGGTATAACCTTAGAGCATAGAATATGTTCCTTGTTATCCAAGATTTGAACAGGAACCTCTTCATACGTCAAATCTTTCGCTATTTCGTCTGGTTCTAACTCAATAATGTGGTTCGGGTCTTCCACATATTTACGTAACATGGATATGTGAAAAACTTTATGAACACGAGACATACTTGGCGCAGAAAGCGAGTCTCATAGCCACAGTTCTACTCGATCAAGGGTTAAAATGGGTAGATGAATCGAGGATTAAGCTTTCCTCTCTTTCCAAATCTTGTAACTCCTTTCCATGGAGCAACACGTAACAACACATGATCTCTATATCGAATTCCACGTCCTTTCGATGAAGATCAAGATAACTCTTTATCGATCTTGTGAGGTTTTTATATCGTTCTTAGAATCGTTTGAATCTTTTCCGTAGTCATACGTACCAACTCCGGTCCCAACAACGTTGCTTCACCCACCTCATCCCAACATACTGGAGAACGAAATTTTCTTCCATACAACGCTTCGAATGGAGCCATGCCAATACTTGTTTGATAACTGTTGTTGTAGGAAAACTCCACCAATAGTAAGAATTTATCCCAACTTCCTTTGAAATCAAGAACACAGAGTCTTAATAGATCTTCAAGAGTTTGAATAGTCCTCTCCGACTGTCCATCCGTCTGAGGATGATATGCCGAGCTAATTCCGCGCCAACAAAGAGAAATCCTTATCGGAAAGCCCCCTCTTTCCTGGGAACGACCTTGTTGATAAATATTGTGAGTTATAATATTATTGATGAATGCTATTAAAATTGAAGTTGTGTTCGGAGTTGAATTTGGAGACGCGGACGTGATATTTGAGTCCGGAACGATGAAATTAGTAAAAATAGTCTATAAACACAAAATTTTCTGGAATTCACTATTTGGTCAAAAAGTCAACAGTTGACTTTTTCGCGAATAAACAAACTTTGAAATTTTAAAATTTATATTTTTGATAAAAATGGTTTCATTGTGTTGGAATTAATTGTGTTAGTGAAAATCGATAATTATTTCGATAATAATTGATGTCTGGAGGTTATATTGACCAATCGGGTATTTAACCGGAAAAATGAGAAATTGATTGCTATTATTTCACATGATTATAACTATTTGTTCACATGTGTATACTATTGTTTTACATTCTTGTTACTGTTAGGGGAGTTGGTGCAAGATTGATAATACTTGCATGACAAAGTTAAAATGGAGTTATAGATGGAGGTACTTATCTTGTAATTCGTATTTTCACATGTCAGAACTATTGATTCACATAATTTACTATTGAATCACATTATTTACTATTGGGGAGGTGGTGCAAGTTTGATAATACTTCCATGACTAAATTAAAAATAAAGGAAAAGTTGGAGGCATTGTATTTGTAATTTTTTGAGCCCCAAAAGCGTAAATTATCGAAACTATATTTTTTATAAATAAGCTCATTCTTCCTTCATTTCTCACCAATTCACAAAAGCTTTAGAGCGATTATTATAGAGAGAAATTATAGAGAGAAAGAAGAAGTGAAGTCTGCTACCTCACTATTCCAGTATTTAGTTTTTTCAAGGTAGGGAGTATTATTTATTTCTTATCTATGAAGAGAACTTCTGTTATTCCATTCTTTATTATTCTGTTATAATAACCTGTATACGCGGGCTACCCTATACTTGGTGAAATTCTTCTGTTGTTCCATTCTTTATCATTCTGTTGGAACATCCTGTGTGACGCCCCCAAAATAGGTATACAATGTAAGACCCCGAATTTTATGAAATAAAAGTATTCAATTTTTCTCTTCAGTAAATGGTTAAATTGATAAAAGTTAAAGTTAAGGGTGATATATGAATTTTTTTCAAAATACGCCAGTGGTTATAAAGTATTCATTATTGTCGGGGAATATTCGTTTAGTCGTGGAATATTCTTTCTGTCGAGGAATATTCGTACGACGGCAGAGCTATTTGTGGGTCACATAACGGATAACTGTCGGATGAAGAAAACGATAAAGTTTGAGTTTTTATAAATAACGACGTAGTTGTTACCGTTAACACTGTTGGAATACCTGGTGGTTAAAATATAATAATACGCGTTGTTGCATAAAGAAAGATTGCGTTTTTTACGCAGTATTTTTGAATTATTGATCCTTACGTAAGAAGACCTTTACTCAATAATTGTCACGGTGAATTCTTTATTCAATATTTTATTTTATTGATTCAATAATTGTTGCGTTGATATTTTATATTATTGTTATTTCAATAATTGTCTTCGCACGATATCTCCATTATCGGATCAATAATTTATATTATTTGAATAATATTATTAGATAACATTATTGGCAATGTCTAGAAAGTTACTGTCGAGGAAAGGTTTGGTCACCTAATTTGCGGCCAAGAAGGAGAAATCCTTATCGGAAAGCCCCCCTTTCTGAAGCGCACGGTTGTCATTGTTGTGATTACGTAATATTATTTGTGAATAATTAATTATTGATTTATATGATAATGAAATATTTATTTGATGTGGATATAAATGATGGATTTATTTATGTGGTTATAAATGAAGGAATTAATGTTGAGGTATTTTATCGAAGATTTTGTCGGATTGGAGGTATTAAAAGATTAAATCGTTGTTCTTTACAAACTTTATTGTGTGAGTTAGAATTTTTAATCTGACCGTTGGATCGTTGTTATTTTTGGATATGTTATACATATATAATTTGAGTATATGTTCACAAATTTTGAACCGTTAAAAGTGAACGAATGATTTGTCATGAATTTTAAGAGGTGACTGATTCGAAAATTAGGTTTATAAATGATTTTAGTGAAAAATTCTAGAAATGGGTGGGCCCCACTTTTGGTTGTTGGGGAAGATGGCTGATTTTTGGTGGGTGGAATAGTAGCTGGCAAAGCCATCAGGTAGCAGGTCAAGTCTGCTTCGGTGTACTAACATTTTCCTATAAATAGAGGGCTAAGTTAGAATTAAAAATCACAACAGAAACAAGTTTTCTCTCTTTCTCTCTCTAGATTATCGAGTGTATTTTGTGAGTATTTAGATACTTGGTGAGTTGCTATTCATCAGTGCAAGTTTCCTTCAGCGTCATATTCGATATCCAATCAGAAGTGTTGCTCTTTTGAGGTAAGGGATAGTAAGGGATTTTAAGGGATATTTTTTTCGTAATGATGTTATTATTTCAATATCATTATATCGAAATATTGGTTTGGATTTTATTGTGGAAGTTCTACCTTTTTGTGTCGGGGTTACTATTCACGTATATGACATTATTCACGTATATGACACTATTCACGTATACGACATTATTCATGTATATGACATTTTTACGTATCTGATTATGTATTTAATAATCATCTGAGTACTATTCATGAGTTACTATTCACGAGTTACTATTCCCGAGTTACTATTCATGAGTTACTATTCACGAGTTACTATTCATGAGTTACTATTCATGAAAAAATTGGTTTCTTTTTCTGACCAAATTATCGTTGATTTATGAATCTTACTCTTGAAATTAAATGCAGTTGTTGATCATATTATTTTTATTATCATATATAATATTTTTATAACCCTAGTGATGGAATTTCTTTTGACTTGAGTGTAAAGATGGGTAGATTATTGGTATGATCATGACTACGGGTTCTCTTTGGCCAGTAGTGCAAAGTTGAATTGTTGACTGGTATGATCATGACCATTGAATTTATAATTGAATATCTTTAGCTTAAGTGCAAAGGTGAAATGATCAACATGGTTATAACTATTGTTTATATAAATTCGAAATTATTATATATTTTTTGAGATATTAATATATTTGGTCGTAGTAAAATATGAGCTGTTGATGAATATATTTGGCCTCTAGTGCAAATATGAACTGTTGAGGAATATCTTTGGCTCAGAAAAAAGATGAATTGTTGATGAATATCTTTGGCCCGTAGTGCAAAAATTAAATTGTTAGTATGGTTATAAACAGGAACTGTGATTTGGTATAACCATGATCTTTGATATTTCAGGTAAAGACATGTGATGAAAATTATCTTAAATTCCGGATCAAGAGGAATTTAGAATTACAATTATGATTATGAGTTATTCATATAATTGTGGAAAGGAAGTGTTGATTAATGTTATAGGGATAAAACATTGTTGGTGGACTTTTAATGTGGAGAAGATAATAGACTTTATGGTCTATTTGACTCTTCTAATGGATTGCTCGTTCCGCTGCAACTATCGTTGAAAAGTTTTTTATCATCTACCATATGTTCTAAATCTCGATTTATTCTTGATGAAGGCTATTGATAATTTAATTAACTTTAGTCATGATATTCTTTATCGAGTTAGTCAGGTTTCACCCTTTTGCTTCACAATTCCTTTTTAAGTAATAAAAGTGTAGCTGGGTCGAGCGGGGGATAACAGGGGAATAGAACGGTGGTCTATAGCAGTTGAGGGTGAGGTGAACTCAACTTTAGAAGGGTGTTTTGCCACTATCGTACAAGATGTATAATGACATACAACCTCGTATCATCATAAGACAGGGTTGTTCTCATCCACTTGCTGAGTATATCTACGAGCACTACCTATATAATCTTGGTGTTTTTTTGAAGTATAATTCTCAATTAGAGACAGTGGAGATAATGATATGTCAAGAGAAAACTTACCATTGGGAAGAATATGATAGTAATCTTTTCGTTTTTCTTTGAGGTCTATTGGGTCAACCAAGGATAATTCTGTGGCCATATGATATCTATCATAACCTAGAAGCATGGCCTCCTATGTACGAAGGTTTCCTTGAGCACTTCCCAAAGATTCTAATTTCTAAAACAGTTTTTGACTATACCTTTATGTAAGATATCATGGTGACGTGCTACCCAAGTTGGTGTCAACAGTCATAGTGGATATATATATTTGTATCAAAACTCACAACACATGAGTTGTTGTATTTTACACGACAATTGTTGTAATAAAGTTGTAGTTGTTTTCTGTACCATGTATTTGGCGACTCAGAATGGGTTGGATGGAATGGACCTATTTTGGGGTCTTCATATACAACACCCATTTTGAGTCGCCAAATACATGGTACAGAAAGAAAACTACAACTTCAATTATACAATTGTCGTGCAAAATACGGCAACACATATTGTGAGTTTAAATACAAATATTGTCTTCTAGACAATATCCACACTCAAATAAGTCCTCATTACAATTATTCAAACACTATTTTACAGAAATAGTGAGGACCTGCTAAAACATCTTTCTAGAACCATCACTCAGTACTCGATTAGTCCTCGCGCTATGTTCTCACCTCCCCGAGAAAAATGGAACAAAAAGGAAAAGGGTGAGCTCAACTACCAGTAAAGAATATTATGACTAAGATAATATACAACAAATTATCGTTAGTCTTCAACAGGGAAAAATCTGATAAAATATAATAGACAACAAGTTTTAGATCAACAACTGCAGCGGAAACAATAATCCATTAGAAGAGTCAAGTAGAGAATGAGTTTTACTATCTTCTAAGATTTAAAAGTCCATCATCAATTTTATCCCCTGTAACAACAATCAATATACATCTTTAATCAATATTCATCTTTGCACTACATGTGCCAAAGATATTCATTCATATCACCAAATTGGTCATGTTCATCTCAACACTGCTCATCTTCGTGACTACTGAGCCAAAGATATTCATCATCGTTAATCATTCATCTTTGCACTACTGTGCCAAAGATATTCAATAATATCATCATTTAGGATCGAGGATGATGAAAAATATTTTAAAGAAAATGAATCCGGTGAGACAGAAGGACAAATAGTAAGGATTCGTATAACAGTTTATCCAAGATCAATAAACTCCATAATAACCAATTTTGAAGCAAAATTCAAGAATAAAGATCAAAACATAGATACAATCAAAGATAGTAACCATAATAGACATTTTGGACAAAAAGAAGAAAATTTCATTTTTTGGTGAATAGTGTCGTATTCGTGAATAGTGCCGTATACGTGAATAGTAACCCCGACACAAAAAGTTCTAAATTTGATAAAAAGTTCATACAAACATTTCAGTATAATGATATTGAAGAAAATATCATTTTAAGAAGAATATAACACCCCTTACCTTAAAATATCAAGATTGTGATCGGAATATCTCAGTATAAAAGGTCAAGGAAACTCAGACCGATGAATAGAAACTCACAAAGTATCTAAATACTCACAAAATACACTCAATAATCTAGAGAGAGAAAGTGAGAAAGCTTATGTTTCGGTGTGATTTTCAATTCTAACTTAGCCCTCTATTTATAGGAAAATGTTATGAGACTTTACTGCTGACCTCCGATGGCTTTACTCGCTAATATTCCCACCCACCACATTTGAAATAAAATTCAGCACATTTCTTCACCAACCACAAGTGGGTCCCACTCAATTCTAGAATTTTCCACCAAAATGCTAAATTCGGATACTTCAACAATTTTCAACCGGTACCTCATAAAATTCATAACAAATAATACGTTCATTTTTAATAGGTTCAAAATTTGTGGACATATACTCAACTTATATATGTATAACATATCCAAAAATTACAACGATCCAAACAGCGGATTAAAATTATAACTCACTTAATATATCTCAAAATCTTTGGTTTAATTTTTTAATACCTTCATACCGAAAAAAAATACTCGATAAAACACCTCAACATTAACTCTTTCATTTTTAACCACAATAAATATATCCAACATTTATATCCACATAAAATAAATATTTCCTTATCATATGAATCAATAATTAATTATTCACAAATATATTACAGAATGACATTTATGACAACCAAAGTTCGAGGAAAGAGGGCTTTCCAATAAGAATTCTCCCTCTTGGGCGCCGCAATTAGGTGACCAAACCTCTCCTTGAAAGAACTTTCTAGACATTACCAATAATGCTATCTAATACTATTATTCGAATAATATGAATTATTGATCTGATAATGGGAAATATTGTGCAGTGACAATTATTGAAACAACAATAATATAAAATATCAACGCAAGCAATTATTGAATCAATAAAATAAAATATCAGACAAGAACTCATCGTAACAATTATCGAGTAGCCTTTTACGTAAGGATCAATAATTCATCAATATCATGCATCCACACACGACATCGTATTTTAACCACCGGGTATTCTAATGATGTTAATTCGTGAATAACTACGCCAAGTTATTTATAAAACTCAAACTTGTCGCTTTCTTCATCCGACAATTATTACATTATTGGGCCCACAAATGATCGCAATATGCGTGCATTTAATATTCCCCGATAACAAGAATACTCCACGACCAAATGAATATTCCCCGACAACAATGATTATTTTATAACCACTTGCATATTTTTCAAAATTTGCACATTTCACCCATAACCAGAGAATTATATCAAATTAATACCTTATTATTCACAATAATAATTAGAGAAAATCCGATTTTATTTATAATAAGTTGGGGTCTTACATCCCGCCTCAGCGTTCTACGCTAGACACTGGTTAAAATCTTTATTCTTACATTTGGAATATCCTCGCTGCATGCTTTTTACGTCGGATTGATTTAAATCTTTATTATTTTGTTGGAATATCCCGTCATATGCGTTACACTTGGGACCGATTCCGTCTTTATTATTACTGTTGGAATATCTCGTCTAAACGCTCTCTAACGGACCGATTCCGTCTTTATTATTCTCATTGGAATATCCTATCTCATGCGTTTTATCTGGGATTCGATTCCGTTATTTATTATTCATTGGAATAACCTTTGCGCGGTCTATCGCATGCCTAGTGATTTCTTTTTTGTTATTCCATTCCTTATTATACTCGGTTGGTTAAAGTTTTGACTTCTATACTCCATGAAATTAGTGGAATATCCTTGATATTTGCTCTTCATCCAAAGATCTTTTCGTGAAAATATTCTTACGAGCATTCTTGAATTTTTTTACTCTACAAAGCAAGCGTTATCACGTTGACAATTTGAACGTTATTAGTTCTGGATAAATTAATTCTTGAACTTGTTTTATTGAATTCTTATATCATTGTCATCATCCTCATGTTTATATTTTGTTGAAAGTCATCTCGTGGCCTATAAGTGCATGATGGACTTGGTATGATTATGACTGAGGATTATTCTTGTAATCATGATTGTAATGTTACAAATGATGTGGTAAAAGTCCTCATTGGCCCAGAAAGGCATTGATGGGCCGAGTTGTTGGTATGATCATGACCATTAATGAATACACAAATATTCTTGGCCCGTAGTGTATGGATAATTGTGGTCGTGATACTAAAGAATATCCTTGGTCGTAGTGCAGGGGTGATTCGATGATGTGGATTATTTATTAAGCTGAGTCCCAGCGATAAAAGTGATGAAAAACCTTCTAAATCATAAAAGATAGTAGATTTTATTCTCTACTTGACTCTTTTAATGGATTGTTTGTTCCGCTGCAGTTAAACTTGATGGTTATTATATTGTATCAGTTTAACACTATTGAAGACTAACGATAATATATTCTGCATTATCTTAGTCATAATATTTCCTACTGGGCTAGTTGAGCTCACCCTTTTACTTTTATTGTTCTCTTCGTGAAATGAGAACGTGGCGAGGACTAGTCGGGAAGCGGAGTGACGGACGAGATATGATAGCATTAGTAGTCCTCACTATTCGGTAAAATAGTGGAAAATAAATGTAATAATATTGAATTTGAGTTTGAATATTTTTACAGACGACAATATTTGTATTAAAACTCACGACTTATGTTTTGTAGTACTTTACACGGCAGGTTGTATAATTAAGTTGTATTTGTATCAGATCATGTATTTGTGACTCAAAATAGGTGATGTATACCTATTTTGGGGGCGCCACTGATTCAAAGATGAATTCGTAAGAAATAATGAAGGAATGAGCTTCATTTATAGGAGAATTGGTGAATAAGAAACTAATTCTAAAGCAGTATGCATTGATTTACTTTTTTTAAACGCATCAGATTGATTTAATAAAATATTCTAATAAAACAAAATCTTTTAAATAAAATATAATATATATTATATATTATATATTATATATATATAAACTCACGGGTCATTTACCCCGTGATACAATCTGTCAAAACCTCGTGAATCTCATCATCCATCAAATTATTATAGGCATATATATATATATATATATATATATATATATATATATATATATATATATATATATATATATATATAATAATAATAGTTGTACTCCTCCCCCGTCCACTTTCTAATTCATTACATATAATATATATATATATATATATATATATATATATAATACATATAATACTCCATCCTGACTTAGCCAAAATAACTCCCCCCAACTTTTTCATTTAATTTTTCAAACGTATTCTACATTAATATATTAAAAAAATTCTACCGATTATTTTGAAAAATGGGTAAATGGAAGGTCCACAAAATAAGCAAAATTTATATCAAATACTATAGCAATAATTGAACAAAATCGAAAGTGACTTCTCACGTAAGCATCAATAATCAATCTGGTGTACTGCTGCTATGCAACCACACATATTATTGCATTCTTTAACACCGGTGTTTCAATAGTTAACAGTAAAACTTCCGCCGTTATTTTCATAAAGTATTTTTGTCGTTTTCTCAATCTGACAATAATTCCGTTGTGGGGTCCACCAATAATTGTGCTGTTGTACAAATATTCCCTGTTAAAACGAATATTCCCCGACCAATCGAATATTATATAACAACATGCGTACTTTACAAAATTTATAAATATTACCCACAACTATAACATTATATCAAATTATTCCATAATATTCAAAAATGATATTTATAGAAAGTTCATCTTTATTTATAAAAATTGGGGTCTTACAAGTAGAGTTAACACTACGATCTTGAAGAGTGTTGATTGGATCTTCAATATAGAACACCTCTTCCTTCTATTGTGCAAAGGCTTCAACACTTCATTTGCTTATTTGTTCTCTCGAGGACCGATGGCCTAACTCCTTGCTCTGGTCCCCTCTGAATAGCAAGACATTTCAGATTTGTGGCGCGTCTAGCTTGCTTTCTCCTTGTGATCTCCCGTTCACTTATCATCAATGGACTGACCCTACGCTTAATCACTTTAGCCTTGTTCTTCAGAGACTAACCAGTATCTCGGTTCACTTTCCATCAGTTCTTTCTTTGTTTGGCAAATACTACGATCCCGGTTGCTTCTAAGATCGTTGTCTTCTGTTCACTTGACAGCTACTTCACTTGCTGACTTTCCTTAGTCAGTTACTGAAGTCTTCTCAGGATAATCTTATGGAAGACTTCATCTCGAATGGCTTTACAACTCAATCTTGATGCTGATTGGGTTGGTGCTTAGATCTTCTGTTAGCTTGCATGTCATTCGTTGAGTGCTCTCCGATTCCCTTCAGGTAAGATGTATCTTTGCATTGCCAACCAGAGCCTTTGTTCCTTTGGATATTCTGGGAGTGCTCATTAGTTGAGAATCGTACTTGCTCTACGATTCTGCCTATACATTGTGACACTTCTGTTGAGGTCATAGTTCTGCACTCTACGATTCAGCTTCGGCTGTGCAGAAACTACGATCTTGGGATCAGATCTTGACACTTTACGGTTTCTGCCTTGTGCTTGTTGTCTTCATCTGATCTTGCTCGACTACGATCTCTGCATGTAATCAATAGACTTTACGAACTTAGAATGTAGTCTACGATCCTTGGCATGGCTTCAGCATCAGTAGACTCTACGACTCCGAGTGTGGTTTATGTTCCTGACTTGGCTTCGGCAGATGTTCGATCGGCTCGTAGGCAGGCTGTCTCTACGATTCTGAACATGACTTCCTCAGCACACTACGATCCCGAGGAAGCTCTTCTCGATATACCACGATCCTTCATCGTTTCTCCTGGCAGTCTACGAACTCCGAGATCAACTATCTTGCAGACTACGATTCTGCCTTGATAGCTCTCGAGTTATCCTTGACTCTCCTGGAAGACTACGATCTCTGGTGTAGTACTCGCCGATCAGACAAGCCTATCTATTACATCATAAGATCAACCTAACATGCTTGATCTTTCTATATTTATAGTCCTTGTACATCATTTCTTTTTAAGGACTTTACAAAGTTGGTTTGCTTACGTAAGATCAACCTAACATACTTGATCAATTTATTCTAAGTCCTTGTACACATGTTTCTATTATCTATCAAAGGACTTTACAGTTTTTCTTAATGCAAGCATACTTGCATATTATTCATTCATATATATATCATAATCAAATCATATGTAAACAGGAATATCATTCATATGTTTATTCCTGACAAAATTTAATGTTCATAACTTGCTGATCTCTTCTTCCAAGTAATATATAAGCCAAGAATAACGTCCTTAATCTTTTGTTCATAGTTTCATATGATTTAGCATTTAATTGATCTCATCAAAATACTTAAAGTAATCATAGAAATGTTCATTAATGTTTAAGCTCGAATAAAAGATAAATTTTGGTTTTTAATTGTTGTCTTGCTGAAGAATTCTTGAAATCTTCCTTAACCAACGGCCCAATAGTAAATTATTTAATATCTACATATTATGTTTGATGTGAACACGAGGCAGTGAATGTAGATCAGAATCTTGGTTAAGTTTATAACATAAGTATGCTTAATTCTTAAGCTTATAACAATTTGTGGATTACTTAGTTTTATTAACATATTATGTTATGAATAAGAAAAAATAAACTCCTGGAATAATAAAACACAGATAGAAAAAAAATTCAACAGTAGGAGGATCATTAAGCCTCGACATAATACCTGCACCAACTACAGTATTAATCTCATCAATAAATAAAATAATCTTCCCATTTGAAGTCGTGACTTCTTTCGAGACAACTTTAAGCCTTTCCTCAAAGTCTCAGGATTTGAATGCGCATATACCTTCATATTTCCATTGAAGTCATCGGTTATCTAAAAGTACATTGAAGTCATCATAAAATATAATTTGAAGGGTGTTAAGACACAAGTGATGAAGTAGAAAAAGGCAATTTATGACTTTTATTGAAGAGGCATGCATTACATGAGAAATCTTTTGGCATAGAGGAAGACGATGCTACACAAGAATTAGAGAGAATATGTTATAAGATTGAAAGAGCTGGATGTCCTAAACGATGATACCAGTTAATAAATGTTGTTTTGGCTGTAGAGAATGCTAGAATCGGGTTCTTGGGAGCTGTCCATTCATACACTCCATCCTTAGTACTGCCCTGGAATAGAATTGCCCCCGAGCGAAGATCCTTCACAAAAAAAGGAAGATGGTAAGAATTCAACTGATGCATTGTTAGTGATGCAAAACTGAGAAATGTAAATTAAGTTTTTTTTCATGGTTGGGACACAAAGACATCAGATAAACTGAAAGTTGATTGGGGAGATGAGAGAGTAGTGGAGCCTGTGTATGTGATGGAGAGACCTGTGTCATCCCCGATCATAACATCATCAATGTCGTTGTAAGGGGAGTGAAGGGACAGATTGTTTAGATCAGTTGTGACATGATGAGAGGCACCACTGTTGAGTAACCAGGTCGGATTTGGTGATGTGTTGTTGACAACAAAGTTAACTCGTGGCTGCCAAGGAGCAGTTGAGTTGTTGGAGGATGAGGGTGCAGTGGTAGAGGATTGAATGGGAAGCACTTGAAAGGAGGGACATCTCTTGGCTGTATGTCCTTGGATTCCACAGATTTGACAGAAGCCTTGATAAGGTCTAGATGGAGGACGGTTGCTACGATTTTGGAATCGTGAATCTAATTTCATCGGCACTGACCACTTTGGAGTCTTTGGTGGGCCAAATTTGCTGCTACAACGGTGATGAGGAGAGAGGTGTACGCCAATTATTAGTTTTGTGTGGGCGCCATTGGTGGTTTGTTTTGTTTGTGGGATAAGAAGTAATTGGAAGTGATGTTTCTGAACTCTTGATTGCTGGTGCAGAGGCTTCAAAGGAAATTAGCTTCTCGTGGAGCTCATCAAATGAGATGGAAGTGTCACAAGCTTGTACCGCACGGACCAGTTCTTTGTATTCGTCACCTAGTCCATCTAGGATCTTGTCAGTGAGGTCTTCAGGATCCAGTGGTGCACCTAGAATGGCTAATTCATCAGCACATGCTTTGACAGAGTGGAGATACTCGGTTACATTCTGACTACCTTTTGTTGGATTTTTAAGTTTGGTTTTGACTTGTTTGATGCGACCACGTGAGGGTTTGGCATAGGTGTTAGCAAGGATGGTCCATGCTTCTTTGGAAGTCTTGGCTTGGGCAATGAAAGGAAGGATAGTAGGGGAAAGAGAGCCAATTAAGGCATTTAGCAGTAGTTTATCTTGACGAATCCAGAGTTTGTGAGAAGGATTGGTTGTGACAGTGTTGTTTACTGTGATGGTGGTGGGAGGACATGGATTGGATCCATCGATATACCCAATGAGGTCATATCCAATAAATAAAGTTTTAAATTGCAGCTTCCAGGATAAGTAATTTGTGGATGTGAGTTTAAGTGGGGCTTGAGCCGATACGTTGATGGTGACAAGAGGAATTTCAGTGTGTGGAGGACTAGCGATAGAGATAATGTTGTTGGGGTTTGGTGTTGTCATTTTGGTGTTTGACTACAAGAGAATAAAAGGGAAAAAAGAGAAGGCAAAAAAAAAATTAATGGGGAGGCTCTGATACCATGTAGAGATGAGAATCAATTATGATTTCTTCACAGATTTTCATTAAACTGAATAAAGTATATATACACAGAGGAATAACAAGATTACTCCTAAATACAAGAGGAAGTCCTAGTCTAAATGAAGACTCAGCTACTCTCATATATACAAGAAAATATTTGAATTTGAATACAGATATGATAACAGATCTTTGTTACATGCTGATACATTATTGGTATAATATATACAGTTTAATTTTCTTATTGGACTGAAAAGGCTAGGGTTAAATGCTTATAGGTCAACTTACAAGTGAGTCACTAAACCAATTTTTCTTACAGTCAACTCACTGAACTACATTTTACTAACAAAACGTTTGTAATTTCGATAACTATTTTGACTTTAGACGAAAATGGCCAAATAAGCTGCTGAGTTATCCAAAAAAACTGATGTGGCGTCCTTGTGTAACGTGGCGGTGATTATGTGGATTTGGAGGAAAATTTTTATGAAGAAAATAAAAAAAATATTTTAAAGTATAATATAAATTTAAAAAGTGTGCCAAAAAACAAGAAAATTGTGACGACCCCAAAATAGGTCCATTCCATCCAACCCATTCTGAGTTGCCAAATACATGGTTCAGAAAATAACTACAACTTTATTACAACAATTGTCGTACAAAATACAATAATACATATGCTATGAGTTTGGATAAAAATACATACCAACTGTGACTCATGTCCCAATCGTGGATAGCACGTCACAATGACACCTTACATAAAGGTATAGTCAAAAACTGTTTTAAAAATTAGAATTTTGGGAAGTCTTTCAAGAAACCTTCGTATACATGGGAGGCCATGCTTCTAGGTTATGATAGATATCATATGGCCACAGAATTATCTTTGGTTGACCCAATAGACCCCAAAAAAAATGAGAAGATTACTATCATATTCTTCCCAATGGTAAGTCTTCTCTTGACATATCATTATCTCCACTGTCTCTAATTGAGAATTATACTTCAAACAAACACCAAGATTATATAGGTAGTGCTCGTAAATATACTCAAAGCAAGTGGATGAGCACAACCTGTCTTTATGATGACACGAGATTGTATGTCATTAGACATCTCAGATGATAGTGGCAAACACCCTTCCAATGTTGGGTTCTTTCTCCCTATATGATTCACCAAATATAACTACTAAAAGATGTATACAACACACTTGTCTATCTTTGTTTAGGGAGAACTCCTGACTAGAGACCACCTGATTCTATTCCCTTGTTACCCCCCAATTCGACCCAATACTACACTTTTATTATTCGAAAGGAATTATGAAGCAAAAGGGTGAGCACAACTAGCTTCAATAAAGAATATCATGACTAAAGATAATTAAATTATCAATAGCCTTCATCAATAACAAATCGAGATTTAGAACATATGGTAGATGATAAAATTTCAACTATAGTTGCAAATGAACGAAAGCAATCCATTACAAGAGTCAAATAGACAATAACAGTCTATTATCTTCTCCATGTTAAAAGTCCACCAACAATGTTTTATCCTCGTAATAAAATCATCAACAGTTCTTTCCACAATTATATGAATATCTCATAATCATAATTGTGATTCTAAATTCCTCTTCGCACCTGGATTTAATATAATTTTCATCACATGTCTTTACGAAACATCAAAGATCATGGTTATACCAAATCACAGCTTCTGCTCATAATCATACTAATAAATTCATCTTTGCACCACGGCCAAAGATATTCATCCTGATTCATCTTCGCACTAATCGGCCAAAGATATTCATCAACAATTCATCTTTGCACTCACAGCCAAAGATATTCCTCAACAGATTCATATTTGCACTATAAGCCAAATATATTCATCAACAGATTCATATTTTGCATTCTGAGGCCAAATATATTAATATCTCAAAGAAATATATAATCTTTTCGTAATTTATATAAACAATAATTATAACTATGTTGATCAATTCACCTTTGCACTTAAGCTAAAGATATTCAATTATAAATTCAATGGTCATGATCATACCAGTCCACAATTCAACTTTTCACTTCATCGCCAAAGAGAACCCTAGTCATGATCATACCAATAATCTACTCATCTTTACACTCCGGTGAAAGAGAATTTCAAAATCGGGGTTATAAAATATTATATATGATAATAAAATCAATATAATCAATATATAGTTTTAATCTCCGGAGTAATATTCATAAATCAACTATAATTTAGTTAGAAAAGAAACCAATTTTGTAGTGAATAGTACCGTAAATAAGAAACTCTGAATAAGAACTCCGAATAAGAACTCATGAATAGTAACCACGACACAAAAAGGTAGAAATTCCACAATAAAATCCATACCAATATTTCTAGATAATGATATTGAAAGAATAACATTTCTTAAACTTATAAATAATTTATTTTAATTGTTTACACTTTACTAAATAATGCATTTAATCATCATAAAATGCCAAACTTATAAGATTTCATCACCAATAACCAAAACCCTCATCAAAAAATCAGATATACCACATATATGATTCTCAAGCCATAAAATCATATTTTTCAATTTTCTTCCTTCACATAACATATTTAACTCATTTATTCATAACCAGGTCCATTTTCATGAAAATACCAAATCGGTTCAAAAATATTTTTTTTCGGGATTTAGCGTAATATAGTCCCATATTGAACATATATTTTCTTAGAATTTTTAAATTATCGCAGTATTCTCCCTCTACTCGATTTAAGAATCAGAATCGGGCCATGACGGATTCTCTATCCTCTCCTTTCCATTTTAATGAATTAGTTTATGTTCGTTATAGGATAACAAGATGGTTAGAAATCCTTTATTTTATCAACCCAATTAGGACCTATCGAAGTCGGAACTCTCAGATCTCTTTCCCAATCAGACAAGCACAACACTCATCCATAAACCGGTTACTGGTACAAATAACATAAAGAAATATAACCAACGTTTATTGGAAAAAGTTCATTTACTATTTTTCATATGGCCAAAACCGCCGAATATTTAGACATTTATCATAAATTGTACTTTTATTCAAAAATTCGGAAATTCACAGAGTAATAATCGATATTATATAGATGTACTCCCAATAAAAATTTCATCAATTTTGGAGTTAACCATAAGGAGTTATAAGCGGTTACTTTTAAAATAGTCTTTTCTCATAAAATTCATAACTCTTAATCTATACATCCAAAAATAACCATTTTTGGACACAATCAATAAAACTCATCAACATATCATTTCAAATTTTTCCAGAATTTTTCAAGGTCAAGAAGAAGTACTAATCGAAAAACATAATAACCCTTAAAATCTCTTACTATCCCTTACTATCCCTTACCTCAAAAGAGCAGCACTTCTGACTGGATATCGGATATGACGCAGAATGAAACTTGTACTGATGAATATCAACTCGCCAAGTATCTAAATACTCACAAAATACACTCAATAATCTAGAGAGAAAGAGAGAAAGCTTATGTTTCTGGTGTGATTTTCAATTCTAACTTAGCCTTCTATTTATAGGAAAATTTTAGCAGACTTGAGCTTTACCTGCTACTATTCCCACCCACCACATTTGAAATAAAATTCAGCATATTTCTTCACCAACCACAGGTGGGGCCCACTCAATTCTAGAATTTTCCACCAAAATGCTAAATTCGGATACTTCAACAATTTCTGAACCAGTCACCTCTTAAAATTCATAAAAAAACATACGTTCATTTTTAACGGTTCAAAATTTGTGGACATATACTCAACTTATATATGTATAACATATCCAAATATTTCAACGATACATCGGTCGGATTAAAAATTATAAATCACGCAATATATTTCAAAAACACTGATTTTTCGGATTATTAGTCCTTCGGACCAGTTTCATTCAGAAATTCACCACGATAAATCTACAAAGGATTTTTGGGTGATTCCAATTTCTACTGTTCGCTTACTTCCAGGGCTTTCTTTTTTGATATATGGCTCATCTCCTAACTCATTATACATAAAGAGTTATGGATTTTACAAAATTAAGTAATAAACTAATTTTTCTGAAAATCCCATATTTTGTTCTCCATTTCGACAAAATACCAATAAAACACCTCAACATTAATTCCTTCATTTTTAACCACAATAAATATATCCAACATTTATATCCACATAAAATAAATATTTTCTTATCATATGAATCAATAATTAATTATTCACAAATAATATTACAGAATCACATTTATGACAACCAGGCCGTTCCCAGGAAAGAGGGGGCTTTTCAAGAAGAATTTCTCCTTATTGGCGCAGAATTAGGTGACCAAACCTCTCCTTGACAGAACTTTCTAGACATTGTCAATAATACTATCTAATAATATTATTCAAATAATATGAATTATTGATCCGATAATGGGAAATATCGTAAGTTGACAATTATTGAAACAACAATAATATAAAATATCAACGCAACAATTATTGAATCAATAAAATAAAATATTGAGCATTAATTCTTATGTAACAATTATTGAGTAGTGCCTTCTTCACGTAAGGATCAATAATTCAAAAATATTGTGTGTAAAACCAGGTGCCATCGTGCAAAACACGCAGACATCGTGTATTTTAACCACGGGTATTCCAACGATGTTGTTAATTGAGAACGATTACGTCGTTATTTATAAACAACTTATACTTGTCGCTTTCTTCATCCAATCGCTTTTAGTTATGGCCCCACACAAGGCTGTGCCGTCGTACGAATATTCCCCGACAGTAAGAATATTTCACGACCAAACGAATATTCCCCGACAACAATGAATATTTTATAATCACTTGCTTATTTTGAAACAAATTCATTTATCACCCTTAACTTTAACTTTTATCAATTTAACCATTTACTGAATAGTAATTATAAGAAAAATTGAATACTTTTATTTTATAAAATTCGGGGTCTTACAAAAATAAATGAAAAATATATGTAATTATTTTTGTTATTAATATCAAATAAAATTTTATTTATAATTAAGTCATTTATAAAATATAAAAACCAAAAATATACTAATTAAAATTAAGGGAATGTGAAATATATTTAGGGAGAAATGAGAGAAAATTATAATAAAATCGTAAAATTTAGCAAAAAATACATTGTAGAAATTAAAAAATAAAAAGAGTTATTTAGTTATTTTTTAATTAATAAAAAAAAAAATTCATATAATTAATAACAAATATAATTGAAGAAATTATAAAATTATAAATTAAAAATATTTTAAAATTAAAAATCTCTTCAAATTAGGACATTAAATTTATAATTGAGTCAATTTGGTGATAATTTTTTTTTTTTTCTAACTAGAATAAATAAAATTGTACTTTTACATGCAAATAATTTTTATCAATTTTTTTATTTTAATTTTATCAAATAATTTTATTTTTAAAATTATATAAATTTAAATTTTATAATTTAATTTAATCAAATTTAAGAAATAATCATTTTTATTAAAAAAAAGAAAGAAAAAAACATCCAATAACCTCCCTTTTCCCTCCTTGCTTTTAATATATAGAAAATTAATTTTTTTTAGGAAATTAATAATATATAATTATTTAAAAAATTATAAAATTTATTTACTGTTCATCTTCTTCTACCCAATTTGTTTGATACTCGAAGTACTGGTTGTGACGCCCCCAAAATAGGTTCATTCCATCCAACCCATTCTGAGTCGCCAAATACATGGTACATAAAAAACTACAACTTCATTAATACAATTGTCGTGCAAAATACGACAACACATAAACTGTGAGTTTAAATACAAATATTGTCTTCTATACAATATCCACACTCAAATAAGTCCTCATTACAATTATTGATATACTATTTTACAAAATAGTGAGGACTACTAAAATAACTGTCTTGAACCATCACTCCACATCGTGACTAGTTCCATTATATTCTCGCTCTCACGAGAAGAAAAATGGAACAAAAGGAAAAGGGTGAGCTCAACTAGCCCAAAGAAAGAATTTTATGACTAAGATAATGTACAACAAATTATTCTTAGTCTTCAACGAGGAAAAATTTGATAATGCAATAGACACCAGGTTTTAGATCAACAATGCAATGAAACAACAATTCATTAGAAGAGTTAAGTAGAGAATGAAATCTACTATCATCTATGAATTTAAAAGTCCATCATCGATATTTTATCCTCAGTAACATCAATCAATATACATCATAAATCAAATAGTCATCTCTTTGCACTATAGGCCAAAGATATTCATCGTTGGTCATGTTCATCTCAACACTGCTCATCTTTGCACTACTAGCCAAAGATATTCATCGATTGGTCATGTTCATCTAAACACATGTTCATTCGCACTACGGGCCAAAGATATTCATCATAAAATCATTCATCTTTGCACTACGGGCCAAAGATATTCAGTTATATCATCAATTAGGACGGAGGATGATGAAAAATATTTTAAAGAAAATGAATCCAGTGAAACAAAAGAACAAATATTAAGGATTCTTACTTTAAACAATCCAAGTTCAAAAATACCTAATAAATAATCAGAGTGGAGTAAAATTCAAGAATGAAGACCAAAATATAGATCCAATCAAAGATAGGAATCATAACAGACAATCTTGGACACGTAAAAGAAAATTTAATTTTTCGTGAATAAGTGTCGATTCGTGAATAAAGGCCGATACACGTGAATAAGTAACTCGACACCAAAAGATAGAAATTTCACAAAAACATCATCATGTTTCGTGAATAGTACTCGTGAATAGTAACTCGTGAATAAAGAACTCATGAATAAGAACTCGTGAATAAGTAACCCCGACATGAAAAGTTTCAAATTTGATAAAAATTCCCACCAATATTTTAAGATAATGATATTGAAGAAATAATATCATTTTTGAATAAAATAACATCCCTTACCTTGCAAAAATGATCTTGATTTGGAATCTTTGGATATAGTCTTTCAAGGAACTTGCACCAGATAAAGAACACTCAAAGTACCAAAATACTCACAAGAATAAACTCGATAATATAGAGAAAAAGAGAGAAATCTTTAGTTTACGGTGTGATTTTCAATTCTAACCTAAGCACCTATTTTATGTGAAATTGCTTAGAACACCAAAAGTAAAAATTTAATAAAATATTAATATTTAAAAAAAATTCCTACGCCTACTTTGAAAATTTGATTTCAGCCATTTGTAACACATGGGGGGCCAACCAAAACAATAAAAACATTTTTCTAACTATAAATATTTTAAACTTCCAAAAATCAATTATTCTGGAACCTCAGAATTTCAATAATTCATAATAAATAGCCTTTTATCAGAAAATTCAAATCTCACGATTTTTTATAGGAAATTCAATTCTCTACAACTTTGCAGAAGAAAGTTTTTCCAAATTCCAAATGTAAATTAACCAAATCCATAAAGCAGACGATTTTACAAAGCTATAATCAAATTTCACCAAGAAATGGGATCCAATCGACACACAAAACATGTGTTAATCATTTAATGCAACAAAAATACTCTTCCTCCTCATATACTCATATATCCCACATTCATTGTAAAATATCATCATTAATATATTATTAAAATAATATATTTAAATGAATTATTTTATCAAAAAAGATAAAATATTAATTTTTAACAATTGTCACATTAAAAATTTTCTCCATCTATATCCACATACAATTAATATATTCCTCATCATATAAATCAATAATTAATTATTCACAAATAATATTACAGAATCACAAGATCGGGCAACTGTGTAGCTTCGAAAGAAAGAGGGGCTTTCAATAAAAAATTTCTCCTTCTTGGCGCGTGATTAGATGACCAAACCTTTCCTTGAGATGAACTTTCTAGACATTACCAATAATGTTTTCTAATAATATTATTAGGATAATATGAATTATTGCTTCGATAATGAAAAATACCGTAGAAGTGACAATTATGAAACAACAAAGTAATATAAAAAATCAACGCAACAATTATTGAATCAATAAAATAAAATATCGAATAAGAATTATCTTTGTAACAATTATTGAGTAAAGGCCTTCTTACGTAAGAATCAATAATTGGTGCAATACTGGTATCTTCTTGTGCAATAACACGACATCGTGTTTTAATCATTGGGTATTCCAACAAGATTAATTGGTAATAACTACGCAGTTATTTGTAAACAACGATACTTGTCGTTTTCTTCATCCAATCGCTATCCGTTATGGGGCCCCATTAAAAGGTCGCTTCGTCAGTATTCGAATATTCCCCGAAGCCAAGAACATTCCACGACCAAACGAATATTCTCCGACAACAATGAGTATTTTATAACCACTTGCTTATTTAAAATATTTGCGCACTTTACCCATAACTAACCACATTAATCAAATCAACCCCTTACTATTTCAAAATAATAATTAGAGAAATTAAATCTTTATTTATAAAAAGTTGGGGTCTTACACTGGTTGGTTGCCTCTTGCACGCATTCAACAAATTAGCTATGGAAGAAAGACTGGTAATCTGATTCATGTTCAAACTCCCAAATCCCAATTACCAAATCTACAGTATTTGCCATTAAAAACCATGTAAGAATTTTATAATTTTCAGATCTAGATCTACTTGCATGAACGAAGAAGAAGAATAATAAGATAGAAAGAGGAGAGAGATTTGACCATGTAGAGATAAAAGGAATCACCACTCCACCCCTGAGTTTTATCTGCGAACATAAAACGTTGTCGTCATTTTCTCTCTCTTAACGAAGAAGAAGATGAACAGTAAATCAATATTCCTAAAAAAATAAAATTTCTGTATATTAAAAAATGGAGGGAAAAGGGAGGTTATTGGATTTTTTTTTACTTCTTTTTTTAATAAAAATGATTATTTCTTAAATATGATTAAATTAAATTATAAATTTTAAATTTTGTATAATTTTAAAATTTTATTTCATATTAATTACAAAAATAATTAAATATTTTTTTTGGCACACTTTTTAAATTTATATTATACTTTAAAATATTTTTTTCATTTTCTTCATAAAAAATTTCCTCCAAATCCACATAATCACCGCCATATCACACAAGGACGCCACGTCAGCTTTTTTTGGACAACTCAGCAGCTTATTTGGCCAATTTCGTCTAAAGTCAAAATAGTTAACGAAATTACAAACGTTTTGTTAATAAAATGTAGTTCAGTGAGTTGACTGTAAAATAAATTGGTTTAGTGACTCACTTGTAAGTTGACTTATAGTATAGTGACTAAATAAGCATTTAACCCGAAAATGCTATCACTATTAATTACATTGAAAAACAAAATTAATATTTACACGAGTGTGACTGATATTTCACCTGCATTGATGTAAAATGAAATGAATCTGCTATCGGTAAAGTTCACACATCACATATCAATGGTAAGTAATATAGTTTTTTGTTGAATTCCTTACAGTATGTAATGTGTTTATGTTTATCATTGGTATGTAATGTGTTAATTTCATTATAACTGATTCAATTTTGAACCTAATCATTGTTTATGCTTACTTTATGTTATTTTTTTTGTTTTATTTACAGTCACATATATGATTTCATTAATTGTGCACTATGGTGGAGAGTTTGTCACTGAGCCCACAGAACATTATGTAGGAGGGTTGAAAAAGGTTGTCCCTAGTGATCCTGATTTCTTGTGCACTACACGTATAAATGAACAAATGGCTCATATATTAGGGTATCATACTACTGCTAATGTTTTCTTTAAACATGGTGAAGGGTTTAGATTAATTCATGATGATGATTTGATTAGGGATTTAATTAAAGCTTCTACAAAAGATATGACTGTAGAAGTTTTTGTGGATCATAAACTTGACAAGGATCACCCTGATTATCTGAAGAACCTTGATCTACTTAGTAAGCTCGAAGAAAATGAAAATGAGGAGAACAATGGGGTGAATTCGAAGAAAATGCTGTGAATGGTGACTTCACTAGTGATGAAAGTTCTGAGGACTCTGATGCTGACTTGACTGGAGATGATGAAAAATTAAGCAGTGATGAAGAGTACCAAAATGCAAGAACAAAATTTAAGGAATATACTAAACAAATAAGAGAGGTTGGAGATCCTGATGTTGTTAGTGGTATTGATCTACATGAGTTGCAAGAGGAGAGAAAAAAGGAGGCTGAAAATGAGACTAATGTACAGACAAGTACACATGAAGATGAGACTAATCTACACTCAAGTACACAGGAAAATGTTCAATAACAACATACTGCAAATTCTGATGATGATGGAAAAGATACAGACATCACTGATAAGGAGTGGTCACCTAGTGAATATGAAGATTCAGAGCAGCTGAGGTCTATGGATGTAGACAGTGATGAAGAGAGTGAAGATGCTGAAGAAGTAGATCAACCAGATAGGCTAAGTAGAAAAAAGAATGTGGAAAGGGTAATGATAACATTTGACCCCCTGACCAAGAGGAAAGATATTGACTTCTGTGTTGGAATGATGTTTAGTGGACCTCGTGAATTCAGAGAGGCTATTAGAGGATATTGTTTGGGAAAAGGAAAAGATGTCAAGTACCTTAGAAATACTGGGAAAAAGTTTCAGCTAAAGTGTAAAAACCCAAAATGTCGTTGGGAGCTGTTTGTAAGCAAAATGGATGATTCATCTGAGACACTGCAAGTTAAGACATGCCAGAAAAAACATACTTGTAGCAGGGCTTTCAAAAACAAGAAGGGATCAGTCAAATTCATGGCTGAGTTTTATGGCAACAGAATTAGAAAAAAACCCTCAGTGGAAGTTAAAAGACATGCAAGATGAGATAAAGAGTAAGTTTCAGTTGGACATTATTATATGAAAATGTTCTAGGATTAGAAGCAGGGCTTTAACCAATGTATGGGATTTACTGATGGAACACTATGAAAAAATTTAGGATTATGTCATTGAATTGATCAAGTCCAACAAGAATAATACAATTGATGTTCTTCCACACAGAAGCAATCCTACTGATCACCCTTACTTGCAGAGGTTCTATGTATGTCTTTATGCTTTGAAAAGGGGTTGGCTTGAGGGATGTAGACCCATAATTGGACTAGATGGATGTTTCCTTAAGACTGTTGTTGGGGGACAATTGATCCCAACCGTGGGTAGAGATGGGAACAATCAAATGTATCCTATTGCATGGGCTATTATGGAGACTGAAAACACAGATAGTTGGATATGGTTTCTAAAATTATTGGTTGAAGACCTGGAGGGAGGTGATGGGTCTGGGTGGACAGTGGTCAGTAATCAACAAAAGGGTTGAAAGTGGCTATCGACGATGTTCTTCCTTTTGCTGAGCATAGAAATTGTTTAAGACACTTATATGCAAATTTTAGAAAAAGGTTCTCATCCTTAACATTAAGGAAGGCTTTTTGGGCAACATCAATGTCAACATATGAAACAGAGTTCAAGAGAAACATGAAAGAGGTAAATAGACTCAACAAGGATGCACATGATAAACTTCAAGAACTAAATCCTAAGGTATGGAGCAAGGCTTTTTTTAAGACTGTATGCAAATCAGATGTAGTTAAGAATAATATATTAGAATGCTTTAACGCTTGGATTGTGAAAGCAAGATGGATGAATTGTATTGATATGTTAGAAGAAATAAGGAGCCAGATTATGATTAGGCTCAACACTAAAAGGGATGCAATGAAGAAGTCAGGTGATAGTATATGTCCTAGGATCAGAAAAAAGCTTGATAAAGCTATTGACGAGTTTGGTTATCGTGATCCTATGTGGGGTGGAGGGAATCAGTTCAGGTTCGGATGAGAGGAGACACATATGTTGTTAACATTGACCAGAAGACATGCACGTGCAGAAAGTGGGATTTGACAGGGATTCCATGTGCTCATGTAATTTCAGCAATATATTTCAGGGAGGAAGAGCCTGAAACTTATCTTACCCATTGGTACAAGAAGGAAACATACCTAAAAGCCTACACACGCATATTAGAGGTTATAAGCAGTTTTTGGGGTGAAAAAAGTTATCAGAAGATATTATCTCCTCCAATATGCAAGAAATTCAAAGGAAGACCTAAAATGAGAAGGAAAAAAGGATGGGAGAATCCAAAAAATCCTACAAGGATAACAAGGAAGGGAAGGAAAAAGCATTGCTCAAAATGTAGACAGACAGGGCACAATAAGAGTAATTGTCCTACCATCAGTGGCCAAATAGATGAACTTCAGTCAAGCAATATAAGTATTATAGCATTCCAACATTATTTTTACGTAACAATTTTGTTGACCTGAGTTAAACATTATTGTTTCTCTGTGTCAGGCAAGTAGGCAGGTCAAGAGGAAAAAGGTGCATTCTAGTAATTCTAAAAAAGTATTGTTATATCAATCAATTTCAATTATCTTGAATTTCTCATATCTTGCTATATTTTAGACAAATTGAGTTAACTTTTATAGGACGGTCTAAAGACTAATACTAGACCAAAGTTGTAAGTTAAGAGGATAAAGACCCGCGCTAAAGTACCAGCAGGATTTGGTGTTTATGTTAGTCCTGAGGGAGCTGTAATAGATAATATGAATGGACACAACTTTGGCTTAGTTTTTTGTGAGTTACAACTTTTTTTAAATTACAAATATTTATGTTACTTTTATTTGTCATTTTTCATATGTAACCATACTTGTACTTGGTTATGTCAAATGCAGATGCCAACTCCAGGGGAAGTCATATATCAAGATGGATCAAGCAGAAATAACACACCTCCTGCTACAAGAATGTATAGAACCCCACTTACATCAAGCAGCAATCCACCAACTTCAAGCACAACTGAAACACTTAATAGGTCAAGTCAGTTGGAGAACATGAGAGATTAAGTTGGAAGCCAGTAGGAACATGAGATATCAATGTCAACATTTTATGACATTTGTTTAATTTTTAAGAACTTTGTTTAATATTTATGACCTTTGTTTAATATCAAGTTTGGATAGTGTGTTAATTACTCTCAAGGTTATTAATGAAATGTACTGACAATCTCAGTTTCCATTTTTATGGTTGGATTGAATCATTTTCATTTTTATGGTTGGATTGAATGATGACATTTTTATGTTTCATATTGTTAATTACTCCCAACACTTGGCATCTGATTTTTACAGGCAATGGCACGTACTGTTGTGTTGTTGATCGTAGCAGCTGTTATGCTAATCTAACCAGCATATATGCATGCTTCTTTGAATAGAAAGTTGAACTGGTTTTTCTGAGTGCCCTTGTAGATATGATGTTCATGGACAAACTGAAGTGGAACTGTTCTTTTAAACCAGAGATATCTTTACTCAAGCATCCCCCTTTTGTTGGGCAATCCTATAGAGTTATTTCATTTGACAATGAAATTGTACACAAGTTCTACATTATAATGTTACTATTAAACTCAATGCAACTATATGTTCACAATAACAAGATCTTTTGCTGCTGAGATAGCAAATTAAGTCAAGCTAATTATTGTCAACTCAGTATTATATGGAGCAACTGGAGAAGGCACACAATAGTGTTCTTTTTCATTCAGTCCCAACTCTTTCCCAACATTTGTCAAGCTGATTATTGTTATTTGTCAAGTATGTCATTCATTCATTAATTGAAACAGAGCATCATTCATTCATTGAAACAACAACATTATTCATTCATGGAAACAACAACATCATTCATTCATTGAAACACAAACATCATTCATTTATTGAAACACCAAACAACACCAAACATCAAAATTAATTGAAACACCACCAGAAATAAACCTTCAAGTTAACTAATACATTGAAACAGAACATCATTCATTCAAATTCTAACACCAACAACACTAGCCAACTAACATCCATGAGCAAATTAAAACAAACCATAAAAAAATTTCCTTTTGTTGAGCTTTGACATTAATCTTCTTCAGCTTTTTAACCTCATTCTCCAATGTCTTCACTGAATTAAGTTCTGCCAACTCTTTCCAATTCTTGGTCTTCTCACTATTTTCATTCTTCAATTTATCCAACATCTCTCTGCTCATCTTCAACTTTAATGTCAAATCTTCAATAACATCTTTTGCTCTATCAGGAAATGGTGGATCGTACCATTTAAAGAAATCGCAGTAAGCTCTCTTGTCCTATTACACAGCAACACACCAACCATTAACATAAGTAATCATATAGAAAGAAATAAAAAAAAACATCTTTCCAAAATCTTACTCGATAATTAATACACCCAATGAATCGCCTTCCTCGATGTTTTGTTCCATCTTTCCTTGCCTCCCACATTTGCACCATTGCTCCACAGTTGCACCGACTTGGGAACTCTAGTGTAATCCATTCATTTTTGTTGTATGAACTACAATCTTCTTTCCCGATTTCATTTACGATTCCACTCCAAGACGAGCTCATCCTTTCAATTAAACACTGAAAACCTATTAATAAATATATGGAAACCAGTAATCAATGGATAATCGAGACAAGAAGAATGAGAGAAGAAGAATGACAGAAGAAGAGAACCCTAGTTTTTTTTCCCTAAATATCAATCTATTCCTTTTTGCTGATCGGCCTTTATACGTACATGGGGAAATACACATCAATACAACTTTGTTGCCCAGTCATCGCCATGTCATCCTTTGCATCTGACCTGTCAAATTTTCAAACAGAATAAGGATGAAACCCTACTGTTTAACGGAGTGTAACATTTTTCGAGTACAATCACCAGTTTGTAACTTTTTTCACTTCGAGTACCAAATTGTAAGTCGTGTCCCAGTAGAAGTATTAAAAGTTGATTTATCCCAAATTGTTAGTATTATTATTGTAAAAGATGAAGACAATACAAAGAGAAAGAAAGAGAGAAAAGCAACTTCTTTCATTATTTAGGAATTGGTTAACATTATTTAATTTCTCTTAAATACATAAACACAGAGGATAGACAATCGAAAATGCTACTATCAAATAAAATAATCACATATCGCTCATATATTATTGACGTGACACATATGGATTTGTTGTTTGTATGACTCATTTAACTCAATAAACAAATCCATGAGTGTTACGTCAGCAGTATGTGAGCATTATGTGATAATAACATTTTTGATAGACAATTAGCCGTCTTTCCCTCTTTAACCCCTTCTAATTCTTATTTGTCGATCACCATTTTTTTAATTTTCTTTTCTATAATCTAAATTTTGGATTCTACCTCGAAAAATGAAAAATTAAGCACATTGAGTTATTTAAAAAATATTTTAATATGAAATTATAAAGAAAACAAAAATGGAAATTATTTTCCAAAAAAAAAGAGGAGTTCTCATTCTTTAGAGACTACGAGTGCAATAGGAACATACAAATTAAGAATCCTATGTTTTTTTTTAATTCTCTTATGCCCATCATAACAAACATTTGAACAATTTTATTTTATTTTTTCCTGTATCATTAAGAATTTATACGACCATACAAATTACTAACCTAGTAAAAACTTCACAACGCTACTAATCTACTATGAACTATAATCAAGTTTCAACTTTCAGCTATGAATTTGAAGAATACGAAATAAATAGGACCTTATTTTATTTTTTTTGGTAGGCGTTAAATTAAAATTATTTGATATTATCAATCAAAAACAATGTTACTAAAATAAATACATATTTAACAACACTTTTGTAAAGTGAGCGATACTATTTTCACTTTGGCAATATCAACTGTCACATACATACGTTTGTGTGTGTATATATATATATATATATATATAGAGAGAGAGAGAGAGAGAGAGAGAGAGAGAATGGAAAATCAAGTCAACCATTAGAATCAATTAATACTTGAAAGAGTTGTTATGTACAGGATGCAATTGCATACTTTGTAAAACGAATTCCTTGTAATTCTACCTAATCTCCCCCACTATCAAGATTCTGGCAGCTAGCAGCAAACAAGCAATAAACCCCCCCCCTAAACCTTAACAATCAATCTTTTTCTCTCTGCCATTTCAAATTCTTCCAAATCTAAACAAATTTCAAACACTGTTGTGTTGTGTACGTGTCTACTACATATTCAACTAACCAAACCCAACAATCACCAAATACAACCTCCCTTTCATCCTTCTCTATGTACACAAACCCACATCAGAAGCCAAGTATATATGCCAACAATTTGCCTTTTTCAACTGTAAATTCTTCATTTTAAGAATATGATTTGATCAATCCCAAATTGTATAGATTCTTTCTCACTAGGCTACCAAGTGATACCAACACAGCCCCACCAACACCTACTGTGGGTTCATCTTCCCTCTCTGCCTTTTCATGACATATCAATGGCGGTTCCTTTACTTTCAAGTTGTTCAATCCGATTCTCTGTCGAACCGCTTCAATGATCTTTGGATCAGCCGGGTTTCCAATAGCATCAGTAACATAAAAAATATTCTGAGCCCTGTCAAATGCAGTGGATATCTCAGCCCTTGTCACATTGAGACCGTTTTCTCGAAAGGTCCTCATCACATCGGCTAATAGTCCTGGCTTGTCAGCTGCACATAGCTCTAACTGCACACCCTGTTGAAACAATGAATCCATTAGTGAAATTGGAAGTAAATTTTATTCATCATAATCAGAAAAAGCAAAAAACTGTAAGAATATTTCACAGAACAATACCTCAGATGCTCTTCTTTCGATGGCAGCACGTAAGCAGAGAATCACGCGTTGCTTTTCGGCTTCCGAACTTATTGGGGTTCCGTCCGTATGTCTAATGAAGAATTCCTGATACAAAATTAAAACATATCTACATTAATTAATTGTCACGTTTATAACTGATAATTTGAAAAGCACAAGATGCAATGTGCAAAAAATGATGAATATATACCATATATGATTTGTATCCTGTTGTGTTGATAGTGGCATGGAAGACAACATATTCCATGTCAGTTAAAGTGCAGACAACATCAAATAGAAGCTTGGTTCTATCCTTGCAATGAATATTTACACCAGAATAACCTCGCTCCAAGCAATTCTGTACAGAGACAACTGGGCAATCACCATTAGTCCTAATCATCGGCTTTCTTTCATAATCCCGATCCGCAAACATCATTTGGTGAAGCCTTCTTTCTGTATGAGTAACTGCTAAAGAAACTGAAGTTTTAGCACTTCTTATATCATTATCCCCTTTAAGCACATTCCTCAACCGCGCTTCGATCCTATCAATCTTCTGCTTGTCCTCAATCTGTGACCCCGAATCACAATCTTTAACAAAGATGAGTGAAGCAATTCTCCCATTGTGTGTCCACACTTTAGATTCAACCACATTGACTTGCAAATCTGCTAATACAGCAAAAACCTCTGAAAGTAAGCCAACCCTATCAGTCCCCGTTAATTCTAATGCTGTCAAGCCAGTGATGCTGTATTTTGATGGCACATAATGAATTGTGCCAAGAGACTGTAACAAACAAACAGATGGTAAATTAAGTCAACTAATTAGTTTATTTAATTAGTAGTATCCCAATTAAACAACTTAAGTTTGAATAAATTAATTAACCTGCTCAATGTAGTTGATGATGCCTTCATCAGCTAATTTATTACCGTCTAAATCGGTCACATGAAAAACTGTAGAATCACAATCACAAAAGAATATATGATCATAATCAGCAAAAGATTCAAGAAATTACTTCAGCTAAAAAATAGCCCAAAAAGATGATAAAATTTTAGTGGGTAATGAATTTACCATCCATGAACCACCTTCCATCTGAAGAAATGTAAGCTTTCTTAATTGACAAGTTCAGATCTGTGAGAACTTGAACGGCTTCTAGAAGAATTCCATGTTTTCTAGCACTATCAACCTGTTGAAAATAATGGACGAATTAGTCAAAATGTCAAACTAATTTTGGACAAATAACTTTTCGGAAATTTCCCAGAAGGTGATACTTACCATAACGCGAGTGGCGTTGGAACAACCAGCATTATCGACTATGACCCTGTACCAACATCATGGGCAAGGAAAAGTCAGAATTTCTGGAAATTCAAACTTTGAAATTATAGAATTTTTTTTTAGTAAAAGTGAGTCGGTGGGGTTTGGAAATAGTCAAATTATAATAGGTGAAAAAACTTCTGGAAAAATGGAACAAGAGTTGGAATAATTTCAAAATTAGGAACAAAATCAACTAATTAACTCTTTACTGCCAAATATTGCTGTTAATATGGAAAATACTCCGAAATTTTGGAAACAAATCATGTCGAATATTTTCTATAGAATTATCGGAAAATTTTCCATAGTTATATTCTGGAAAATATTTGCAAGCAATATTTTCCAAAACACAGAAACCAACCAAACAGAGTTCACCAAAGCCTAAAAATCCATGAAAATTTCAAAGAGAAGTTAGAGAACCAAACATATTTCCATATAATCTTCAAACCAACATCGATTGAAAAAAAATCTAAAAATCTAAGCACAATTAATCCAAAACTAGACTATAAAACGAACTGAAACTCAACAATTGACAAGAAAAATGAAAGATCAGTGAGTGTAGAAATCTAGAGAGAGAAATAAACCTAGGGGTGGTCATTCTGATGACAAGTTTTTCGTATTCATCCAAATATGCAGGCCACTCCATCTTCTTCTTCTTCTTCCTTCGATTTCTTGAGCAAAAGGCAAGCCAATCAGAGCAATTACAGATCAGTTAAATAATTTCTTCAAATCTTTGGAGTCTGTAAAGCCGATTTATTTCTCCAGCAAAAGATAGATTTCAACAAATTAAAACGGCAGAACTTTTATCAGTAATTGTAGTAAATTCTGAAACGCTTTTTTTCTCTGACTTTCTCTCACTAGAAAAGCGTGACTAGCATTTTCTCTCTCTAAAAGGGCAAAGCACGCCTTTGTTCTACCTTCTCTTGTTCTTTGGGTCAAGCTTATATACATACTAGTAGTAATAAGTACCCTATATATGAGTATATATGGATAGTGTTTTAGCCAATAAAATGCTGATATACTCTATTTGTTAATTAATTAATTTATTTAAAAATAAATTTTATGCTAACTAATTAATATAATATTACTATTTAATTTTAAGATTAAATTAATTATTTTAATAAATAAATTTTTTAAAAAATTAATGTCTTTGAAATTATTAATCTAGATATAAAATTCTTAATAATCTTGAAATTTTAATTATAAGTGGGGATTATAATCCTAAAATTAATAGTCTTGTGATTATATTCTCATATATTATAATATCGAATTATAATATTGGGATTTATAATTATGATCATAATAAATTAGAATGATATACGATTAATGTCAAGTTTCTTAATTTAAAATTTTTACATAAATATTTTTAATTATTTATTTTAAAAATAGTCAAATTAACCACTAAAATCAAGCTAATATCATTTTGTTTATTATTGCATTAAGACACTTATTTGTTTCTAATTATTTTACTTTTAGGTCGTGGTTGTTTTTAATGATAATATTTGGGATTGGATTAATTTTTACTATTTTGGACGAAAAATTTATAGACAAAATTAATATTCAACTTTATTTATAATGACCGATATATAATATCATATCCATCTATACTTAGATTAATGATATGATATCTTTAATAGTTAAGATATAATAGTTATTATCCAATATTTTGATTAATTATAGATAAAACAAATATAACATGTGATTATTTTAAATTATCTCATAAATAATTATATAAAAATAAAATATAATGACAAAATTAATTAATTATAAGATTATCGAGATTATAATCATTACAAACAAATATGATTATAGTACTTCATTATGCGATGATGTGTGTATATATATACACGCGATGCATTTATATAATATCTATCTAATAATATTTATTTTATTTTTGCTTTTTTTTAAACTACTAAAAAAAAATACAAATGATTTTGAATTTTTCGTTTATGTATGATCAAATAAATCTATATGTTAAAAAAAAGTTCCATAAGTTAGTTTAAAAAAAGCAAAAAAAAAATAGATCGGATTTTAAACGCAATCCGGGAGTTCGGACAGGATCCGGACTATATATATATATATATATATATATATATATATATATATATATATATATTTCACCTTTGCTTCAGTTCGACTCAAGTGGTTGGATATTCGTGATCAACGTAAAGGGTGAATCCACGTGGCAAGGTAGGGACCATTAGATTGGCTTGGTAATTAAGGTGAGATCTACCGACCGAAATTATGAGGCCCACACGTGATAGCGCCGCTCGTATCGGCTTTTCTGTTGTCAAATTTATGGCCGGTTTTTCTCGTTTTGTATATGATCATTGCTCTTGCTTATCAATTGTAGTAGCAAAATCTTCTCCATATTGTTGGGAATTTTACTACTCCTATTATTTTCACTAAAATCTTCAAAATTATATATTCCAAAAAGTAAATATTCGTGATTTAATTTAGGGAGTATTCGCTTTTTGACATTAGGTGACATTTGAATTTTGAAATTTTTAAAAAAATGTTCATCTCAATATTTTTAAGCCGTAAATATACAGATAACATGCAAAAATACGAGGATATGCAAAATTTTATTTGATTTAAAATTATTGATCACATTATTATAATTGTACATAATAAATTTTATTTAGTGATATAATATTTTTCTCCATTAGAGTCAAATGAAAATCACATGTTATTATATTTTTGGATGCTTATATATATATATATATATATATAATTAATATATTGATGATTATATATATATAATCAATTTTAATTGCATTAAATTTGAGGAAAACACTTATATTACGTTTGAATTGAAATAATAGAATGAACGAATAAATGAAATAAAAAATACAATATTTAGTATGTTTTGCTGAATAAATGACTCTTGAAAATATTGTAAAATAATAAGAAAAAATAAATCTTCAATTTTGTTATTATTAATTTTTGCTAAATAAATCTTCAAAATTGATTTGTGCACGAGTATGTCGTCAAATTGAAGAAATGCAGTGAAGTAGCTAATAATTTGGTGGAATGTTCCATCATAGTGAAGCTGTAATCAGGGAGATTATAAGCTAAGCAAGTTTAATTTCTCCCAAAATAAAAGCATATTCAACCATCTCACGTGCCAACACGAAATAGGAATAGGATTAATCACTTGGGCCATATTTATTTGTAAGATTTATAATTTCGGTAATATATTTTTATGAATTCTAATTTAAGACTATTAATTATAGGATTAAATATACTCAAAGTCACATATTTAATTTGTTTTTTATGGATTATTCATGAGTTAATTTAAAAGAATTACATGTTATGTTTGTTTTGTTTGGAATTATTTAAAAGATTAGATAAATACTTAATTAACATTTAAATTATTATACCCTTACCACTAATAATAAATATATCATAATAATTAGTTTGAGTATAGATAGTCAGTCTATCACGCATCATTAATTATTTGTCATTAAAAAAATAAAACAAATTTGTCATTGGAAATTAAATTTAA
The DNA here is from genome assembly GCA_020205605.1 of Panax ginseng. NCBI lineage: Eukaryota > Viridiplantae > Streptophyta > Magnoliopsida > Apiales > Araliaceae > Panax > Panax ginseng. The sequence continues at coordinate 24,940,877 of CM035138.1, forward strand.
ATTCAATATGGAAGAAATATATAAGTTAAAGTTATGATAATAAAAAATAAAATTCAAATTCAATATGGAAGAAATTTTTGATTAAGAAAACAATTAAGATTTTATTTTACATTGCCCATATAAAATATATTTTTATAAAAATTGTATGATTATATATTAGGGCAATATGGGCATACACAACTATCAAAATTACGTTGTTTTGACATATATTTTTTTTTTTTATAAAAAAAATAGCTTATCTACTCTCAAATTAGAAATTAAAAATATAAATCTGCTAAAACGACGTATTTTTGTCAGACATTGAACAAATAAAATAAACACAACTGTGTTTGTTTGTTTCATTGTAATGGAATGAATCATTCTAATTCCTGTCAAATTTGTGAATTTCATTCTTTGTGGGAGTGTATGAAATGACTCGGCTTTTTATATGGGGTCGAAGATTATATTAAAATAATTTATTGATCAATATGCCATATCAACAGTTTGTAAAATATTTATAAAATATTTTGTGTCTGTAATATTACTCATAAAATATTTTCACTCTTATCTAGAGCCATAGTTTTATAGTAATATAATATATGAATAATCATTTAACATATATTTTTATTTTTTAAAGATTAATTAATTTTAAAAATAATCAATTTCATGTAAAAAGTCAAATTAAATTATTTATTATTACGTGTCTTAAATTAAATAGGCAAGGTCCAGCCCTTAACGCTGGTCCATAACTAAGCACGTTAAAGATGGGACCCACTACTCGGTCGGCCTATATCACGTGCATCATTCCACAAAACACGATCCTATGTTAGTTGCTGTCTCTTCCACTTACTCCAACGTGGCACGATCTTACACCGCTTGTAATAACTGTCCTTACATCACAACACTCTTTTCTGGCCGCACGATCCTCACCATACTCATCCAAGATCCAACCACGTGTCAAAGCTTGACTTTTCTTTACACCGGAGTTGCGGCGGTAGTTGACAATTAAAAGGATTGGCGGGAAACCGGTTACATGAACTTCCCGCCAAATCGTACGGTTGGGGCCACATTACAATCATTATATGGAGATTTTTTGTGCGCTTGGTGTAGAAGTTTGATAAGCCGTGCAAGATGGTTTAAAATATATTTTCTTGTACTAATTTTTAATATATTATATGCTATTTATTTCATGTAAATATTTTATATTTTTCAGTATCATATAATAAATAACTAAATTATATTATTATTCAATTTTAATTTTTGTGTGAGTTAATTAAGTTACGATTAAAATAAATAATTATTTAGCAAATAAGACTTTTAATTTTATTTAAACTTTCAAACGCTCTATATGTTTTTATAATTGCACATAATTGGTGCGTGCACTCTATTATTGAGTTTTAAAATAGATGAAAAAAATAGGCCAAACATTTAAATTTTTTGTTCAATTTCTTTGCTACTGAATTTTTTTAAAGACCAACAAAGTAAAAAAATAGACGACAAATAAACTACTTTTCTTCCCAATTTTTTTTGTTAAAAAATAGACGAATTTGGACAGAATCACTAAATAACATAAGATCATAAAATAATTAAGTTCCCAAATTATTAGCAACGTAATAATTTAAATATGATTTTTTTTTTTATAAACTCAATAACAATATGAAAATAAATAAATACATTTTTTTTATTATTATTTTTCATTGTAAATTAAGTTCCCAAATTTTTTTGGATCCTAAACTTAAAACGAGAGTGTAAACTATCTTTCCAAACGGATCAACCGCATCTAACTAGACCAACTATTTTATCCGGATATAAAAATTAAACATGAATATATTTAAATTTTATCTACTATTGAAATTTAAAATAAAATTCAGATACATTCATATCCAATTTTTATGTTCACATAAAATTTTTGCCAAACAAATCATTAGGAGCTCTTTTAGGTGAACATGAAAATTGGGCATGAGTGTATTTAAAATTCACTTATTTATATTTTTACTTACTATTGAGGTCAAAATATAATTAAATAAAATTTAAATACACTTATATCTAATTTTTATGTCCAATTTTTACTCTCGGGTAGAGTTTTTGAAAAATTGGGGGGGCGTCCGGTGCGCTTAACGACCTGCTTACAGTATTTTTTTAATAAAAAATATATTTCTTTTTACAATTTTTTATTCAAATTTACTTTATTATTTTTTATTCTCATAATTAGACCGCCCCCAACCAGTTTTTGAATGGTTAGTGAGAGAGCGAGGCCCACGTCAACTGATTGTGATTGGTGGATTATTGAGTAAATATTGGCGTGGCTTTTGGCAGAGACGAGAGGTCATCTACATGCGAAAAGGACGATTTTCCACGTGGGTGACAGCTCAGACGTCTGTCATTGGTTATCTTTTTTAGATTTTTTAAAATACATGGGAAATACCGCCAAGTGTTGAGCTTTTATAGGCTTTTTTGACCGTTTAAAATCCTGGCGCCAATTTCGAAATTAGGACGGACATTATGGTGGGCGGGAATTTACAACTGTCCACAGCGGCGCCGCATATCACTCCGGGAGACAGTGGACGCATGTTTTCCTACTGACGCGAATCTAAGACATAAATCAATCTAGTCCAACTAAATATTGAGTTATTTAAATTTAATTCATAAAAATTATTGAGTATGAAATACATTTTAATTGAGATTGATTTAGTTATCGAGTTGAACACCCTCTCGAATTGAATTCGAACAGTTTGAATTTTTCGATTGAATATGATCCAAATATTAATATGAAATTATAATTTGAAAAAATTCGAGTAATTTATCGAATTTTAAAATTTGTTCATATTTGAATTATTTATATTTTGAATCTAGTTTAAATCGAACTTTAAATCGAGTGAATACGAATCGAGTCAAAACTGTTTGATTTATTTTACAGGCTTAAACGTGACTAAATATTGTTCGTGTTTGCAAATCTCACTTGATTTTAAATTGTGTTTTTTTAACATAAATAGAGTTAAAATTTAATATACTAACTGATTATATAAATTAGAATCATCACATGTCATTAAAATATAAGTAGTTAAAAGTTATTATGATATATATTTTATTAACATAAGTATTTCTTTAATAATGTAATACTGTCCGTGTAGTCAACTTATTAAATTTTGATTTTTATAACTATTACATAATTTTTTTATTTTTAACTGTTGGGAGCTGTGCAATCTGACCAAACAATTTGAGCTATTATACTTTGTAAGATATAATGTTCAAATATGCACTAATATAATTTTTTGTTGCATTGTGCATAATTTTATGCATAAAGTATGGGATTGCTCATTAATTTTTGATTAAGAGTTGCTATTTTTTCAAATCTTTTAAAGATTAGTTGTACAATCAAAGTATTATCTTCTGAAATCAAATCAAACAATGTTGAAGTAGCTAGAGCACTAGCCATCATTAAATTGGATAAAGTTTGAGATCACAAGATTTTGACATAAAAGGGCGGATAGAATTGGATCAGATAGCAGACGTTTCACCTCTGCTATCTGATCCGCCCTTAACATTGCAAAAGGTGTTTTTCCGGTCAAATTTTTGGGAGTGCCTTTGATTCTAACAAAGTTTTCTGCGTTCCTCTTATTCAAAAAATAACTCTTTGAGTCCATTTTATTTGCTATTCAATCATACTGGTCTGCTTTCTTTTTACTGCTAAAATCTGTTATCAAGCTTATTGATCAAATTTATGGAAGGGATTATCTCTTGAAATGTATGGCACAAAAGTTGCTTGGGCTAAGGTTACACTCCCACTTTCTGAGAGGGCTTAGGTCTGAAAAGAGTGAAAGATTGGAACAAAGCTCAAAGCTCAGATTCTCTATCATTTATGGCAGGTTGTGATTTGGCCCCTTGAGTCCTGTTGCTTATGTAATGGGGCAGCTGAATCCTTTGCTCATATTTTTTAAAAAACTGTTTTGGCTTATCATGGCTGGATCGGGTTACCATTCACTTGAGAGCAGATTGTGAGTCATATTCGCTTTACTAGGATGGATTGGATGACATCCCGCATCATCAATCTATGTTTGGCTTTGATTGTCTACAAAATACGGAATGAACAAAATCGAAGACTTCATGGAGAACATCCTACTGTTGCTTCTTGTTAACGTCAAAATCTTCTGCCACGTCCCAATCACGTAAGACGCCTTGATCCTGCACAGTAAACATGATAAACACCACAAGCTTGACGGCTGTTCCGTCGGGAGATAGCTCAGGCGTGAGAGTCAGTATACGTGTTCACAAGGTTAACAATGGAGGATGTAATGTCTAGTGTATTGAGAGAGATAATAATTCTCAGTTGTGTATATGTGATTATGAATGAAGTCATACCCCTTTGTGAAGACCTCTTTGCTAGATTATACTCTCATTGCTTGGATTCAAAGTACACCCCACTTCTACTATCGACATTACCGATCCGATGGGTTCGCCACTACATGTAGTCTATCTACTAATTTTGGTCACTGTTTCTACCTCCGGCCGGCTATGATCTCATCCACATTAATGCATGGCAGGTGTTTTAGTCAACAGTCATACTTTTTCATCATTACAAGTCAAAGATAGAGATATTAAAATATCTAATGGGTCGATCCACTGATCAACCCGATCTTAAAAAGATCCAACAGGAATAATATAATGACTAGGCCCAATAAGTTTAAGACTCAATAATAAGGATCCAATTGAACAAATCAAATACGTAGGCCCGATCTACTCGGCCCAAAGAGGGGAAATATCATGACCCAATATTGCCCCCTAGTTTTTTGTTGAACGGAATGTTTAATAGAAAACTATAAATGGTCCATGATATTTTACTAAATGTCCATAGTGAGAAGTAATCGAAATGTACCCAACCATCGCTTTCATGAGATGAAATGAGAGGAGAATCGAGGCCCAAATCGAAAAGGCTCGCTCGATAAATATCTCGAACCGGGCAGGGACGCTTCCCATTCAAATTCTAAATCATTACTATCATTTAATGTGCTTAGGCCTTGTATAATCGTGTAAATCACAAGATAAAAGATAACTTTCACCAAATTTGATGCTTTTACTCGCCTGTTTGAAATTCAGCGCCTTTTGAGTTTTTTCTCCTCAACTATCTCCTCTCCTCTGCGAATTGTCAAAAATGGCTTCCCAAGATTTCGAACAAAGTTCACCCTCCCAAAGAATAACCGATCAACGCCAAGTTTCACCAAACCCTAACCCATGAAGAAACCTCGACCTCGAATCCCAAAGGAACAAAAACCGACAAGAATCCTCCTCCAAAAATCCCCAAAACTCCTTCTGAATATTACAAGAATAATGATCGTTTCTCGCACGCCAACACTCCCTCTATTGTCACTGAAGCCGAGTTAAAGAGGATTCGATCTTGCACCACATTCCAGATACTCACAATTTAGGGCTCCTGTGTCCGGTGAGAAAATGTACCAACCAACAGAGGGTTGGACGGTACCGTCCCTCGTGACCTTGCTTGAGAAGGGGTCCGCTTCCTCTACACGCCTTCATAGTGACTATTTGGGGTTTCTGGGCGTGGGGTTCACCCAATTGGTACCAAATTCTTATATTCACATCCTGGCCTTTGTTGCTTTCTGCCATGAGTTGGGCGTTGAGCCTTACCTCGACTTCTTCTTCACCGTGTACAAGATCGTCCAATCCAGAGAGAAGGGGTTCAAAGCCCTCAGCAAACACTCTCCGAAGTAGGGAGAAAAGTTCGAGAGACGTTCATTGGTGAACACTCCTTCGAGCAATAGGGGATGGCACGAGAAGTGGTTCTTCGTCAAAGGTCCTGAAATCTCTTCTTTACCGAACTGGGCCACTGACGAGAAGATCTCTGTTGACTTCGGAGATATTTCTAAAGAACGAAAAGTTGAGATGATGGAGCTTTTTGATAATTTTCCTAAGGAAGAGTGGAAGTATGGACTCCTCTCGAAGCAGGCATGGTTATATGACCATAAATGTAAGTATCGGTCTATTTTATATATACATTTTTTGAAAATGTTTTTATGATGTGGAATCTAACATAGGACTGTTTGCTTCGTGCAGTATCTTTGATCAGACTGAGCTCCTTAGAAATAAAGAAGCTTGAAGATTTTTGTGCGGGAAGTCTTGAAGTCGTTGAGAGTCTCGCCAATGTAAGCTATCTCGAAGTCGAGCCAACCCCTAAATACACACCGATGAATTCCGAACAGAAGAGCCAGAAGCTAATGAGGTTATTGTACCGGAAGAGACCCTCCGTCCTCGTCAGAAGAGGAGGGCCGTTAGAAAACCCAGATCAACACCTCTTCCTAGCCCTCCTGAAGCCATCCCAGAAACTGAGCCAACCACCACATCAATCCCTCGACGAGAGGCTTGCTCGATCGTCGATCAAGAAGTATCCTCCGGACCAAAAACTAAAACCAAGATAACCCCCCTGACCGCCGAAGAACTCAGAGTGCCTCAGTCCTCAATCATCCCACCCTTCGTGCCCCCTGTAGAAATACAAATTGCCGAAGAAGGTGAGTTTGGATTTAAGTGGTTCCAATGTTTGCCCGTGAAAAGAGGAAGTCAGACACCGACCATCCAAGTTACGCCTCGCCTCTATCTCCGAGAACCCATTCCAAATAAATCTCCTTCTCCAAATCAGATATGCGGACCCCACCCCTCCGAGCACCCAACCAACCCTTCTCCCGAAGATCGAGACCTCCCGAAACGACCCGGTCCTTCGCAGTCGTGGTTATCATGTCGAGGCTATGGGGTCCCCGATTCTCAGGCCTAGATTCAATGCAAATTTCCCATTCGATCTTTGAAGACTTTAAATCGGAACGCCGATGACCACCGGTTCAAATGACCATACGGATGGAAATGGCATTGACGAGGGATGAGTTTATCCGGCTAAGGTAAATAACGGTTTCTTTATTTTCTATTTCTCTGTTCTTTTTTAGATATCTGAACACTGATTTGAATACTGTTGAATATATGCAGGCCAATGCTGTCTTCGGACGTTTGCGTCTGAGGCACATAAATGGTGAGGCCGAGGAGGATTTCATGAGACAGGAGATAAATATCTTCGAAATCGACTGCGGCGAGAGAAGGGCCGGTCGCGAAGACGTTCTTCATAACATCGACGACCTTCAAAGAGACTTAGATCGAGCTAGGATGGACTTGAAGACATCTGACGATGAGCTAAGGGCCACGAGGATGGGTCAAGCTACGTCAAAGCCGCTACCAACAAGTTTTAATCGATATGAACGCGCTACTTAGTCGAGGAAAAATTTCTCCTGAAGGCCAAAAATGAGGAGTTCACTTCAGCCAACCGAGGCTTGGCGATTCAACTTGGCGAGGCTCAGGCGAAGGCCCAGGACGAGGAGCGAAGACATAAGTCCAAGAGCCACAAACTTCGTCACAAAATAAAAGAGCTTGAGGGATGGGGCCCTCTTCTGACCGAAGAGCTGCGAAAGTAGATTTAAACGGAATACATGGATTCAGATGAGCTTAATGTCAGAATCATGAAGGTCTATTCAGAGGGGTATGAAGACTGCCGAGAGCGAGGTAAAGAAAAGTTATCTGCTGCTCAGCTGGATCCGGATCTTCTTAACTCCAAGGGTGAAGGTGGTGCCTGAATATCCTTCCTGCTTTATTCTGACTATGCAAAAATTAACTGTTTATGTCTTTGGGATTGTTTGAAACTTTTTGTATGGATTTTGACAGTGTTTCTATGTTTGTGTAATTAGTTAATGTTATGGATGAATCGAATGAATGAATATTTTATTTTATTGATGAATCTTCAACTTTCTTGATTATGACTTACATTTTGCTTTAGTTTTCTTGTCAATAATTCAAAGATCAATGAACCGAACTCAAATAGTGAATCATCTAAGGCATATAATAGTTAATTTATGAAATGGAGTGAATTGAATTTTATGGATGTAATTTAATCGAATCGAATTGAATGAATCAATTCAACACTTAAATAAAATAAAGTAATATATACTCATCGATGCATCGAAGTGTGAGATCGGTCATGTGTGAGGTGAATTCGGCTTACCCTCTTTGCAACAACAAAATCTTGTTTACCGCTCGGGGTAGAACAAGTATATAAGGACCTTTGTTTACCACTCGGGGTAGAACAAGTATATAAGGACATTTGTTTACCACTCGGGGTAGAACAATAAGTGGGCTTCCATCGAATGGCCAGCGAGTCCTACCATACCTCCTTATACCATTGTGAACTTAGGACAAATAGGAACAGGATCAATAGTGACCATTGACTTACCACCCTTGGTAAAATCAATATAGGATCATAGGATTTGTCTACCACACGGGGTAACAAATAAGTGGGCTGCCATCGAATGGCCAGCGAGTCCTACCATACCTCCTTACACCATTTTGACCTTAGGACAAATAGGACCAGGATCAATAGTGACCATTGACTTACCACCCTTGGTAAAATCAATATAGGATCATAGGATTTGTCTACCACACGGGGTAACAAATAAGTGGGCTGCCATCGAATGGCCAGCGAGTCCTACCATACCTCCTTACACCATTGTGACCTTAGGACAAATAGGACCAGGATCAATTGTGAAAAAGTGACTTTTTATTGATAATGGACAATCATGTACAGACTTCAGGTAAATTGACTTGATCTCTATTGAAAATATTTCCGAAGCCTGCCAGCATGCCAAGTGTTCTTGATCTCGGAACCATCTAATGCCTTTAACCGGTAAGTGTCTGGCTTTGATACTTCGATCACCTCATACGGCCCTTCCCAGTTTGGCATTAACTTTCTCGTGTTTTGAGGTGTAGAGGCTTCGGCTTCTCTGAGGACGAAGTCCCCTACTTCGAATCTGCGAAGTTTGACTCCTTTGTTGTAATGCTTAGCTACTCTTCGTTGATAAGTAGCCAATTTGAGCAAAGCTACCTCTCTGACTTCTTCTAGCAGATCCAAATTGACCTTCAGTCCTTCATCATTGTAGATCTCTTTGAATCGACCGACCAAGACTTGAGATCCAATTTAAACCGGACTAAGGCATCGCACCATAGGCCACCGAAAAGGTGAATCCTCGTGGGGTCCTCGGTGTAGTCCAGTAAGCCCACAAGACGTCGAAAGCGACTCTTCCGCCATCTTCCTTTAGCTTCATCCGATTCACGCTTGATCCTGATTCAACAATCATTCTCGTTGGTCACCTCAACTTGCCCATTTGATCATGGGTGAGCCAATCAAGTCTTCTTATAATTGAATCTCTCTCCTTTAAAATCCTTCAAATTTTGATCCCACGAACTGGCGTCCGTTGTCCGATATCAACACTCTAGGAATTCCGAAGCGAAATACTATGGACTCTTTTATGAACTTCAAACACTCTTGTTCCGTTATTAACCGAAGTGGCTTCGCCTCTACCCATTTAGTCATGTAATCAATAGCAACTATGACAAAGCTGACCTGACCTTTAGCTTTAGGCAACGGACCCAATATATCTACCCCCCAGACAGCGAAGGGCATAGAAGATAAAATTGAATATAGCTCTTCTAGTGGCTGATGTGGGATCGGACTGTTGAGTTGGCATTTTTCACATCTCTTGACATACTCTGTAGCTTCCTTGAAAATTGTAGGCCAATAGTATCCCTGTCGAAGTACTTTATAAGCCAAAGACTTGGCAGCCATATGATCACCGTAAATACCCTCGTGAACCTCCCGAAGAGCATATTCGGCCTCGGATGGAACCAGACACTTCAACAATGGTGAGGAAAATGCCAATCGATAAAGATCCCCGTCAATAAGAACAAAATTGGCACTCTTGTACTTGATCTTCTTTGCCAACATCTGATCCGAAGGAAGGACGTCATCTGCCAAATACTCGATGTAGGGAGTCATCCAGCAGTTAGATCGCTCGATACACATCACCGCTTCGTGCTAAACACTCGGCTGCTGCAAAACTTCCAAATAAACCGATCCGTTGAAAACATTTGCATCCGTAGTGGCCAGCTTCGACAGTGCATCGGCAATGGAATTGTCGTTACGCTCTATGCCCGAAAGTCATAACGAAGCGAAATCAAGCTCGGTCTTTTAATTCCGCCGGATACTTGATAATCCGGTCCCACGAGCTTCATAATCTCCGACAATTTGTTTGACGACCAACCGAGAGTCATCAGTAAATGATCGCCTTTCGGACTTCTAGACTCTTTTGCCAATCGAACACCGCTAACATCGCTTTATACTCGGCCGTTGTTTATCGCTTTAAACCCGAATCTGATGGCCTGCTGAACTTTGAATCCCTCCGGACTCGTCAAGATAATTCCTGCCCCACTAATATCCATCAGAGAGAATCCATCTCGCATATAGCGCCCAAGCATTTTGACCTCATCAAGAACCCGAATCGCTTTCGATCGGACGTCTCACTGCCGCAACTCTAAGATCCGCCGGTGAATGAACATTCCACCATAAAATCGGCCAAAGCTTGACCCTTGATAGCGGTTCGGGGATGGTATTCAATGAAAAATTGGGACAACTCCATAGTCCATGCTGCTAGTCTCCCTGAAATCTCTGGCTTGCCCATCACCTTCTTCAATGGCTGATCCGTGTAGACGACCAGGAGCCGACCTTGAAAATATTGCCGAAGCTTTCTACTAGTAATTATTAAAGCAAAGGCAAAGCACTGCTCCAACTGCCAACGAACTTGCTGCAAGGTATAAATATAAGGTCTCTACTGGGGTGGGCTTCACCAGTAAAGGAGCAGGAGACAAATAGGTTTTTATGCCTTGGAAGGTGTCTTCACACTCTGAAGTCCACTGGAACGTCTTCGAATTCTTCGGCCCCCTCAATGTGTCAAAGAAAGGAAGGCATCTCTCCGCAGCAGACTGGCGATTTAACCTCCTTAAAGCCAAGAATCCTACCCGGTCGGGACGTTGGACGCCTTTGAACGATCGAGGAGTCTTCATGTCAAGAATGGCACGGATCTTCTCCGGGTTGGCCTCGATGCCCCTCTGACTGACCAGATATCCCAGAAACTTTCCTGCACCGAGGCCGAAAGTGCATTTGGCCGGATTGAGTCTCAGTTGACGATGTCGGACAGTCTGAAAGCATTCCTCCAGATCGTCCAAATGCTTCTGAACCTGCATGCTCTTCACGATCATATCATCTACATAAACCTCCATGTTCCTTCCTAGCTTCCTGTCGAAGATGAAGTTCATCATTCTCTGGTAAGTGGCCCCAGCATTTATAAGGCCAAAAGTCATCTTCTTGTAGGCGTACACCGAATAGTGTGTAATGAATGCTATCTTTGGAATGTCCTCTTTGCACATGGATATTTGATGGTAACCTGAAAAAGCATCCATAAAGCTTAGTAATGCATACCCCGAAGTGGCATCGATGAGCTGATCGATATGGGGCAGAGGATAAAAGTCCTTCGGACAAGCTTTATTGAGATCGGTGTAGTCGATGCTTGAGACGCCATTTTCCATTCTCGCCTCGCACCAACACCACATTCGCCATCCACTGGTAATCAATTTCATAGATGAAGTCGCAGCCAATGCCTTTGCAATCTCTTCATCAATGATCTTCTATCGCTTCCTTGCAAAGATCCGCCTTTTTCGCCGAATCGCTTCTTCGAGGGATCTACATCCATCTATGCTCGGCTATCTTTTGGCTTAACTCGGGGCATATCCTGTGGTTCCCATGCAAAAATATCCGCATATATAACAGTAGGAGTTCCATAAGGTTTGTCAAGAAGAGGCTCTGGTAGACCAACCGATCTTCACCGTCTTGTCAATTTTTCGATGATCAACTCGATCTCCTCCGTCCCCACCCGCAGGATTACCAACGGTTCGAAAGCCGCTCTCGGTGAAGGTTCGATCTCAATTGCCATTGTCTGCATTTCACATCGACCCCACTCGGAAATAAATAACAAAGATTAGATAACATCGTCGGGCCGGATCTAAGTCCTCGCCACCTCTCCTACTCCAATGCGTGGGGAATTTGATTTTGAAATAAGAGATGGAGGTCACGACTTGAGAGCCGTCAATGTAGGCCTTCCCAAGGTATGGCGTTGTGGTAGAATCTACATGCACAACATAGAATTTACACATTATTTCTCTCACCGAGGTCTTTGTCTTAGAAGATAACTCGGAGTTCAATAGTGCCTGCAACTTTAACTGGATCGTTGTTGAAGCCGTATAAAGGAGCCTCCTGCCCGACCTCCATCTTTTGCCCATCAAGATGCATCCTCTGATAGGCATGAGCATACAGAATATCCACCGAAGACCCGTTGTCTATCATCATGCGTTTAACATCCACCGAGCTCACTTGTGCTGTGATCACCAATGCCCCTTCATGTGGCTCGATGGGCTCCGAAGGATAATCTGCGTCCGTAAATGATATGACGGTTCTTGGGAATGGTCTGTCGATCTTCATGGGGGCATCCGTCACAGACATAACCGAATCCAGATAGGCCCTTCTCTTTTTCCCTGCCAAGTTTCCTACAGTTCCTCCGGTTATTACATCGATGACGTGCCTTGGCGGTGGTACTGGAGCATTTTGTATAGATGGAGCCATTTGAACCGTCTGAACAGTACGGTTGATATTCTGCTGATCACGTTGGTCTTTCTAGGCCACATACTGAACCAGCAAGCCGCCTTGAATTTTTTTCTCCACGAAATATTTTAAATTGGAACACTCATTAGTGTCATGGCCTGCGGCTTGATGATAGTCACAATATTTACGAGAGTTGCCTTGTCCTGTCCTATAATTATCACGAGGTGGCTCGAAAAAGGCTGGTTTCTGATCTGATCCAAAATCACCAACCTATCTGTGTTCAGTTTGGTGTAGACCTTATTCACCTTCGGCGTAAAATGTGGACGATCGCTCCTCGCCGCCACGAGTTATTGTACTTCTTGAAGCGCCCTCCGCCGATCATTATACCCCCGTTCTCCTCTCGATCAACTTTGACCTTGGGAACTTCTATCTCCTTTAACGGGTCCGAAGAAGGATGCTTCAGGCTGTTCATAGTCTCTTCTACAACAATATAACCTTCTGCCTTGTCAAAGGCTTCTGCCAGGCTTTTCGGATGGTGGAACATCAACTTCTTCACCAACTTCTCAGACTTTACCAGATCTAGCCCGTTCTGGAACAAACCTACACACTGGAGATCATTAAGGTTTGGACACGACCAACCGCTTCTCTGAACCTCTTTACATACATGCCTAAAGATTCATTTGGTGAATCGCCGGATCTGCGCTGAGAGAACCCGTAGGCTTTCCCTTCTTTGATTTGCTTCAAAACGTGCATGGAACTTATCACAAAGCTTCGGCCCAAGAGGATATCGAATCGATGGTAAAGTCCCCATCCAATCGCCTCGCATCTTTCTCTCGCGTCGTGACAAAAGTGTGGCACTTGGCAGCATCAGTGAAGTCATAATAGTCCATCAGTCAGTCGAACGCCTGACTATGGTCATAAGGATCTCCGGACCCATCGTAACTCTCCATACGAGGCAACTTTTTGGTGATATCTGCCTTCTCCTTGAGAATATCTGAGGAAAAAGGGGATGCCTTCTTTCCCGGAGTGTCCTTCACCTGTTGGACCTCAGTCAGCTGCTTTCGGAGCTCTTGCAACTCCTTTATCAGAAAATCAACACCTTCGGGCTGCGAGGAGACCTCTTTCTCATGAATAACATTCTGTCTCTGAGTGGATCGACCTCCTCCTGCCGGTCCCATTGCCCTTGTGGGGCTTCTTGATCTACTCCGGCGTACACTTTTGTCCTCATGATGAGAATGGTCACACTGATACTCCCTTGTTCTGGTTTTTGGCACGATCTCCCTCGACCTGCTCCTTCACCTGTCGTCGTCTCGATCGATGTCGAGAACCAACGACCATCGATTGCCTTCTTCAAGATGCACGGAGTTCTCGCTCCTCGATCTCCTCCCACCGTGAGAGCGATCCCTAGACACACGTGCAGAATTCTCTGGCTCTTTACCCTCTCGTCGCGGCGTCTCCTTATTACTCTCCGTCTTTCTGGATTGAAACTCGCTAGATGCATCGCCCCTTAATTTCGCCACCAAGCATCTCGTTTCATTATATCTTCTCTCTCTGCATTTCAACAGAACCTCCAAGGCTTTATCTGCTTCGTCTGTTATCCTCGCCAACTTGGCAGCTCTGTCCTCCTGATCGCTTCGACGATGAATCTTGGTCGGTGAGCCTTCTGCCCGCCTTCGACCATGATCATGTTCCTTATCCGCATTGAAAACCAACTTTCGTCTGGCCCCACCATGGATCTTCGGACGGAGATCTCCTGAATTATGCTTAGAGGCCGTGCTCTCGTGAGCACTTTTAGAAGGACCTAGACGATCCTTTACCGAAACACGAGGCAGTGACGAGCTAACAGCCATCGCCTGCCCTTATGGCGTACCATCCCTACTTCTCATCATCTTTCGAAGTAGGTTAAACAATTGTGATTGAAAATTTCAATGACACTAGAACTCCCCTCCTTCTAGCGCCAATGTTAACGCCAAGATCTTCTGCCACGTCCCAATCACGTAAGACGCCCTGATCCTGCATAGTAAACACGATAAACACCACAAGCTTGACGGCTGTTCCGTCGGGGGATAGCTCAGGCGTGAGAGTCAGTATACGTGTTCACAAGGTTAATAATGGAGGATGTAATGTCTAGTGTATTGAGAGAGATAATAATTCTCAGTTGTGTGTATGTGATTATGAATGAAGTCATACCCCTTTGTGAAGACCTCCTTGCTAGGTTATACTCTCCTTGCCTGGATTACCGTGCCACCCACTACTATCTGACACATTACCGATCCGATGGGTTTTCATTAATCGCATGTAGTCTATCTACTACTTTTGGTCATCGCTTTTACTCTGGCCATGATATGATCCCATCCACATTAATGCATGGCAGATGTTTTAGTCAATCCGTACACGCTTTTCATCATTACAAGTCAAAGATAGAGATATTAAAATATCTAATGGGTCGATCCACTGATCAACCCGATCTTAAAAGGATCCAACAGGAATAATATAATGACTTGGCCCAATAACTTTAAGACTCAATAATAAGGATCCAATTGAACAAATCAAATACGTAGGCCCAATCTACTCGACCTAAAGAGGAAAAATATCATGATCCAACACTTCTGTTATTACTCAAGAATGTATAAAAATGATTAAATGTAAGTTGTACAACGTCAAGAAATTTAGTAAATATTTAGACAAATACCCATGCCTTAGGGTCTTGCAGTTATAACCTTCTGGTTATAGTTTAAACATTATTGACATGTCTTTGCTTAGTGGGGGTATGCCCCCTTTTTTTGTAATCCTTTCTTTCTTTTTATAATACTCTCACTTTAGCATTAAAAAAATTAAAAAAATTGAGAGTAAAAATTTAGAGACACTTAAAACTAGTTATAAGATTGAACACGAGTGTCGATCAACTGTAGATTTGGTTCTTAATCCTTGCATCAATAACTCTCAAGAATATATTTTATTAGTATCACGTTAACAATATAATTTTTTTTGTTTTTTGATATTAGATTTTAAATTCTTGGAATCTATTCATTACTATTAGGATTTCAAAGTTTTAAATCAAACTAGTCTCATCCATCATATTTGAATTATGCACTCCAAATAATGTATGCACATCAATTAGACCTAATGACTAATGCACACACCCTTTGGAAGAATGAAAAGACAGACTTACAATGCAAACAAACACTACCATTGCACCTGCAAATTTGTACTATAAAGTTGATGGTGAAGGAAGGTTCCAAGCACTTGCAGTAATCTTAACCCATCTGACTGTTTAGAGGTTTGCTTTGTAATTAAGATTGTTCAAACGATGACAAAGAATCAGTTCAATCACGCGTTACATTAGACTTGTGATTACACTGTAAATTAGATGATATGAACTTAGTTAGTCATCAAGGCATGAAGATGAAGATGCATAACAGATGAAGTAATTAATTACTCGAGTAGTATGCCAAACGGGGTACATAATTAGAAGCAACTGGCTCCTAGGTCACGTGCAGCAACCGAAACTAATAAGTAGTAACTACCAGAGCCCCCTGTTCTTGCTCCTTATAAATGAACTAAATCACGTGACAAACAATACCTTAATTATGTCTCCTTTCACATTTTCCCTACTATACTTATAATTTGTACGGTGTAGTTAGTTAGTAGTCATGGTCATGCAGTGTATTTATCAGAGAATTAAAAATTCAAATATTTGGGGACCATTGTCCCTTAATTATTGACATGTATGTGCTGGATGCCATGAATCTCCTTCGGACCGTCCAGAGTACTTGATACCTACAAAATAATAACACGATTTATTCCAAATAATTTAACTGCTAAGGTAATGTTTGTTCGTAAGAATTATATTTGAGATATGTCTATTAATTTTGTCTTATTTATTTTTAAATTTAGACTTGAGACTATTAGTCTAGGCCTCTAGGGATTATAAAATGACTTAATAGTCTTTAGATTATAATTATAATTATAATTCTGGGATTATAATTATATGATTAATAGTCTTAGAATTATAATCTCGTGATTATAATTCTTACAAACAAACATAACCTAAAGGTTTTATTTCGTTAAACTTTTGGTTAACTCCACGACCATAGCATTGGAGTGTTATGTAAATTTCGAAATAAAAACTAAAGGCATAATAAAAGTGGTTATCGAAATCCTTTGGCCCAAGTGGTACCCAACTCATGTTAACCATGAGATTTGGGGTTGGAGTCTTAGCATGTGAAGACATGATTGTGGCTTGCAGGGGCGGAGTCAGGAATAAAAATTGAGACTGGCTAAGAATATTATAATGTCAAAATTATATATTTGGGCTGGGCGAGCCAAGAATATTATAATGCCAAAATTGTATATTGTATATTTGGTTTAGGCAGATTAAGACTATTCCAACTTATTTACTTTGGACTACATAATTATACAGTAGATATAGTAAGAAAACCTACCACTGGCTCCGGCCCTGGTGGCTTGTGAGTCTATTTGGTTGACATAAGGCGGAAAGGGAAGGGAAAGTAAAATTAAAACAAAGTTTATTCGCTTCTTTCTTGTATGATTATAGGAAGATGACTTTTTACCATTAATGTACTATTTGTGTAGGGAGATTTCTTTTATCCTCGATTAATTTTCTTTTTTAAGGAACCACACTGTCATATATAAGTAAGTAGGACCTTTTTGCAAGTTCTTCCATAATATTTTATAGAGAATATAGAATTACACCATTTCAAATTTAGCTTGACATTAGGAGTTAGGACAACATCAAATATGCTATATTTCAATTTAGTTATTTACATTTGGCTCAATCCAAGGGGTTAGCCTGGTGGTCAAGAGGTTTGCTCTATTTCTTGACGTTTTGGGTTCGTTTGTCGGTCAAATGTTTGGGCAGAATAGTCAAACACAGTAACACGCCAAGTCTTGTTTGCTCATCCAAATGTACTCTTATCATTTAACCTAAAACATCAAAAAAAAAAAAAAAAAACTTAAAATTCGGCCGTCCTACACATGGCTCTAGTTTGGGAACAATGTACCAATTGGTTCATATGACATATGCAGTACCAAACTCTTCTTTTACATCCCTTTTCCTAAATTGGAATTCCCAATTCAAATATAATTTCTTTGTCTATTTGTAAAATAAGGTGATTCAAGCCTCATGGACTGAAGGGAGGGCAGGCCCAATTTAGTTCATGACTTTAATATTTCACTTATTAATAACTACCATATGGTTAGGGGTTGGCAATTTTTTCGATAATTTCAGTATTTGGCTACCGGTTCGAACGGGTAGGTTTGGGGGAGTGGTTAGCATGAAGTTCATTTTTGGATAAGTTGGTCAATTAACCAATAAAATATTGACATGCAGGCGGAGCTCTATGTGTGTCAGCATTCTATTAGCTAATTGACCAATTTACCCAAAAATGAACTTCATACTAACTAGATCCAGGTTCGAGATAAATGGCTCAGTATATGTAATTGGTATATACCGGATATTTGTTCAACTGAAGCTGTTGATGAATTTGTTCAACTGTTATGAATATAAGCTAGAATTGGGTATAAACTATCTACCCTTCTGCATTTTATGAATTTTCTGTTGAGCAGTTGTCAAATTTTATAAAGTAATTGTGTTGCAGATTATAATTGAACTCACCATAAAATTTCTAATTTTTTTTTTTGCAATAAGTACCCTTTGAACAACTAAGGGACTAAATCACATTTTTTTTGCTGAATGGGCTAAATGACGGCTGAATGAAATATTTTATATTTAATTTTTTTTACAATATTAACAATTATATTAAATAAATTTTTAACAATTTTGAATTTTTTCAGAGGGGTAAAATAATAAAAATATGTTATTCAGATGATTCAGACATGTCAATTATCAAATAACTTTTTTCATTCAGATTCAAATTCAAATTAAAATTCATTCAGTTTTTATTAAACGCCCCTTAAGTTCCGGAGTTGCATGGAAAGCATTTTGAATTGCCTACCTTTTCAGTACGTACCCAGCTTCATTCAATACTCCCAGCAACTGCAAGCATTTATTTGTCAAGCCTTTAAAAACATGGTAATCCAAATAATCATAAGATAGTAGTAGTAGTTTCTATTTAACAAATAATCAGTTACAAAATCACATATCAGAAGCCCATTCTGCAAAGATATTCATCAACTCAAAATTCAAATGAGTTAAGGCCCATGAAAATACTCCTAATCATGATGATGCAAGTATTGAATGTGGTTCTACTGATTCAAACATTACTTTTGTTAAGCCCCCATCAAAATTGAAAGACAAGTGTATGTAAATACCGGTAAGCTGTTAACTGATTCCAAAACTGCTAACAATTCGAAATTTAGATTATATAGCGATATAAATTTCCTAACTTGCCATTATTTTTATTTTTTATTAACCGAGTACTATCATGAACCAATTACATTTTTAAATAATACTACGGATACGTTTGAAAAAATAAAATTTTTTTTGAGAGTTTTTATTTTAGAATCTTCAATTTTGAAACGAAGAAAATACTTTATAGTATAGAAACAAAAATGTAATAATGGGGAAGGGGACTGCAAGGCCTTGTTAATTTCTGGTAGGGATGAAAGGTCTTGAATTTTTTTGGAAAGTGGTTAACATGAAGTTCATTTTTGGTAAGTTGGTCAATTGGCCAATAGAGTGCTAACAAGCAGACGAAACTTTATGTGTGTCAGTATTCTATTGGCCAATTGACCAACTTACTAAAAAACAAACTTCATCCTAACCCGATCCATTTTTTTGTATCGTTTGTTATTCTATTTTTGTAACACTAGCACACATGTTTATCTGGAGTATGCTGGATATTACTACTAGTTATGTTATGGAACAATTACATATTATAGTACATTTCTGAAAGTAATTACAAAAATCATACACTCATAAAATAATTATAAAAATATGACATTTCATCATATATATTTACAATAGTGAGGATAATTAGGAGTCCTTAATTTAAGGGATAAATATTAATGAGCTGACATGACAAAAGATTTTTTTTGAAACGCGTGATAACCGCCTATCATTTGTCTAGGACTCTATAGTTACCAAACCCTTGTGCATGCTGAAACCCTTGTTTCTCTCATCTGTCGCGACTAATCTCGTAATCGGAGTTAAAAAAGCTTGTTTCCGGTGACTTCATCTCTGTTCGTGCGTTCTTCATTGTTCGTTTAGTTGTTCTTCATTGTTTCTGTTCGTTTAGTTGTTCGTCATTGTCGTTGTTAGTCATTGTCGTTGTTACTCATTATCATTGTTGCAGTGTGGTTCAGTTACTCGTTGTTACTCGTTATCGCTGTTGCAGTCTGGTTCATTGTCGTTGTTACTCGTTATTCTTCTCCATTGATCGAATCTGGTGTTTGTTATTGCTTCAAGTGAGTATTTTCTTAATAGTTTAATGTATTATATATTAAAGTAGTTTACTAACAGAATGGAGTATTCATTGTTTTGGTTTGTGTTGTTTTTATGTTTTGTATAGAAATGGTTGATACAAGGAATGATACAAGAATGAATAATACAAGGAAGAAGGATGGAAAGAGGAAAAGGATCGTTGAGGTTGACTCTGTTAAGAACTTGAAGAATTTTGTTGTGGAGAGCAAGGGGAAGGGAGAGGGGAAGCGAAAGGAAAAGGATGTAGGTAATAAATCGAGTAAGAATGAGAGTATTTTGGTGATACATAGTGATATCAAAAATTCCGAAGTGGAATTAGATTCGGATTTTGATGTCCCTGTTAAGAATGAAGCTCAAGTGCTTATCCAGAAGATAATTCCAACTCAAAGAATTTTAAAGGTATGTTAATTTAAATGTTGTTATTGTTACGATCATATAAATGTTTGGTGTTAGCTTTTGTTATGTTATATTGGTTATTGGGCAACATTATTATGTCTAATGCTGTTTTGGTTACTGTCTAATGATGGTTTGGTAACCGTCTAATGTTGTGTTGGTTACTGTCGAAGATTATATTGGTTACTGTGTAACATTTTATTGGTTTCTGTATAATGCTTAATTGGTTACTGACTAATTACTGTTTTGGTTACTGCATAATATTAACGATTAATGCTTGGTAACCATATGATTGGTAATCACCATGTTGCATAAAGGTAACCAAAACAACATAAATCAGTAAATAATTTATATTGGTTACCTTCATGCAACATACTGGTTACTGTCTTATGATGTCTTGGTTACTGTCTAATAATGTTTTGGTTACTGTCTAATGATGTCTTGGTTACTGTCTAACAAATATATTGTCTAAAGCTGTATTGGTTACTGTGCAACATTGTATTGGTTACTGTATAATGCTGAATGGTTTACTGACTAATGCTGTTTTGGTTACTGCATAATATTTCTGACTAATGATGTTTTGGTAACCGTCTAATGTTGTGTTGGTTACTGTCGAAGATTATATTGGTTACTGTGTAACATTTTATTGGTTACTATATAATGCTTAATTGGTTACTGACTAATTATTGTTTTGGTTACTGCATAATATTAATGATAAATGCTTGGTAACCATATGATTGGTAACCAATGCATTAGACAGTAACCACCATGTTGCATGAAGGTAACCAAAACAGCATAAATCAGTAAATAATTTATATTGGTTACCTTCATACAACATCTTTGGTTATTATCAACCAATATATTGTCTAAAGCTGTATTGGTTACTATCATACAGCTAACCAATATATTGTCTTGATTCTTTTGTCTAACCAATATATTGTCTTGGTTACTGTCTAACCAATATATTGTCTAAAGCTGTATTGGTTATTGTGCAACATTGTATTATTCTATTGTAAAATCTTTGAATGGGTTCTTCGACTAATCTTTGTTTTGGTTATTGCATAATATTTCGACTAATGATTGGTAAGCACATGGTTGGTAACCAATGTATTAGATAAGAATTGAAGATGTTACATGAAGGTAACCAAGACAAAGATTAATAAAAGTTGACATAGTTCTTGCTCAATCTTTGGATTAGTTCTTGATTAATGATGTTTTGTTTATTGACTAAAGCTATATTGGTTACTTGTCTATGTTGTTTTGGTTACTATCATATGATTGGTTGGTTAACTTTGTAAATTTGATTTTGTTTACTTGCAGTTATGGGATCTTTATTACGAGGAATGCAATGTAAAATTCATTTAAAAGTGATATATTGGTGCGACATGAAAGTCCCCAGTATCATTGCAAATAAATTGAATAAGAGTCAGCTGGATAAATTGAAGGCAACATGTTTTGGGAATTTTCTTGAGTTTGGTGAGCACCAAATGTATTTCCAGATTATTCACCACGCTCTTGTGAGGGAGGTTCACCAGAGGGATGACGGTGAAATGTGGTTTTTGTTAGGAGAAAAAAAGGGTCAGTTCGATTTGCCCGAGTTTTGTATGATATCCGGGTTGAGATGGAAAGGTGAGGATGATATAACTCCATATAAAGGTATGAAGAATATGCTTATTGGTAAGTTTTTTGGTGACGAAGCTGTGACACGTAGTAGTATAGGTAGGATATATAAGAAGGCAGTTTTTGATGATGATTACGAGGCTATTAAGATGTCTATGATATTTTTTGTCTTTAATTTCATTATGTGCACATTTTATGAAAATTACGTTGATGGGGCAATGGTTAGTTTTTTGTGTTATGGCGATGTTAGTAGTTTTCCTTGGGGGAAAATTTCTTTTGAGATGACAAAGTACTCTTTGTCTAATGCTTTGAAGGGGCGTTATAGGAAAGGAAAGAATGATGTTTCAACATACAATTTTTATATGGATCATTACACCAAATTGTACAAGTTGAATGGGCTTCCGTATGTATTCCAAGTTCTTATGTTTGAAACTATTCCGACATTCAAAAATTGGGGTATATGCAATGACGAGCATCCGTCGGATGTCCGTTTATTCAGATGGAAGGAGTTAATGAAGCCGCTTTCAAATGACAAGTTGAATGAATTAGTTTTTTGTTCCGGACAGGTATGTTGTTTTACCTTTAGTTATATACTTGATAAATGAAAATATTATGTGAAGTTTACTATCAACAAAGTAGTTAGTTACCTTTATATACACGTTTGGTTACTGATTATTTTATATGCATGTTAATAATAACAATGTTTTTGGTTACTTGAATATTCAAATACGGTTACTGATTAGATTACATTCAGGTTACTAATAACATTGTTGTTGGTTACCCGAATATACACATTTGGTTACATTTATACATTTAATTGGTTACTACTTATTATACATTTGCTTACCTGTATATATGTATTTGGTTACTGATTATGTTTTATGATTCTTTATTTGCTGTTTATTTCAATGTAATTGTACATTGTTTGTTAGATGATATACTAAAGTATACTTATTATTTTTCAGCTGAGGATAAATAGTTTGATTCCCACGGCCGAGGAGAAGGATCGGCTTGATTTGGGCGGTTTTTATTTTTTTAATTGGAAGGATGGTGACAAGAAAGTAGATAAAAAAGTGAAGGCTGACAACATTGGTGTTGATATATCTGTTGTGAAAGAGGCAATTGATGTACGGTCTAAGCCGTTGGAGAAGAAAGTGCCTGAATTGAAGAAAGAAGTTTCTGAATTGAAGAAAGAATTTGGAAAGTTGCGAACTAATATTAAAGATGAAATGCAGCTTTTACATGTCCAGTTATGCAGGGACCTTAGGTCCATTATTAGAGATGAATTACGTGTTATCAAAGACGTGGGGGATAAAAAGCTTGATGGTGATTCTGATGATGACGATTCTGACAATGCTGGTGATGACGATGATGATGATAAAGATGAAGGTGATGAAGGTGATGAAGGTGGTGAAGGCGGTGAAGGTGGTGAAGGTGATGAAGCTGCTGATGATGTTGCTGATGACACTGCTGATGTCATGGTGGAGGAGGTCCATGTTGATGAGGATGTTGATTATGGTTCAAAAGTGAATAAGAATAATGATGGTGATGATGTGTTGGATGAAGTTGAGAAGATGGGTCGGAATGAAATTGAATTGGGTAATGAAGTTGGTGATGATGTGTCAATATTCGTGGAGAAGAATGATGTGAATGTAATTGAGATTGCTAATGAAGTTGAACGTGCTGTTATGGTTGAAGAACTCGATGAAAAAATAATAATGATGATGAAGAAGATGTCAAGGTTAGACATATTTGTTTGTTTTGTTATGTGATATATGTCTTTTATTTTAATTATTAAATGGTTCTTTATTTTGCGCAGATTGACAATAATAATGACATGCCGTCTTTTGACATATTAAGCCAATGTACTGGGAAAGAGATTGTTGTGTATGATGCTGATAAGGTTAGTGTTATAATTATGTGCCATCATTTATTTAAATGTTATTTATGTTTTGGTTACCATTATATAGTGAATTGGTTACTATGATATTGTGTTTTGGTTACCATTATATTGTGATTTGGCTACTATTATATTATGATTTGATTACTAGTTTATGTTATTCAGATTACTAATATAACATGTTCATTTTAGTTTGTTGGTTGTTGTACAGTCAGTTGGTTACTAGTTTATGTTATTCAGGTTACTAATCATATATATTACCTTTTTATGTCAACTGAAAAAGGGGAAGAAAGGTGAGGCATGAAGCAGGTATGCTCTTGATTTTATGGTTCTCACCACACAGGACATAGCTAAGTGTGATGACTTGGAGAAGAGTGTCCAAAAGCGGTGGTAGACACATGACGTGAACCCGCAAAGAGTGCCATTTTACTGGTCTCTATATAAGCAAGACGTTCGGATCAATTTGGTTCATCATCTGTAGTGGGTGCCGCTTAGTCAAAACACTTGCATGTTTAAGTGCATTCCCCAAATCATGCATGGAGATGCCCTCAAAATTTGAAGAGGCATTGTTTGAAGAATGGTTCAAAATTGGAATAAACAACAGAAAAAGGTTTGTTTTTTTGTTGTTAACAATGCTATAGTTTTTTATGAAACAAATAAGTTTGTATTATTGTAATAACATATGGTTAATATTAAATAAATGTTATGGTTACTATTATTTTATATTCTGGTTACTATTAGATTATGTTTTGGTTACCTAGTAGTTATGTTTCGGTTACTATATGATTATGGTTTGGTTACCAGATTAATGTTTAAAATTAAGTTGTTGATTAGTTTAGTTGATTTTGGTTATTGTCTAATGATGTATTGGTTACTATTGAATGTTGTATTGGTTACTGTGTAACATTACATTGGTTACTGACTAATGCTTAATTGGTTACTGACTAATGCCTTTTTGGTTACTGCATAATATTAAATATTAAATAAATGTTAATATTAAATAAATGGTGTGGTTACTATTAAATAAATGTTTATGTTTTAATATTTGTTGGTTAGCAGGGTACTGTTTAAAATTAAGTTGGTTGATTAGTATGTTAATTATAGAACGTGCAAGTTTGATTTGTAGTAGTGTGTATATTAATACGGTAATTGTTAATATTAGTGTGTATACTAATATTATGTTATTATATTGAAGGACGGACAAATTTCCTGGAAAGAACGATATTATCATGCCTTCTTTTGAATTTGGATCCATTGCAATATCATCGAAGATGTGGTTCTATAATTAAAGACGCCTGGGCAGTGGTTAAACGACGATGTGAGTATTTTTTTAAAAATTATGTTTTTGTAATTATGTTTTTGTAGTTATGTTTACATTATTTAGTTACATTCATCACATACTTGCATTTTCCAACAACTGTTAATATCCTATTACTTTTTTTTGGCTCAGCACATCAATGTCGCGTTGTATTATTTCCGTAAAATGGCAAGACATTTCGAAAGTGTTCCTATAAGGGTAACGACCACGGATTGTTGGTTTCACAGCAAGATCACAGCTCTTTTCAAGTAGTATATAAAAAAAAATTGTGACAAAATTGTTACATGCGGGGAGGTGATGTTCTTTGAATACATACATTGTTTATGGATGTCAACACACCATGGAGGAACGTTGACTATGTGTTGTTCCCAATTCATATGTCATCACCGGACCATTGGTTGTTGTTGACTTTTGATGTGCATCGTAGGTGTCTAACTGTTTACAATTCTCTACAACCAAAAAGGAAATCCATGCAAACTAAAATATCTGATGTTTGTGAGCCGTACATCTTCATTCTTCCCATACTACTGCGCAAGTTTGGTTTTTGGAAGGATAGGTCTGACATTGACTTCAGCAGTGACCCGTATCGTAACAAGGACGAAGACGATATAATTGAGTTAGAATTTGCTGAGACGGTTCCTAAACAAGTAGAGGGGTAAGGGTTAAATTGTGTACATTTTTTTAATTATTACATATAGGTTGATTTTATTTTTGATTTTTGTTATATGTTGTTTGTTGTTACAGTGATTGTGGGATGTTCACAATTTGTTTTGCTGAGCATGTCATTCATCAGAAGTTTGATCAGATTCCTATTCCTTTCCCCATTGCACAGTATCGAAAAAAGTTATGCACAAATCTATATATGCATGCAAGGAGCAAGCAGTTATAGGGCTATGATACTGATAGAGAATTTCCAGGAAGATTTGTTTCAGATTTTGATTAGTTCGGATTTTGTTGTTTTGTCTTTATTAATTTTGTTGTGTATTTTTTTTTAAGTTTTGGTGTTAGACACAATATTTGTGTATGGTTTATGATTTTTTGATGTTCATTGGATCTTATGTAGATGGGATTACATATTTGATTATATTAGCATTAATGAAAGAGATATTGTTTGTTTGTTGGTATTTTGTTTCTTTTTAAGTTGTGTTTGTTGAATTTTTTTAAAATATACAGTTGGTAACCAATTATGTATAAAGGGGTAACCAGATAATGATTTGATAGTAACCAAAGAGTTACAAGATTGTATCAGGACATATATCATATGTTAAGTGTACATGTGTTATGTAACATGGGTTTCATAAACTTAAATACCCTTTTAATTACAGGTTGCTGGATATACAGGTTGTTTATGTTGTGGTTACCATTATAAACTGGTATGGTTACTGCTATGAAATTAGGTGATTATTGTGATGGTTACTGTTATGTAATTATTTGGGTACCATTAAACATTGTTATGGTTACTGTTATGTAACTATTTGGTTTACATTAAAAACTGGTATGGTTACTGTTATGGTTACTGTCATGTATAAAATGGTAACCAATTATAATTTTGTAATATACAGTTGGTAACCAATCATGTATGAATAGGTAACCAGATAATGATTTGATAGTAACCAGAGAGTTACAATATTGTATCAGGACATATGTCATATGTTAAGTGTACATGTGTGAGTATACATGGGTTTCATAAACTTCAGTACCCTTTTAATTATATGTCTTTGGATACATGTGTTGTTTATGTTGTCAGTGGTTACCATTATAAAATGGTATTGCTATCTTTGTTATGAAATTAGGTGGTTACTGTGATGGTTACTGTTATGTAATTATTTGGGTACCATTAAACATTGTTATGGTTACTGTTATGTAATTATTTGGTTAAAAACTGGTATGGTTACTGTTATGTTATTAGGTGGTAACTGTTATGGTTACTGTTATGTAATTATGTGGTTACCATTAAAAATTGTTATGGTTACTGTTATGTATTTATTTGATTACTGTTATTGTTAATGTTTCATTGAAATCAGAAATCAATATATAAATGAATAACAATTTTGTTTACTATACACAATCAAAAATTTTACAAACCAATCGTTCAATGGTTACTCAAAGTAAACAATAATACATTCATGTATTTACACTCTTAATTTAACTGCACTATATCAGACCCTTTTTAGTGGTCTTAAAACCGGGGGATTACTGCATGTTTTCCTGTTGTGTCCTTTTTCTCGCTTTCTTGCATTTGTTTTGAATTTTGATTTCAGATCCGTGTTTGTACCTCCCTTTTTTTGGTCTTCCTCTTTGGTCTTCTTGTGTTGGGTGGTTTTATACATATGTTTTTTACTTCTTCTGATACATCCCAGTTTTCTTTGTCATCTAATGGCATGATGGAGTTTGAATATGTCTTGACCAAAGTTGCTTTTAGTGTAATTTCTTGAGCAAAAATCATAATGACTCAAATTTCTCTTGCTCATAACAAACTTAGTTGACGTCTTGAAGTAAGGCATCTCATGGTACTAAAATTTACTGGCATGTGCATGTCTTTTGTTCGATGTCCCAATATATCTTTGTTTAGAGACATCGTAATAAGCAGTGAAAATCACTAAGTTTGATGTCTCAACCTACAACACCCAATGTATACAATCAGATTAACAGTTGCATGCCAAATATACAGTAACCAATTAACTAGTACACAATGTTAGTCAACAAGTAACCACCAATATAAAAGAAACAATTATAAATCTCAAAGTAACATTATAATGTTATATAGTAACTAAGTCAAGATTGATCAAGAATCAAATTATAATGTTACACAAGAACCAAATAAGCATTATCAAATAACCATTATATAATTACACAATAATAAATGATGAAGTAGTAATAAGAATCAATATATTTGTTGCACATTAAGTAAGTCGACAATAGTATGTAACCAAGTCAAGATTAGTCGGTAATATTATGCAATAAAGATTATAATTTTATCCAAGAACCAAGTTATCAGTAGTCGATATAATGTTACACAAGAACTAACTCAAAGAATAGCCAATGACCATTATATGGTTACACAAGAACCAAGTCAAAGAATAATCAAGAACTATTATATGATTAAGAGTTGCATCCCAAATATATAAAGAACCAATTAACTAGTACACAATATTAGTCAATAAGTAACCACCAATATAAAAGAAACAATCATAAATCTCAGTAACATTATAATGTTATATAGTAACTAAGTCAAGATTGATCAAGAATCAATATAATGTTACATAGTAACCAAATAAGCATTATATAAGTAACGGTATATAATTACACAAGAAGCAATTCAAGTAGTAGTCAAGAACAAATATCTTGTTGCACATTAAGTAAGTCAAACAATAGTATGTAACCAAGTCAAGATTAGTCAAGAATATTATGCAATAAAGATTATAATTTTATCCAATAACAACTATCATTGTTAGTCAAGATAATGTTACACAAGAACCAACCTCGATTGTTTTATTCTATGGGACACATCATGTTGTTTTGTTCGGTCGATAAACTCCACCTCCTTCATACGATTTAATACTTTCAGGAAAGTACTTGTCATTGAATAGTTCTGAAACTTTTCTCAAGACATCTTTGAAAATGCGGTGGTTGGTACGCCTACGCAGACTCCCACCAAGAATCCGCCTCACCGCATGAACATAAAGGTGGCGAATGGAACCTTCGTTCTCTCTCCGCATCCCAAGACATCGAATATCTTGGTAATTTTTGACCCACGCGTTTCGCCATAATCGGATCCGCTTTCCCTTAAATTTCGTGGTCCTAACTCCTTGAATCGCTTGTTTGTGATAAGCCGCCGCGATTACTATCATTTCCACCCGTATTTTGTGCACGAGTCTCCTAAATCGGTTTTGCATGAACCGCAAAAAGCTCCTAAATATTCCATCTTTCATCGTTTGCTTTCAGAAGTGTTGTTTCTGAGGAGGAATATTGCCTTCCTGTTGCATGTTCTCTCTGGTTTGTAACTAAAGGTTGTTCCACGGTCTCATACACTCCATTGTTAACGCTTCTCGGTGGCCATTCTTAAATACTGCCATAAAACAAGGGTTAATTAAACAAATTAACATATCACATAATATCACTATATTATGACTGACCAACAAATAAGCTTAGATAAGACACACTAGCGAAGGATTTACTCATCTCTCCCCTCTTAGTTCTATTCTCCGATCTCCGCCAGAGACCATATCCCTAAGCTTTGATACCAACTGAGACGCCCCCAAAATAGGTATACAACACCCATTCTGAGTCGCCAAATACATGGTACAGAAAGCAAACTATAACTTCAATAATACAATTATCGTGCAAAATACGACAACTCATACTATGAGTTTAAATACAAATATTGTCTTCTAGACAATATCCACACTCAAATAAGTCCTCGTTACAATTATTCAAACACTATTTTACAGAAATAGTGAGGACTGCTAAAACATCTTTCTAGAACCATCACTCCGTACCCCGACTAGTTCCTGCTATGTTTTCACCTCTTGAGAAAAATGGAACAAAAAGGAAAAGGGTGAGCTCAACTAGCCCAGTAAAGAATATTATGACTAAGATAATATACAACAAATTATCGTTAGTCTTCAACAGGGAAAAATCTGATAAAATATAATAGCCAACAAGTTTTAGATCAACAACTACAGCAGAAACAACAATCAATATACATCTTTAATCAAATATTCATCTTTGCACTACAGGCTAAAGATATTCATTTGTATCACCAGTTGGTCATGTTCCTCTCAACACCTGTTCATCTTTGTACTACGGGCCAAAGATATTCATCACTTAATCATTTATCTTTGCACTACAGGCCGAAGATATTTAGTAATATCATCATTTAGGACTGAGGATGATGAAAAATATTTTAAAGAAAACAAACCAGTGAAACGGAAGGACAAATAGTAGGGATTCGTATAATAGTTTATCCAAGATCAATAATACTTCATAAATACTAATTTTGAAGCAGAATTCAAAAATAAAGATCAAAAAATGGATACAATCAAAGATAGTAACCATAATAGACATCTTGGACAAAAGAAGAAAATTTCATTTTTAGGTGAATAGTGCTTGATATGAATGAATAGTAACCCGACACAAAAAGTTCCAAATTTGATAAAATTCGGATCAATACTTGACATAATGATATTGAAGAAATAATATCATTTATGAAGAAAATAACATCCCTTACCTCAAAATATCGATCTTTCGATCGGAATATCGGTAGATAAAGGTCAAGGAAACTTGCAGCGATGAATAGAAACTCACAAAGTATCTAAATACTCACAAAATACACTTAATAATCTAGAGAGAAAGAGAGAAAACTTGTTTTACGGTGTGATTTTCAATTCTAACTTAGCCTCTATTTATAGGAAAATGTTAGCAGACTTGACTGCAAACTCGATGGCTTTTACTCGCTACTATTATTCCACCCACCACATTTAAAATAAATTCAGCACATTTCTTCACCAACCACAAGTGGGGCCCACTCAATTCTAGAATTTTCCACCAAAATCATTTATAAACCTAATTTACGAATCAAATCACCTCTTAAAATTCATAACAAATCATACGTTTATTTTTAACGGTTTAAAATTTGTGGACATATACTCAACTTATATATGTATAACATATCCAAAAATTACAACGATCCAACGGTCGGATTAAAAATTATAACTCACACAATATATCTCAAAAACACTGGTTTAATTTTTAATACCTTCATTCCGACAAAAATACTGATAAAACACCTCAACATTAACTCCTTCATTTTTAACCACAATAAATATATCCAACATTTATATCCACATAAAATAAATATTTCCTTATCATATGAATCAATAATTAATTATTTACAAATAATATTACGTAATCATATTTATGATAATGACAGTAGTTCCCAAGAAAAGGGGCTTTCAATAAGAATTTCTACTTATTGGGCGCGCGCAATTAGGTGACCAAACCTCTCCTTGATAGAACTTTCTAGACATTGCCAATAATGCTATCTAATAATATTATTCAAATAATATGAATTATTGATCCGATAATGGGAAATCATACGGTGACAATTATTGAAACAACAATAATATAAAATATCAACGCAAAGAATTATTGAATCAATAAAATAAAATATTGAGCAAGAATCATCGTAACAATTATTGAGTAGTGCCTTTTTACGTAAGGATCAATAATTCATCAATACGCGTGCATCCACGAGTATTCTTGTATTTTAACCACGGGTATTCCAACAAAGTGTTAATTCAGAATAACTACGCCAATTATTTATAAAAACTCAAACTTGTCATTTTCTTCATCCAAGCGGTTATTACATTATGGGGCCCACAAATGGCGCAAGGCAGTTGCATACGAATATTCCCAAAACAACAAGAATATTCCACGACCAAACGAATATTCCACGACAACAATGATTATTTTATAACCACTTACATATTTTGCAAAATTTGCACATTTCACCCATAACCAGAGAATTATATCAAATTAATACCTTATTATTCACAAATATAATTAGAGAAAATTTGATTTTATTTATAATAAGTTGGGGTCTTACATCATATTTTCCATAATATCGGTTGGTGTGTATATTTTCTTCAAATTTGTTATTTTTTGCATTATGCATTCACTGACCAACTCACTATTTGCCTGTCTGTGGTCTCCCAACAATACATTGACCGAACAAGTGTGGACATCATTGAATTCTCTCACCTTGAACATACTAGTTTTTCTCAAACTTGATACCCTCATCCTCCATTTGCAATTTTCATCACATACACACACTAGCACAAAGTCTCTATAACTTGTTCGTTGGACTTTGTGTCATTCTGCTTTTTCTCGATTGAATGCAGCCTCATAGCTTGTGAGAGGATTTTTTTGTCTGTGTAGGTTTGATGTAATTTTACTTCACGTTCATTTGGATCCGATATTACATCATCATATCGTTCTTCTGCGTATGATTTGTCATGTTGTCTGTCTCGTTGTTGTTCAATAATTTCCATTGCAAGCTGATCAGCATATTGCGTTCCAAATTGGCATGATTGGCTTGCTAGTGGAACTAGTGTTGAATTCCCTTGTGTTGATATGATTGGCATTACATCGTGAATTGTAGATTCTTCTACATTTGTCAAGTTATGCAAGATCGTTGTGCGTTCCATTCTGTGTTCAGTATCCACAATCAGTGGGAATTTACCTTATTATATCAAATTAATACCTTATTATTCACAAATATAATTAGAGAAAATTTGATTTTATTTATAATAAGTTGGGGTCTTACATCATATTTTCCATAATATCGGTTGGTGTGTATATTTTCTTCAAATTTGTTATTTTTTGCATTATGCATTCACTGACCAACTCACTATTTATTTATTTGTTCATGGTCTCCCAACAATACATTGACCGAACAAGTGTGGACATCATTGAATTCTCTCACCTTGAACATACTAGTTTTTCTCAAACTTGATACCCTCATCCTCCATTTGCAATTTTCATCACATACACACACTAGCACAAAGTCTCTATAACTTGTTCGTTGGACTTTGTGTTGTCTGTTTTTTCTGATTGAATGCAGCCTCATAGCTTGTGAGAGGATTTTTTTTGTCTGTGTAGGTTTGATGTAATTTTACTTCACGTTCATTTGGATCCGATATTACATCATCATATCGTTCTTCCGCGTATGATTTGTCATGTTTATGCGTCTCGTTGTTGTTCAATAATTTCCATTGCAAGTCGATCGACATATTGCGTTCCAAATTGGCATGATTGGCTTGCTAGTGGAACTAGTGTTGAATTCCCTTGTGTTGATATGATTGGCATTACATCGTGAATTGTAGATTCTTCTACATTTGTCAAGTTATGCAAGATCGTTGTGCGTTCCATTCTGTGTTCAGTATCCACAATCAGTGGGAATTTACCTTGTTCATCAGATTTTCTAATCATTTCCAGAAAGAATTGTAAGGTTGCTTCATCTGATATACTGATCGGTGGAATGTTGCTTCTAATCTAAAATTTGATTGACAATGTTGTTGCGTTTGTGTCTAGCCGTAATTCACTGCATATGTTGGTTAGTATTTCTTTGAACGAAATAGTTGATGGAACTAATATGCCAGTAACTTCAAATTTGGTGTATTAGTTACTATCACCCCATCATGTAGTTGAAATAAAGTACAACTGGAATCATCTCCATCATTCATCAACGTAATAAGTAATGGTAAGTAATAAAATCAATGTTAAATGCAGAACCAATATAATGTTAAACAAGAACCAAGTCAAAGATTAGTCAAGAACCAAGTCTTCATCAGTAACCATTATAATGTTACACAGTAACAAAGTAATTATTAGTCAGTAACCAATGCAATGGTACACAGTAACCAAATCATTATTAGTCAGTAACATATACATCGTCAAACAGTAACCAATGTAATGTTAAGCAGTAATTAAGTCAGCATTAGTCAGTAACCAAGTCTTCATTAGTAACCATTATAATGTTACACAGTAACAAAGTCATTATTAGTCAGTAACTAATGCAATGGTACACAGTAGCCAATTCTTTATTAGTCAATAACCAATGTTATCCGGTAACCAATATAATGTTAAATAGTAACCAAGTCATCATTAGTCAGTTACCAAGTCTTCATCAGTAACCATTATAATGTTACACAGTAACAAAGTCATTATTAGTCAGTAACTAATGCAATGGTACACAGTAACCAAATCAGTATTAGTCAAGAATATGTATATAGTCGACAAGAACTAATGTAATGTTAGCGAAGAATTAAGTCAAAGATTAGTCAAGAACCAAGTCTTCATTAGTAACCATTATAATGTTACACAAGAATAAAGTCATTATTAGTCAGTAACCAATGCAATGGTACACAGTAGCCAATTCATTATTAGTCAATAACCAATGTAATAAAGACACAAGAACCAAATCATTATTAGTCAATAACCAATGTAACATTAGTTAGTACCATTATGCATTAACCAATCCAAGATTAAACAAAGATGCGTAGACATAGTCGACAAAGAACTAATGTAATGTTAGAAAGAACCAAGTCAAGATTAGTCAAGAACCAAGTCTTCATCAAGAACCATTATAACGATACAAGAATAAAGTCATTATTAATCAAGAATCCGGTCTGATGGTACACGAGAGCAATTCATTATTAGTCAAGAACCAATGCAACATTAGTTAGTACCATTATGCATTAACCAATCCAAAGATTAAATAATAACATGTACATAGTTAGGCAAGAACCAATGTAATGTTAGCAAGAACTAATTGCATTTTTACATGCAATCGCAATCAAAATATTCATATTGCAATCAAAACATTGATTATTCTTACCGTGTGACCATTTTAAGTGCAAAAAACTTAAGAAAGGTAACCAATATAGTAATTAAGTAGTAATAATAGGTAATTATATGATTATAAATTTTAAACTCACATACCTCAAAGATTTTTTTTTTATCGAAGTTGATGTTGATCTTTTATTCAACAATCACCTGCAGATTTGATTCTTGATCTTCAAGGCGTTGTTGATTTTGTATGCTATTTTCGATCTTAGAGACGTCGCGACAATAAGCTTTCTTTCTCGACGATTCTGAGTTTAGTCGATGACGAGGAGGCTTCGACCAGATTTTTGTCTTCTCCGTCGTTGATCTGTTGTTCCGATTTCAAAGTTGCATGATTTTAGGGACGGTTAATTTCAAACATGAAATTGGGTAACTGACTTGGATAATGACACGTGATTTTAGGCGCGTTATATTGCTTATGTTTTATTTTTGTAATTATGTTGTGTATGTTTTATTTTTGTAATTATTTTCTAAATATTGTATATTAGTGTAAAGGACCCTTATGTTATATCCTTCTGGAAGAGGGCTACTTTTCTATGATAAGTGGGGAACAACTTGTTTGAGATCTGGTGAAAGAATTTTGGAATTGTGTAAGTACCCCAGCCCACTAACCTCTGGGTTGAGCCTTGAACACCACCATTCTTGCTTGTTTGATTTTGAACTGACCTTAAGTTTAGCCCATTGACTACTATGATATATGTACTTATATAACTTTCTATGTAATTGACAATAAATAAAAAAATCATACATAATTCCAAAAATTTTATATGCCATTAATCCAGTCTGAATTTTATGGAAGCACTTCTTATGGGAATTTTGTTAGGGTTAACTTGCATTTTTTTCCGGTTTTGTTTTTATGTTTTATAAGCTTGTATGTTCGATTGAGGGTTAATTTCATTTTTCCTTTATATTCGTTTACTTTTTATGCTATGCTATGTTTGAATTAAAAGAATAAAATGATTTTTCAGCATCACAAATGTATGTCTGATTGTTGATGGTGGGGTGTGATAGGATGACATGATTGCTACATCCTTCTATTTCACCACCCTTGGTCATACTCATGGTGTCACTACATTGCTCATTTTATGTTTTGGCTCAAAAAAATGAAATTGCAAGCATGGTATTGAAAGCTAAAAAAGACACAATTAGTCCTGGTTAATGGAAGGTAAATAAATTGATACTTACCCGGTGCAAAAGAAGTTAAAATATGATGCCAAAGTAAGTAGTTTGGAATTGCAACTGATCTATTATACTCGTTGAATAACACCTTTAAAAGATATATATATATATATATATATATATATATATATATATATATATATATATATATAGTAGAAATTTATAAATTAATATTCGATAAATTAATAATCTCTTTAAAATACTATTTTTTTCTCGGTCCCGACTTAAACTAATGAAATAAATTAATAATTTTGATAAAATAATTAAATAATAATTTTTAAAAAGACTCTTATATAAATATATGGTTCATCAAAATTATAAATTAATAATTCTTTTAAATTACAAATATATCTAAGGTAATCTTATAAAATCTATTATCTAAACTAAATCACAACACGACACAATAAATTATCATCTGTCCTTCAAAAATATCCTTGACAAACCCGCGCATTTGTAAATACCCTAAATACAATCCCCTAATTCCCCTAAAATCTGTAATCATATATTCAAATGTAGAAACTAAATTCATTCCGTGTTGGTTCAACATTGGGAGCGTTGAATCGTTTGAGGAGAAGTTGGAGGAGGCCCAAGAAGCGTTAGGGATAGACCCTCATGATTTTGTTCCCGTTATTTACAATTCTGAAATTGGGTGGTATCAAGAAGTGATGAGATTTGCACCAACGCTTCTGCTCTTGGGATCTCTTATGTACATGGGGCGGCGAATGCAGGGTGGACTAGGTGTTGGAGGTAGTGGCGGAAGGGGTGGTCGTGGAATATTCAGCATAGGGAAGGCTCATATTACAAAAGTGGACAAGAATGCAAAAAACAAGGTTAATTTTCTTTTGTCCCCATGAATTAAGAGTTCAATACCACTGCCCTTAGTTTGTGGCACATATATTTTTACCTTTTTCGCTGTGTTCCTTTGTGCAAAAAAGTTAATAGCAGATGTCCATTTTCCGCCTATTTGCACTTCAATTTTGTTTTTCTTACTTGTCTTTGCAGGTATATTTCAAAGATGTTGCTGGATGTGATGAAGCAAAGCAAGAGATCATGGAGTTTGTGCACTTTCTCAAGAACCCCAAAAAATATGAGGAGCTGGGGGCAAAAATCCCCAAAGGTGCTCTATTGGTTGGTCCTCCAGGAAAGGGCAAAACTCTGTTAGCAGTGGTAAATAGTTCATGTTTTTGTCTGATGAAGTAATCAGTTTTGGGAATATGGTAATATGGAATATGGAATATGGAATATGGAATACTTGCATTTGCACAGACAAAACAGGGACAATAACAACAAATCATATGGTTGTTGATAAGATATGGATATTTGGAAAAGCTAAAGAGATGAAAGGAAGTGAATGTGGAGATATCTTTCATTCAGAAATAGCATCAGATGTATCAACCATTCTCTTGCAGACTATATTTCAAAATACCAGTTCTGAGGTGGTCAAGAATAAAGATGGAAAAAATTCGATTCTGGGTACACCAACAGAATCAGTACTGTTAGAATATGGATTGCATCTGGGTGGGGATTTTAATTCTCAACGTCGGGAAACTAAGATGCTAAAGGTTGAACCTTTCAATTCTGTCAAGAAAACAATGGCTGTGCTTGTGGATCTTCCAGATGGTGGGATCCGAGCTTTCTGCAAAGGTGCATCAGAGATAATTTTAAGAATTTGTGACAAAATAGTTGATAGTAATGGGAAAACGGTTGACATGTCAGAAGAATTGGTAAGAAATATTACAGACGTCATCAATGGTTTCGCCAATGAATCCTTAAGAACACTCTGCTTGGCATTCAAGGATGCTGACAATTGTTATGATGGGAATAGCTTGCCTGATAGTGGATATACATTGATTGCGGTAATTGGAATTAAGGATCCAGTTCGCCCAGGGGTGAAGGATGCAGTTAGAAATTATTTAGCAGCTGGAATTACTGTTCGCATGGTCACTGGTGACGATATTAACACAGCCAAGGCCATTGCAAAAGAATGTGGGATACTCACTGAAGGAGGTTTGGTCATAGAAGGACCAGAATTTCGAACTAAAACTCCAGATGAATTGAAAGCAATAATACCAAGAATTTAGGTGTACAGTTGATTTTAATAGTACTTGCTAAATCAGTAAATTGAGAAGATGCACTTGATTTCTAAATTATGGCATTACAGGTAATGGCTCGATCTTTGCCTTTAGACAAGCACATGCTGGTTAAGAATTTGAGGAGCATACATAAAGAGGTGGTAGCGGTAACTGGAGATGGAACTAATGATGCTCCTGCTTTGCATGAGGCAGACATTGGACTTGCTATGGGTATAGCTGGAACAGAGGTTTGTGTATTTCCTCTTTTGTTGGGCAGATTTTCTGTCTGCTTATTTATATACTACCTCAGTTTCAGAAACTGATTTTTAGTCCTTCAAAGAACACATTTTTAAAACAGTACTTAATATAATCTTTCAAAAATATTCTCTAGCATTTAGAGTGCAGTTTTAAGCAAAGAAATTTTCTAAACATGTCGATAAAATTACTTAAATGTTCTGCTGCAAATATGGTATTGAAACATGACATTCCAAGTATGTACCTTCTACTTAACTTTGAATTTTGTTTTTCAATCATTCCATGTATGATGTATCATATTCTTCTAAAGATCATTATTCATGTCCTTAATCTACCCATATTTGAATTAAAATATCAAAGAATACATTATATGTAATAATGCCAAGAAGTGATGACAAGAATACATTTAATTGAATTTGTTCTGATGTTCGACTGATTCTTCTTCCCTTTCTATAGTTGAATCAAAGCAACGGACCTGTACAAAGAGTTCTGGACAAATCACCAGCTACATATTTAAGTTCATCTGGGGATGCTCGTATAAGCTTTTCAGCAACATTTAGAGCTTTTTCAATCTGCAAGAGAGAGATATACAAGTTAGAAGGACGAATTATCCATCACCAACTGTTGGTCAACAGATTTATCATAATCTGATTTGTGTGTCATTCTTTGCTGAGGACATGTTGATTAATCTAACATACATGACCATCTTTTAATTATATTTTAATTTATTAATTGCGTACACATTTATTATTAAAAAATTGAATAATCTCGCCGCAACGCGCGAGTTTGTATCTAGTATGATTCTATTCTCGTTTGTTTTGTCTTGAAATTTAAATCTAATTGAATTTCATCCTTAATTTTTCTAATTATGTCCAAAAGTTCAGGTGTTGCATTCTCAAATTGTAATAAAAACTTGTGAAGAGTTGTTGACGCTATGAGTGCTTTCTTTCGCGTTATTGGCTCCAAAGGTATTGTATTATTCTCACAAGTATGATACATTGCATTAAAAAAAGTATGATATAAACATCAATAAAATGTAATAATTTTAATGTAATTAAATTTATGTTCACCGAATAGAAAAACACTCTTTAAATTAATAAATTATTAATTCATCGATTAAATAATAACTCTCTAAATTAATAAAAATTTTCAGTCCAATTTATAGAGGTTCTACTGAATAGGATAGGATGCAGTTGACAGCACACTTTTTTGCATTGGTGGTGATCAGGCACAAGGTTTATATATTTAACTTGAAAAGTTAAACCATTCTTTTGTGGACTTTTCAGGATGGAGGGAGTGATATCTGCACGTAAAGATGAGGACATACAACATAGCATCAACTTCTTGAGTAAGGTGTAAAGAGGAATCTTCTGGTCACAAATAATGGCTAGCCTTGGCTTCAATAGAAAAAGGCAAAGAATTTCTGTCTTTAACTTCTGAACCTAGATTTGTTGAGATTAACATATTTAACTCGATTGATTCAACATTAATTTAATTCTTTTTAGATTAAATTGACTGCAATTAATCCCCTCCCTTTTTGGAGAGATGTTATTAAAACTGCAGAAGTAGATTTGTCAAGACTAGTATTTAGTATTATGTTTTTAAGATAATTATGCCCTCTTACGATGTTTAGAGTTTAATAACACTTGTCTTCCAGGATACAATGACAACGTATATATGTTATAGTCAGTGGCGAAGCTAGGGTGGAAATGTGGGGTCAATTGACCCCAGTCAATTTTTGTAATCACTTTAAAAAAATTTCTTAACCCACTCACTTTTTGACCCCCATTCAATTTTTGACACCATTCATTTTTTTTTTTTAATTAGAGATACCCAAACAGCCAAGTCTCAGTCATAAATCTCATACATCAATATCTGTTTAGCACTTCAGCCACAAAATAGAGAGA
Organism: Panax ginseng; assembly: GCA_020205605.1. Lineage (NCBI taxonomy): Eukaryota > Viridiplantae > Streptophyta > Magnoliopsida > Apiales > Araliaceae > Panax > Panax ginseng. The sequence continues at coordinate 24,980,842 of CM035138.1, forward strand.
GAAGGGGCAAAGCCAAATCGCAAAAGGCAAAAGTCAAACCGTGAACCATCAAAGCCTTTCGCGTGTGGTCGGAGTAGGTACTGGTGACTGACGAGCCGCAAGTGTGGAGACTAGAGTGCGACTCTATTTTACTGTGACTCTTTTGCAATCTTGTGCCCTTGCAGGTAACAAAAATTATTCTCTTCAATTTCTCCAACCTTAGTTTTGTTTTCAGAAATCAATTGTGATTTCTCCCTTTTGTTAGTATTATTAAATTGAATATTTGGATGCATTTGTCTAACTCGAAAGTATAAAGTATTAAAAAAAATTGGCTCGGGGGCAGCACCCCCGAACCCCTGCCAAATTTTTTATAACTTACTAATAATTTTGACCCCACTGCTATAACTTCCTAGCTTCGCCACTGACTATAGTAGCACTCCAAATAGTATACACAACGAATCAAAAATATATATTTTGAACTTTCTCTCTAAAAGAGCTCTTACTTATGAAGAAGACTCTAATGAATAACTATGCTTCAATGCTTGTGAACGAGTGAATGAAGTGGCTGCCCCCTATCTATTTATAGTAGGAGTTAGTGACTGATCAGAAGGGACACAACCCGTTGAAAAGACACTGTTTTAGCCAAATCGATGTAGTTTTAAGACTAAGCAGAAAGGGAGCGTCTGTTCGAACAAAAAACAAATTAATTTTAAGCTTAGCAGAACAAAAACGATGTAGTTTTTTTAGGCTTAGCAGAAAATGCGCGTCCGTTCAGGCAAAAACGACGTATTTTTGAGGCATCCGTTCAGGCAGATAGTCTTTCCCAAAACTACGCAGTTTTGACGTATCCGTTTGGCAGATAACGCTTCTCAAAACGACGTAGTGTAATAATAAATATTGTTTATCAAAACGACACAATTTTGATAATAAAATTAAATATAAATAAATTTTGTCTAAAAAATTATATACAAAAACCCAGACCCTTGAGCGAGGCTGGCACATAAGTTCTAACCAAGTCTTGGCTAAGTGTTCTCTCTTCCACAAAAGTGGGATGCCCCTTAGGGCTAAAACTTAAGTGTAACTTTATCATATATAAATCAAAAAATACTTTAGTTCTTAGTTATGTGGAACTTAACTTTTCCACAAGTATTTATTATTATTTTCAAGGGTGATCTTTGGGAGTTAATTTCTCATTCATTACTCTATGGATTTGAGCTTCCAAATACTTAATTTAATCTATTCATGAAATAGAACACATTAATATGTGGATTCACTTCAAATAATTAATGAAACCCATTTCAAATTTGACTCAAATTCTAACAAAATCTTTATACAAAACACAAAGTTCACATGGAGAGGATTTAGTGCTTGTTCATCTACCAGCTTATAAAGTGTTTAATGCGTTTGGAGTTCCAAATGCACTTGAGAATTTTCTTTGTCTACAAGCTACTTATTTAACTCACCAACGCAACATTTTTGAGTTTAAACGCGGTGCGCCATTAAGATGGCTAAATACACCAAGTGCTACCACTGCAGATGCTGTAAACCCTAATAACCAAATATACTAGTCCCAAATCCCAGAAATAAGACCCGCAGTCTCTTGTTATAGTACAACATCAACGGTTGCCGAATTTTTGTGATCCCCATCTTCCTTAACAGTCTCTTGGCCCTCTTCCACATGACTGGCAAGAACTTGTGCCTTACCAGCTTCTTCAGCCCAATCAATCCTCGCAACAAACACCAACAACAAAATCAAGCAAGCCACTATCCCAACAAAGAAACCCGCCAACAGTCCTGCAAGCCCAAGATGGACCTTAAAAGCCAAAACCGCACTCAAAGGCAAGGCGAACAAATAAAACCCACAAAGATTTGCATACATTCCCAGCCATGGCCTAGCCGTTCCTAGCACAATTCCTCCAGAAACTCCTAATGGGAAATTCACTGCTTCCGCCAAAGCCATTAGCAACATCATCTTTTTTACCCGTCTTATAATCGCCTTGTTATGACTAAACAAATGCCCCCAAGCACCTCTAGCTGCCACCATTACTAAGCCACCAATGCAGCCTGTGATCACGCTCAAAGCCAAAGACACACACGCAGACTGATAGGCATGGCCAGGTTGATTTGCCCCAAGCTCATTCGACACACGAATGGATGCAGATGTAGCCAGAGAGAGCATAACAGAGTAAACCAAGTAGTCCAAATTCAGAACAATTGCTAAAACCGCAATTGATTGGTTTGCGTTTGGGAGCCATCCGGTTAACAAGACTAGAGTTTCATAGCACCACCACTCAAGGCAAATGGTTAGACAACACGGTCCGCTAAGCTTGAGCAACTTGATCCAGTCCTGCATCCCCTGCTCCCACCACCCTCCTTCTTTCCAGTTCCCTTCTCTTTTAATCTCGTCCTTCAAAACATACACGGTGAGCCAAACCACGATGATTAGATCAGAAATCCAAACCGCCATTGAAACTCCCTCGAGGCCCTTAGCTTTCATAAGGAATATATTGATAGGCACATGAAGTGCCACAGCCAAAGCAGTGCTCAACATAACAGGAACGGTTAAACTTTGAGAGTTCAAGTAGGCTTTTAAAGGGCATAAAAATGAAGTGATTGCCAAATCAGGTAGGAGAAAAATGAGGTATTTTTTCGCAATCATGGCAATGTCCTTTTGTTGGCCAAAGTAAATGAGGATTTTATCCACATTAAGCCATAAGATAGACACAGGAATTGTCGTTATTAGTAACAAAGAAATTGTCATAACAAGTGATTTATGCATAAGTTTGAAGTTTTTAGCCCCATAAGCCTGGCCACAAATGGGTTCCATAGCACTGGAAAGTCCACTAAATACGGAGAATCCGGTGACATTTGCAAATGTGTAGGCGAGGGCGCCACCGGCCAACTGCAGGTCTCCAAGCCTGCCAAGAAATGCAGTGGTGATGGCTAGTTTAACGAACCATGTTAAGTTCATTGCCACCAATGGAATTGCTATTCCCCTCTGCTTTTTCAGCTCCAAAAATGCCACCTGCATGAAATTTGCAGCCCATTTTTTGGGGACGAATGGGGATAAACAAGCTAAATCATGGGCTTTCTCTTCTGGGTTTTCTTCAAATCTTGTTATTGTTACAGACATATTGACAATTGGTCGAGATTTTCGAGAACTTGGGGGATTGGTTAATTTTGGGTTCTGCTCTGTTTTTTTTTTTGGGTGGGCTGGGGGATATTCTTTCTTGCTATTGAAAGATGAGAACTTCGTAGACTGAAGCATAAGATTGATTGATGATCCATTTGTAGTGCACGGATTTCGTGAATGTGTAGGTTTTGTAAAGGACAGAAAAAGAAAGTGGCTTTTGTAACAACCAGGCCAATTAAAAGAAAGAGGGAGATAAGTTTGTTGGTGGTGGACCAGGTGTTAGGTTTTATTAATGTAGTGCGGGATGAGAATGAATTTAAGGCATATTCTTGGTGGAGATTCATTTATAAAAAAAGAGTACTTTTTTTTAGTGAAGATTATTCTAAAAGTACACAATGTACTCATATTTGTCATCAAAATTTCATCATCGGATCACATTACTAAACTAATAAACTACAATTATTTCAAGGGTAATAAAAATATATTCTTAATTTTTAAAAGTTCTCTAAATAAAATTGTAAGAATCCCAATTTTTTATGAATAAAGATTTAATTTTCTTCTAAATAGTAATGTGATAATTTAATAAAAGTTTTAGTTATCTGTGATATGTGCAAATTTTATAAAGTAAGCAAGTTGTCATAAAATATTTGTTTTGTAGGGGAATATTCGTTTGGTCGAGGAATATTCTTTTTGTCGGGGAACATTCATATGACGACACAATCATTGGTGGACCCCTACAACAGAATAACTGTCGGATATAGAAAGCGAAAGAAATAACATTTTTATAAAAATAATGCCAAAACTTTTAATGTTAAACTGTTGAAATACCCGGTGATAAAAGTACAATAATACGCGTTGTTGCACAGTAACAAACGGTAATGTACAGTATCTCTGATTATTGATTCTTACATAAGAAGTCACTTAATATTTAATAATTGTCACCGTAGTTGTTGTATAGTATCTCATATTATTGATACAATAATTGTTACAGTAACATCTACACAATATTTTATATTATTAAATCAATAATTGACATGACACAAGTACTCATATTATTATTTGCAGTATTGACAATGTCTAGAAAGTTCTGTCAAATAAAGGGGTTAGGTTATTTAATTGTGTGCCAATAAGGAGAAGTTCTTATTGGAAAGCCCCCTCTTTTATGAGAACAATTTGGTTGTCAATATTGTGAGTTATACTATTAATAATTAATAATTGTTAAAAAATTAAAAATGTGTTGATTGAAGATAAATGATTTATGATAGATATTTATTCAATTTTTGATATAAATGTAAGGATTTTTCATGAGACGTTTGTTGTAAGTTTGACTTATTATTATTCCATAGGAGAACGTGCCAAATTATTCAAACCATCGATAGAAATTTATCTTTGTTTTTTTTTATTATTATTATAATAGTAATAAAATAGAAAACTTTTTATATAAAACAGATTTTTTTTTATAATTATATAAAGTTAATTGTTTTATTAGAATATATTATATTATATATAAAGTTATTTGTTTTATTTGAATTATTTTAAACTTACTGTGCGCCGTGAATTTTATTATTTTTTCCTTCTATTCGTCCGTGAGATTTGAAATAGTGCTCTGCCATTCTCCTATATATAGGTTGTTTAGTTAAGAAATAAAAATCACACCAGAATCAGAGAATTCTTTTTCTATAATATTGTGCGTATTTCTTTTGAGTATAAGGATAATTTATAGTGGCGAAGCCACATAGGAGTTTGTGCGGTCAATCAACCCCACTGGAAAAAAAATTGCTTTATAATGTAAGGTATATTTAAAAAAATTTAAGTATTATATATAAATTGACCCCACTAAAATTTTATAAATTTTCTATTATACGGGGTCAAATTAAAAATTTATAACTTTGTCAATCAAATTTTAACTACATATGACTCATATCCTCTCAATATATGTATCTCTCTACAATATTTTAAACTAAATAATAATCTAATTTATATTATTTTTAAAAATAAATAATGAATTACTTACTTATGAACAATTGTGATTAAAAAAGTTTATTATGAGTCAATATAGTGTATATATACCATATATTATTACTCATTATATTTTCATTGTAATATAGTATATATATATATATATATATATATATATATATATATATATATATATATATATATACTTGAAAGTATAAAATATTAAAAGAAATTGGCTCAGGGCTCGCCTTTCAAACCCCGCCAAATTATTTGTAACTCAAGAATAATTTTGACCCCACTTACAAAAGTTTTTGGCTTCACCACTGATAATTTGAGTGTAGCAAATAGTGCAAGATTTCTCAAGACAATATCCGCAATACCATTAAGATTTAGTCTCCAACAAAGATAAATGTTATTTTTTTCATACTCATAAGGCTTGTCATTCTATTACTTATTAATTCGTGGGAATAACCTGTTTACGCGGATTACCGCATGCTTGGTGAATAATCTTTCGTAATCATTTTTTATTAAGTTGTGGAAAAGATCTGTCTACGCGGATTACCGCATGACGGGTGAAAATCCATTTGCAGTTTCGTATATTCTTCATACTCGTATGAGATATCATTTTTTTGTACTCGTCAAGGGATATTGTTTTCTTTCATATTTCTTCATTTATGGTACGAAATTATTGTTTGTTTTCATAACCTTATTATTAAATGGTGAAAATTTCTGAAATTAGTAGAATATTCTTAATAGTTTGCGCTTCATCTAATATCATTTCACTGGAATATTAGTCTGAACTTTCTTATTAAATTTTAATTTATTCATCCGGGGTACTATTCATGCCGGAGTACTATTCACGATGGAATTTAGTTTATTTTCTTTGTCCAAATTATCTTTGAAATTTGAATTTTAAATATCATTCTTGAATTTTACTCCATAATTGGTGATCATGTTGATAATTTGGACATTCTTGAACCCTGGATAAATTAAATTAAAAATCTCTAATATTTATCATTGATCTCACTTGATTCATTCTTTATATCATTATCGTCATCCACGTGCTTATATTGTGATAAAAGTCATATTTGATCCGTAATGCAAAGATTAGTCTAAAATATTTTTTAACTTAAAGTTGATAATTTTCATTAAAAATCACAAAGTAATTATTTTTTAGATACTTTATAATATTTATTATTGTATTCATCAAAATTAAATTAATTTAAATTAATTTTGAATTTAAAAATATTCAAATTGACTTTAAAAAGTCATAATAATTTTTTTAAATTTGGAACAAAATTTTTTTTTTATTGTCAATGTTATGTAGCATAGCAGTCAGTTTTCTAAGGAAAATCAAACATTGTTCAGTGTTCAAGAATCTGTCAGTAGCAAATTTGTTTGGTGACTTTTACAGTCGGGTATTATGACATTTTTATTGCACCGAAAGGGTTATGTATCATATCGAGTACCGTCCTCCACTCCTCCTGCGGGGACATTGGTTTTGTGATCTGTCTGACGATCGGATTTTTTTAATAATAATTTTTATATAGTGGATCTTCTTAATCTTATGTATGGGTAAATTTGATAATATAGTTGGTTAACTGTCGAGTCAACTCATATTAACTGAAATCAAATGGGTTCGTTAATTATATTTATTTATTTGGGTTGGTTAAAGTTTGGAACCATATTTTAAAAATAAAATATAATTCCAACCCGGTTAACCATTTTTCGACCCATATTTTATTAGGAGTATTTATAATAATTTTCTTATCTTTATGGTAACTAGGAGTATTTATAATAATTTTCTTATCTTTATTCATACTATGTAATGCTATTAAGTCATTCTGCAGAATACAGATTCAATTTTTTCGCTATGTATCCAACAAGTTCCTTATATTGATTCCTTAAATAATAAAATTTTAAATTTAAAAGTACCCAACAAGAATCCTAGATTTTGTTTTTCTGCAAAATACCTTTGAATTAAATGATTTGAGATGCCGCAAATGAGACGTTGGAGAAAAAGATAGTCGGTAAAGAGGACAATCAGTGAAGAATACCGTCAAAATAATTTTGGAGAAGAGAATCGTGGGTTGAAGAAACTCCGGAGAAGACGAGATTCGCGAGGTTGCAAATGATGTTGAATTCATTTACCCCTTTCTAAAGCTGACGTGTCCACTTTAATGAGGGTGTGAAATATTATTTTGAATACATAGAGAACGGTCTTTTGACTCCCTCACCCTGAGGAATAAAATCTTATATAGAGATTAAAATAGAGTTAAATAAGGATAAGAAAAATATTGAATAATGATTTGTTGATTTATTCTGTAAAGCTGAGATAAAAAATTTATTGAGAAAATTGTTATGAATGTTGCTATACACTAACATCTTTGTATACTTTACTAAGATTTGATACCAAAGGAATAAAAATTTGAATTTATTGTATAATTCCAGTTCTATCTTTATGTCGAACCTGTAATATATTTGGTTTAATAAATTAAAAAGAATATTAGCTAAAAATTCCATATCAAGCCTAACAAAATCAAATCCTAACTCGGAATTTCTTATGGAAAATGCTTCAAATACTGACGCTCGGCATCTAAACAATTAGAAACAAATGATGAGAAATTATTAGTCTAAAATATTTTCCAACTTAAAGTTAATAATTTTCATTAAAAATCACAAAGAAATTATTTTTTAGATATTTTATAATATTTATTATATTCATCAAAATTAAATTAATTTTGAATTTAAAAATATTCAAATCTATTTTAAAAAATCGATAATAATTTTTTTAATTTGAAACAAAAAAGAAAAAATTTATTGTCAATGTTATGTAGCATAGCAGTCAGTTTTCTAAGGGGAATCAAACATTGTTCAGTGTTCAAGAATCTGTCAGTAGCAAATTTGTTGGGTGACTTTTACAGTCGGGTATTATGACACTTTTATTGCACCGAAAGGGTTTTGTGATAGGTCTAACAATCGTTTTTTTTAATAATTTTTAAAAATGTATAGTATTTATTTGAATTAAATTTTTTATAAAAAATAATATTTTATGTATAATTTGGATACATATAAAAAATAGGATTATACAGTCTCTACTACTCTGTTTTTTGTATGTATCCAAATTACACTTAAAAAATTACTCCCTCCGTCCCATGATAAAAGTCCTTATTACAATTTTGGGTAGTTCCATGTTAAATGTCTATTTTCCTTTAATAACCAAACTTTTATACATATTTTTTTATTATACCCGTAACATTAAATATCTCGTACTTTTCTTATTTTAATTCTCTCTCCATATTTAATAACATTATTATGGGCAATTTTGTTATTTTATTCATCTTCTTAATATGCGTGAAAAGTTCATCAGAATTTTTATCCTGAAACGAAAGAAATATTTTCTATAAAAATTTTAATTAAAATAAATACTATACATCTTTTAAGAGTTATTAAAAAAAAAAAATCAATCGCTAGACCGGTCCCTTTCCCGGTCCCCCTAGACTTTTTGTATTGAGTATGAATGAATCCCTATCGAATATTAGCTTTACCAAGAGATCAAGCTCACTACAACAAGTCTTGGCGTACGGGTTTGTCCTACCGGAATATTAGATATTTTTAATTTTTTTGTGATTTTAAAAATTATATAATATTTATTTTAATTAAAATTTTCGCACTAACTAGAGAGAGGAGACAACGTAATATTCATAATCATTAATTCTCCGTTCTTTTATTGGTGTTATTATTGGTGCTATTATTGGTATGGGCACACTACTGCATTCCACTTGTTCTCCATTTATAAATAAAGCATAAACTCACCACATATTCTTGTTAGATTCTTTTATTATACTCCCTCCGTTTTAGGATAAAAATCCTAGTGGACTGGACTCTTTATGCATATTAAAAAGATGAATAAAATAATAAAATTATTCATAATAATGTCATTAAATATGAAGAGAGAATAAAAATAAAAAAATTATGAGATATTTAATGATATGTGTATAATAGAAAAATATGTGTAAACGTTTGATTATTAAAGGAAAATGGACATTTAATATGGGACTACCCACAATAATAATAATGACTTTTATCATGGGACGGAGGGAGTAATATTAATGACTCAAAAAAACAAGTCCCGTGACTTATTATTGGAAAATACAAATGGTATTAGAAGAAGGTAACATATTTTATTTTTAATACTCTCTCTCTGTTCTTAAAAGATTATCGTTTAAGGTTAATACACACAGATTAATGAATATAATTAATATCTAGCGAAAATACTATACTACCCTTATTAATTGTCTCAACCAATTATTCCCTTCCCAATGTTTCTTATTCAATTCAACCAATTACTTCTTATTCAATCAATTACTACTTGGATTATAGCATTGAATTAAATAAGAATCATTGGGAAGGGAATACAGCTTTAAATAGGAGAAAACTTAAAATAAGGGTAAAATAGAGAAAAATAGCTAATGTGTATTGATAAACTCAAAACGACAATCTTTTTGAAATAAAATTACTTTCTAAAACGACAATCTTTTAGGAACGGAGGGAGTATAATATAATATAACTACTGCTATTTATAATTGTAAAACATATTAATATATGAAATTTGACAGAATTATAAGAGAATCTCGTTTATTATAAATGTTTTAAAAAAATTATTACTAATATTTATTCATATAAGTGACAATCAACATCTGTAATATGAAATATTTTTTCAGTATAATATCTATAAATATATTATAGGAAATGAATGAGTCATTTATACCATGAGTGAATATCGACTAGGGACATCCAAATAAGTGTCAGGACCCATTTAATATAATATAATGTTAAAAAAAAAGAATTAAAAAAATGATAAAGGTATGTGGACACATTTAATAAATCACAATCATCCTTTACCAAAATATAATAGTTTTATGGTAGTGTTTTAACTATACATATATATATATATATATATATATATATATATAATATAATAAAAAATTATTTGCACAAAGTAGGAGTCACTAGTTTGTAGTTGCAATGGCTAGCATTTTTTGTGCAATACCTATTCTACTTGCTAAAGGTTGAAGACGACTAGACCTGATAAAAGAAGTCCAGGTCCGCGGGCTGAGCTGGGCTTTGGGCTCAAGATTTTGGCCCAAAAATATTCTGGCCTATTTGGCCCGTCCGTTTTTGGTTTGACCCGTCATCGGCCCATCCCGTTTGGGCCAAACCCAAAAAAGTAACAAAAAATAGGTACAAAAGTGATCTCGGCCCACGGGTCGCCTCACTGCTTTGGACGGACTTTACATAACAAGATTTTTACCAGAAAAAATTAGGCACTTTTTACCGCCTGCTTTTTGTCAACCGCCACTCACCCAAATTTTGTTTGAGCCGGGTCCACCGTTCTTGTGTCTAAAGACGACGATCATCATTATGAAATGGAGGGGAGTATTAAACAGCGAAAAATAATTTTAATACTACTTATAATTATTTTAAACAAATAAATAACAATAACAATGAAGAATTATATTTTGTTATTATTGTGCCAATCACCGATAACAATTATAACTTTAAAAATACATTTATATGAAATAAACAGGCACACAATGAAGAAGATTAATAATCACTATGGCCTGTTTTTTTTTTTCTTCATGTTTTCTTGCTCAATCTCTTTCCAGGATCTGAATATCTCCTTTCACGTTCTTTCATCAAACATTGGGGCCATCTTTTTATTTTCTATTCTTGACTCAGGCCCACTACAATCTGGAACTGTTTTTTTGTATATTTCCCTCTCTAGTCGACCGTCGAATTTTAGTATAAATTGATTAATTGATTCAAATCAGACCGGAGTGTGAACCGATTCATGTTTTTACCGATTCGGTCCGGTTCTAATAACTTTGCTTGGGCCTTTGTTTTTTTCTTCTTTTTTTCCCTCTTTTTTTCAATTAGATAATACTCAACAAACAGCTTAGAGGATTTTATTAATAATAACAAAAAAATAGAGAAGGGTTACCTCCAAAAAACAGATGCCAAACAGCTACAAAAAGAAAATGAATAAATAGGACATGATGAACACGTAATAACCTAACTCACATCAAACTCAAGAGACCTTAGACAAAAGTTATTAACTGGGGAGTATTAATTTAGACACAGAGTTTACGTACACATAAGGAGAAGGTAAACATATCTATTGATGTGATCTTTCCTTTATTCAGCAATCACACTGTATACTTCTTATTTCTCATAAGCTTTCCTTTTTCTTTCCTAGCCACCCAATTTACTTGGGCTGTGTCAAGGTCAAGCTGAAATCCCACAATCTCTTGGCCAATTCTGGATCTTTAGCCATAGCACTTGTGTGACGCCCCCAAAATAGGTATACAACATCTATTCTGAGTCGTTAAATACATAGTACAGAAAGCAAACTACAACTACAATAATACAATTATCGTGCAAAATACGACAACACATCGTTGTGAGTTTAAATACAAATATTGTCTTCTGCAGACAATATCCACACTCAAATAAGTCCTTGTTACAATTATTCAAATACTATTTTACGTAAATAAAGGAGGATCGCTAAAACATCTTTCTAAAACCATCACTCCGCACTCGACTAGTTCCTCGCTATGTTCTCACCTCACGAGAAAATGGAACAAAAGGAAAAGGGTGAGCTCAACTAGTCCAATAAAGAATATTATGACTAAGATAATATACAACAAATTATCGTTAGTCTTCAACGAGGAAAAATCGATAAAATATAATAGCCAACAAGTTTTAGATCAACAAGCTGCGGTGAAATAAAGAATCCATTGTAAGAGTCAGTAGAGAATGAGTTCTACTATCTTCTAAGATTTAAAAGTCCATCATCAATATTTTATCTCAGTAATAACAATCAATATACATCTTTAATCAAATATTCATCTTTGCACCATGGATCAAAGATATTCATTTGTAGATCACCAATTGGTCATGTTCATCTCAACACTGCTCATCTTTGCACTACTGGCCAAAGATATTCATCGATTAATCATTTTTTTTGCACTACAGTCAGAAGATATTTAGTAATATCATCATTTAGGACCGAGGATGATAAAAATATTTTAAAGAAAACGAATCTAAAGTGAAGCGGAAGGACAAATAGTAGGGATTCAGTATAACAGTTTATCCAAGATCAATAATACTTCATAAATACTAATTTTGAAGCGTAATTCAAAAATAAAGATCAAAACATAGATACAATCAAAGATAGTAACCATAATAGACATCTTGGACAAAAGAAGAAAATTTCATTTTTCTATTGAATAGTCAAGATTCGTGAATAAAGGTCAGTATCGTGAATAAGTAACCCCAGACACAAAAGTTCCAAATTTGATAAAAATTCAGATCAATACTTGACATAATGATATTGAAGAAATAATATCATTTATGAAGAAAATAACATCCCTTACCTCAAAATATCAAGTCTTACGATCGGAATATTCAGATAAAGGTCAAGGAAACTTGCAGATCGATGAATAGAAACTCACAAAGTATCTAAATACTCACAAAATACACTTAATAATCTAGAGAGAGAAAGAGAAAACTTGTTTCGGTGTGATTTTCAATTCTAACTTAGCCCTCTATTTATAGGAAAATGTTAGCAGACTTGACCAAGAACCGATGGCTTTACTCGCTACTATTCCCACCCACCACATTTAAAATAAATTCAAGACATTTCTTCACCAACCACAAGTGGGGCCCACTCAATTCTAGAATTTTCCACCAAAATCATTTATAAACCTAATTTCGAATCATCACCTCTTAAAATTCATAACAAATCATACGTTTATTTTTAACGGTTTAAAATTTGTGGACATATACTCAACTTATATATGTATAACATATCCAAAATTACAACGATCCAACTATTTCGGATTAAAAATTATAACTCACACAATATATCTCAAAAACTTTGGTTTAATTTTTAATACCTTCATTCCGATAAAAATACTGATAAAACACCTCAACATTAACTCCTTCATTTTTAACCACAATAAATATATCCAACATTTATATCCACATAAAATAAATATTTTCTTATCATATGAATCAATAATTAATATTCACAAATAATATTACGTAATCACATTTATGACAACCGGCCGCTCCTGTGAAAGTGGGGGCTTTCAAATAAGAATTTCTCACTCATCGCAAGCAATTAGGTGACCAAACCTCTCCTCGATGACAGAACTTTCTAGACATTGCCAATAATTCTATCTAATAATATTATTCAAATAATATGAATTATTGATCCGATAATGGGAAATATGTGCAATGACAATTATTGAAACAACAATAATATAAAATATCAACGCAAAGAATTATTGAATCAATAAAATAAAATATTGAACAAGAATCTACCGTAATAATTATTGAGTAGTGCCTTCTTACGTAAGGATCAATAATTCATCAATACATGCATTCACACGACATCGTATTTTAACCATCGTATTCCAACAAGTGTTAATTGTGAATAACTACGCCGTTATTTATAAAAATTCAAACTTGTCGCTTTCTTCATCCGACAGTTATTCTACGTTATGGGGCCCATAAATGACCGCTACTGTCGCATTTAATATTCCCGACAACAAGAATATTCCACCACCAAACTAATATTCCCAAACAACAATGATTATTTTATAACCACTTGCATATTTTGCAAAATTTGCACATTTCACCCATAACCAGAGAATTATATCAAATTAATACCTTATTATTCATAATAATAATTAGAGGAAATTCGATTTTATTTATAATAAGTTGGGGTCTTACAACCTCCCCTCCTTATGAAATTTCGTTGACATACGTACCTGGTGTTTCGAAAAGGTGAGGATACCTCGCTTTCATTTCTGATTTCAACTCTCAGGTCATTTCTTCAATAGCATGGTTTCTCCACAAAACCTTAACTTGTGGTATAACCTTGGTGCATAGGACATGCTCTTTCCTATCCAAGATCTTAACAGGTACTTCTTCATATGTTAAATCTTCGGTTATCTCGTCTGGTTCTAATGCAATAATATGGTTCGGGTCTTTCACATATTTACGAAGCATGGATATGTGAAAAACGTTATGAACACGAGACATACTTGGAGGTAATGCGAGTCTATAATCCACATTTCCTATTCGGTCAAGAATCTCAAATGGACCAACAAATCGTGGATTGAGCTTTCCTCTCTTTCCAAATCTTGTAACTCCCTTCCATGGACCAACACGTAACAATACATGATCCCCAATATTAAATTCCACGTCTTTTCGATGAAGATCCGCATAACTCTTTTGTCGATCTTGTGCCGTTTGTATACGTTGTCGAATCATTTAGATCTTTTCCGTAGTCATGCGTGCATTTAATTTCGGTCCCAACAACGTTGCTTCTCCCACCTCGCCCCAAAGATAATCGGAGAACGACACTTTCGCCCATACAACGCTTCAAATGGAGCCATGCCTATACTTGCTTGATAATGTTGTTGTAGGAGAATTCCACCAATGGCAAGTACTTATCCCAACTTCCTTTAAAATCTAGGACACAAAGTCTTAATAGATCTTCTAGGGTTTGAATAGTCCTCTCTCGATTGTCCGTCTGTTTGAGGATGGTATCGCCGAATCAATCAGTAAATCCATGCCCATAGCTTTCTCTGCAAGCTAACCCAAAATCGTGAAGTGAATCTTGGGTCACGATCCAAACTATGGATATCGGCATGCCATGCAATCTCACAATCTCATTCACGCATACATGTGAGCAAGACGCTCAAGGGAATAAGTCTCACGATTTGCAGAAGAAATGGGCAGACTTGGTTAATCTATCAACAATAACCCAAATCGCATCTATGCCTTGAGAAACTTTGGGAAGACCTGTAACAAAATCCATAGTAATGTGTTCCCACTTCCATTTCAGAATCTCAAGTGGTTGTAATGGACCCTTTGGCACTAGATGCTCCGCCTTTACACGTTGACAAGTTAAACACCTCGAGATAAACTCCGCGATCTCTCTCTTCATATTGTTCCACCAAAATGTATGTCGAATATCATGATACATTTTGGTACTCCGAGGATGGATTGCAAACGGGGTGTTGTGTGCCTCCATCATGATTCTATGCTTCAAGTCAGAATCGTTAGGAACACAAGTCTGGAGTTGAATCAAAGTATTCATTCTTCATTAATTCTCGCTTCTGGAATAGCTCCTTCTTGTATTTTCTTCTTTATACGTATCAGCTCCAGGTCCGTAGCTTGAGCAGCTTTAACTTTATCGATTAAAGTCGGTTCTACTCGTATATTCGCCATCAACATGTGCGTCCCTAGAGTCTTTAATTCTACCTCCATCCTTTGCAAGTCATACAGAATGGGCCTTTGCATTAACAATATCGCACTCAGACATCAGATATGATCTTCTACTCAATGCGCTAGCTACTACGTTCGCTTTTCCGTGATGATATTGAATAGTGTGATCATAATCTTTCAATAGTTCAAGCCAATGTCGTGCTTAGCATGTTGAGTTCTTTTTGGGTGAAGAAATATTTGAGGCTTTTTATGGTCCGTATAAATCTCCACTTTCTCCCCATACAAGTAAAGTGTCTCCAAATTTTCAATGCGAATACGATCGCCGCTAACTCTAGATCATGAGTAGGATAATTCCTCTCATATTCTTTGAGTTATCGTGAGGCATAGGCTATGACTTTCCCATATTGCATGAGAACGCATCCTAACCCTTTGCCTCAAGCATCGGCAGATATAACAAATCCATCCGTACTCGGATGGTATTGCTGCAAGCAGTGCCAAAATGAGTCTCTCTCGAGCTCTTGGAAACTCTTCTCGCATTCCTCGCTCCATACAAATTTTGTATCTTCCGAGTCGGCCCGAGTTAGCTGAGATAGCGATTCGAGAAAATCCTTCCACGAATCACGATAATAACCAAATAAATTTCCGTAAAAGCTACACACTTTGGTCACCGACTTTGGTTGCTCCCAACTTTGTATTGCTTTAATCTTCGCTGGGTCAACAGATACTCCATGTTTTGACACCACGTGCCCAAGGAATGCTACTTCCTCAAGCCAGAACTCGCATTTCTTCAGCTTGGCATAAAGTTTGTTTTCACGAAGCCTTTCAAGTATCAGCTTCAAATGGTGCTCATGATCTTCACGGCTTTTGGAATAGATGAGGATGTCATCAATAAAGACAACAACAAACTGATCCAAATATTCCTTGAATACACGGTTCATCATATCCATGAAAGCAGCAGGAGCATTAGTCAATCCAAAAGACATGACTAAGAATTCATAATGTCCGCATGAGGAGTTCAAGGCGTCTTTGGAATATCCTCGGTTTTAATCTTTGGTGATGATATCCGTAAGCTAAGATCGATCTTTGAAAAGAATTGTGCTCTTGCAATTTGGTTGAACAGTCATCAATGCGAGGTAGCGGATACCTATTCTTGATGGTGACATGGTTTAATTCTCGGTAGTCAATACAAAGTCGCATACTCTCGTCTTTCTTCTTTACGAATAAAACAGGAGCACCCCAAGGAGATGTACTAGGACGAATAAAACCTATGTCTAACAATTCCTATAGTTGGACTTTTAACTCCTGAAGTTCAATAGGAGCCATTCGATATGGGGTTTTAGAAATGGGTTTTGTACCCGGCTCAAGGTCAATAAAGAATTCAACATCACGTTCTGAGGGTAGACCGGGAAGTTCTTCAGGAAATACATCAGAAAATTCTCTAACAACAGAAATATTATTCAAATCTGACTTGTCTTTGTTCAAATCCATAACATGGGCTAAGAAATCTTGACATCCGTTTTTCAATAAACGAATGACTTTACGGCTTGATATGAAAGAGTTTGACTTCAATGGTTTGGTTGCTTAAATTCGAATAACAGGTTGCTTTGGAATATGAAAACTAACAACCTTACAAAAGCAATCAATTTGGCATGATGAGTAGTTAACCAATCAATCCCTAAAATCACATCAAAAGCAAGTATCTTTAAATAGATAAGATCAACAGGTAATGTGATGGTGCCAACTTAAATCAAACAAGATTTATAAACAGTGGATGTAACGAAAGTTTCTCCTAACGGAGTTTCCACAGATAAATCAAAGTTTAATTTCTCCGGAGTCAAGTTTAAACGTTGAGCACAAGCAGGAGAAATAAATAAATGGGTAGCACCGGTATCTAGTAAGGTATAAACTTCGTATGAATTTATGATTAACTTACCCGTGCTAACTTTGTTCGGGTTCCTCGCATTCTGACTAGTCACAAAAAACGATCTTCCAGGAATCGTTGACTTTGAATTTTCTGGGACAGCCTTTTGAGTCACCATCCCCGCTGGAATTGGTTTCGCTACAATGCAATCTCGAGCGATATGTCCTTCCTTTCCACAGTTATAACATACCTTAAACTGTTGTGGGCAGTTTGGGCTGATATGTCCTTCTTTTCCGCACTTATAGCATATGACCGGTGGTCGTTCTCCTCCCTTGAAACCGATTCTTTGTTGGTGCTAACGCCTTCAGATTGTCATTATTGAATCTCCTCTTTTAAAATCTCCTCCCGACTCGCGGCTTCTATTCTCATGGCTATGATTACCACAAGAGTGGTTCCGCGCTCTTGTCGTATTTTTCTTCTCCATTTGGTTATCGTTGTTCACGATGGCGCCATCCCCAGATGATCTCGGTTGTGGTCCTCGGTTGAACGTACTCATTATCTCGCTTCTAATAATTGAGCCCATTTACAACATCCGAATATAAAGAAAATTTATGAGATATAAGATATTGTCAAATCTCGGGCTTTAGACCTCTCGAAACATCCTTTTCATTCGCTCCTCATTTTCGACCAAATGAGGTGCAAAACCGATAACTCGCAAACTTCGCCTCAGATTGGGACCTTTGTCATGTTGTTTTGTTCCACCGATAAACTCCACCTCCTTCATATGACGAATACATTCAGGAAAGTACTTGTCATTGAATAGTTTCAAACATTTCCCAAGACACGCTTGAGTGTACGATCGAGTACGCTTCATGAGACTCCCACCAAGAATATCCGCCTCACCGCGGAACATAAAGGTGGCGAATGGAACCTTCATTCCTCCGTGCATCCCAAGACATCGAATATCTTGGTAATTTATTTGACCCACGCTTCGCCACACGATCGGATCGACTTTCCTTAAATTCGTGGTCCCAACTCCTTGAATCGCGCTTGCATTTGTGACAAGCCACGATTGCTATCATTTCCACTCGTATTTTGTGCACGAAGTCTCCTAAATGCGGTTTTGCATGAATCGCAAAAAGCTCCTAAACATTCCATCATTCATCGTTTGCTCAGTAGTGTTGTTTATAGGAGGAATATTGCCTTTCTGTTGCATGTTCTCTCCGGTTTGTAATTAAAGGTTGTTCCACGATCTCATACACTCCATTGTTAACGTTCTCGCCGCCATTCTTAAATATTGCCATATAAAACAAGGGTTAATTAAACAAATTAACATATCACATAATATCCCTATATTATGGTGACCAACAAATAAGCTTAGATAAGACACACTAAATAAGGATTTACTCATCTCTCCCTCCTAGTTCTATTCCTCGATCTCTCCAGAGATTATATCCCTAAGCTTTGATATTAATTGTGACGCCCCCAAAATAGGTATACAACACCCATTTTGAGTCGCCAAATACATGGTACAGAAAGCAAACAACAACTTCAATAATACAATTATCGTGCAAAATACGACAACACATACTATGAGTTTAAATACAAATATTGTCTTTTAGACAATATCCACACTCAAATAAGTCCTCGTTACAATTATTCAAACACTATTTTACAAAATAGTGAGGATCGCTAAAACATCTTTCTAGAACCATCACTCCCGCACTCGACTAGTTCCTGCTATGTTCTCACCTCCTGAGAAAAATGGAACAAAAAGAAAAAGGGTGAGCTCAACTAGCCTAGTAAAGAATATTATGACTAAGATAATATACAACAAATTATCATTAGTCTTCAACAGGAAAAAATCTGATAAAATATAATAGCCAACAAGTTTTAGATCAACAACTGCAGCAGAAACAACAATCCATTAGAAGAGTCAAGTAGAGAATGAGTTCTACTATCTTCTAAGATTTAAAAGTCCATCATCAATATTTTATCCGTGTAACAACAATCAATATACATCTTTAATCAAATATTCATCTTTGCACTACAAACCAAAGATATTCATTTGTATCACCAGTTGGTTATGTTCATCTCAATACCTGTTCATCTTTGCACTACGGGCCAAAGATATTCATCAGTTAATCATTTATCTTTGCACTACAGGCCGAAGATATTTAGTAATATCATCATTTAGGACTGAGGATGATGAAAAATATTTTAAAGAAAACAAATCTAGTGAAACGGAAGGACAAATAGTAGGGATTCGTATAACAGTTTATCCAAGATCAATAATACTTTATAAATACTAATTTTGAAGCAGAATTCAAAAATAAAGATCAAAACATGGATACAATCAAAGATAGTAACCATAATAGACATCTTGGACAAAAAGAAGAAAATTTCATTTTTCTATTGAATAAGGTCAGATTCGTGAATAGTGCCGTATACGTGAATAGTAACCCCGACACAAAAAGTTTCAAATTTGATAAAAATTCAGATCAATACTTCGGCATAATGATATTGAAAAAATAATATCATATATGAAGAAAATAACATCCTTTACTTCAAAATATCAGTACTTCTGATCGAAATATTGGTATAAGGCTGAAGAAAACTTGCACTGATGAATAGAAACTCATAAAGTATCTAAATACTCACAAAATACACTCAATAATCTAGAGAGAGAAAGAGAGAAAACTTGTTTCTGGTGTGATTTTTAATTCTAACTTAGCCCTCTATTTATAGGAAAATGTTAGCAGACGTGACCTGCAACCTGATGGCTTTACCTGCTACTAATTCCACCCACCACATTTGAAATAAATTCAGCACATTTCTTCACCAACCACAAGTGGGGCCCACTCAATTCTAGAATTTTCCACCAAAATCATTTATAAACCTAATTTCTGAATCAGTCACCTCTTAAAATTCATAACAAATCATACGTTCATTTTTAACGGTTCAAAATTTGTGGACATATACTCAACTTATATATGTATAACATATCCAAAAATTACAACGATCCAACGGTCGGATTAAAAATTATAACTCACATAATATATCTCAAAAACACTGGTTTAATTTTTAATACCTTCATTTCGACAAAAATACTGATAAAACACCTCAACATTAACTCCTTCATTTTTAACCACAATAAATATATCCAACATTTATATCCACATAAAATAAATATTTCCTTATCATATGAATCAATAATTAATTATTTACAAATAATATTACGTAATCACATTTATGACAACCACCGTGTAGCTCCCAGGAAAGAAGGGCTTTTCAATAAGAATTTCTTCATCTTGGCGCAATTAGGTGACCAAACCTCTCCTTGATGTAACTTTCTAGACATTGCCAATAATGCTATCTAATAATATTATTCAAATAATATGAATTATTTATCCGATAATGGAAAATATCAGGCAAAGTTGACAATTATTGAAACAACAATAATATAAAATATCAACGCAAAGAATGATTGAATCAATAAAATAAAATATTGAATAAAGAATTCACTGTAATAATTATTGAGTTCAGGCTTCTTCACGTAAGGATCAATAATTCATCAATATGTGCATCCATCCACGCCGTATTACTATATTTTAACCAACCGGGTATTCCAACAAAGGTTAATCAGAATAACTACGCCGTTATTTATAAAAACTCAAACTTGTCATTTTCTTCATCCCACAATTATTACATTATGGGGCCCTAAATGATCGCACCTTCGCATTTAATATTCCCGACAACAAGAATATTCCACGACCAAACGAATAGTTCCCGACAACAATGATTATTTTATAACCACTTGCATATTTTGCAAAATTTGCACATTTCATCCATAACCAGAGAATTATATCAAATTAATACCTTATTATTCATAATAATAATTAGAGGAAATTCGATTTTATTTATAATAAGTTGGGGTCTTACAACTTGGTTCCTGTTAGAATATAAGATCACACACACGCATACAAACGATAGAGAATTAAGAATAACACAAGAGATTTACGTGATTCCCCAATTTGGGTACTCCACAGGCGGCTTGTTGTTTATTGATGATTCCTTAGTTACATAGAGCTTTACAATAGATAGTATTTATACCTACTAATCATATTCCAACCATACCTAACATTATGTCTCGATTACCCATAATGTCCCTCTAATAAACAACCCAGAAAAAACTCCTGCACTAGCATTTTCCAGTGACTTCTATATTATGAGTCACAAGTTTCCAACAAATCTCTGATAAATGGGTTTTATACCTACTTATCTGGTATCTGTTACTTGGATTATTTGCTTAATCTCATATTTCTTAGTTACTTTTCATGCATTTTGTGTTCGTTTTGTAGATTATATGCTTGGGAGTTGAAATCGCAAAGAATTGGTATGAAAACGCAAAGAAAAGCAATCCGGACATTGTTTGGGTTTTTGTGTTTATTTCATATTCTTGGCTTGGAACTTGGATTACATTTTAGAGCTTCTTTTTAGCTTTCCGAAATATCTTGAATCATCAAAATCGGAGTTCGGATGCAAGAGTTATGACATTTTGTTAATCTGACGTCGAACGTCCTTTGCTTTTGGGTGGCCTTTTGCATAGCAGTCACTTCCAGCCCAATTTTGACCTTCATCCGTTCATTATTTCAGAAATTTTAAAGAATAAAAGTTGTAGATCTCATCGATATCTTTGATTTGCTAGGTGGAAGGCCTCGTAACTCTTCCCGGATGAAGAGTTA
The DNA here is from genome assembly GCA_020205605.1 of Panax ginseng. NCBI lineage: Eukaryota > Viridiplantae > Streptophyta > Magnoliopsida > Apiales > Araliaceae > Panax > Panax ginseng. Next base: position 25,002,824 of record CM035138.1, read on the forward strand.
TGGCCGTTTTCCCAATGGACGTCGAGCGTAAAATTTTTCCGTCACAAACCCGCCACGGGTGGGCGTCACTTGACCAAAAACAGGCCCCTAGTCAGGAGGGCGGCCCAAATCAACATAAACCGCGGAATGGGTAGTAGTAAAAAAATGCGCGAAAAGTGCGACTTTTGGTCCAATTTGAGTCCGGGAAGGATTGTTTCAATCCGATTTACATAAGAACTTCCAAGAGGACTTAAAGACATATGAAGAGACTTATAAAAGGAGGAGAATCACAATGATTAGGGGAGATTAGAGACTAGAGAAAGGATTCCATTAGATTAGATTAGAGTAAATTAGATCAAAACACTAGTTCTAAATAGTTTTGGAGATTGAAGCAACTTGAAGACCATTGAAGATCAAGAGCACGAGCTTGAGGAAGATGGAGATCTACTGACAACAGATTTATTCTTTACTTTATTTTTATTTTTATCTTTCAATGTGTATTCAATTATGGATTCTTAGTTTTAATTCAATAATCATGAACTAATTCTTTGTTTGAGATTACAATGGATCTTATTGTGTAGTTTATTTTAATATGCTTCGCTATCAATTATTATGTTCTATTGTGAGGATTGTCTATTATGATTTGGACTTAATTGTTTAATTGATTGGCCATCAATTACCGTGATAATCAATATGAACTCAAGAGATGAAGTATTAATTTAGATTTTATCAGGATAACATGTGTCATGAATTTTGTCAATAGCAGATTTTTGATTATTGTTAAGGTAGAAATACGCTTGACATCGCATGTAATCGGATAGAGAACTTATTCTTCAACCTTCTTCAATTGTAATTCACATAGAGATATAGTGGGTTAGTTGATTAAGGTGTTTAACGAATTTCTAACTTAATTGTGGATTGACGTTAATATGGGTATTATGCATCGAGAGGTGGTTTTATCTGATTTAGTGTTCTTGATTAACAATTCAGGATAGAGAATAATTGATGAAAAGTGTGTTAACTTAAATGAAGCAATAAGTGAAGTTGTGATCTTAAATCTCCGTTATCTTAATTTAACTAGTGGTAATTAGAATTAGTTTACTTATAAATTGAAATTCATTCGTTTAAATAAGATTGAGTTGGTTACGGGTTAGTACTTGGTAATTTTCTATTAAACAATTCCTCGTGGGAACGATACTCTATTTTCACTTTATTACTTGTTGACCACGTATACTTGCGTGTTGTGCGTAATTAAATTTTTACCCAACAAGTTTTTGGTGCCGTTGTCGGGGAATTAGTTTAATATCTCTTTGCCAATATTAATTTCAATCAAATTAGTCTTAATTTAAACATTTTTATTTTTCTTTTTAATTCTCTTCCTATATTTCTCTCTTTTCGTGTACCATGGATGACTTTCATGTATCAATGGCCATACGAACATGACTCAACCAAGGGAAGCGAGGATTGATGGACTTAATACATCTTCTATAGAGCTAATACAAATTGAGGCAACTTCGAAGACGTTGGAGGTTATCGCAGCCCAACGGAGTCGAAGGATGGCAAGAATGACTCAACCAAGGGGAGCGGAATTTGACAGACTCGCGACACTTTCCGCAATGTCAGCACAGATTGAAGAACTTTCGAGGAAGTTGGACGTTTTTGCAGCCCAAAGGAGTCGAAGGATTGCAGTTATTTGTGAATATTGTGCTGGCAATCACCTGAGTAATCAATGAACCATCAATCTTTGGCCGGTACAGTATGGTGTAACTACCTCAATCAGTATGCATATGATAATTATGATCAAGTTTGGGGGTATCACCCGGATTCTTCACGGAGCTACAACTATCAAGTCCAATACTCTATTTCAGATCCAACATACACGCCAAATTTCTCATATCAACCTCCATTAAAAGAAGAAAAGTCAAAGTTGGAAGAATTGTTGTCCAAGTTCATAGCATCAAATGAGGAGAGGAGGATAAATCAAGAGATATCACGTCACAATTTGTAGAACCAGATAGATCAAATGCTCAAAGACTTGAACAACTGTCCTTAAAACAATTGGTTTTATGACGAGGATTCCGAGATTGATGAAATGCCCGAGCCAAATCTACAACTGGATGAGACACGAGATGTTGAAAACAAAGAAACAAATGGGGATAATGACAACAAGGTCGGTGAAGAACTAACTATAAGTACCAACAAGGATGAGCCGATGTTATTAGTGCCCCAATTTCCTTCTCCACCAAAGTTCAAGGATTCGGTTAGATTTGCAAAATCATGCCTGTTAGGTAGTCATGTCGTCGGCGAAGCTCTTTATGACATACGAACTAGGGCAACAATAAAGCCGTGGTGGAACGAGAAAGAGAAGATATACGAAGAGTCAATTGTGTTTGACACACTTCAATGTCCAAATATGATAACAAACACAATGGAGATAACACCTAGTTATTTTCCCTTCTTCATGGAGATTATACCAAATCAGAGCATGCTAGGTGACTTTAATGCAATGGCTATCACAAATGGGAACCTACCAAAAGCTACATTATTTCCGATGGATGGAGGGTTCCTCATTTACCGAAGAGGAATTGGATAGCGTTGACCAGACAAAGTCAGGCTAAAAGACTATAATTCAAGCACTAACTGGGAGGCAACCCAGGAATTTTTTTATTTATTTATATGCTTTCCTAGTTTATTTAGTAGATAGGAATCCAAGTGTTATTCTAATCCATGTTGTCTTTCTTCATTGCAGGTATTGGAGGTTCAATGGATAGGAAAATGATCATCGCCGCCAACGCCACCATCACCACAACCTTAAATGATTACAGGGAAGTCCTCGTCCACTTTATGCTTTATTTTACAATGAGGACATTGTAATTGTTAAGTTTTGGGGAGTTAAATAATTTAGGGTTATTTATGTTTGCATTCATGTAGTGTAATTGCATAATAGTTTGCATAATAGAGTAGTTGTATAATAGTTTTTATTTATAACTAAAAAAAAGACAAACAGTTCATCTTGCATGATTTCAGCTGTTAGATAGTTACAATTTATTTTAGCCAATGATGAGATTGGAATTGGGTAGACAAGTATAGTACTGAATATTAGAGCTTTGATGTGATTTCTTGTTATGAATTGAGTCTTTTTCTGTTTGAAACTGGTATAATAAGGATAGCACAGTAAAAACAACTTGTTGATTGATTGAGTTTAAATTGATACATAATGAGATTCTAAAGGATAATGCTAGTTTAAATAAGAGAATGACAAAGATAGGCAGTGAAGGCGAAGAATTAGGCAAGAACCTAAGTTTGGGGGAAAAAGTGGGATATATAAGCTTCAAAAAAAAATAAAAAAAGAAAAAATGATATTGAGTTGAATAAATTGAGTCCTGTGGTGGGTCGAGAAGAAGCGTGAAGAGCACTCCTCATAAACACAGGCGTGAGATGGAGCGTAAAACGCACTCACTATCCAAAAAGAAAAAGAAAAAAATAGAAAAAAAAGAATAAATAAAACGGGAAATAAGAGCAAAAAGCCCCCGTAGATGAAAAATAAAGCATAAGTAGCCCATGTTGACTTGTGATATTGGTAATTGTTTGATTTTAGTTAGATCTAGCTTGTTTTTGGATTTCTTGAGTTTACACTGTATGATGCCCTCGAAGAGACTTGTTATGTGTTAAATTTAATTTTATATCAGTTAACATTGTTGTGGAGCACACACGCACTATATTAGTGATAACAGTCTAAGGTTTGATGATTGATTGAGAAATTACTAATGAGTTTTGATATGATGAATTATCGTGTTTACTTGATTTTTCTAAGGCCGGTTGAATAGACTTTTTTTTATCATTACTGTTGGATTCGTAGGCATGTAGATTAGTTGCATTGCATAGCATTGTTGTTTTGTGTTTTTGCTTGAGGACAAGCAAAAGTTTAAGTTTGGGGGTATTTGATAAGTGGATTTTATACCTACTTATCCGGTATCTATTACTTGAATTATTTGCTTAATCTCATATTTCTTAGTTACTTTTCATGCATTTTGTGTTCGTTTTGTAGATTATATGCTTGGGAGTTGAAATCGTAAAGAATTGGTATGAAAACGCAAAGAAAAGCAATCCGGACATCGTTTGGGCTTTTATTTTTATTTCATGTTCTTGATTTGGAACTTGGATTACATTGTAGATCTTCTTCTTAGCTTTCCAGAACATCTTGAATCATCAAAATCGGAGTTCGGATGCAAGAGTTATGACATTTGTACCAACGGACGTCGAAGGTCACTGTTTTCGGTGGCCATTTGCATAGCAGTCACTTCCATCCCAATTTCGACCTTCATCTCTTCATTATTTCTGAAATCTTAAATAATTAAAGTTTTAGATCTCGTCGATATCTTCGATTTGATAGGTGGCAGGCCTCGTAACTCTTCTCTGATCAAAAGTTATGGCCGTTTTCCCAAGGAACGTCAGAGCAGAAAATTTTCTGTCACAAAACCACCGCCGGGGTGGGCGTACCAGCCACAAGACAGGCCCCTAGCCCGCCGGGGCGGGCCGAAAGCAAGAATAAACCCCCGCCGGGGCGGGGGTAGCCCAGAAAATGCTCGAAAAATGCGAATTTTGGTCCAATTTGAGTTTGGGAAGGATTGTTTCGATCCGATTTACACAAGGAATTCCAAGAGAACTTCCAAGAGGACTTAAAGACATATGAAGAGACTTATATAAGGAGGAAAATCACAAGGATTAGGGGAGATTAGAGACTTGAGAAAGGATTCCATTAGATTAGATTAGAGTAAATTAGATCAAAACACTAGTTCTAAATAGTTTTGGAGATTGAAGAAACTTGAAGACCATTGAAGATCAAGAGTAGGAGCTTGAGGAAGATGGAGATCTACTGACAACAGATTTATTCTTTACTCTACTCTTATTTTTATCTTTCAATGTGTATTCTTAGTTTTAATTCAATAATCATGAACTAATTCTTTGTTTGAGATTACAATGGATCTTATTGTGTAGTTTATTTTAATATGCTTCGCTATCAATTATTATGTTCTATTGTGAGGATTGTCTATTGTGATTTGGACTTAATTGTTTAATTAATTGGCCATCAATTACCGTGATAATCTATATGAACTCGAGAGATGAAGTATTGATTTAGATCTTATCATGATAGCATGTGTCATGAATTTTTTCAATAGCAGATTTTTGATTATTGTTAAGGTAGAGATACGCTTGACATCGCATGTAATCGGATAGAGAACTTATTCTTCAACCTTCTTCAATTGTAATTCACATAGAGATATAGTGGGTTAGTTGATTAAGGTGTTTAACGAATTTCTATCTTAATTGTGGATTGACGTTAATATGGGTATTATGCATCGAGAGGTGGTTTTATCTGATTTAGTGTTCTTGATTAACAATTCAGGATAGAGAATAATTGATGAAAAGTGTGTTAACTTAAATGAAGCAATAAGTGAAGTTGTGATCTTAAATCTCCGTTATCTTAATTTAACTAGTGGTAATTAGAATTAGTTTACTTATAAATTGAAATTCATTCGTTTAAATAAGATTGAGTAGGTTACGGGTTAGTACTTGGTAATTTTCTATTAAACAATTCCTCTTAGGAACGATACTCTACTTTCACTTTATTACTTGTTGACTACGTATACTTGCGTGTTTTGTGTAATTAGATTTTTACCCAACAATCTCCACCTTGACGAATAACCTCATCCATTCCGAAGATACTTGTCATATCCGATCTTGGGGGGAAGCCTCCAAACTAACATTCAGAGATATTGATCAAGTCCAAACAATGTTTGAACTTGTCCGCGATCACAATCTTTGTGAACATGTCAGCTGCATTTTCAGAAGTGTGCACCTTCTCCAATATCACATCCCCAGTAACTATCAGCTCCCTCACCTTGTGAAACCTTACACTAATATGATTGGTCCTTGCGTGATAGACCTGATGCTTTTCCAAGTAAATGGCGTTCTGACTATCAAATTACAGCTGTACTCCACCTTGATCTATGCCCAGCTCATTCACAAAACCCTTCAACCACAATGTTTCCTTACCAGCTTCAGCCAATGCCATATACTCAGATTCAGTAGTAGATAGAGCTACTAGAGATTGAACCATGGATCTCCAACAAATCGGTCCACCTGCAAGTGTAAACACATACCCTGTTGTAGATCTCAAATCATCCAACCTTCCAACATAATCCGCATCCACATACCCTACAACTGACATCTGAGCTTGTTATTTTGCAAACATAATCTCATGATTTACCGTTCCTCTCAGATATCTGAACACCCACTTAACATCTTTCCAGTGCTCTCTACCTGGATTGGCCATGTATTTGCTCACTGTGCTGACTGCATTTGCCAAATCGAGTCTTGTACACACCATCACATACATCAAACAACCAACTGCGCTCGCATAGGGCATGTTTGACATATCCTAAATCTCTTCAGCTGACTTTGGACAATGTGCTGTATATAACCTGAAGTGACTCGCCAATGAAGTGCTGACCTGTTAAGCATTAGCCATACTAAACCTCTCCAACACTTTCTCCACATAATTCTTTTGTGTCAACCACATCTTTCCAGTTGTTCTATCCTTGCGAATCTCCATCCCAAGTATTTTCCTAGCGGCACCCAAGTCCTTCATGTCAAACTCCTTTCCTAAAAAGTTCTTCAACCTGTTGACTTCAACCATGTTCTTTGTAGCAATAAGCATGTCATCCACATACAGTAACAGAAAAATATAGGAACCATCCTTAAGACTTTTCACATAAACACAGCAATCATACTCACTTTGAGTGAACCTAATCCGGATCATGAAGGAATCGAACTTCTTGTACCATTGTCTTGGAGATCTGCTTTCATTTCATACAAATGACTTTTTTTCCTTTGCATACCATGTGCTCGGGCCTCCATTTTGCTTGAACCCCTCAGTCGCTTCCATGAATATAACTTCTTCCAAATCACCATGAAGAAAGGCTGTCTTCACATCCAAACCGCTCTAACTCCTGTGTCATAGCTAGCCACCAATGCCAAAATAATCTTGATTGAGGTATGTCTCACCACCGAGAAAACACCTCATCATAGTCAATCCCTTCCTCTCATGAGTATCCTCGCTACCAATCGAGCCTTAAACCGTTCTTTTTCCTTTTTTGATACAGCTTCCTTTTTCTTGTACACCCATTTGCACCCCATTGGTTTCTTTCACTCAGGCAATTCTGATAATTCCTAAGTTTTTTTTCTTCAATGACTCCATCTCCTCCACCATGGCCTCCATCCAACTGTCCCTTTCAGAACTAGCAATAGCTTCCTGAAACGTAGACGAATCCCCACTAGAAGTAGATAAAGCATATGCAACCATATCATCAAACAGGTACCTCTCCGGTGGTTTGATAGTGCGTCTGGGTCTCCTTGCGGCTATGCTTTCGTCCTGCTGCTGCTGATTTTCATGTTCTACTGACAGTGAATTTCTAGTGTCATAATTCTCTAGTTCAATTTGAACTCCCTGCTGCTGTTTGTCGGTTTCTCCACCAGCCTCGATTTTCTGACTTTCCTATTGCGTTTTAACCATAGAAGCCTCGTCAAAAACCACATCTCTACTGATCACTACCTTCTTTGCATTCGAGTCCCAAAGCTTGTACCCCTTCACACCTTTCTTATACCTAAGAAAGATACACTGTTTGGACTTGGTATCAAGCTTAGATCTCTCATCACCCGGAACGTGTACGTAGGCTGGACATCCAAATATCCTCATACCCGAATAATCCACTTCTTTACATGTCCACACCTCTTGTGCCACTTTATTACCCAGAGAAGTACTCGGCGACCTGTTTATTATGTAAACTGCCATACTCACGCTTCGCCTAAAAATCCTTGAAAGCCTCGTGATTTAGCCTCATGCACAGGCCCATTCGCTATAGTTACGATCATTCTTTTCGCCACCCCATTCTCATTGTGGAGTCTTCCTAATGATCCAAAGGTCTTGGTGTATCCCGTGCTCTTCACAAAACTTTACAAATGGCTCGTGTGATACCCCAGATTTTATGAATAAATATTTAATTTTCTCAAAATAATTTTTTTTTTTTGAATATTATGGTGTGGATTTGATATAATGTTATAGTTGTGGGTAATATTTATAAATTTTGCAAAGTATGCAAGTTGTTATATAATATTCGATTGGTCGGGGAATATTTTTTTTTGTCGGGGAATATCCGTACTACGGTACAATCATTGGTAGACCCCACAACGGAATTATTGTCGTAATGAGAAAACGACAAAAATATTTTTATGAAAATAACGGCGGAAGTTTTACCGTTAATACTGTTGAACTACTCGGTAGTAAAAGTACAGTAATATACGTGGTTGCATAGTAGCACACTGTATTGATTATTGATGCTTACGTGATAAGTCACTCAGTTTTGTTATTGGTATTATTAATGTAATAAAACAAAATACTTTTATAAAGTTATTCTATAAATAGAATATATTATATTCTATTATGCATAGTGTTGCATAGTGTTTGCATAGTGTTTTGCATAGTAAAATCTTTTTATATAAAATGTAATACTTTTATAAAGTTATCTGCATTTTATTAGATAATAATTAGAATATATTATATTTTATTATGCATAATGTTTGCATAAGTGCTCGCATAGTATTTGCATAGTAAAATCTTTTATAAAGTTATACGTTTTATTAGATTATAAATAGAATATATTATATTTTATTTAAAAGATTTTGCTTTTAAATATGGGACCGTCAGATTAAAGTAAATCAATCTGGACCGTTCATGAGTTAGTTCTTACGCAATCAATTTTTCTATAAATAGAATCTCATTCCTTCATTATTTTCTTATTTAATTCACCGAAACTCTAGAGAAATAAACTATAAAAGAAAGAAGAAAGTATTATTCGCTACTTCACTACTTATATATCCGTAACTTATCTTCTTAAGGTAAGGGATATTATTTGTTGTACTAAGTAAGGGTATTATTTCTTTTGTATTCATAAAGAGAACTTCGTTATTCCATTCTTTATTATTCTCTTTGGAATAACAAAGATAGATATCGCTGGACTACCCTATACTTGGTGACATTCTTCAATATTTCGTCTTTATTATTATTATTCGTTGGAATATCTCATGCATGCGTTACATTTGGGACCGGTTCCGTCTTTTATTATTCTATTGGAACATCCCGCTTCGGGCAATAATTTCACCGACCGTTCCGTTATTTATTAATCATTTGAATAACCCGCCTCATGCTGAAGTACCACATGCATAGTGATTTATTTTGTTATTCCATTCGTTATTATACTCGATTGGTTAAAGTTTTGACTTTATACTCCATGAAATTAGTGGAATATCCTTGATATTTGCGCTTCATCCAAAGATATCTTTTCATGGAAATATTCTTCTAAGCATTCTTGAATTTTTTACTCTACAAAGCGAAGATCATGTTGACAATTTGGACGTTATTAGTTCCTAGATAAATTAATTCTTGAACTTGTTTTATTGAATTCTTATATCATTGTCATCATCCTTATGTTTATATTTTGTTGAAAGTCATCTGTGGCCTGTAGGGCATAGATGGACTTGGTATGATTATGACCAGGGATTATTCGGTATAATCATAACCGTAATGTTACAAATGATGTGGAGAAAAGTCCTCATTGGCCCGTAGTGCATTGATGGACAGTTTTTGGTATGATTATGGCTATGGATTCTCTTTGGCCGTAGTGCAAAGATGAATTATTTTATGGCATGATCGGGGACAGTTGATGAAAACATGATTATCTTTAGCAGTAGTGCATGGATAATTCGTGGTCGTGATACTAATGAATATCATTGGTCAGTAGTCAGAGAGTGATTCGATGATGTGGATTATTTATTAAGCTGAGTCCCAACGATAAAAGTGATGAAAACCCTTTTAAATCATAAAAGATAGTAGATTTTATTCCCTACTTGACTCTTCTAATGGATTACTTGTTCCGCTGCAGTTAAACTTGATAGTTATTATATTTTATCGGTTTAACTTTGTTGAAGGCTAACGATAAATTATTCTCGCATTATCTTAGTCATAGTATTTCTTCTTTGGGCTAGTTGAGCTCACCCTTTCTTTCTTGTTCTCTTGTAAAATGAGAACGAAATGGGACTAGTCGAGAAGCAGTGATGGTCCTAGATGGTGCATTAGTAGTCCTCTCACTATTTCGTGAAATAGTGTGATAATAATTATAATGAGGACTCCTTTTGAGTTTGTATATACTCTAGTAGACAATATTTGTATTCAAACTCACGATTTATGTTTTGTCATATTGTATACGGATTGTATTATTAAGTTGTATTTGAATTACATGCCATACCTATGATCCGACGACTCAAGATGGGTGATGTATACCTAATTTTGGGGGCGTCACAGCTCGTACTTGTACTCAGTCCCATTATCTGACCTGAGGCACTTAATTCTTCTCCTTGTTTGATTTTCCACTTCAGCTTTCCACACCCTGAATTTTTTGAAGACCTCAGACTTGTGTCGCATGAAGTACACCCAAACCTTTCTCGAAAAGTCATCGATAAAAGTCAAGAAATACAACAATCCCGTTTTTGAAGCTACTCTCACTGGCCCCCATACATCAGAATGCACATAGTCAAGTTTTCCATTCATTTTGTTCACCATACTCTTAAACTGCACCTTACACTATTTTCCCAAGACACAGAACTTGTAGAAATATAACCTGCACGACTTTATTCCTTTTAACAAATTTCTCCTATGTAATTCCAGCATCCCACGTTCTCCCATATGCCCCAACCGCATATGCCATAGCGTAGTATCATCCACATCCTTTGCTGTAGTGGCAGAAACTCCACCTACATATGTACCCCCTATCATCCGATAGATATTTTCGTTAACCTTAGAACCCTTTATTATTACTAGAGCACCCTTCGTCACTCTCATGGCTCCACCACTAGTTTTGAACTCGCAGCCATTAGAGTCCAAGGTTCCTAATGAAATCAGGTTCTTCCTTAAGCCAGGGATATGTCTAACCTCAGCCAGAGTTCTTACAACTCCATCGAACATCTTTATCTTCACTGTGCCTATTCCAATGACGTTGCACGAAGCATCGTTACCCATTAGAACTGTCCCACAGTTCACCGATTTATAGGTGTCATACCACTCCCTGTTAGGCGTCATGTGAAACGAACATGTTGAATCCAAAATCCACGAGTCTGTCACGTCCGTGTTTGTTGAAACTGACAACATATCCCCATCATCCGATGATTCCTCCACGACATTTGCCGATTTCGTAGATTCTGATTGCTTCCCTGTTCTTTCACCCTTATTCTTGTATGGACAGTCCCTTTTGAAGTGTCCTGTCTCATGACATCTGTAACACTTATACTCTTTAGGCTTAGGAGTCCTGCCCCTCGACTTTGATTTCCCCTGCATTCCTAGTTTACCTCTATTCGATTTTTTGCCACGTTGCTCTCCACCTTTTACCACCATCCCTTCACCTGAAATACCCTCGGATTATTGCTTCCACTGGTTAAACATTAGTAGAGCAGAAGTGACTTCTTTCAACTTCAGATTTTGTTTTCCCCATAGGAGAGTTGTCACAAGATTCTCCATGGAACCCGATAGAGAACACAGTAACATCAACGCCTGGTCTTCTTCCTCGAATTTCACTTCAATCCTTAACAAGTCACTAATTATTTGATTGAACGTATGAATGTGTTGAATACGCTCGGAACCTTCAATCATCTTTAACCCAAAAAGTTTTTGCTTCAAAAATAGTTTATTCGTCAATGACTTTGACATATACCTGGATTCCAATTTACTCCATACACCCGATGGCGATTCATCACCGATCACGTGATACATAACCTCGTCTGCTAGACACAAACGAATTGTACTTACCACATTCGCTTGGAGTTCATCCCAGTCATCAGTTGTCATGGACTCCGATTTTTTCTTTAACGCCTTCACCAATCCCTATTGCACCAACAGTTCCTTTACCCTCTGTTGCCATAGCCCGAAATTCCCAGTCCCATCAAACTTCATCACATCAAACTTTGTCACCGATGAATTTGATGTCATCGTTCTTCACGTGTTAAACCTATGCTCTGATACCAATTTGTTAGAATATAGGATCACACACACACACACACAAACGATAGAGAATTAAGAATAACACAAGAGATTTACGTGGTTCCCCAATTTGGGTACTCCACAGGCGGCTTGTTGTTTATTGATGATTCCTTAGTTACATAGGGCTTTACAATAGATAATATTTATACCTACTAATCATATTCCAACCCTACTTCATATTATGTCTCAATTACCCATAATGTCCCTTTAATAAACAACCCAGAAAAAACTCCTACACTAGCCTTTTCCAGTGACTTCTATATTATAAGTCACAAGTTTCCAACAGTTCTGCTTTGTTGCAGTCCATAAAATATTCACCGCTAACCCCTTTAACTGGATGCAATGCCAAATAGCAAGTAGTTGCTGCTCCCTGTAACCAACATTATTTATGCTAATTTTAAACTCCTTTAAATTGGAATGTATCATCGAAAGTAAAGACGAATAAAGACATAAAAAACAGGTGCATATTATGGAGGAATTAAAGAACAAACCTGAGCAACATTTTTAACGAAGAATTTTGCAAAGGTTTTGAATATCCCTGCAATGAATTAAGGAAGGAATCAGGTCACCACTATCAAACAACAAAACATAGTTAGAGGTATAAGTTAAAAGGCTCAAATACTTACAACCCAAAACGCCGAGGTTGTTTACAACATTGGTAGCAATAACTCCAGGATGTAGCGAATTTGCAGTTATATTCACCCCTTCCTCCTTATAAAAGTAGAAAAACAAACAACAATTTTATATTAGGTTGTAACTAACAATGATAAAATAAGAATAACTGTAGTAAAATGAGAACAGGTTTCTGCTATCATTAGTCATCCTAAGTATGATGGGTTCTACATGAACAGAAGGAGCAAGTAACTAATACTCGTTCGAGTTCTGTTTTTTTTAATTATTGTTTTTGGGGTACCATTAAGATTACGTTTCAACGTAGAGATCAAAATGCTAAATATCTATAATGGGCAAGTGAGTAAGCTAGATTTTTTCATTTCTTAATAAGGAGTGAGAAATAGCAGCACATAACGATTAGTTCGCTCCTTATATAGTATTCATCTCCACAGTACTTTCTAAATAAGGAAGTTTATTAAATATTATGCAATATAGGCAGTAAACTTTCAAAGAAGCATGACTCAGAAAAAAGATATCAATCTTCATGTTTATATATTGATAGTTAATTAGAGTAAACCATTACCTTGAAGCGCCTAGTAAGCTCAAGACAGTGCAATGTGTTACAGAGCTTTGATTGTCCATAAGCAGCTAGCATTGCCCTTGTAACTGGAATTTGGAATTTGCGATAGGAAATTAAGAATACATATTCTACTTGCTAAAGGTTAAAGTTAGTAAAGAGAGATGATAATGATAGGAATCACAAAATTTTAATTTTAATTATGTTTTAAATGATGTGATATTGAATAAGATAAAATATAGTTAATTACAAATTGTGACGCCCCCAAAATAGGTCCACGTAACTCATTTTGAGTCGTCAAAATGTAAACTATAGAATTCAAATATAAAATTTTCTATTTACAATTATTAAACTGTCGTGCATAATACGACACCACACATACTGTGAGTTTTAATAAAAAAATTGTACCATATCTAGTACGATAATATTCACACCCAACTTAAATTCTCAATACAATTATTGTCATACTATTTTATAATGTATTGAGATACTTCTACAGTTTCGGACAATCACTCCATTCCCTGACTAGTTTCAACTACACTATCATTTTCTGAGAATTAGAACAATGGGACAAAAAGAAAAATGGTGTGCTCAAATAACCCAATAAAGTATATCATGACAAAGATAATAAAGAATAAATTATATTTAGCCTTCAACAATAATAAATCAGAGAGTTATGATAATATAAATTTTTAACAATAACTACAGCACAACAAACAATCCATTAGAAGAGTCATGTAGAACATAATGTCTACTATATTCTCCTATATGAAAAAATCACCATCAATATTTTATCCCTTAAACACCAATCATCTTAGCACCTAGATTAAAGAGAACTTTCACTACATGACTTTGCCTGTAACACTAAGAATCATGATTTTATCAACACAAAGTTCCTGTTCATAACCATACAAATCAACAGTTTATCTTTGTAATACGATCCAAAGATATTCAATTATAGCACCAATGGTCATGATCATGTCAATCAACACTTCATCTTTGCACTACCACTACAAGAAAAAGGCTTATCAGTGACTGCTTATCAACGACCGCCGACGGTCACAAATATATATCAGCGAGACATCGATCAACTAAGGTAGCTGATAGGGGTCACATATAATCTAGTCGCTGTCTGTACACCACCGACCACTTTTAGCGACTGAAATGTTTGTGACTGCCTTATAGCGATAGACTCCGTCGCTAAGCTGAGACACTGTGAGTCAGATCGCATTGGTGACGTGACCCACGTGTTCGACCATCAACAAGAATAATCCGTAGTAGTTGCTAACATCTCGGGGCCATCACGGTCACGATAATAATTAATGAATCGGATGTATCGCTATTTCTAATTTTTTTTTAAAAAAAAATTGGTTGTTTGGTGAATTTTCCAAAAAAAATGTACCTATTTTATATCCCAACACACAACAGTATCTATATATACACCAACATCCCTATAATTCCAGTAAGATCCATATATATATATATATGTGTGTGTGTGTGTGTGTGTGTGACTCCCCCAAAACAGGTATACATCACCCATCTTGAGTCGCCAAATACATGGTATAAAATACAAATAAAAACTTAATTATATAACTGTCGTGTAAAATACGACAAAACATATGCTATGAGTTTTAATACAAATATTTTCATCTAGACAATATCCACACTTAATGGAGTCCTTATTACATTTATTGTCACACTATTTTATACAATAGTGAAGACTACTAAAACAACCATCTGGAACGTCAATCCGTTCGCCGACTAGTCCCAACTTTATTCTCATTTCCTGAAGAGAACAGTGAAAGAAAGGGTGAGCTCAACTAGCCCAGTAAGAAATATTATGACTAAGATAATGCAGAATAAATTATAATTAGTCCTCAATAATGTTAAACTGATAGAATATAATAGACAACAAGTTTAACTGCATCGGAACAAACAATCCATTAGAAGAGTCAAGTAGAGCATAAAATCTACTATCTTCTATGATTTAAAAAGTTTTTCATCAACTTTATCGCTGAAACTCAGCTTAATAAATAAAATCAAATCATCCCTGCATCACGGCCAAGGATATTCATGTAATCATCAATGGTCATGATTATACCCGAATAATACCGGTCATAATCATACCAACAATCGTCCATCATCAATGAACTACACAGCCAATGAGGACTTTCACCATATCATTCGTTACATTACTTACCATGATTATACCGAATAATCCTCGTCATAATCATACTAAGTCCATCTATGCGCAGAAGCCAAAGATGACTTTCATCACAATATAAGCATGAGAGGATGATGACAATGACATAATAATTCAATAAAACAAGTTCAAAGATAAATTTTAAAATTTATAAATTAATTTATCCAAGAACCAATAACGTCCAAATTGTCAACATGATCTTTGCTTTGTCAGGTAAAATTCAAGTATGCTTAGAAGAATATTTCCATGAAAAGATACTGGATGAAGCGCAAATATCAAGGATATTCCACTAATTTCATGGAGTATAAAAGCCAAAACTTTAACCAACTGAGTATAATAGAATATATAAAATTGTAAATGGATTTTTGCCCGCCATGCGGTAATCCACGTAGTACAGATCATTTTCATAATTTAATAAGGAATGAATACGAAGGATCATTCACCACATCATGCAGTAGTCCACACAAACAAAAGTTATTCCAACAGAATAATAAAGAATGTAATAACAAAAGAATTCACCAGCATGCGATGTAATCGCACCTGAATAAAAGTTATTCCAACAAAATAAGAAAGAATGGAACCAGTCACGCGAATCCGCATTGCATATGATATTCCAATAGAATAATAAATAACGAAAACCGGGTCATGCAGAATCCGCACGCATGTGATATTCCAAATGTAATAATAAAGAACGGAATAACAATAGAATTCACCGGGCATGCGATAGAACCGCATGCATGTGTTTTTCCAATAGAATAATAAAGAATGGAATAAGAGAAGAATTTCACCATGTATGCGGTGCCAGCATGTAAAAAGTTATTCCAACATAATAATAAAGAATGGAATAACAACCCTTACGAGTATTGAAAGAAAATAACTCTCTTCATGAATACGAAGGAATAATACCCCTTACCTTAGAAAAAATTGGATATTGAAATAGTGAGGTAGCAGAATTATCTTCTTCTTTTTCTCTATAATAATTGCTCTATAGCTTTTGTGAATTGGTGAGAAATGAAGGAGGAATGAGCTTCTATTTATAGGAAAATATAGTTTCGATAATTGCACGTTTTGTGGCTCGAAATATTATAGTATAATAACTTCCTCTTTTTCTTCATTTTTAATTTAGTCCTGCAAGTATTATCAAACTTGCACCACCTCCCGTAATAGTAAATAATGTGAATCAATAGTAAATCATGTGAATCAATAGTTCTAGACATGTGAAAATACTGAGCACAAAGATAAGACCTCCATCTATATCTCCATTTTTAACTTAGTCATGCAAGTATTATCAATCTTTTTCAACTCCCTTAATAGTAAATCATGTGAATCAATAGTACACACATGTGAAAACATAGTTATAAGCATGTGAATTAAGAGCAATTAATTGCTCATTTATCCTATTAATTATCCGGTTCGTCAATATAACCTCCAGACATCAATTATTATCGAAATAAATGTCGATTTTCACTAACACTAATAATTCTAACACAATGAAACTATTAATTTCATCTTTAATTAACACGAACTTATTCATCATTAATATTATAATTCACAATATTTAACAACCATGTCGTTCCTGGAAAGAGGGGCTTTCCGATAAGAATTTCTTCTTATTATCGCCATGCAATTAGGTGACCAAACCTCTCCTCGATGTAACTTCTAGACATTGTCAATATTGCAAATAACAATATGAATAACTTTGCCAGTCTCAATTATTGATTTAATAATATATCATATTATATGATGATAATTGTGACAATAATTGAATCACTAATATGAGAGATATGATGCAAAGAATTATCGTAGAAGTAATAATTGAGTATAACCGAGTGACTTTTTACGTAAAGATCAATAATCAATACCGTGTGCTACTATACAACCACGCGTATTACTGTACTTTTACTACCGGGTAGTTCAATAGTTTTAACGGTAACACTTTCGCCGTTATTTTTATAAAATGATAATTCTGTCATTTTCTTACTACGACAATACTTCTGTTGTAGGGTTCACTAATGATTGTGCCGTCGTACGGATATTCCCTGACAAAAAGAATATTTTATAACAACTTACATACTTTGAAAAATTTTCACATATCACCCTTAACTTTAACATTTTATCAATTTAACCATTTACGAAAAAAATAATACTTATAAGAAAATTGAATACTTTAATTTCATAAATTCGGGGTCTTACAATCTCCCCTCCTTATGAAATTTTTCCCTCGAAATTTACATACGTACCTGGTATGCCGAAGAGGTGAGGATACCTTGACTTCATTTCATATTCCAACTGAGTGTCGAATATGATCCTTATTATCCAAGATTTTAACACGTATCTCATCATACGTTAAATCTTCTGCTATCTCGTCTAGTTCTAATTCAATAATGTGGTTCGGGTCGTCCACATAATTACGTAATATTGATACATAAAAAAAACGTTATGAACACGCGACGTACTTGGCGGTAAAACGAGTCTATAGGCCACAGTTCCTACTCGATCGAAGATTTCAAATGGGCCAATTAAATCGAGGGTTGAGATTTCCTCTCTTCGTCGATTCTTGCTTCTAGAATAACGCCTTCTTGAACCTTCTTCTTCATACGCATCAGCTCCAGGTCTGTAGCTTGAGCAGCTTTAACTTTATCAATTAAAGTCGATTCTACTCGTATATTCGTTATCTTCACGTGGGTCTCTAGAGTCTTTAACTCTATCTTCATCATTTGTAAGTTATACGAAATGGGTTTTTGTGTTAACAACATCGCACTCGTAAACGCATACGATCTTCTACTCAACGCGTCAGCTACTACGTTCGCTTTTCCACGATGATATTGAATGGTATAATCATAATCTTCAACAGCTTGAGGCAACGTCTTTGGCACATTATACGTTCGTTTTGGTTGAAGAAATATTTAAGGGTTTTTAGAAATGAGTTTTGTACTGGGGTCAATACAAAATTCGATTTCACGCTCTGGGGTAGGCTAGGAAGTCTTCAGAGAATACGTCAGGAAATTTATTAACCATAGAAATATAATTCAAAATTGTGACTCTCATCCAAGACTTGGATAGTACGTCACATTGATACCTATCAACTTGCCACCGTTATTCACAACGTCCCCTACGAAAAGTTTGGCTTCAGTGCATTCCACACAAGGAAGTCACCAGCGAAAGGCTCGGGGCTCTTTACTTATGGCTTGATATGACAGTGATTGACTTTAGTGGTTTGGTTGCTTGAATTCGCATAACAGGTTGGTTAGGAATATGAAAGCTAACAATCTTACGAAAAGCATGATGAATAGTTAACCAATCGATTCCTAAAATCACATCAAAGGCAAGTATTTTTAAAGAGATAAGATCGACAGGTAACGTGAAAGTGTCGATTTGAATAAAAAAGATTTATAAACAATGGAGGTAACGAAGGTTTCTACTAACGAAGTTTCAACCGATAAGTCAAAGTCTAACTTATCTAGAGTTAAATTTAAATGTTGAGCGCAAGCAAGAGAGATAAAAGAATGGGTAGAACCGGTATCTAATAAGGTATAGACTTCTCAAGAATTTATAATTAACTAACCTGGTGCTAAATTAGTTTCGGGTTATTCGCTTTTGAGAAGTCACGAAAAATGCTCTCCCTAAAACCACCGACTTTGTTTTGTCTCAGATCCGCTTTGGCACCACCGTCATTGGACTTGACTTTGGTGCACGAAAAAAATCGAGCTAGGTGACCTTCTTTTCCACAATTGTAACATGTTTTTGGTTTGCATCACACAGTTTGATCGATATGTCCCTCCCTCCGTATTTGAAGCATACAATTGGTGGTCGTTCTCCTTCCTTGAAAAGCGGGTGTTGGTCTGCTTTGTCTTTCCATCGTTGTTGAACCTTCTTTTCTTGAAATTTCCACTCCTATTATCTTGGCCATGATTACCACCGAAGTGGTTACCATTCTTGGCATGATAATTTTCCCCACGATGGTTATCATTTTTTCGATGGTCGTTGCCACCGGTATGAATATTATCGTGTTCTTTGGTCATTACCTTTGGTGGTTGGTTGACTCATTATAAATACTCCAATAATTGAGCCCTATTCACAACATCTAAATACAAACACAATTTGTGAGAAATGAGGTATTGACGTATTTCGGGTTTCAAACCTCTTAGAAACATTCGCGTCATTCGCTCCTCATTATCAACCAAATGGGATGCAAACTGGGATAACTCCGCAAATTTAGCCTTGTATTGCGACACGGTCATATTGTTTTGCTCCAACATGATAAACTCCACCTCCTTCATGTGACGAATACTTTCGGGAAAGTACTTGTCGTTGAATAACTCTTAGAACTTCTCCCAAGACATCTTGAGTGCGTCAGGCTGGGTACGTTTTATAGATTTCCACCAGTAATCTGCCTCTTCACGCAACATAAAGGTGGCAAAGGGAACCTTTTGCTCCTCGGAGCATCCCAAAACATCAAATATCTTGGTGATTTGCTTAAATCACGTCTCCGCCTTAAGTGGTTCTGGCTTTCCCAAAAACTCCGGTTGTGACGCCCCCAAAATAGGTATACATCACCCATCTTTAGTCGCCAAATACATGGTACAAAATACAAATAAAAACTTAATTATACAACTGTCACTAAAATACGACAAAATATATGCTATAAGTTTTAATACAAATATTATCATTTAGACAATATCCACACTCAATGGAGTCCTCATTACATTTATTATCACACTATTTTACAGAATAGTGAGGACTACTAAAACAACCATCGGGAGATCGATTAATTCGCTCTCCCGACTCGTCGTCGCCTATATTCTCATTTCAAGAGAAAAAGTGAAAGAAAAGGTGAACTCAACTAGCCCAAAGAAGAAATATTATGACTAAGATAATGCAAAATAATTTATCGTTAGCCTTCAATGTTGTTAAACCGATAAAATATAACAAACATCAAGTTTAATCTGTCATGAACAAACAATCCATTAGAAGAGTCGTAGAGAATAAAATCTACTATCTTCTATGATTTAAAAGGGTTTTCATCACTTTTATCATTTGAGACTCAACTTAAAAATAAATCACATCATCCCTGCACTACTACCAAGGATATTCATTAAGATCACGACCACAAATTATCCATGCACTACGGGCCAAGGATATTCGTGTATTCATCAATGGTCATGATCATGCCAACAATTGTCCATCAATGCACTACGGCCAATGAGGATTTTTACCACATCATTTGTAACATTACGATTATGATTATACCGAATAATCCCTGGTCATAATCATACCAAGTCCATCTATGCACTACAGGCCACAGATGACTTTCAACATATTATAAACATGAGGATGATGATAATGATATAAAAATTCAATAAAACAAGTTCAAGGATAAATTTTTAAAGATTTATAATTTAATTTATCCAGAAATCAATAACGTCCAAATTGTCAACATGATACTGTTTTGTGGACTAAAATTCATGAATGCTCGTAAGAATATTTCCATGAAAAGATCTTTGGATGAAGCCTTGAAATATCCGGGATATTCTACTAATTTCATGGGGTATAGAAGCCAAAACTTTAACCAACCGAGTATAATAGAATATATGAAATCGCAAATGAATTTTTGCTCGCCATGCAGTAATCCACGTAGTATGCATCATTTCCACAATTTAATAAGGAATGAATACGAAGGATCATTCACCACGCATGCGATAGTCCACATAGACACGTTATTCCAATGTAATAATAAAGAATGGAACCAGTAAATGCACGAATCCAGCATGCATGTGATATTCCAAATGTAATAATAAAGAATCGGAACCAGTCATATGTAATCCACATGCATGTGATATACCAACATAATAATAAAGAATGGAACCAGTCACGCGTAATCCGCATGCATGTGATATTCCAACATAATAATAAAAGAACGAAACTGGGGCATGCGAATCCGATGTGATAGATATATTCTAATGTAATAATAAAGAATAGAATAACAATGAATTTACCAGTGCATGCGATAGATCAAGATAGACAAAGTTATTCCAATGTAATAATAAAGAATGGAATAACAGAAGAATTTCACCATGTATGCGGTACTTCACATAGACAGGTTATTCCAACATAATAATAAAGAATGGAATAACAACTCTTAAGAGTATTGAAAGAAAATAACTCACTTTATGAATACGAAAGAATAATACCCTTTACCTTAGTTAAGACTGGATCTTTGAAATAAGTGAGGTAATTAGACTTTCTTCTTCTTCTCTCTATAATTTATCTATATAATAATTGCTCTATAGCTTTAGTAAATTGGTGAGAAATGAAGGAAGAATGAGCTTCTATTTATAGGAAAATATAGTTTCGATAATTGCACATTTTGGGGCTCAAAATATTACAGTATAATACCTTCATCTTTTTTTTTATTTTTAATTTAGTCCTGCAAGTATTATCAAACTTGCACCACTTCTCCTAATAGTAAATAATGTGAATCAATAGTAAATCATGTGAATCAATAATTCTAGACATGTGAAAATAAGAGTTACAGTATAGTACCTCCATCTATACCTCCATTTTTAACTTAGTCATGCAAGTATTATCAATCTTGCATCACCACCCCTAATAGTACAAAAATATGAATCAATAGTACGCACATATGAACACATAATTATAAGTATGTGAAATAATAGCAATTAATTGCTCATTTATCCAGTTAATTACCCGATTGGTCAATATAACCTCCAGACATCCATTATTATCGAAATAGATGTCGATTTCCATTAACACTAATAATTCCAACACAATGGAAATATCAAATTCATCTTTAATCAACACGAACTTATTCATCATTAATATTATAACTCACAATATTTAACAACTAGGTCGTTTCCAGGAAAGAGGGGGCTTTCCGATAAGGATTTCTCCTTATTGACGTGCAATTAGGTGACCAAACCTCTCCTTGACAGAATTTTTAGACATTGTCAATATTGTAAATAATAATATGAATAACTTTTTCGTCTCAATTATTGATTTAATAATAATAAATATTATGCAGATGATACTGTGACAATAATTGAATCAATAATATGAAAGATATGATGCAACAATTACTGGAGCAATAATTGGGTATAACTGAGTGACATCTTACGTAAGCATCAATAATTGATACCGTGTGCTACTATGCAACCACGTATATTACTGTATTTTTACTATCGGGTAGTTCAACAGTTTTAACGGTAACACTTTCGCCGTTATTTTTATAAAAAGATAATTCTGTAGTTTTCTAACTACGACAATACTTCCGTTGTGGGGTCCACCAATGATTGTGCCATCGTACGAATATTCTC
This sequence comes from Panax ginseng, assembly GCA_020205605.1. Taxonomy (NCBI): domain Eukaryota; kingdom Viridiplantae; phylum Streptophyta; class Magnoliopsida; order Apiales; family Araliaceae; genus Panax; species Panax ginseng. The sequence goes on from CM035138.1 coordinate 25,025,677, forward strand.
TGTTAAAACTAATATTCCCTGATCAATCGAATATTATATAACCACTTGCTTACTTTGCAAAATTTGTAAATATTACCCACAACTATAACATTATATCAAATCCACACTATAATATTCAAAAATAATATTTATAGAAAATTCATCTTTATTCATAAAAGTTGGGGTCTTACAACCTCCCCTTCTTATGAAATTTAGCCCTCGAAATTAGGGTACATACCTGGTATGTCGAAGAGGTAAGGATACCTTGATTTCATTTCAGATTCTAACTCCCAGGTCATTTCCTCCACATCGTGGTTTCTCCACAAAACTTTGACTTGAGGTATAACCTTGGAGCGTAGAATATGATCCTTTTTATACAAGATTTTATCAGGAACCTCTTCATACGTTAAATCTTACGCTATTTCATCCGGTTCTAACTCAATAATGCGGTTTGAGTCTTTCACATATTTACGTAACATAGATATGTAAAAAACGTTATGAACACGAGACATACTTGGCGGTAAGGCGAGTCTATAGGCCACAGTTCCTACACGATCGAGGATTAAAAATGGGCTAATGAATCAAGGATTGAGCTTTCTTCTCTTTCCAAATCTCGTAGCTCCTTTCCATGGAGCAACACGTAACAACACATGTTCTCCAATATTGAATTCGACTTCTTTTCGATGAAGATCAACATAACTCTTTTGTCGATCTTGTGAGATTTTTTTACGTTATCGGATCGTTTGAATCTTTTCCGTAGTCATACGTACCAACTCCTGTCCCAACAACGTTGCTTCACCCACCTCATCCCAACATACTGGAGAACGACACTTTCTTCCATATAACGCCTCAAATGGAGCCATACCAATACTTGCTTGATAATTATTGTTGTAGAAAAACTCCACTAATGGTAAGAACTTGTCCCAACTTCCTTTGAAGTCAAGGACACATAGTCTTAATAAATCTTCAAGAGTTTGAATAGTCTCTCTCGATTGTCTCGTCTGATCTCGAGGATGATATGCCGAACTATATCGTAAATCCGTGCCCATAGCTTTTTGCAAACTAACCCAAAATCTTGAAGTGAATCTTGGGTCTCGATCAGAAACTATGGATACTGGCATACCATGCAATATTACAATCTCGTTTATGTACATACGAGCAAGACGTTCAAATGTTTAAGTTTCTCGTATAGGTAAGAAATGAGCAGACTTGGTCCCATATTATAATTTGAGGAATTCAGAGTGGTGAGAAGCTGTCTATTTCATGGATCGGACCCATATCAGGCGATGATTTATTCCTAGTAGATAAGTGACGTTCGTTCATTTAGAGGGTTGCTGAATCTGGAACTTTGTTCAACAGTTGAATGGCCCTCCTTCGGGATGTTATCATCTGTTAGAATGGAACAATGAGGAATGTTTGTAGTAATTCAATTATTCAATTTGAGTATGGGACACAAACAAGAACTACAACCCATAATTTTTTTGCTGCCGAGGAACTAGTTGGAATATTAGTTGCAACTGCTATGTCGAATCTTGCATACAAGGCAGTATTTGACTCTTCTCCCAATAGTCATTTCTCATGGGCGATGATGAAGGTATTTGCTTTACATTATAACATAAAGTTTCCATCTAATTGTGACAAGTTATATTTCAATAAGTGCACACTTTCATCTTTCTCCAATTTATTGTATATATTTTAGAGATACTGTTTTGTGGAGTCAAATTCAAGACTGATCATTAGGTTGATCGCATATTTTTTATTATACTTTATTGATAGAGATTGTGAGAGAAAATATTTGCTAAGAAAATGCTGATATTTGGTTACAAAACATTCAGAAAAAATTGGTCTTAATGATGCTGCAATTGATCAGTTATTGATAAAGTATGTTCTCTCTTTTATTTATTTTAATTAAATCATTGTCATTCGATTTATTTTAATTAAATCATTGTTATTTTATTTTATTTAAATTTATTTATTTATTTATTTATTTTATATTATATTATATGATATTATATTATTTAAATTAGTAAATTTAAGGAATGTAATTAAGTTACTTAATTTATTTCATTTTATGTTATGTTATGTCATGTTATGTTATGATATATTATTTTATTTTATATTATTTTATCTTAATTATATTATACAAAGTAATTTTAGTTTATGTTATTATATTATTTTATTTAGTAGTGTAAAATTAAGTAAATGCTATTTAATTTATTCTAGTATTGGGAAACTAAGTAATATTAACTAAGTAAATACTAATTAGTTGATGTAAATTTAGTAATGAAAACTACGTAAATGCTACTTAGTTGATTTTAGTAGAGGAAAATTAAGTAAACTAAGGAAAGTATTTTATTTTCTTTACTTTACTTTGAATTTTCTTGTTATATTAATTATTTTATTTATATGTTATATTATTTAATTTAATTTAGTTTAATATTTAAGTTATGTATTTTATTAATATTATATAATAATGGACATTATATTATTTTAATTAATTTATTTTTAATTTAAAATAATGTAATTAAATAACCAATATCAATACCAATTTATTTAATCAAATTACAAAAGAACAACTACATTTATAACACAAAATTATATAATCAATATCAATACACATACATTCGCTTTTAGATATTACAATAATGTAATTAAATAACCAATATCAATACCAATTTATTTAATCAAATTACAAAAGAACAACTACATTTATAACACAAAATTATATAATCAATATCAATACACATACATTCAGCTTTTATATATATATATATTGCAATTCATATAAACAATATCAATATACATATACATTCAAACAATATATTGCAATTTTAGATTTAAAGGCATGATACATACATTTAGAACATATGGAGAACTATATTAATTAACTTTTAAAACATAATAATGATGTTGTAATGTAGAACATATGGAGAACTATATAATAAGAAAAATGATATACATGTCGAAAAATATTTGACGAAATTGAATTGCGATCAACGTGAACATATATGTAATAAGAAGAAATAAATTAAAGTGAGACTCTTCTTAATTTATACTTATATCATGTATATACATATGCCGTAATCATAATTCAACTGAAAACTTTAGTAATGTATAATATGACTCATATAATAATAATTACTCCATTTTTCTCAAAATGTAGAATTTAAGTTGAATCACCATTTAGCCGACCCAAGCGCCTGCCTCACATCAAGCTTCAAGCCCTAGCCCACTCAAATTAGTCAGCCCAAGACTACTTTAATAAGTTTGCAAGTATAATAATAGTAATGATTTTTTTTCTCCCTAAAATGTGCTTTGTATACTATAATTTTTGTTACTCTTTTGTAAACATTAATTTTAATTAAAAAATATTATTAAATGAATTATATCAAAGTTTTTCCTATAAATAATTAAATATATATTAAAAAAAGCTAATAAATAGTAGTAATAATTTTACTCATATTTTCTTAAGGAAAATATGCCATGTTTGTGCTTATCAAAGCCTGCCTGAGAAATATATTGGGCCTGAAGAATTTCGGGCTATATCGTATATTCCTAGGCCATTATATTCTCTAATTCCCATTTTGAGAAATACATGCATGCATGCTTGCATGATCTTTTAATTTGGTGTAAAGTTGGTACCTCAACTTCATAAAAAAAAAGAGATTATTAATTCTAACAAGTAATAATGGGTGGGGTGTTGCAACTTCCCTTGAAACTAAGCTGACCGTAGCTCACTTGAAGGTCAATATTATAAGGGAAAACGGGAAAAATTGCTCTTAATTTGTCCTACCTTTCAACCAAAGTTAATTCCTAAAGGACAAATATGCTTATTTATGTTTCTTAGAAGTAAGTACTTAAGAACATATATATTAACTGTAACAACTCGAGTCAAATCCTGAGTTCGAAACAAATCTCAGATCAAATTCAAAATCCGAAACGAATCAAATCCATCAAAATAAGGTCTCAAACCACTGGCCCAATAGTATCTTCTTTGGTCATCTAGCCCACCACAGGCTCACCCAAAAGGTCATGACTTGAAGGTACTATTGGTAGTAACTTATTTTCTTATATGCAGATAAATTTTTCTCCTATCTTTCGATGTGGAACTAGGGTGTTACATTAACATTCAGTAGACTATATTATCTATATATATATATATATATATATATATATATATATATATATATACCAGTCCGCTTCTCCAACGAACTAGAAGGAGCGAACTAAGAACGAACCGGATATAGCGACGGGTTTTTCCATCGCTATAGCATAGAAAGAAAGCATGTTTTTATGCTATATCAACTAAAAAACGTCATTTATAGCTTTGGTTCGGGCCTCTAGTTCATTGGAGAGCCGAAATATATATATATATATATATATATATATATATATATATAGGTGGATCTTAAACGGACCAATTAAACGGGCCAACAAGCGGACCAAAGGGACACGCGGGTCAGAAGCAATTGAACGGGTCTTAAAAAAGAAACCGTGTGACTTAGAACCCTTCCTTATGAAATTCCCCGCTTCCGATTCTCTCACCTTAAACCCATCTCTGATTCTCTCAAACCCATCCCCAATCTTTCGATTCTCTCTCAATATATGAAAACCCCTTTCCCCGATTCTCTCTCAATTCCCCTTTCAATTGATGGTTTGAAGCTAGGGTTTGCATCATAGTAGCACCAAATCATCCTTCTGATACTGAAGCAGACGAGGTAACACTGCTTCCATTTTGTTTCAGTTTGGTTCTGAGTCTAAATTGTACTGATTTGAAGAAAAAAATGGCAGCGAATGACAAAAAAAATTATCTACTGAAGCGTGGATGAATAATTTATGGCCTTTTTCCTATGGTTTTTTAAACTTATGTATGCCCAAGCTTCATTTTCATTTCTTCCTGAATCAACTGTGGATGGATAACTGGATAATGATCACTTATGCACTTCATATATATGTGCCTAAGTTTTTGAACTTATGTGTGCCCAAGCTTTTGAAAATGTAAATCTATGGCAGGAAGTTGTTTTGGTACAAAAAGGAAATTTACCCTGCTTTATGCTTTTGTGTTTCCATGAGTCAAAAAGGTAATATTTACCCTGTTTTGGTGTTTTGCAAGCTGAAAAGGGTTTCATGAAATCCAAGTAGGCATGTTAAATAAAATTTGCAGTTTTCAAGGGGTTCAACCAAACAGGGCCAATCTGGTCCCATGTTATAATGTATGATTTTAAATGGGACATTAACTGACATAACATGTTGTAGTTATTTAATATATTTTGGTTGTGGTTTTCACAATTTTATCATATTCTGAAAAGTTAATTACCAAATTTGATCATTATAGGTTTTAATCAAAATGGATAACGTTGAAGCAAAGTATGAGATGGGAGAAAATTTAGAGCGGGAAGAAGGGGAGAATGTAGATTTTGAATTAGAGAGTGGGCTAAATGAGGAACAATATGTTGAGTTAGATCCTAATTTTTTAGATAATTTGTATAATCCTCAAGTAGCACCAGAGCCGAAACCAAAAATAGGTCAAGAATTTCAAACAATAGATGATGCTTTTAGTTTCTACAATGCATATGCAAAAGAGAGTGGCTTTAGTGTTCGAAATTGGTCTGAAAAAAAGAGACGGGGAAGTAGTGAGATCATATGGAAAGAGTTTGTTTGTTGGAAACAAGGGAATGCTACAACAGTAGTGAACATTGAGGCAACAAGGCGCAGGGGATAACAACTACTACAACGAACCGAGTTAAGTGCATGCAAAGGGTTGTGGTAAAAGGCTTAAGGGAGGGAAATAGAAAGCATTAGGGAGACCAAAAAAATCTAAAGCTAGACGGTGTAATGGGTGTGGTTTGGTTGGCCAAACACACGACAGAAGAAATTGTCCCATGCTTACAAATCGGTAAGAAATTTGTAAATTTTGCATTTGTTTTCATAGTTTCAAAGTTGTATCTAATTGGATTTATTATATGTCGTTTTTCTTGCAGATATTCACCTTGTCATGACGGCGCAACTCCCAACCCAAATGTAGATAATGATAGTTATTCATCTCTAGGTGATTATAAAAATCCTCTTATAAAGGATATTTTCATTATAGAGTAGATAATGATAATGATAGTTATTCTTGCAGGTATTCACCTAATCACATTTTGCATTTCGTGATGAGATTTTCTTTGTTGTTGAGATTTTGTTGATGTCTTTGGGGTCTTTGAGATTTTGGAATGGATCACGAGATTCATGATAAGATTTTGCCTGTATGATGTTATTTCTGTGAGGGTGCATTGCTTTAGTTTCTGCCTTTCATTTTGTCCTTGTGCAGAGCAGTGGAGTATTGGCATTAAGATAATATAAAATATGTGTTTTCTTATGTATAATATCAATATTAGGATTTTCGGTTATATATGAAATTGAACTATCAGGACTGAATTTTTATTATAATCTTTCGATTGAATTAAGTCTTGGTACTTTGTGATTTTATCATGATCTTTCGACTGAATCAAGTGTGTGATTTTTATGAGCTGATATCTTGTTCCACTTTTTCAGTTTGTCAAAAGCTATAATGATATGGGAACTGATTTTCACTATCATTTCTTCTAGACCTTGAAAACTTCAGAACTCAAGTGCTAGCAGATACTATCATTTTTATGCATATGAAGGTAATTGGAATAACAACTTGAAAAGGGCCAATGATCTTTCGACTGATTTTTATGTATAAGACCAATTACTTGATCTTTACTTAGTACTGCAATTTGATGCAGTATTCTGCATGAACATTATGCCTAGACAAAACACCTAAACTGAACATAGACAAAGCACCTAAACCACTTGACAAAGCACCTAAACTGAACATAGACAAAGCACCTAAACCAGTGTCATTCCCAACATCACAATAATTCTTGTCCCTAAAAGATTGAACCACAATCTTTATAAATTATAAGTATCAGACACACAGAAAATAACCACTAATAACTCAACCATGTAATTTTCATACCATAGATACACCAATCTCATACATAACGTGTTGGTTAAATAATGAAAATTATCAAAATTACAACCGATTTAATAACATTAAAAACAACACCGCATACATAACATTAACAATTATGACAAATCGTTGAGTTAGTTGTAATTGACGCATTTCAATCTTCGTAATCGCTAATTTGTTAGAGTCGTTAGTATTCGTTGGATGAGTTGTTACATTTAAACACTCGGATGTGTCCATCTGCAACCTCCCTTGATTATGCAACACTCGAACATGTTCGTCACACCAGCTGATGAAGTTACCACATTGCTACATATTTTGGGACACAATAAATTTCACTACTATAAATTTGACATATAGCGACGAGCTATAGCGACGGTTGACACGGAACCATCGCTATAATGTATCTATAGCGACGGAACCGTCGGTATAGAGGTTTTTTAAAGAAAAAATCCTCCCATTTTCCCCAAATCATTTCAGTATGCTCACCTTTCCTACCGCTGCTCCACTGTGCTTCGCTGCCGCTGCTCCCTTCCTTCCTTCTCTTCTCTCTTTACCACTCACCTTTCCTACCACTGCTCCAATGTGCTTTGCTGTCGCTGCTCCCTTCCTTCTCTCTTCTTGCAGCCTTCAATGTATGCATACCATTACTCTCTCAGAACATTCCTTAAAATTTTTCTACTGCCAAACCTAAATCTGGGTAGAAAAGACCAAATTCCCAAAATCCTAAAAGCACGCCTCTCTCATCTAGATGTAGGGGAACTAGTTTGTAGTTAGGTTTTTTGTTTAGTGATATGTGAATAGCAATCGATCATCTACATTCCTCATATTAAATGAAAATTTACGTCCGTCCATTGAATGAATTTGATGTTTTTGTTTTCATTGTTTGGATTTTTCTGATTTGGCTTTGATTGCACAAGATATGTGGATTATCAGGTCAGTCTTGGATACTTGCTACAAGTTCAATTCAAGCTGTTCCCGATTGGCTAGAAAATGTTTGATTCAAGCCTAACCAAACTGTTTAATGAGGTTTAGCCCTACCGAGCCAAACCACTTTAAATCGGATTAGTCTGGCTTAGCCAATTATTAAAATACAAAATTCTTTTTACTATCACAAGTTCATAATAGAACCTTTGATTTTTACTTTTACAGTAACGGATAAATGAATGATTCAGTGAATGTCTTGTATTATGTTTTAACAACTTGAGAAAAGAATCAATGAGTTTATGTAGGTTTACAGATTTCTTAGATTTATCACTATAAAGTCTTACTCTTATTTTGTATAATTACTTTCATATAGCTTGAAACAGCTGGGCTTGGTTTCTTAAATGACTCGGGTGGGCTTGGTTTCTTAAACTGCTCGGCTTGATTGGCTAGCTGAGGCCTGACATTGCCAAGACAAACTAACCGGCAGAAATTTGAGGCCAGGCCAAGCCATTTGTTTAGAAAAAATCGAGCCAAGTTGTGAGGCTTTATTCAGTTGGCTCTGCAACTCAATGGCTCACACTTACACTGCTTACACACCTTGATCATTGTTATCTATACGAAGGAACATGACCTTACTATCTGAAGAACACCATCCTTCTTGCTATATGGTTATCCAATTCAGCATTAAACATGGTACCTTAAGCATTTTGGTGAAGGACTTCCATTCTAGAGGCGAACTAGTGATGTGCTCATATTTATTTGTGAAAGAAATAACAAGCAATTTTCATTCTAATTTTTTTTAGACTTGCTTGCTTATTCTGCAGGTAACTGCTACATTTTCACAATATGCGACACCCATCATTTCAAAAGAAAATCAATGTTATCTCGTATCCTCCAGGTTCATGATCGTTATTAGAGTTTGTATTTGAAACTTGTTATTGTTCAGATTATTATTTTCTTTGGGCACCTCAGAGATTGATATCTGGTTTATCAACAGTGTAACTGAGATATTTCCGCTTGCTTATTTCAACTTTGCGGGCGGTGCATCCATGGTATTAAAACCAGTAAACTACATTGTGCACATGGGTTTTGTTGTGAGTTCTTTATTTCCCTTTCTTACTCAAATTTATTCATCTCAAGGTTTCTCAATAGACATGATCATGTTTATTGCCACAATTCTTATATTTGTATAAAACAATTTGGCTTCACAGGATGGTGCTCCATTGTGGTGCATTGGCTTTCAAAAGTTCTAAATCAAGGGACATCAATTCTTGGAGGATCCAGGTAGTTATAATTTTGGTAATAGAAAAATCCAAATAGTTGAATGACTATTTTTTATATTTGTATTTGTCTGTTTTTTAAAGGCTTCTCGGAGTTTACTCTTGTACTAGTTTAATAACATGCATTTAAGTCGGAGTGGAAAATTCTGGTCAGACTTGGATAAGTTTAGTCATGGGCAAACCTGTGCTTGCTGGGTGGGTGTACAGTTCTATAACTTAAATAGGTACAGTTCTATAACTTAAATAGGAAGTCCCATTTTTTGCTTAACAAGTTGATATCCATTGAAATATTTGAGCTATATATCTCATTGGTTGTGCGCAGGCTCTGCAGTTTCTTGGTCTGTTGTGTGGTAGTTTCTCTAAATATATGCCTTTTCTGGTTGTGGGTTGATTCACTGTGTTATGTGACCTACCAGTCACCCTTGCGTCTCTTCTATCAGAAACTAGCTGGAAAGTAGTAGCAAAATATGTGGTTTCACTTCTTTGGACATTGACAGAACGTTCTTGATTGGGCCACACATACGGAAAGAGCTAATGATTTGGTGATCCCTCAGTCTATTGACAAGAGTGAGGATGACAATGTTGCTTTCCTTTTGCAATTAATGCATCAAGCATGTGTTTCTTTGAAAGACTATCTACCTGCCGAGAAGCAGCTTAGGCTTGCTAACATGTTTATCCCCTTGACTACTACTGTGTAGAAAAACTTGCATTCTTGATAGTTATTTTTTATTTAAAATTGTTTATTCCCTGTTAATTTTATAGTCGAGGTACACCAGACTCAAACTATCACAAATTTGGAATTTAATATGTAGTCTTCTAAATGTAACTTCACATGTTATATTCTCTTTAAAATGTAACTTGGCATCTAGTCTTTGTAATGCAGATTTGGAAGTTTTCATATTGGCCAAGTCGATTCGACTAACCGTTAGTGTTTATTCACTTGTGTAAAAGGAACAAATATACAAAAATTGGAATACATAAATACATACCATTCTTGGGAAAGAATAATAGTGTACCCGGATTCTTTTCCGACATTGAAAGTTTTACTATACAAGGGCCCGTACCACAACGACATATGAACGGAGGCCATACGGATGTAGCAGTAGACGAATTTGATGACATACTTTCTATCAACAGACAGGCATAAAAATGATCAACAATAATTCCAAACTGACAGATGAAGTTTATACAAAAGTCACAAAAACTAACAATTATAGTAATAGTGCTATAATTTCTTATCAAAAAAACACATTGACAAAGGCAACTAATTACATGTAATGATAGCGGCAGTGTACCCACTCATTACACAAATTAATACTTTACATCCCTTATGAACACAGCAGACATAACTTTATTCATTTCATAAGTTGTAAGATACCTTAGCTAATTTTAATAAAAGTAGTTATATCATTCACAAAAGAATTGGACAAGTTGGGGGATGGCTTATAGACGAGTTGAGTTCCCATCTTTAGTTACATTCATTCATTCAAACCAAGGCAAATGAATAATGTCCCCTCACATTACTAGGCCTAGATGTCGTCCCCTCACATTATTAGCTAGCAACAGTATATCAAATGTTCTCAACACCAACTAGGCCTAGATGTCGTCCCCTCAGATTATTAGCTAGCAGCAATAGTGTATTGATAGAGTCCTTCAATTGACCAATTAAAGCTATTACTGTGACAAACAAGCTAAAAGTTTGAAGATCACAACCCACTCATCAGTCATCACCTCCATAATTAACCATTAAACAAATAAAATTGAGACTATTTCCACTATTTTGATGTCAACTGTGTGACTAAGTACATCTACAACCATACGAAACTGTGCAACATCAAAATAGTCAAAACAACAAGTTCTGTTCGATCAAACTGAAACCCTAGAGTGGGGGTCAACAAACGATATTTCTATAAATCAATAACTACAAAAAACATATGCTCAAAAATCCTAGATTTCTTTCAAATCAAACTGAAATTACAAGATTCATATGTTCAGAATCTTTACCTCTATGTTTGCAACAAGGTCTGTTCGATTGCTTCAGACTTGCTTTGACAGAGAGGGAATTTGTGGAGATTGCTCAGAATCGGGGAGAGAGAAACGACAGGATTTGGGGAGAGAAAGGGCAAAAGTGTAAAGGGGCGTTGATGGATCCCATGATCCAAACCTCAAACTACTCGAGAATCGGGGAGAGAGAAACAGCGAGATTTGGGAGAGAGCATCGGGGAGAGAGAGAGAGGATTCGGTGTTTATCATCTCGTAATTAAGTTTCCCCTCTCTTTTTTGACCCACCTCATGTTTTAAGACCCCGTATTTTTTTTTGCCTTGGTCCGTCTCGGTAGTCCGCTTTCTTGGTCTGTTTTAGCTTGTATATATATATATATATATATATATATATATATATATATATATATTCCGCTTCCAAATGAATCGAAAGAAATGGAAAACTAAGAAACTAATCAAGAGTAGCGACGGTTTTTCCGTCGCTATAGCATAGAAAACCTCAGTTTTTATGCTATAGATTTAAAAAACCCGTCGCTATAACTGATTCACTCCCTTTAGTCCACTGGAGAGATATATATATATATATATATATATATATATATATATATATATATATATATATATGATTTAATCTAGACGGACTCTTTACATGTATGTTGATGTTGGATATTGTTGTTGTTGTATGTTGATGTTACCTCAGGTAGTGTTTCTTACATCAATATGTTAATATGTACGTGGTTTATCTTAAATCCACTTCATAATGATCATAGCTTAATGTGATTTAAAACTAATTAAGTGACACAACCAACCAATTCATGACAAGTATAAATAAAATTAAAATATATCTTTGTATCATAAATTTAAGTAGAATATATATTAATTCTTAGATGTTGAAAAATGCATTTTACTTCAACTAATATATATATATATATATATATATATATATATATATATATATATATATATATATATATATATATAAGTTAAAAAAAGGAAGAATTATGTATATTTCTCACTACTCCTTTTACAAAGAATGAACATGTATAAATAGTACTGCAAATGAACCTATTCTTGGCTAAGCTAATTTTAAGGTTAGAAAAATGGATTTCATCCTTATATGGCAGGTTATCCATCAATCATTCGTAGTGATTGTAAAACACGGATATTTTTTCCCCATAAGAGCTCTGAATGACAACTCACGCTAACACTCCCCCTCAAGTTGGTGCATATAAATCACTGATGCCCAACTTGTCAAGTGAGTTGTGAAATACCTTGCTGCACACATCTTTTGTAAGCACATCTGTCAATTGATCTTCATACTCGATAAATGAGAATTAGATTATCTTGGTCTCAAGATTATGTTTAATGAAATATCGATCTATTTCCACGTGTGTTTGGTTCGATTATGTTATACAGAGTTGTGTGAAATGACAATTGCGGCCTTGTTGTCACGAAATAAGTCTGTTTTGAGCAAAGCCAATTTTTGTTAATAGTCTTTTAAGCTAGAGAAGCTCACAAAGACCTTTAGCCATCCCTCTACATTCAAATTTAGCACTTGACAAAGCCACCACGTTCTGCTACTTGCTTCTCCACGTAACCATGTTTCCTTCAACAAATTAACATAAAGTACCCTGAGGTGGATTTTCTGTCTGATATGTTTCTTGCCCAATCCGCGTCTGTGTATCCCTCAAATTTGAGATGATCATTCTTGGAGAACATAAACCCTTTTCCTGGAGATGACTTTAAGTATCGCAAGATTCTAATCACTGCAACCATGTGATCCTTGCTAGGACAATGCATAAATTGGCTTACCATGCTCAAGGCATAGGCAATATCTGGACGAGTATGAGAGAGATATAAAGTTTCCCTACTAATCTTTGGTATCATTCTTTGTTTGTGGGCACGTGGTCTGGATATTTTCCAAGTTTATGGTTCTGAACAACTGGTGTGTCTACAGGCTTATACTCTAGTAGTCCCACTTCTGATAGTAGGTCTAAGATATATTTTTGTTGGGAAAGGAATATGCCTTACTTTGATCTAGAAACCTCAATTCCCAGCAAATATTTAAGTCCTCTTAAGTCCTTCATTTTGAATTCCTTTGCCAAAATCTTTCAGAGTTTAATTTTATATTTCTTCTGAGTCATTGCCTGTAATAATCATGTCATCTACATAGATTATTAAAGTTGTGACCTTGCCCGGTTGACATTTTAAGAACAGTGTATGCTCTGAGTTGCTCTAGTTGTATTCATACTTCTTCATTGTTAAGCTAAATCTCCAAAACCATGCTCTCGGTGAATGTTTTAAACCATACAGTGCCCTTTGTAATTTATAAACCACCTCAGATTCAGAGTTTGATATATAGCCCGGTGGAACATCCATGTAAACTTCTTCTTTGAGATCACCATGTAGGAAAGCTTTTTTTTTACGTCAAACTGGTGCAATGGCCAACCATGATTTGCTGCAAGAGACAACAATACGCTTAACGATATTTAACTTTGCCACTGGCGAGAAGGTCTCTTAATAATCTACACCGTATGTCTGCGTGTAGCCTTTGGCTACTAGTCGAGTTTTGTATCGGTCTATTGAGCCATCTGCTTTGTGTTTAATGGAAAACACCCATTTACCACCCACCATCTTCTTTCCGATTAGTAGAGGGACCAGAGTCCATGTTTTATTTTTAAGCAATGCCTCCATTTCTTCATTCACAACGTAAGTCTATTTAGGGTCTTCCAGAGCTTCATGGATTTCTGTAGGGACTCGGTATGTGTAAAGATCATGTACAAATGCCTTGAGTGGTTCAGATACCTCTTTGTGGACACATAGTTAGCAATTGGATACTTGGAGCTTTGTTTTACAACATCGGGTGAATATCGATTTGGAGGTTTGCCACGATTATTCCTGAAAGGTAAAGTATAACTAATAGAGGTATCGAAATTACTCGAGTTTGAGGTATAGTCGGGGAGTTTACCTTAGGGATATTCTCAAGTAATGGGCCTTCGAGTACTGAGGCGTGGGGGGTGTCTCTTTCAACTTCAGCCAGTGTATAAATTTCTCTAGAGTCTGACTCAGTTTCTTCAAATGTATCCAGTCCTGTATGTGGTTCGTTTTCGTGAACTTCCTCTTCATTGTTAACTTCCTCATGATCTTTGACTTTAGCATCCTCATTAACTTTCGTCCAGTCCAATCTCAACCAATTCGGTTCTTCACTATAGATCTCGATCCCCCTGATGATCAGAGTTGAGTATTAGAGCAAGGAATAATGGTTCGATTTTTAGAAAAGTAATGTCCATAGTCACATAGGACCTATTGTTGACTTGATCAAAGCAATAATATCCTTTTTGATATAAGGCATACCCTAAAGTAACTTTTCTTTTATTGTGTACAAAAGAGTATTCATTAGAAAAATCATCATGTCTTACTCTCCGATCAAATTGCCAAGGCCTACCAAACAATAAATGTCCCGCTTGCATAGGTACCACATCGCATAATACCTCATCCACATATCGACCAATATTAAATGGCACTAGTACTTGATATCTGCATTGTCATTGAGCCATTGTAAACAATACGGTTGGGGATGCTTGGATGTAGACAAACCTAATTTCTCCACTATGGTATTACTAGCCACATTAGTACAACTACCCCATCTATCACAACACAAAACATTCTCATTCACAAGACATCGAGTATGGAAAAGATTTTCCCGCTGTTAACTTCCTTCCCTTTTCACTAGTGTATTAAGTGTTCTCCTTGTGACTAACATCTCACCATGCATTGTAACCTCCCTATCATCTATATCCACCAATGGTCGCATAGAATTATTGTCACTTTCTTCTCCCTCGGTTTTCACCTCTCCATTGTCAAACAATAACATAGTTCTCTGATTTGGACATTGACTAGAAATATGCCCTCTGTCTTGACATTTGAAACATACTATATATCGATTTTGACTAAAAGAAGGTTGTTCAATTTTACCTTGTAAACCCCGGTTAGTCGTTCCTGGCTTAGGCTCCACTTTCGATTTGTTCATCGTTGGCTTTTCTTCACGCTTTCCAATATTAGATTTCCATGTCGAACTTGTGTTATAATTTGAATGCTAGCTACCTTTCCTCTTAAGCTGTTTCTCAATCTTGATAGCCATATGTACCATATCCCCCAAATCCACATAATGTTGTCGTTCCACTAAATCTACTATGTCCCAATTTAGCCCTGCTGAAAATCGAGCCAATGTTGCCTCACTATCCTAATCCATGTTAGCTCTAGTCATCAACATCTCCATCTCCATCTCCTTGAAGTAATCCTCCACACTCCTACTTCCATATTTTAGATTTTGTAAATTCTAGAACAAATCTCAATGGTAGTGACTCGGTATAAATCTTTTTTCATCACAGTGTTCATCTCTGCTCATGTATCAATTGGACGCTCCTCATATCTCCTTCTGCTAGTAGTCAACTGATCCCACTAAGTAACTGCATAATCTAAAAATTCGATAACAGCTAATCTAACCTTCTTGAGATCTGAATAATTGTGACACTCAAATACCCATTCTATATTCTTTTCCCATTCTAAGTATGCCTCTAGAAAGTTGGGAAGAATTATGTATATTTCTCACTACTCCTTTTACAAAGAATGAACACGTATAAATAGTAGTATTACAAATGAACCTATTCTTGGCTAAAGCAATTTTAAGGCTAGAAAAAAAGATTTCATCCTTATATAACTGGTTATCAATCAATCCTGATTCGTAGTAATTGTCAATCACAAATTTTTTTTCCCATAACAGCTCCGAATGACAACTTACGCCAACAATATATACATGTCTGGAATTGTCAAATGATAGTTAAAATTCCGTAAACCATTGCAAATATTTTTCCTTGCATTAATCTGAGAGTAATTTACGAGTTGCGAATATGCTTTATTAATTAAAAATTCAAATAGTCATGCATTTCCAAGTTAACCTTTAATTAATTTATTAATTAACTCATGATGTATCTGTTGAGTCAACTAAGACCTGCAGACTCAATATATAACTTGAGAGATGCTACTTCACTCATTATCAATTGATTTTAAATTAGATGTTTCAATATGGTATCAGAGCCAAAACAAAACCTCCCATAGGATGGATGAATAATTAAGTAAAGCATATTAGCAGCAGACAACAAAAGGCATCCGTGGATCTATGTACAACCAACGAGACTAAAATTAATATTAACGCAATGCTAGCAACTTGTATCAAGTCATTTTTGTCCTTAGCTGTCCTAATCTAATATTAATCCAATACCTAGTTAAATATTTTAATAATAATAATAATGTCATCAGCTTAATTAACCATTAATTAATTAACTAAAAAGTAAAGATATATATATATATATATATATATATATATATATATATATATATATATATATATATATATATATATATATATATAGTTAATTAACGTTATGGATCAAGTAATTTCCCAAGAGGATAAGCAAATGAGATGGCTGATGGGTGTTGATGCTGTGAGTCTAAAGTACCGGAAAGAGTGGGGGGGTTAGTGAGAAAGCAGAAACATGCAGCATTATATGTTAGATTCCCATGCTATATGTGCCCTTCACATGCCAGTTATTTAATTTGTTTTTTTTTCCAACTGGTCCAACCCTAGCCTCCTTGGGTTTACTTCTTACATGGTATACAATAATATAATTTCTTGTATAATTATATTATTATTATTATATAGTTGTGATAGTAACGGATTGATTGATTTAATTGTTTAAGGAAAGGGAGTTATGTGATTAAACATAACTTTATTTAGTTGTTGATAAGTCACTAGCATTGATAAATTAAAGAGCCCAACTTCCTCTATAAGCTTTCATCTTTCCATCCATCCATCCAATCCTCACTAAATACTAATTAAATACTATCCTCTCAGCCAGAAGTTCCTTAAAAAAATTCTTGTTTAAATCTATTTTAATTTTAATTTTAGTGTTTTTTTTTTGAAAAAGATCGAATTATATATTTAGCCAGTCAATTAATAAAATGAAATTAAGCTAGGGGAGGGGACAAAGTTTACAATACTTGTGAATTTGAAAGCCTTGATCTCAAGTTTAATCAACCTTGGAGTTTGAATTCCTCCAAATTAAATGCTGTTCCATTTATTTTTATATATATGTGTGTGTGTGTGTGTGTGTATCTTAGCTACCCTTCTCATTCTTTCAACTGAAAGATTTACGTTGGCATAGGTTTGGTTGGGTGGGACTTATATATAAACCAAAATGATTAATAATTGAGTCAAGAATCTAATCTTTTTAATTGGTCAATCCTCATCTCCTTAATTCTCTTTAATTTCCCCAAATGAAATTTAGTTGAGTTGATACTACTATATTTTAATACTAGTAATTTTAAATATTGGTCCTTACAAATCACTACTGTTGTTAATTGGTTCATGTAGTGTAGTGGCATTAATTATTTAATTTGTGTTCCAATCATATTAACAAGTCTTCCAACGTGTTTATGGTATTTTATCCCTCCCCCAATATTTAGTATTATTTCATCAAATCCTATGGCGAATATAGCTAGCTAGGCAACTGATAATATATCATGCAATTTATATATATATATATATATATATATATATATATATATATATATATATATATATATATATATATAATGAGGATGTGTCCAAGCCTCTGGGACAGTATTAAAATTCTTACTTTTTTTTTTTTGCTTTTTTTTAAAACAACTATAAAAAGAAGTTTAATATTTTATATAACTGAAATTTTTCTATAATACAGTGTTTTGGGTGTGATATAGTAGTTTCAACTCAACTAATTGTTTTTTCAAAGTACGACCCCTTTTTTTTCTTTTTTTTTTTAAAACAACTAATTTTTTTTTAATATTTTATGGAATTGAAACTTTAATAGCTGTTTTTAAAAAAAAACCAAAAAAAAAAATTCATATTTTAAAAAAATCCAGAAGTCCGGACCTGCTTCGGACTCTCTCTCTATATATAATCTAATTAAAAGAATCGAAGCACCAAGAAAATAAAAGCTGATTACAGTAGTATATAATCCTACTGAAGGGAACATGTTTAATTAGCTCCCTGCAATAAGTGGTCGTACTTTGAAAATCTATATATATATATATATATATATATATATATATATAAAAGAAAAATATACGTACATAACGGTGTAATATATAGTTATTATGACGATTTAATTTTTTTATATAGCGATGATTTCACTCGTCGTCATAGTTATTCTGAGATATAACGCGACAGGTGAACCGTCACCATAATCCAAAAAACTCGTCGTTATATCCCGACTGTGTAATACAGAACTGTGTATATACATATAATCACATATATATATATAAGAAAAAATGTATGCACACAACTGTGTAGTACACAATCGACTATGACGACAGTTTTTTAGGCTATATAGCAACGAGAAGTCGTCGCCATAGCTATTTTGGGCTACGACAACGGGAGAACCGTCGTCATAGTCGAAAAATACGCCGTCATAGCCCGACTGTATAATACATAATTGTATATATACACATAACCCTATATATATAAATTCATAGATTTTGTTGTCGTTTCATTTCATTTTTATTAAGACAAACGTAATTAAAAATTACGGACTTTCATATAAGATTAAAATTTCGTATTTAATTTAGTCCGGATTGGTTATTATCCGATTAAGGTTTGGGAGGGTAAAAGTAGTGGGAGAGATAGACCGGCAACAAAGGCCCCGCCTAAACCAAGGCGAATAATGGTGGCCGAATGAAAAAAAATCTGGTGGGCCAAAAAGACCCGATTTTTACTGGGTTAAAAACCCGCGGGCTGAGACCAATTTTGTGTCTATTTTATACTATTTTTTTGTGTTTGGCCCAAACGGGCCGGACAAAAAATGGGCATGCCAATAGTGATTTATATGTCATTTGGATATATGTAAAAAACAGGATTGTACAATATGTGCAACATATTTTTTTTATGTATCCAAATGGGAGCTAAATCACTGAATTTTATAAAAATTTCAATTTTAATAAATCATATTAATTGTTTAGAATTCGTAAAAAAAATAGAAAAAATAAAAAAATATTTGCACCGGTCGATACCTGCGGTCGTCATAGAAGAATTGTATTTGAAATTAAAATACAATCTTCCCTCCGTCCCATAGTTATAGGCTGATTTTTCATTTTGAGATGTCTCAATATATATGCTACTTACTATTTATAAAATTTAGTTGGTTCATTGTTTTACTTTTATGCCCTTATAATAAATATTCAACCATTACTCTTTTTTTGAAGAAACAACATTCAATGTCATTATTTTTATCACTACATTTAATATTGTTGTATTCTCTTTGGTTAAAGTTTATGAATTTTAATGGTCAGTACACGTCAATCAATGAAGTTGAGAGTTTTAGTGTGATAAGTAAGGAGTAATTAACTTATTCATTAATTTCATATTAAGGGGTATATGTGGAAAATTTATGTTAAAAATTATCGTTTAATTAATTTTCTTAAATTATGTGTTAAAAGAAATCAACTTATAACTATGAGACGGAAGAAATATTATATATATGAGCTTTAGATAGAGAGGGTAGGGGCGGCTTTAATTTGCTCCTCGATCTCCCTCTTTTCTTACTGTGTCAGCGTCGTCCGCGCGTCTTTTTCTCACACACACCAACCCAACACATGAATTAACTCTCCACAAATTAATTAATTATATTGTTTGGTCAAAAGTCAAAACCTCCATTGCATGATTACCTGATTATGCTAATACACTAACTAGAAATTTACACCCTGTGCCATCTCACTCGTATCAAAAAGAAAAACATAATGAAGGAAGAATTTGGGGTAGAATCAACTTTGATTTAATTGGATGTATATTGACTCCCAAATAGTGTCCTACTGCAAACGAACCGAATTATTATCGATTCGAGTTCGAGTTTAATGTCATGTCGAGTCGAGTTCGCAAAGGATTTTACGTTCGACTGATCTATCAAACATGCATGTTCACAAATCATGTTATTCGGTTCGTCTGCGTTCGCAAACATCTTTTCTAACATGAGTTCAAGTGGTTCATTTTCTTACATTAATTAACTTGGAAGTTAGAAATATAATCAGCCGACTTGATTCGTCAAAATATTCGAAAACTTGATCACGTTCGCAAACGATCATGTGTTCGTGAAATCAATCATGTTTGACTGTGTTTGCGAACTGTTCACGAACTCGATCATATTCGCAAACAGTTCGCAAACAACTAACTATCGAACTCGTACATGAGTGTTGGCTCGATCGTGTTACTCGAACATATTCGAGTTCGACTAACAGTATTTGAGTCCAATTCAAAAAGTTTACAGGTCTATCTCACACTAGGCAAACCATTTACCACCTAAATTTAGTTGAGTACATAGATCTAAGCCTAAGTGTAATTAATTAATCTGACTTCTATTGTATCAATTTAATGAAGATTTTAAAATTCTACTGTATGTTTTGAATATATAGTATGAAAAGTATATATAATATGAATTATGAAAAATAGATAAATAAAATTGTATAAAAAAATGCCTTAGGAAATACCCAAGTCTCCTCCTTTCTGGCACCAGCTTTAACAATTTTTAAAACACGACTCGTCAAGTACTCAACCAAAGAGCTGCATGAAATACGTACATATATATGTACAATATCCTCATGCTCCAAAAATGCATCTATTAACAATTCTTTTTCATTGGCACCTTTCCTTCTGGTTCCAGGTAATTGAGAATTACCTTATGAATATGATCATCAAGTGGTTCCAGAGAGTGCATGCAGATCTATAAACTCATATACATACTAGAAAAATAAAAAATAAAAATAAAATAAACTCAGCTTTTGTTTATTAGTCTCTTTTATCTCAACATAACTTGTCAAAAATAATATAATAGATTCTCTTGTATTTTATCAAACTCTAATTCAAGAATAATATAATATTTCCAGTGACAAAATTATTCTATATATTTTAATACAATACATTTTAATTATAGTTTTGTTTGTAATTAAGTTCATCTACATTCAAATTATTGAAACTTATAAAAAATTAATTTAGTTTAACTAACCCATATATGTTTAGGTAAATGGTACAAATATAAGAATTTTAAATTAAATTATTAATGAAGTTGTTGTAATTAGAGTGAATTGAGTATGTTAATAGTTTAGTTTTTGATGTAGTATTATAATTATCTATCTGAAGATGTTAGTGTATTTACTCAAATAAAATTGTGTACATACATACATATATATACACTTTGAATCAAATAATTGGTACGGATACGTACTTACTGTATCATAAGTAGTCAGTAGGCTTACAATTTATAGTTTCATGTTTCTTGAATCTTAATTTAATCATGGGAACAAAGTATTCACTTCATTCTGAATTATAAAATTATTATGACTTTTTAAAAATCAATTTGATACGTTTTAAATTTAAAATTGACATAATTTTTATAAGTTTTAAAAACACAATAAATCTTATAATTAGTAGTATTTTTAAATAATTTATGATATTTATAATTATATTAACATAAATTAAATGAATTTATCTTAAGTTTAAAAAATATTTAAAATTAATTTTTTAAAATAAATATTAATTTTATAATTTAAAACGGAACAATTATTTCTTAAATATCTAACTGCTTTTGTTGATGCTTACTTGCATTTAAGTTTAATTTCAGTAGTGAGTTTTATGAATTCAAATCTACTTTCTCATCCAAGGTCACATCTAATATGTCATACTGATTCATTAATCTTTATTCATTACAAAATAAATTATATATATAAAAGAGTGAAAACAGTAAATGAGATAAGAGATGAGAAAATATATTGTGATATGATTGTTGATTGTAAAAGTGATTAATTTAATCTAAAAACTCGATTGAGATAAACAAATGAAATTAAAGTTAAAATTGCAATGCAAATTTAGTACTCCCTCCGTCCCAAATTAATTACTTAGTTTTAATTTTTTAAAATTAAATTGACCATTTTTAAAATTAATCTTTTTATTATTTTTGCTAAAATATAAGTAAAGAGATTATAATCAAAAGAAAGTATATACAATTTATTACTAATCCCATTTTTATAATTTTAGAAATATATTCATATATGCTTAATTATTAATTCTAAAAATAATCAATTTAACTTAAAAAAATTAAAATTAAATAATTAATTTAGGACGAAAGGAGTACTATATAATTGCAACTTATACCCAATTTCTCTCTTTATATACACATATAATGATATACAAAATTATATAAACATTACTATATATCAGATCCACCAGCGTCAGCCATGAGCCAAAAGAAGGGGTTGTTTGATCTCTTACCCTTACTACTCTAATTAATTTAATTTTTTTAATTCTTCATTTCACTTTTTTCACTACACTACTTACCACCCACTACCGCCACCACCCACCTCCACCCATCACCAGTGGCGAAGCCACGTCAATTTTGTGGGGTCAATAATTGACTCATTGAAAAAAAATTATTTTATAATATAAGATAAATTTTAAAAATTTTAAATAATATATATAAATTAACTCCACTAAAATTTTATAAATTTTCTATTATACGGAGTCAAATTAAAAATTTATAACTTTGTCAATCAAATTTTAATCATATATGACTCATATCCTTTCAATATATGTATCTCTCTATAATATTTTAAACTAAATAATAATCTAATTTATATTATTTTTAAAAATAAATAATAAATTACTTATTTATGAACAATTGTGATTAAAAAAGTATATTATAAGTCGATATATGTATATATACCATATATTGTTACTCATTATATTTTATTGTAATATAATATATATATATATATATATATATATATATATATATATATATATATATATATATATATATATATATACACGTATAAAGTATTAAAAAAATTGTCTCAGGACTCATCGTGCCCAAAAAAGTAGGTTGTTTGATAGTTGAACCTCTAAACAAATTTTTTTTATAATTTAGTAATAAATTTGACCTCATCGTTAAAAACTTCACTTCGCTTAACGCCCACTCCCTCCCTCCCTCCCCTCCCTCCCCTTACCCATCACCATCACCACTAGACGTCATCATATTTTCTAATTATTATATAAAATATTGTCATAATTAGTATTATGTTTTATCAGACTTAAAATATTTTAAAATATTGTCATAAATATATGTTTTAAATATAAAAAAATTATTTAATAATTAATATGTATAGTTTGTTTGAATATATATAATATTTTATTATTTTATTAGACATACATTGTTAGTAATTTTATTTGAATTAATTATTTAATATTTATTAATTATATTATTACCCCCACCATCCAAAGTTTGTATAAGTTGATTTAAACATAAAATAACAAAATATTATATTCAGACATATTATTCGGAAGTGGTTAATATAAAGTTAATTTTGATTAATTGATCAATACAATGTCGACACGCACGCGAGATGCGATATCTCTCTCTGCTGTCTGCACTGTATTGGTTAATTGATTAACTTACCATAAAATTAATTTTATGATAATCGGATTCATATTAATTATTAAACAATTTTTGATATTTAAATATTATTTTTTAAAAAAAAATATTTTAACATGTTCTTATTACATAATTATATCAAACCACACCAAAATAACATTAAGAGGATGAAGTTGAATGGAATAGACCCGAAGAAATCGGGGGAAGAAGCATGTGTCCACCATGTGGACTCCACCCTCCTATATTCATAAAGATAAGACTTTAAGTTTTGCAGAGTCGTCTAGTGGTGCATGTGGGTCTTAATTGGAATCTCTCTCTCTCTCATACACGAGTACATGGTCTTACATGACACTTTGTCGAATTTTTCCTCCTTTCGTTTCTTAATAAAAGTAGTTTTAAAAAATTATTTTTATTTTTTAATATAACTCGTTTAAGAATTTTAAATAAATATTAATTATTTAATTTTTAATATTATTTTAAATAATAAATATATGATTTTGATTTTCTCACTATTTTTCTAATACAATGATAATATAGATAATTGATATTATATTTAAAAATATATAATTATTTTTTTAATATTTATACACAATTTAAAATAATTTATATTAAAGAACGAAGGAGTATATATTTAGCCAGCCAGCAAGAATATAAACCTAGTACAGTAGTACCCTTGTTTTTTTTTTTTTATATATATATTATATTTTAAATGAATCACTATTTTTGTCTCTTATATGAAAAATTAAAGGTGGTAGTCCAATAATGGTAGTAGTTTGAATTTCAAGCAATTAATTTAGAGTTGCTGTCAATTTTTACTTAATACTAACTTGCTGGGCATACATAGATGACTAATTAAGAAGTTTTTAAATTAAAGAATAAAATAATGGAGGGGACAGAGAAATAGAGATTAGGACAATTTAGAAAGCTGATCAATAAACAATTAAGGGAGGAGTAAATTAATGAAGTATATCTTTTTTAAAAACCCTAAATAATTAATTAATAATAAATAAATAAAAAGCTGAAATGATAAGAAGATTTGAGGAGGGTCTCGATCTTCAAAAGAATAAAGACCCTTCCCAGAGGTTAGAGTTTGGGAGGTTAAGGTTTATATATGACTGAAGGAAAAAAAGAGAGAGAAATTAAACAATTTTTTATTTCTTTTATGGTAAAAGTAAATATTTAGACAAGGGATTTTATTTTTTTATTAAATTTTGTTATATGAATAATAAATAAACCTCACACGTGCATGCAAATTTAAGAAAAGAATTCATAAAATCATCGTATTTCTTTCTTCAAATTTCATTGCGAAAAACTATTCATTTCTTTTAAATTTAACATTATATTATCATGTTTTCAGTGTTATATTAGAAAAAGAAAAATTGTATAGGTAGTTACTAAACATTTTTTGTACAGTAGACAGGAGAAATAAACAATTGCATATATCCCCACCGGCCACCGCCCATATACAGTCTTACCGAAACCAAATCCATCCATGCCACCTATTTTCTTTCTCAAAAATTTAACCCCAACCCAACAAAACATGTCTAACCCTTAGAAACAAGACCCAAAACCTATTTCCTCCCCAACCTCTTCTTCTTCTTCCTCACTGGAAAACCCTCAACAACAAAAGCTATATAGTATCGTATAAGTAGTAAAACACCAAACCCAAGAAGAATTCACAACCAAAAAGAAAAAAGAGAGTTGATTCAGCTAGATGAATATTAATTTGGTGGATAATATATACAAACACACAAAAAAAGGTCCACTCCTTTCTTGATTCCTTAAACAAGCCCTAATACCCATAATTACCCACCAACCAAAACAAAGCCAATGTTGATTAAGCTAGACTAGATCTACACACAAATATTAGATACCCAAAGTCTTCTCTTTAGCTTTCTTCCACCTCCATTTGTACGTACTGCATCCCCTAGCTAGTTCTTCATCTCACCTTAACTAACAACTATATACATATATATGCATGCCAAGAATTGAGGGTTTCTAGAGGAGAAAAAAGAAAAAGAAATGGATCCAACATCAGGTCACGGTCATAATTCACTCCCACCTCCATTTCACACAAGAGATTTCAATCTCCAACAACACCAATTCCACCAGCACCATCAAACCTCGGAAGACGAACAAAGCGGCACCAGCGGCCTAATCAAACGGGACCGGGACGATAACCACGACTACAACAATGACGACGAAGACGATGCCAAAGAATTAGGAGACAGCTCATCACGACGACCTCGAGGCAGACCCGCCGGATCCAAAAACAAACCAAAACCTCCCATCATCATCACACGTGACAGTGCCAACGCCCTCCGCACTCACGTGATGGAAGTTGCTGACGGATGCGACGTCATGGAGAGTGTAGCCATTTTTGCCCGAAGACGCCAAAGGGGAGTTTGCATTATGAATGGGAACGGCACAGTTACCAATGTTACTCTCCGTCAACCGACCTCACCGGGCTCCGTAATTACCTTACACGGCCGGTTCGAGATCTTGTCGTTATCGGGATCGTTCCTGCCGCCGCCGGCTCCCCCGGCCGCCACCGGGTTGACCATTTATTTGGCTGGCGGGCAAGGGCAGGTGGTGGGAGGGAGTGTGGTGGGGGCGCTTTTGGCGGCTGGGCCGGTGGTTATTATGGCAGCTTCATTTAGTAATGCCGCGTATGAGAGGCTGCCGCTGGAGGAGGAAGAGGCGGCGCTGCCAATGCAAGGCGGAGGGTCGATTGGGTCACCGGGCGGGGTTGGACAAAACTCACAGCAGCAGCAACAGCAGCAGCTATTGGGGGACCCATCGCTATTTCATGGGATGGCTCCGAATCTTTTGAACTCGATTCAATTGCCACCGGAGGCCTTTTGGGCAGCCGGTGGGCGGCCGCCGTACTAGCTAACTTCTTGATTTTTAACTACATGAAATTAAGGTAGATGTTTAGAGGAAGGATTTGGGTTGTTGAGCATTTCAGGTTTCATTCTTTTCTCTTTGTTTATTTTAATTATCGATCTCTTTTTTTCTTTTTTCTTTTTTTTTTGTTGTAATTTTGTTTGTTTTTGATTGCTTATTTTCTGTTAGTTTTTATTTTTGGTTTTAAGTTTGATGATGAAACGAGATGATACGAGATGAGATGGTTGTACTTCATTAATTAAAGAACGAAATTTGTAAATTGCGTGGTGAGTTTTCAAAGTTATGGTAATGATGATAATTGTAGCAATTGGTTAATTATATTAGCTTGTTAATAATCATCAAGTAACAATATTTACAAGAATATATATGATATATATATATATATATATATATATATAGAGAGAGAGAGAGAGAGAGAGAGAGAGAGAGAGAGAGCAGGAGCAGCAAGCCAGCAATGTTTGAAGAGGTAATTATTCAGTACTCTTTCTAGTTTTACTCCCACAAACATAAATAAGAACATTAATTAGTTTTTATACAAACATAAATAAGAACATTAATTCGATCTCGTGTTTATTTCTTACAAACTTATATATATTCATCACTTTTTGTGAAAACCCTTATCTGTATTCAAGTTATAAACTATTACTATCATAAGGAAAATTTAAGTTAACTAGATAGAATTTAAGTTAATCTGTATTCGAGTTATCTAGATTATTTGGACTAAATTCCACTGAATTGTAATGCACAACCTATGTAATTTTTAAGGGTAAATAAGAACTGATTTTGCAGCCGAAATCGTACACAAAATCGTAAAAAATACGCCATTGGTTTTGATGGCATAGTGTGATACTGTGCTTTTTTCAATAGAAATCGCATTCCTTATAATTGTAGTTTTGGTATAAAAATCGTACCCCTTAAAAGAACTACACATGTTTAGAGTTCTAAGTTGTTTAATATTTTTCATGTTTTTGTGAATGTTTTAAAGTTTTGTTTAAGTATGATTATAAATTTAATTTTAGAATATCTTTGCATGGTTTAAGACATAAAATTTGAAACAATGGTTGTATTGTAGTAATGGATGTATCTTTAGAATTTATATTTATATAATACTAAGCTTCAACTTTTCAATTAGAGGAATTTGAAATTTTGAATTAATTTGTGATTGGTTTCAAGAATTTAACTTTTTGTACTTGGGTAATATTTAAGTCAACAATGTTTGAGATTTATTTGAAATTTCGAAAGTATGACATGTATAATTTTTTTTAATTGATTTTTGAGTCAAAACCGCACAACATTCTTAGAAGCCGCACTGCATTCTTAGAAACCGCGCACCGCACCCGATTTCATATTGCAAATTTTAATTTAAGTAACCGTACCAAATCGAACTATTCTCACGCCTAATATAATAATTTCTGTTTAGTTACTTAACACTGCGGATCATATCATAATTATTACAAATTACTTCCTCCATCACATAATATATGACGTTTTAGAGTTGTGCACAAGAATTAAGTAAATGATTGTATAACATTAAATATAATATTAATTGTTTATAATACCATTTACTATATATTTATCACTCTCTCCCTCATTTGTAACATTTTTCAATAAGAGATAATTTTAGAAATTAAGATTGTGATTAATTCTCATAAATTATATAAAATGTCAAATAATTTGAGAAAAATAAAATTATCTAAAATGTCATATATTATGAGACGTAGAAAATAATTAACTAGGTATATAATTACTCATAGATAAATTTGAAATTCTATACCTAATTACCGAGTAATGTATTAAAGTGTTCTTTAAAACATTTATAGCTAGACAATTGGGACATTAAATTATAAGATGGTACGGCATTGGTCATAATTATTGTTCATGGTTTTGCGTTAGTAAATAGTAGTACTAAATAGTAGTACGTTAGTTGAGAGCATATCATCTGTCACTAAATTTTTTATTTTCTTGTGTCTTTCTATTTATATTTTGACATTTAGGGGGTGTTTGTTTAGAACTGAATGGAGCTGAATCTGAATGGCTGAATCGATCAGTGCGTTTGTTTTGGTCTGAATCGGTAAGACAAACGAAATGAACTAAGTCGATTTTTTGGTGAATGAAATTTGAATGAAGTAAAAAAAAATTAAAAAAAATATTAACTATTATTGTAAGACCCCGAATTTTATGAAATAAAAGTATTCAAATTTTCTATTTAGTAAATAGTTAAATTGATAAAACGTTAAAGTTAAGGGTGATATGTGAATTTTTTTTCAAAATAAGCAAGTGGCTATAAAATACTTATTATTGTCGGGGAATATTCGTTTTTATCGAAATATTCTTGTTGTCAAGGGAATATTCGTATTTACCGGTAGCAGTACATTGTGGGCCCTATAATGTAATAAGCGTCGAATGAAGAAAATGACAAATTTGAGTTTTTATAAATAACAACAGTAATAAGTACTGCAATTAACAATCATTGGAATATCCGGTAAAGTAAAGTAAAATGCTATGGCGTTGTGGCACAAAGGCGGTAGATCACAGTATTTTTGAATTATTGATTCTTACGTAAGAAGACACTACTCAATAATTGTTACAGTAATTACTGTTCAATACTTTATTTTATTGAATCAATAATTGCTGCGTTGATATTTTATATTATTGTTGTTTCAATAATTATCACTGCACAATATTTCCCATTATCGGATCAATAATTCATATTATTTGAATAATATTATTATATGAGATAGCATTATTGGCAATGTCTAGAAAATTCTGTCAAGGAGATGTTTGGTCACCTAATTAAGGCATGAGAAGGAAAAATCCTTATCTAAAGCCCCTCTTTCCGAGAACTACCGTTGTCATAATTGTGATTCTGTAATATTATTTGTGAATAATTAATTATTGATTTATATGATAAGAAAATATTTATTTGATGTGAATATAAATGATGAATTAATTTATTTTATGTGGTTATTAATAAAGGAATTAATATTGAGGTATTTTATCAGTATTTTGTCGGATTGGAGGTATTAAAAGATCAAATCAGTGTTCTTACAGCTCTATTGTGTGAGTTATAATTTTAATTCGAATAGTTGGATCATTGTGATTTTTGGATATGTTATACATATATAAGTTGAGTATATGTCCACAAATTTTGAACCGTTAAAAATGAACGTATAATTTGTTATGAATTTTAAGAGGTGACTGATTCGAAAATTAGGTTTATTAATCATTTTGGTGGAAAATTCTAGAATTAGTGGGCCCCACTTTTGGTTGGTGAAGAAATGTGCTAAATTTTATTTCAAATGTGGTGGGTGACAATAGTAGCAGCAAAGCCATCGTGTAGTGTGTCAAGTCCGCCTTGCACATCTTAACATTTTCCTATAAATAGTAGGCTAAGTTAGAATTGAAAATCACACCGTAAACATAAGTTTTCTCTTTTCTCTCTATATTATCGAGTGTATTTTGTGAGTATTTAGATACTTTGTGAGTTTTTATTTATCGATTGCAAGTTTCCTTCATTTTTATACCGATATTATTAGATCGTAAAATCGCTTTATTTTGAGGTAAAGGAATTTTAAGGATTTTTATGTTTTTCAGTTTCGTAATTTTTCTAACCCTCAAAAATTCTGAAAAAATTTGAAATGATAATTTGATGAGTTTTCTTGATTGTGTCCAAAAATGGTGATTTTTGGATGTATAGATTAAGAGTTATGAATTTTGTGAGAAAAGACTATTTTAAAAGTAAACCCTTATAACTCCTTGTGGTTAACTCCAAAATTGGTAAAATTTTTATTGGGAGTACATGTATATAACAGAAGTATACTCTATAAATTTTGGAATTTTTGGACAAAAGTACAATTTATGATAAATATCTAAATATTCGACTTTTTTGGCCATATAAAAAATAGTAAATGAATTTTAAAACTTCTGAGAAAAATATATGTTCAATATAGAACTATATTATGCTAAATCCCAGGAAAAAAAATTGTTTGTACTGATTTGGTATTTTTTATGAAAATGGACTAGTTATGAATAAATAAATTAAATATGTTATGAAAAGTAAGAAAATGAGAAAATAAGATTTTATGGCTTGAGAATCCTATATGAGGTATATGCAGATTTTTGATGAGTGTTTTGGTTATTGGTGATGAAATCTTATGAGTTTGGCATTTTAGGATGATTAAATGCATTATTTAGTAAAGTGTAAACAATTAAAATAAATTGTTTATATGTTTAAGAAATGTTATTCTTTCAATATCATTATACCGAAATATTGATATGAATTTTATTATGGAATTTCTACCTTTTTTATGTCGGGGTTACTATTCATGAGTTACTATTCACGGGGTACTATTCACGACAAAATTGGTTTCTTTTTCTGACCAAATTATCGTTGATTTATGAATCTTACTCTTGAAATTAAATCCATGTGTTGATTATATTGTTTTCATTATCATATATAACATTTTTATAACCCTAATGATGATATTTCTCTTTGACTTGAGTGTAAAGATGGGTAGATTATTGGTATGATCATGACTATGGGTTCTCTTTGGCCAGTAGTGCAAAGTTGAATTGTTGACTGGTATGATCTTGACCATTGAATTTATAATTGAATATTTTTAGCTTAAGTGCAAAAGTGAATTGATCAACATGGTTATAACTATGGTTTATATAAATTCTGAAATGATTATGTATTTCTTTGAGATATTAATATCTTTGGCCTGTAGTGCAAAGATGAATTATTGATGAATATCTTTGGCCTGTAGTGCAAAGATGAATTGTTGTTGAATATCTTTGGCCGTAGTGAAAAGATGACCTGTTGTTGAATATCTTTGGCTAGTAGTGCAAATATGAACTGTTGACGAATATCTTTGGCCCGTAGTGCAAAGATGAACTTATCAGTATGATTATGAACAGAAACTGTGATTTGATATAACCATGATCTCTGATGTTTCAGGTAAAGACAGGTGATAAAAATTATCTTCATTCCGGATGAGAAGGGAATTTAGAACTACAATTATGATTATGAGTTATATACGTGATTGTGGACATAAACCTGTTGATTGATGTTCTGAGGATAAAACATTGTTGGTGGACTTTTAACGTGGAGAAGATAATAGACTTTATAGTCTATTTGATTCTTTTAATGGATTGCTTTCGTTCACCGCAACTATGGTTGAAATTTTTATCATCTACCATATGTTCTAAATCTCGATTTATTATCGATTTAAGACTATTGATAATTTATTTATCTTTAGTCATGATATTCTTTACTGGGCTAGTTGTGCTCACCCTTTTGCTTCACAATTCCTTTCAAGTAATAAGAGTGTAGCTGGGTCGAGCGGGGGTAACAGGGAAATAGAACGGTGGTTTCCAGTGGTGGAAGTTCTCCCTAAACAGTATAGAAAAGTGTGTAATATTTTATACATCATTTAGTAGTTATATTTGGTGAATCAAATAGGGTGAGGCGAACCCAACGTTGGAAGGGTGTTTTGCCACTATCATTCAAGATGTCTAGTGACATACAACCCCGTGTTATCATAAGACAGGGTTGTGCACATCCACTTGCTGAGTATATCTACGAGCACTACCTATATGATCTTGGAGTTTATTTGAAATATAATTTTCAACTGGAGATAGTGGAGATAATTATATGTTAAGAGAAGACTCACCATTGGAAAGAACATAATAGTAATCTTCTCATTTTTCTTTGGGGTCTATTGGGTCAACCAAGGATAATTCTGTAGACATATGATCTATCATAACCTAAACGCATAGCCTCCCATGTATGAAGGTTTCTTTGAGCACTTCCCAAATGTTTTAATTTCTAAAACAGTTTTTGACTATACCTTTATGTAAAGTGCCATTGTGACGTGCTATCCAAGGTTGGGATGAGAGTCACAGTTGGTATATATTTGTATCAAAACTCACAGCATATGTGTTATTGTATTTTGCACGACAATTATTGTAATAAAGTTGTAGTTGTTTTATGTACTATGTATTTGGCGACTCAGAATAGGTTGGATGGATTGGACCTATTTTGGGGGTGTCACAGTTATATTAAGTAATATTAAATAAAGTTACAACAATTTTGAATTTTTTTAGAGGGGGTAAAATAATAAAGTTTTGTCATTCAGATGTTTCAGACATGTCAATTATCAAACAATTTTTTTCATTCAAATTCAGATTCAACTCATTCAGATTCAGATTCAGTTCATTCAGATTAAGATTCAGATTTATTTAGTTTTTATCAAACACCGCCCTAGTCTCTTGCTTAACATTAATTAATTCTAAAATTAAATAAAATGACATGTGTCAAAATTTAAGTGGGGGGACACAAGGGCTACAGGGAATTTGGGGACAGAGGATCTGCTCTCGTTCCAGACACAAACTATCTTTCCTGACTGTCCAATCGCAGATATGACGGTGAAAATTATTCCCCATCCACAGTTTAATATAACTGAGTCTGCACAACTAAAGCGCGAATTTAAAAATTACCAAAACGCCTTTCAAGATCTGCATTTTAATAGTACTGACGGTAAATTTGAAAATATTAAATATATTATCATAATATTAAAATTAGTGACATTTTTATAGTATTCTCGTCTATATTTTAATTGTGCAAATGATAAAGATACATTTTAATTAACATTTTTAACGGATGACTCACCATTTTTCTCTCGGTCACTTTTTTTTCTTCTTCCTCTTCCTATAGTCTACTTTCTTCGCCTGATTCAACTTTTCAATTCCTCCTTTACTTAATCTAATTTCTCACTCTAAAACACTTTATCTCCTAAACAAGAAATACCAAATTTTAAGTTTGCTCTCACTCTTTTGGAAAACATGCCATTAAATATGAAAAAAAGTGTTAAAAGGACCTTTACCCCATTTTGAAATATTGTATATTGTCAACATTACCCCATTAAATTTTAAAAAAATTAAATTGACTCACTAATTAAAAGTGTATATATGATTTTTCCTTCATGGGTATGCTCAAAATCGAAATGGGACTGTGATTCAGAGGCTTTTTCTTCATAAATTTGTTCGATAATGAAATAGGTCTGAGAATTAATGGCTAGGAACGTTAACATAATTTGATCTAGCTAATTTGGGTTGTTATGGGTTATTTTGATGATATTTTTGATCTTGTTTTTGTTGTTTTTGTTGTTTTTCTTTCTTTTGTGGTTGGTGTTGTTGCTTTGATAATCTTGATCTAAAACAGATGGTGTGTATCAAAAAATTTAAAGGAAAAAACAAAATAGCAGCGGAGAAAGAGAAAATGGTGATCGAAAAAAGGAGAGAGAAAAGAACGAAAAAAAGGAAAATAAGATAGAGAAAATGGTGGTCAAAGAAAGAGGGAGGAAAATGGTGACCAATCTTTTTTTTAAGCCACGTAGGAAATTACTTGTTTTGTTTTATTTTTTTTAAAGCTACGTAGGAAAGTTGAACAAATTATTTGACGTCCGTCTGTGAAATTGGACGTAATGACCCGATTAATTTTTTAAAAAAAGTTTAGTGGGTCAATTCTATTTTTTAAAGTTTAGTGGGCTAATAACTTAATGCTGACAACACGACAATTACTGTGACGCCCCCAAAATCGATATACATCACCTATTCTGAGTCGTCAAATACATGGTACAAAATTAAAATACAACTTAATTATACAACAGTCGTGTAAAATACGACTTAACATATGCTGTGAGTTTTAATACAAATATTATCATCTAGACAATATACAAACTCAATGAGGTCCTCATTACATTTATTATCACACTATTTCATAGAATAGTGAGGACTACTAATCTTTATTATCCGGACCATCACTCGTTCTCGACTAGTCCCTCGCCACGTTCTCATTTTCTCAAGAGAACAATGAAAGCAAAAGGGTGAGCTCAACTAGCCCAAGAAGAAATATTATGACTAAGATAATGCGTAATAAATTATCATTAGCCTTCAACAAAGATGTTAAACCGATAAAATATAACAAACATTAAGTTTAGCTGCGGTGAACAAAGCAATCCATTAGAAGAGTCAAGTAGAGAATAAAATCTACTATCTTCTATGATTTAAAAGGTTTTTCATGACTTTTATCGCTGAGACTTAGCTTAATAAATAATCCACATCATCCCTGCACTACGGCTAAGGATATTCATTAGTATCACAATCACAAATTATCCATGCACTACAGCCAAGGATATTCGTGTATTCATCAATGGTCATGATCATACCAACAACTGTCCATCCATGCATTACGGGTCAATGATGACTTTTTCCATATCATTTGTAACATTACGGTCATGATTACATCGAATAATCCCTGGTTATAATCATACCAAGTCCAACTATGTACTACAGGCCACAGATGACTTTCAACATAATATAAATATGAGGATGATGACAATGATATAAGAATTCAATAAAACAAGTTCAAGAATTAATTTATCCAGGAACTAATAATGTCCAAATTGTCAACATGATACTTCTTTGTAGAGTAACATTCAAGAATGCTCAGAAGAATATTTTCATGAAAAGATATTCCACTAATTTTACTTCCCTCATCATTTCAATACTCCACAAAAATCCACTAACATATATAAATATATAAAATACCTCATAAAATCACATTAATAATTTTAACAACATTTATCACCTTTATTATAATTCACAATATTAATCGACCAGGTCGTTCCCAGGAAAGATGGGACTTTCCAATAAGGATTTCTCCCTATCAAGCGCGTTAATTAGGTGACCAAACCTCTCCTCGATGTAACTTCTAGATATCATTAATATTGCAAATAATAATATTAATAACTTTGTCGTCTCAATTATTGATTTAATAATATATAAAAATATCGACAATACTTGAATCAAATAACGTGAAATACTATGCAATAATTACTATAGCAATAATTGAACAAAATTGAGTGACTTCTCACGTAAGCATCAATAATCAATACGGTAGTATCATCTTTGCAACTATATAGATATCGTATTTCTTTTAACACCGGGTGTTTCAACAGTTAACGGTAAAACTTCCGCCGTTATTTTTATAAAGTATTTTTTTCGTTTTCAGAATTCGACAATAATTCTGTTGTGGGGTCCACCAATGATTTTGCCGTTATACGAATATTCCCTGTTAAAATGAATATTCCCCGACCAATCGAATATTATATAACAACTTGCATACTTTACAAAATTTATAAATATTACCCACAATTATAACATTATATCAAATTCATTCCATAATATTCAAAAATGATATTTATAGAAAATTCATCTTTATTCAAAAAGTTGGGGTCTCACAATCATCACATCCCAACCCTTTGCCCGAAGCATCACTTCAGAGATGACAAATCCTCCGAGCCAAATGGTATTGTCGTAGCGGTCTTTGAAATGAGTCTCCTCTTGAGTTCTTGAAAACTCTTCTCACATTCTTCGCTTCCAATCGAACTTTGTATCTTTCCGAGTCAGCTGAGTTAATGGAGTAGCTATTCGAGAAAATCCTTCCACGAATCTTCGATGATAACCAGCTAAGCCGAGAAAGCTACGTACTTTGGTCACTGATTTAGGTTGCTCCCAGCTTTGAATTGCTTCAATCTTTGTTGGGTCAACAGATATTCCATGACTTGATACTACGTGCCCAAGGAATGCTACTTCCCTCGCCGCGAACTCATATTTCTTCAACTTGGCATAAAGCTTGTATTCACGAAGCTTTTGGAGTGTCAGCCTCAAGTGTTGTTCATGATCTTCATGGCTTTTGGAATAAATAAGGATGTCATTAATAAAGACGACCACAAAGTGATCCAAATATTCTTTGAATACTCGGTTCATCA
This sequence comes from Panax ginseng, assembly GCA_020205605.1. Lineage (NCBI taxonomy): Eukaryota > Viridiplantae > Streptophyta > Magnoliopsida > Apiales > Araliaceae > Panax > Panax ginseng. The sequence goes on from CM035138.1 coordinate 25,062,092, forward strand.
TATCCATGAAGGCAGCAGGAGCATTAGTCAATCCAAAGGACATTACTAGGAATTCATAATGCCCATACCGAGTTCTGAAAGCCGTCTTTGGAATGTTATCAGTTCTAATCTTCAATTGGTGAGATCTGGAACGAAGATCAATCTTTGAAAAGAATTTGGCTCCTTGCAATTGGTCAAACAGGTCATCAATACATGGCAATGGGTACCTATTTTTGATGGTGACATGATTCAACTCCCGATAATCAATACAAAGTCGCATACTCCCATCTTTCTTTCTTCACGTAATAGAACAGAGCACCCCAAGGAGGAGGCGATTAGGACGAATAAAACCAATGTCTAACAATTCTTGCAATTGGGTCTTTAACTCCTGAAGTTCAATAGAGCCATTCGATATGGGGCTTTGGAAATGGGTTTGTATCTTTGGGTTCAAGGTCGATACAAAATTCAATTTCACGCTCGGGGTAGCAGGGAAGTTCTTCGTGGAATACGTCAGGAATTTATTAACAATAGAAATATCATTCAAAAATCGACGTATTTTTGTTTAGATCCGTGACATGAGCTAAGAAAGCTTGACATCCGTTTTTTAATAAACGAATAGCTTTATGGGTTGAGCTGACTGTGATTGATTTTAATGGTTTGGTCGCTTGAATTCGCCTAATAGGTTGATTAGGAATATGAAAGCTAACAACCTTAGGAAAACAATCAATTTTAGCATGATGAGTAGTTAACCAATCAATCCCTAGAATCACATCAAATGCAAGTATTTTCAATGAAATAAGATAGACAGGTAATGTGAGGGTACCGATTTGAACCAAACAAGACTTATAAACAGTGGATGTAATAAAAGTTTCTCCCAACGGAGTTTACACAAATAAGTCAAAGTCTAATTTCTCCGGAGTTAAATTTAATCGTTGAGCGCAAGTAAGAGAAATAAAAGAATGGGTAGAACCGGTATCAAATAAAGTATAGACTTCGCTGGAGTTTATGATAAGCTTACCCGTGATGACCTCATTCGGGTTCCTTGCTTTCGGGAGGTCACAACAAACGCTCTCCCTTGCACTACCGGCTTTGACTTTTCTGGAACGGCCTTTGGTGCCTCCATCCTAGCTGAACTTGTCTTCGGTGAACGACAAAATCGGGCTAAGTGACCTTCTCTTCCACAATTATAAAATACTTTGGACGGCATCCGCAGTTTGAACTGATGTGTCCCTCCCCTCCGTATTGGAAGCATATGATAGGTGGTCGTTCTCCTTCCTTAACAACGGGTGCTGGTGCTGACGTCTTTCCATCGTTGTTGAATCTACTCTTCTTGAAATGTCCATTCTTATTATTTTGGCCCTGATTACCACCAAAGTGGTAACCACTTCTGGCCTGTTGATTCCCTCCATGCTTGTTGTCACCGCTTCGATGACTGCTCTCACTGGTATTATCATTTTGTCGGCTGCTCTCTTTTGGTTGCGTTGACTCTTTATCGCGTTCTACTAACTAAGCCCTATTTACAACATCTGAATACAAACACAGTTTATGAGAAATAAGATGGTGACGTATCTCTGGCTTTAAACCTCTTAAAAACATTCGCGTCATTCTCTCTTCATTATCCACCAAGTGGGACGCAAACCGAGACAAATCGCAAACTTAGCTTCGTACTGCGACACGATCATATTATTCTGCTCCAACTTGATGAACTCTACCTCTTTTATGTGACGAATACTTTCGGGAAAGTACTTGTTGTTGAATAGTTCTTGAAACTTCTCCCAAGACATCTTCAAGCATGCGGGCAAAGTTGAGTACGCTTTCATCGATTCCCACCAAGAATCGCCTCTCCTTGCAACATAAAGGCGTAAAGGAACCTTTTGCTTCTGGAGCATCCCAAGACATCAAATATCTTGGTGATCCGCTTTATCCATGCTTCCGCCTTAAGTGGTTTTGCTCTCCAACAAACTCCGGTGGTCCCAGCTTTTTGAACTATTTAGCGGTGACCGTCTCGAGAGTTTTCAAATGTTTCCACCTACATTTTGGACAGAGCTCTCTCATTGTCATTGCATGAATTGCTTAAAGCCTCTGAAAATTTCATCATTCATCATTTGGTCAGTGTTGTTGTTTACATGAGGATTGTCGCCTTCTTAATGCACATTATCCTGATTATTGATATGTGGTGAATCAACGATCACCTGTGCTCCATTGCTATTCTCAACATTCTCGGATATCATTTTCAGATATCGCCACAAAACAAAGGTTAATTGACATGTAACATATTATCCTATATTATTCTTACCGACCAATTAAATACCAAATAAACTTAGGTAGGTCATACTAACGGAAGGAATTTCTCCGCCTCCCTCCTAGTTCTATTCTCACATCTTAGCCGAGATCATATCCCTAAGCGTTTTATACCCAACTGTGACGCCCCCAAAATTGGTATACATCACCTATTCTGAGTCGCCAAATACATGGTACAAAATTCAAATACAACTTAATTATACAACAGTCGTGTAAAATACGACTAAATATATGCTGTGAGTTTTAATACAAATATTATCATCTAGACAATATGCAAACTCAATGAGGTCCTCATTACATTTATTATCACACTATTTCATAGAATAGTGAGGACTACTAATGCTATTATCTCGGACCATCACTGCTTTCCGACTAGTCCTCGCTACGTTCTCATTTCCTGAAGAGAACAATGAAAGCAAAAGGGTGAGCTCAACTAGCCCAATAAGAAATATTATGACTAAGATAATGCAAAATAAATTATCATTAGCCTTCAACAGTGTTAAACTGATAAAATATAACAAACATCAAGTTTAATCGCAAATGAACAAGCAATCCATTAAAAGAGTCAAGTAGAGAATAAAATCTACTATCTTCTATGATTTAAAAGGTTTTTCATGACTTTTATCACTGAAACTCAGCTTAATAAATAATCTACATCATCCCTGCACTACGGCCAAGGATATTCATTAGTATCACAACCACAAATTATCCATGCACTACAGCCAAGGATATTCGTGTATTCATCAATGGTCATGATCATGACAACAACTGTCCATCCATGCACTACGGGTCAATGAGGACTTTTTTCACATCATTTGTAACATTACTATCATGATTACAATCGAATAATCCACGGTCATAATCATACCAAGTCCATCTATGCACTACAGGCCACAAATGACTTTCAATATAATATAAACATGAGGATGATGACAATGATATAAAAATTCAATAAACAAGTTCAAGAATTAATTTATCCAGGAACTAATAATGTCCAAATTATCAACATGATACTTCTTTGTAAAGTAACACTCAAGAATGCTCAGAAGAATATTTTCATGAAAAGATATTCCACTAATTTCATGGAGTATATGTAACACCCCAGTCCCACATCGAAAGATAGGGAAAAAATTTGTCAGCATATAAGTAAATAAGTTACTACCAATAGTACCTTCAAGTCATGACCTTTTGGGAGCCTGTGGTGGGCTAAGATGACCCAAAAAGATACTATTGGGCTAGTAGTTTGAGGCCTTATTTTGATGAATTTGATTCGATTCGGACTTGGGATTTGACCCGAGAATTGTTTCGGACTCGGGATTTGACCCGGGTTGTTTCATATGGTATCGAGCCGACTCTCAAAGCTCGGGTCAGTTATCCGATCGGTTCACGGAGGTGGGGACACGAAGAAGGTGGTGGTATTATCCCACAATGGAGAGATGGAGGTTGGGAGGTGGGGACACGAAGCCGGTACAGTATTATCCCACAATGGCTAGAGAGGCAAAGATCTTTGGGTTGTGTGTGATCGGTTACGATGGGGACGCCGGAAATTTAAGTGGGGAGTTTGTAATAACTCCCAGGTCCCACATCGAAAGATAGGGAAAAATTTGTCAAGATATAAGTAAATAAGTTACTACCATAAGTACCTTCAAGTCACGACCTTTTGGGACTCTGGTGGGCTAAGATGACCCAAGAAGATACTATTGGGCTAGTAGTTTAAGGCCTTATTTTGATGAATTTGATTCGATTCGGACTTGGATTTGACGAAAATTATTTCAACTCTGGATTTGATTCGGGTTGTTTCAAAGATAGAAGTCAAAACTTTAACCATTTGAGTATAATAAAGAATGGAATAACAAAAGAAATCACCAGGAATGCGATAATCGCATGCATGAAAAGTTATTCCAACAAAATAATAAATAATGGAATTGTGTCATGTAGAACGCACCGAAAGGATATTCCAACGTAATAATAAATAATGGAATGTGTCATGCGCAGAACGCATCGGCTGTGATGTTCCAATGTAATAATGAACAACGGAATCAGTCATGCGTAAACTCACGCATGTGATGTTCCAATGTAATAATGAACAACGAAATCAAAGTCATGCGTAAACTCACGCATGTGATGTTCCAATGTAATAATAAATAATGGAATAATGTAAGAATTTCACCAAGTATAGGTATCCACAGATACAAAAGTTATTCCAAATGTAATAATAAAGAATGGAATAACAAAAGAATTTCACCAATAAAAAAGAAGGAATACCCCTAACGAGTACAACAAATAATATCCCTTACCGTAAAAGAAGAGTATTTTGAATTGGTAGAGGCGAGGATATACTCAAGGAAAACTTGCACCACGCCAAAGCTTTCTTAAACTCTAAGGAAATACGCCAAGATTATAGAAGAAGAACTCTATATATAGTTTTTTCTCTAGAGTTTCAATTGAATTTGTAAGAAATAATAAAGGAATGAGCTTCATTTATAGAAGAATGGAATCGATAAGAATTAATTCATGAACGGTCCGTATTGATTTACTTTAAACGGACGTTCAGGATTGGTTTACAATAAAATATAATATATTCTATTTATAATCTAATAAAACGAATAACTTTATAAAAGTATTTTATTTTATATAAAAAGATTTTACTACGCAAACACTACGCAGTAATTATGCAAAACACTATGCATAATAAAATATAATATATTCTAATTATTGTCTAATAAAATGTATAACTTTATAAAAGTATTCTCGCTTTTATATAAAAAGATTTTACTATTAGTCTAATAAAACGTAATAACTTTATAAAAGTATTCATTTTATATAAAAAGTTTTTCTATTTTATTACATTAATAATACTAATTAAACAAAACTCATCATCATTATTATAATTCACAATATTAATCGACTGTGTCGTTCCTACGAAAGAGGGGCTTTCAATAAGAATTTTTCCTATTGACGCCGTTAATTAGGTGACCAAACCTCTCCTCGATGTAACTTCTAGACATCGTTAATATTGCAAATAATAATATTAATAACTTTGTCATCTCAATTATTGATTATAAAATATTGACAATAATTGAATCAAATAACGTGAGATACTATGCAAAGAATTTCATTGAATAATAATTGAACAAAACCGAGTGACTTCTCACGTAAAGCATCAATAATCAATACCAGTGTACACTGCATGTAACTACGCCAGACATCGTACTTTTAACACCGGTGTTTCAACAGCTAATCTGTAAAACTTTCGCCATTATTTTCATAAAGTATTTTTGTCGTTTTCTTAATCCGACAATAATTCCGTTGTGGGGTCCACCAATGATTGTGCCGTTGTACAAATATTTCCTATTAAAACGAATATTCTCCGACCAATCGAATATTATATAACAACTTACGTACTTTGCAAAATTTATAAATATTGCCCACAACTATAACATTATATCAAATTCATTCCATAATATTCAAAAATGATATTTATAGAAAATTCATCTTTATTCATAAAAGTTGGGGTCTTACAACTACAATGGGTAAAGGTTGATGAGTGGATTTTATACCCATGAATCAAATTTGTTTGAGTTTAATGTGTTGTTAGTTTTGAAGTGTTTGTGATCATTTTAATTATGTATTTATTGATCGTTTTGTTTTATAGGAATCATGATATGGGATGAGCATTGAATTACTTAGAGAAAGAAAGCATAGAAAAAGGAACATGGCATCAAATCTGGTGGATGGCAAGAACGCTGTGTAAGTTTCAGAGCTTGGTACGCAAGCGTGGATGTTCCAGTAGATTTCAAATTATAGCAGATAGAGGCACCACAAATACCGAATTTGCTGTGGATTTCGGAATTGAAAGGCGCTCTATCACGACAAACGTTCCACGGAGTACTACACCTAGTGCGGTCGCGCAAGGTCGGGTTAACAGAGTCAACGATCTACAATTTAATAGTGTTTGGCAAGGAAATCTGCAAGGAGATTGGCTTTGGTTAAATCTTTTTGGAGAAGGATTTTATGAGACATATAAAAGGGAAGGTAATTCAGTCATTAAAGAGAGGATTATCAAACCCTAGTTTTTGGGAAGAAAAGCAAAGAGGCTTAAATCAAGATTTTATCGAGAAGAAAGGCCACTATTGAAGAGCAAGACAGGGACAATGATTCCTTCACATCTTTAATTTGTAATTTCTGGATGATGATTTATTTGTGGATGATGAGTTTTATTTCAATTATGAACTAAACTTTTATTTAGGATTGCAAAGGAACTTGATGAGTAGCTTAAATTAATATATTTTCTTGAGAATTATTATTGATTTATATTGGATTGTCTATTATATCTTGTGCATAACTACTTAATTGCTTGGCTAGTAATTAGTGGGATAATTTATATAAAATTGATAAATGAAACATGGATTTATATCTAGATATAATAGAATAAGATTATGATTTCTGCATATGTTGGAACTTGTAATTTGTGTATAGGATAGAAATATACATATATGTCTTATGTGATCTAAAAGAGAACATGTGCTTGAAATTCTTGTTAATTCCAATTCACGTAGAGATATAATAAGTTGATTAGCTAGGGTGTTCTTTCTAGTTCTAATTCTTATTGGATTTAGGAGGATTTGTTTATAAGTATTGAAAGATGCTTATGGATACTAATGAGTTCTTGATCAACAATCCATGTTAACTGATTTAATTCATAAAGAAATATTGACATTAAAGTGAATCATCAAGGGAAGTTGTGATCCTAAAAAGTGTCATCAACATGTAAATACATTAATCTAAAAAGTGTCAATATGACCTAACTTATCAAATATATATAACAAATATAAACAAATGTTCCATAAATAATACAATGATTTACAAAACTCGTACAACTCCACTAAATTAAATTTTTTTACAATATGAACAAAATATGTACAAATGATCTATAATTAAATGAATAAAATCTATAAAATAATCTATAATATGTATGATGAGGATCATTAGGCGGGGGTGGACAGTGTCGTTCTGGTGTATAAAAATTATCTTCGTTATCACCCACTCGACATCGGAATCACCACCATAATCGGCATCACCAACCCTCTCGGTATTACAACTTTGTTGATAAAATTAAAATATAAATCATTAGACCGTATGAGAAAATTAAAGAAACGGTTAAATAAAAATAAAATAATATGTAAAATACCTAAGTAGTCGATGGCTGACTCCCCATCGGACCAAAAACCTCCAACATTATGGTAACCACCATCTGGAGCACCTTGTCACGTATTGCGACGAACTGCTCCTGCGGTAATCTCGTAATATCTACGGTGGCCTTTGATGCAATATCTCGAGCTAGCTGGTGAAGGCGAGCACGATTAGGCAAATTCTGATTATAATTAATCGGATCCGTACAAAACGTCTCCGACACTGCTACCATGAGCCTCTGAAATAGCTCGTTGTCCACGTTAACGCCTATATGAGATGGTCTATGAAACATCCCAGGTCCGAAATAAATCTCGGGTCAAATCCTAGATCCGAATCGAATCAAATCCATTAAAATAAGGGCTTAAACAATTGGCCCAATAGTATCATCTTGGGTCATCTTAGCCCACCATAGGTTCACCCAAAAGATCATGACTGAAGTTACTATTAGTAGTTACTTAATTACATATATATAGAGACAAATTTTTTTTATATCTTTCGATGTGGGACTAGGGTGTTACAAACTCCCCCATTTAAATTTCTGACGTCCCTGTCAAAACCGATCACACACCATTGTGGGGATAATACCACCAACTTTCGTGTTTCCACCTCCAACAACTCGATCAGATGACCCGACCCGAGCTTTTGAGAGTCGGCTCTGATACCATATGAAACAACTCGAGACAAATCCCGAGTCCGGAACAAATCTCGGGTCAAATCTCAAGTCCGAATCGAATCAAATCCATCAAAATAAGGCATGAAACCACTGACCCAATAGTATCATCTTGGGTCATCTTAGCCTTCACAGGCACACCCAAAAGGTCATGATTAAAAGTACTATTGGAAGTTACTTAATTCCTTATATAAAGATAAATTTTTCTCATATCGTTCGATGTGAGACTGGGATGTTATAGTCCAACAGCGCCTATGGAATTTTAATTTATTATTTATTTTATTTTATTTATTTATTTGATATGATTTAAGTTATTTAATGTAGTTTTATTTTCTTTTTTAAAAAATTAATTTTGTATTACATTATATTATATAATTTAATTTCATTAAATTATTTTATTTTATTTTTTTTATATCAATTAATTTATTTTAGTAGTAAAAAATTAAGTAAATGCTACTTAGTTTATTTTAATATTGAAAAACTAATTAAATAATATATAAATACATTAAGGACCCATATATTTTGCAATTGAATAATTCTTACAAAAATTTTGTTTGGAATTCCGTCAGAAATAGCTAGCAAATATACCTACCCAAAACATAAATTCATTCTCAAATGAGTCAAGTTACACAATATTAGTCCTTAATTGATCATTAACCAAAATCATATGTAAGCTATGCAGTCCCAATTCGAATGTTCAGTCCCAAAACACTATATCAGTTCCAAAATGAGTCAAGCTAGCTATAATCAATCCTAAAACACAATATCAGTCCAAAATGATCATTTACCAAAATCATATATAAGCTAGGTTGTGACACCCCCAAAATAGGTCCAATCCATCCAACCTATTCTGAGTTACCAAATACATGGTACAGAAAACAACTACAACTTTATTACTATAATTGTCGTGCAAAATACTACAACACAAATGTTGCGAGTTTTGATACAAATATATACCAACTGTGACTTTGGACACCCACTTGGATAGCATGTCACAAAGGGACCTTACCCAAAGGTACAGTCAATAACTGTTTTAGAAATTAAAATCTTTGGGAAGTGCTCAAGAAAATATTCGTACATGGGAGGCCATGCGTCTAGGTTATGATAGATATCATATGTCCACAGAATTATCCTTGGTTGACCCAATAGACCCCAAAGAAAAACGAGAAGATTACTATCATATTCTTTCCAATGGTGAGTCTTCTCTTGAAATATCATTATCTCCGCTGTCTCTAATTGAGAATTATACTTCAACCAAACACCAAGATTATATAGGTAGTGCTCGTAGATATACTCAGCAAGTGGATGTGCACAACCATGTCTTATGATAATACGAGGTTGTATGTCATTAGACATCTTGTACGATAGTGGTAAACCACCATTCCAACGTTGGGTTTGTCTCACCCTATTTGATTCACCAAATATAACTACTAAATGATGTATAAAATACAACACATTTTTCTATACTGTTTAAGGAGAACTTCCACCACTAGAGACCACCGTTCTATTCCTCATTTCCATTTCGAAAGCTACACTCTTATTACCTTAAAGAAATTGTGAAGCAAAAGGGTGAGCTCAACTAACCCAGTAAAGAATATCATGACTAAAGATAAATAAATTATCAATAGCTTTCATCAGTAATAAATCAGAGATTTAGAATATATGGTAGATGATAAAAAATTTCAACCATAGTTGCAGCGGAACGAGCAATCCATTAGAAGAGTCAAATAGACCATAAAGTCTATTATATTCTCCATGTTAAAAGTCCACCAATAATATTTTATCCATGTAACATCAGTCAACAGTTTCTTTCCACAATCACGTATATAACTCATAATCATAATTGTAGTTCTAAATTCATCTTCTTATCCAAGACAAAGATAATTTTCATCACATGTCTTTACCTGAAACATCAAATATCGTGGTTATACCAAATCACAGTTCCTGTTCATAATCATACTAATAAATTCATCTTTGCACTACGGGCCAAAGATATTCGTCAACAGTTCATCTTTGCACTACAGGCCAAAGATATTTAACAACAGATCATCTTTGCACTACAGGCCAAAGATATTCAACAACAGATCATCTTTGCACTACAAGCCAAAGATATTCATATCTCAAAGAAATATATAATCATACCAGTCAATAATTCATCTTTGCACTACTGGCCAAAGAGAACCCATAGTCACGATCATACCAATAATCTACCCATCTTTACACTCAAGTCAAAGAGAAATATCATCCTTAGGGATATAAAAATGTTATATATGATAATAAAAATAATATAATCAACATATAGATTTAATCTCAAGAGTAAGATCCATAAATCAACGATAATTTGGTCAGAAAGAAACCAATTTTGTCGTGAATAGTAACTCGTGAATAGTAACTCATGAATAACAACCTCGACATAAAAAGATAAAGTTTCACAATAAAATCCATATCAATGTTTATAATACCTTAATCCAAATGTTATAAATCACTTAATAATCTCATAATCTAATATTACAACATTATTTTAATCATTTCTTAAACTTATAAACAATTTATTTTAATTATTTACACTTTTCTAAATAATGTATTTAATCATCCTAAAATGTCAAACTCATAAGATTTCATCACCAATAACCAAAACTCTCATCAAAAATCTGCATATACCTCATATAGGATTCTCAAGCCATAAAATCCTATTTTCCAATTTTCTTACTTCACATAACATATTTAATTCATTTACTCATAACTAGTCTATTTTCATGAAAAATACCAAATCAGTTCCAAAAATATTCCTTTCTAGGATTTATCAGAATATAGTCTCATATTGAACATATATTTTTCTTGGAATTTTAAAAATTCATTTACTATTTTTCATATGGCCAAAACTGCCGAATATTTAGACATTTATCATAAACTGTACTTTTATCCAAAAATTCCGAAATTTACAAAGTATACTTCTATTATATATATGTACTCCCAATAACAATTTCACCAATTTTGGAGTTAACCACAAGGAGTTATAAGGGTTTACTTTTAAAATAGTTTTTTCTCATAAAATTCATAACTCCTAATCTATACATCCAAAAATGGCGATTTTTGGACACAATCTAGAAAACTCATCAAATTATCATTTCAAATTTTTTCAAAATTTTTGAAGGTTAGAAAAATTACAAAACTGAAAAACATAACAACCCTTAAAATCTCTTACCTCAAAAGAGCAATATTTCTGACTGGAACGTCGGATGTCAAGCCGAAGGAAACTTGCACTGAATAACAACTCTCCAAGTATCTAAATACTCACAAAAATACGCTCGATAATCTAGAGAGAAAGAAAATTTGTTTCTGGTGAGATTTTCAATTCTAACTTAAGCGCCTATTTATAGGAAAATTCTAGAACGCCAAAGGAGACTAAAATAATATTATTTTTTTTCTTCCATTCTACGCATACCTCATTCAAAGCCAAACATCTTTGAAGAAAAATAGCAGCGCACATGTATTCAACACCAACCAAAAGTGGGTCCCGCCCATAATTTAATAAAAAAAATCATTTTATTTTTCGAAACTTCAGTAATTCATAGAAAAAAGCCCGATTATCAGAAAAATACGAATTTTATGTCCATTCCACAGGAAATCGAATTCTCTACAACTTTGTAGCTTTAAGTTTTTTCAAATTCCAGACAGAAAATATCCGAAATCCACAAACGGGTGATTTTTAACACCTTTTAAAATTCATAACAAATCATGCGTTAATTTTTAACGGTTCAAAATTTGTGGACATATACTCAACTTATATATGTATAACATATCCAAAAATCACAACGATCCAACAATCGGATTAAAATTATAACTCACTTAATAGAAGCTTTAAGAACAGATTTGATTGATCTTTAATACATCCAATCAGATAAAATACCGATAAAACACCTCAACATTAATTCCTTCATTTATAACCACATAAATAAATCCATTATTTATATCCACATCAAATAAATATTTCTTTATCATATAAATCAATAATTAATTATTTACAACTAATATTATAGAATCACAATAATAATGAAAATGTGCGGTTCCCAAGAAAGAGGGCTTTTCGATAAGGATTTCTCCTCTTCGCTGCGTAATTGGGTGACCAACCTCTCCTTGATGTAACTTTCTAGACATTGCCAATAATGCTATCTAATAATATTATTCAAATAATATGAATTATTGATCGATAATGGGAAATATTGTGCGTTGACAATTATTGAAACAACAATAATATAAACTATCAACGCAACAATTATTGAATCAATAAAATAAAATATTGACAAAGTAATTACATGTAACAATTATTGAGTAAAGTGCATTCTACGTAAGAATCAATAATTCAAAAATATTATGCAATACCGTGTGCTTCTTTGCAACAACGCCATTATTTTTACTTTACCCACGGGTATTCCAATGATGTTAATTGTGAACGATTACTGTTATTATTTATAAAACTCAAATTTATCGTTTTCTTCATCCGACAGTTATTACATTATGGGGTCCACAAATGGTTGCGGCTAGTCGCATTTAATATTCCAAACAACAAGAATATTCCACGACCAAACGAATATTCCCCAACAACAATAAGTATTTTATAGCCACTTGCTTATTTTGAAAAAAAATTCACATATCACCCTTAACTTTAAACTTTTATCATTTTAACCATTTACTGAATAATAATTAGAAAAAAAATTGAATACTTTTATTTCATAAAATTCGGGGTCTTACAATCTCCCCTCTTTATGAAATTTTGTCCCCGAAATTTACGTACCTGGTATTTCAAAAAGTTGAGAATACCTTACTTTCATTTCAGATTTCATCTTCCTTGTCCTCATGATTTCTCCATTGCTCATCTCCTGTATTTCAGATATCATTCTAGAATACAGCTTCAAAACAAGGGTTAATTGAACAAATTAACATATCACATAATATCTCGATATTATGATTGGCCAACAAATAAGCTTAGGTATGACATACTAGCGAATGATTTACTCGTCTCTCCCCTCTTAGTTCTATTCCCCGATCTCCGCCAGAGACCATATCCCTAAGCTCTAATACCAACTGTGACACCCCCAAAATAGGTCCAATCCATCCTATCTATTCTGAGTTGCCAAATACATGGTACAGAAAATAACTACAACTTTATTACTATAATTGTCGTGCAAAATACTACAACACAAATGTTGCGAGTTTTTATACAAATATATACCAACTGTGACTTTGGACACCCACTTGGATAGCACGTCACAATGGCACCTTACACAAAGGTACAGTCAATAACTGTTTTAGAAATTAAAATCTTTGGGAAGTGCTCAAGGAAACCTTCGTACATGGGAGGCCATGCATCTAGGTTATAATAGATATCATATGTCCACAGAATTATCCTTGGTTGACCCAATAGACCCCAAAGAAAAACGAGAAGATTACTATCATATTCTTTCCAATGGTGAGTCTTCTCTTGACATATCATTATCTCCACTGTCTCTAATTGAGAATTATACTTCAACCAAACACCAAGATTATATAGGTAGTGCTCGTAGATATACTCAGTAAGTGGATGTGCACAACCCTGTCTTATGATAACACGAGGTTGTATGTCATTAGACATCTTGTATGATAGTGGCAAACCACCCTTCCAAAGTTGGGTTCACCTCACCCTATTTGATTCACCAAATATAACTATTAAATGATGTATAAAATACAACACACTTTTCTATCTTTGTTTAGGAGAACTTCCACCGCTTAGAGACCACTGCTTCTATTCCCTATTATTCCCCGCTTCGACCCAAATTTACACTCTTATTACACCGAAAGGAATTGTGAAGCAAAAGGGTGAGCTCAACTAACTCCAAGAAAGAATATCATGACTAAAGATAAATAAATTATCAATAGCCTTCATCAGTAATAAATCAGAGATTTAGAATATATGGTAGATGATAAAAATTTTCAACCATAGTTGCAGCGGAACGAGCAATCCATTAGAAGAGTCAAATAGACCATAAAGTCTATTATATTCTCCATGTTAAAAGTCCACCAATAATATTTTATCCATGTAACATCAGTCAACAGTTTCTGTCCACAATCACGTATATAACTCATAATCATAATTGTAGTTCTAAATTCATCTTCTCATCCAAGACGAAGATAATTTTCATCACATGTCTTTACCTGAAACATCAAAGATCGTGCTTATACCAAATCACAGTTCCTGTTTATAATCATACTAATAAATTCATCTTTGCACTACGGGCCAAAGATATTCGTCAACAGTTCATCTTTGCACTACTGGCCAAAGATATTCAACAACATGTCATCTTTGCACTACAGGCCAAAGATATTTAACAACAGATCATCATTGCACTACAGGCCAAAGATATTCAACAACAGATCATCTCAAAGAAATATATAATCATTTTAGAATTTATATAAATAATAATTATAACCATGTTGATCAATTCACCTTTGCACATAAGCTAAAGATATTCAATTATAAATTTAATGGTCATGATCATACCAGTCAACAATTCATCTTTGCACTACTGGCCAAAGAGAACCCATAGTCACGATCATACCAATAATCTACCCATCTTTACACTCAAGTCAAAGAGAAATATCATACTTAGGGTTATAAAAATGTTATATATGATAATAAAAACAATATAAACAACATATAGATTTAATCTCAAGAGTAAGATTCATAAATCAACGATAATTTGGTCAGAAAGAAATCAATTTTGTCGTGAATAGTAACTCGTGAATAGTAACTCATGAATAGCAACCTCGAAATAAAAAGATAAAGTTTCACAATAAAATCCATATCAATGTTTATAACACCTTAATCCAAATATTATAAATCACTTAATAATCTCATAATCTAATATTACAACAATATTTTAATCATTTCTTAAACTTATATGTGACGCCCCGAAAATAGGTATACAACACCCATTCTGAGTCGTCAAAATACATGGTACAGAAACAACTACAACTTTATTAATACAACATAAAAACTGTGAGTTTAAATACAAATATTGTCATTTAGACAATATCCACATTCAAATAAGTTCTCATTACAATTATTAATACAGTATTTTTACAAAATAGTGAAGACTACTAGAACCACTTCTAGAACCATCATTCCACACCCCGACTAGTACTCGCTACATTCTCGCCTCCTGAGAAGAAAAATGGAACAACAAGGAAAAGGGTGAGCTCAACTAGCCCAGTAAAGAACATTATGACCAAGATAATATAGAACAAATTATCCTTAGTCTTCAACAGGGAAAAATCTAATAGAATACAATAGACAACAAGTTTTAAATCAATATTCGCAGCGGAAACAATAATTCATAGAAGAGTTACGTAGAGAATAAAATCTACTATTATCTATGAATTTAAAAGTCCATCATCAATATTTTATCCCTGTAACATAAATCAATATATATCTGGAATCCAATATTCATCTTTGCACTACAGGCCAAAGATATTCACCAGATGGTCATGTTCATCTAAACACCTATTCATCTTTGCACTATGGGCCAAAGATATTCATCAGAAATCATTCATCTTTGCACTACAGGCCAAAGATATTCAGTAATATCATCATTTAGGACCGAGGATGATGAAAAATATTTTAAAGGAAACGAATCCAGTGAAACAAAATAACAAATATTAAGGATTCGTATTTCAGTTTATCCATGTCCAAAAATACCTCATAAATAATCATAGTGGAGTAAAATTCAAGAATGATCAAAACATGGATACAATCAAAGCTAGTATCCATAATAGATATTTTGGACGAAAAATAAAAATTTAATTTTTCTGTGAATAGTGTCGTATTCGTGAATAGTGTCGTATACGTGAATAGTAACTCCGACACCAAAAGATAGAAATTTCACAAGAAAATCATTATGCTTCGTGAATAGTACTCGTGAATAGTAACTCGTGAATAATAACTCATGAATAGTAACTCATGAATAGTAACCCCGACATGAAAAAGTTCCAAATTTGATAAAAAGTTCCAACCAATATTTCGGCATAATGATATTGAAGAAATAATATCACTTACGAAGAAAATAACACCCCTTACCTCGTAAAAACAATACTTCTTGTTGAAACACCGGATATAAGCTATGACTTCAACTTGCACCGTATAGCAACACTCAAAGTATCAAAATACTCACAAGAATACACTCAATATATCGAGAGAGAAAGAGAGAGAAGATTTCAGTTTCTAGTGTGATTTTCAATTCTAACCTAAGCACCCTATTAATAGAAAATTGCTTAGAACACCAAAGCAGAAAATTTAATATAATATTAATATATATATATATAAAAATTTTCAAGCCCACCTTTGAAATCAGATCTTAGCATTTCCCACATGCCAATCTTCTAGAAAAAAGTAAGAAAAACGTTTTTCATAAATAAAATATTTAAAACTTCCAAAAATCAATTATTTTGGAGCTACGGAACTTCAATAATTCATAATAAATAGCCCTTTTATCAGAAAAATTCAAACCACATGTCTTTTGCATAGAAAATTTCATTCTCTACAACTTTGTAGAAGAAAGTTTTTCCAAATTCCAAATAGAAATTGACCGAAATCCATAAACAGACGATTTTACAGGTTATAATCAAATTTCAGTCAAGAAATGGGGTCCACCGACACACAAAACATGTGTTAATCATTTAATGCAACAAAAATACTCTTTCTCCTCATATACTCATATATCCCACATTCATTGTAAAAATATCATCATTATTATATTTTAATAATATAATAAAATATTATTTTATCAGAAAAGATAAAATATCGATTTTCAACAATTGTCACTTTAAAAATTTTCTCTATCTATATCCACATAAAATGAATATTTTTCTCATCATATAAATCAATAATTAATTATTCACAAATAATATTACAGAATCACGAGATCGACAACCGGTAGTTCCCAAGAGAAAGAGGGCTTTCAATAAGAATTTCTCTCTTCTTGGCGTGCAATTAGGTGACCAAACATCTCCTTAGATGTAACTTTCTAGACATTGCCAATAATGTTTTCTAATAATATTATTCAGATAATATGAATTATTGCTTCGATAATGGAAAATCTTGTGTAGTGACAATTATTGAAACAACAAAGAATATAAAATATCAACGCAGCAATTATTGAATCAATAAAATTAAATCTTCGAGCAAGAACTCACTGTAACAATTATTGAGTAGTGCCTTCACGTAAGAATCAATAATTGGTGCAATACTGGTGTCTTCTTGTGAAACAAAGCATATTCGTGTTTTAACCACCGGGTATTCCAACAGTGTTAACGGTAACAACTGCGTCGTTATTTATAAACAACTTATACTTGTCGTTTTCTTCATCCAATCGCTTTCCGTTATGGGGCCCACACAAGGTCGCTACCAGTAATACCGAATATTCCCGACAATGAGAAGAATATTCCACGACCAAACGAATATTCTCCGACAACAATGAGTATTTTATAACCACTTGCTTATTTGAAATATTTGCGCATTTTACCCATAACTAACCACATTAATCAAACCAACCCTTACTATTTCAAAATAATAAATAGAGGAATTAAATTTTATTTATTAATAATTTGGGGTCTTACAACCTCTCCTCCTTATGTAATTTCGTCCTCAAAATTGACGTACGTACCTGGTGTTTCGAAAAGATGAGGATACCTCGCTTTCATTTTCGTTTCTAACTCCCAGGTCATTTCCTCAATAGCATGGTTTGTCCACAAAACTTTAACTTGTGGTATGACCTTTCGATGTAGTAGACATGCTCCTTCCTATCCAAGATCTTGACAGTACCTCTTCGTACGTTAAGTCTTCGGCTATCTCGTCCGGTTATAACTCAATGACGTGGTTCAGGTCTTCACATATTTACGTAGCACAGATATATGAAAAATATTATGAACACGAGACATACTTGGAGGTAACGCGAGTCTATAGGCCACATTTCCTACTCGGTCAAGAATCTGAAATGGACTAATAAATCGTGGATTGAGCTTTCCTCTATTCTCAAATCTTGTAACTCCTTTCCATGGAGCCACACGCAATAATACATGATCCCCAATGTCAAATTCCACGTCCTTTCGAAGAAGATCCGCATAACTCTTTTATTGATCCTGTGCCGTTTGTATACGTTTTCGAATCATTTGGATCTTCTCTGTAGTCATTCGTACCAACTCTAGTCCCAACAACGTTGCTTCACCCACCTCATCCCAACATACTGGAGAGCGACACTTTCGTCCATACAATCCTTCAAATGGAGCCACATCTATACTTGCTTGATAACTGTTGTTGTAGGAGAATTCCACCAATGGTAGGTACTTATCCCAACTCCCTTTGACATCGAGGACACAAAGTCTTAATAGATCTTCAAGAGTTTGAATAGTCCTCTCTGATTGCCCGTCCGTTTGAGGATGATATGCCGAACTGAACCGTAAATCCGTGCCCATAGCTTTTTGCAAGCTAACCCAAAATCTTGAAGTGAATCTTGGGTCACGATCTGAAACTATGGATACTGGCATTCCATGCAATCTCATAATCTCATTTACGTACATTCGAGCAAGACGTTCAAGGGAATAAGTCTCCCGTATCGGCAAGAAATGAGCAGACTTGGTTAATCTATCAACAATAACCCAAATAGCATTTGTGCCTTGAGAAGCCGTGGGAAGACCCGTAACGAAATCCATGGTAATGTGTTCCCACTTCCATTTCGGAATCTCAAGTGGTTGCAATGGACCTTTTGGCACTTGATGCTCCGCCTTTACACGTTGACAAGTTAAACACCTCGATATAAACTTCGCGATCTCTCTCTTCATATTGTTCCACCAAAATGTATGTCGAAGATCATGATACATTTTGGTACTCCCAGGATGGATTACAAATGGTGTATTGTGTGCCTCCATCATGATCTTGTACTTCAAATCAGAATCGTTAGGAACACAAAGTCTGGAGTGGACTCGAAGTATTCCTTCTTCATCGATTCTTGCTTCTGGAATAGCACCTTCTTGCACCTTCTTCTTCATACGCATCGACTCGTGTGCAGTAGCTTGAGCAACTTTAACTTTATCGATTAAAGTTGGTTACATGCGTATACTTGACATCATCGTACTCGTTCCTGCATATGATCTTCTACTCAACGCATCGCCTACCACGTTTGCTTTTCGAGGATGGTATTGAATAGTGTGGTCGTAATCTTTCAGCCGCTCGAGCCAGCGTCGTTGCCTCATGTTGAGTTCTTTTTGAGTGAAGAAATATTTGAGGCTTTTATGGTCTGAATATATCTCCACTTTCTCCCCATATAAATAGTGCCTCCAGATCTTTAGCGCGAAAACGACTGCTGCCAACTCTAGATCATGAGTAGGATAATTCCTCTCATATTCTTTAAGTTGTCGCGAGGCATAGGCTATGACTTTCCCACGTTGCATGAGAACACATCCTAACCCTTTGCTCGAAGCATCATTGTGAGATAACAAATCCATCCAAGAACCGGATGGTATTGTCAAAACAGCCGAATCGAAGTCTCTCTTGAGATCTTCAAGCTCTTCCCACATTCCTTGCTCCATTCAAATTTTGTATCTCTACGAGTCAGCTGCGTTAATGGAATAGCGATTCGAGAATATCCTTCAACGAATCTCCGATAATAACCAACTAAGCCTAGAAAGCTACGTATTTTGATTACTGACTTAGGTTGCTCTCAACTGTGACTCATATCCCAACCTTGGATAGCACGTCACAATGACACCTATCAGTTTACTATCGCACGAATATGGCATCCCCTACGAAGAGTCTGGCTTCGGTGCATTCCACAAAAGAAGTCACCAAATGAGGGCTGGTTATCAACTTCTATAGTTGGGTTTTAACTCGAAGTTCAATAGAGCCATTCGATATGAGATTTTAGAAATGGGTTTTGTACCGAGTTCAAAGTCAATACAAAATTCAATATCACGCCTCGAGAGTAGGCGAGAAATTTTTCAGAAATACATCGAAATTTACTAACAATGAAATATCATTCAAATCTGACGTATTTTTGTTCAAGTCCATAACATGGCTAAGAAAGCTTGACATTCGTTTTTCAATAAACGAATGACTTTACGGCTTGATATAAAAGAGTTTGACTTCAATGGTTTGGTTGCTTAAATTCGAATAACAGGTTGCTTAGGAATATGAAAACTAACAACCTTACAAAAGCAATCAATTTGGCATGATGAGTAGTTAACCAATCCATCCCTAAAATCACATCAAAAGCAAGTATCGTTAAAGAGATAAGATCAACAGGTAATGTGATGGTGCCAACTTAGATCAAACAAGATTTATAAACAGTGGATGTGATGAAAGTTTTTCCTAACGGAGTCTCCACAGATAAATCAAAGTCTAATTTCTCCGGAGTCAAGTTTAAACGTTGAGCACAAGCAGGAGAGATAAAAGAATGGGTAGAACCGGTATCTAATAAGGCATAGACTTCGCAAGAATTTATAATTAACTAACCCGTGATACCTTCGTTCAAGTTCCTCGCGTTTTGGGCGATCCACGACAAACGCTTCTTCCAAGAACCGATTGACTTTGTCTTTTTCAGTATCCGCTTTGGTGCCAATTGCCCGATTGGACTTGATTTCACTGAGGAAAAAATCGAGCTATGTGACCATCTTTTCCACAACTTAAACATACCTTGGGAAGGTGTGAAGCAGTTTGGACTTATATGTCCCTCCTCTCCGTATTTGTAGATCTAACTGGCGGTCGCGTTTTTTTCCCTAGAATTTGTTCTTTGGTCTTTGGTCTTCTGCCGCTGCCGCGTTTTTCCGTCATCGTTAAATCTCTCTTCTTAGATCGGACATCTCTTTCCATAATATCAACGTGTCGTATGCGGCTTTTTACCTATGCATCACTCATTCTCACTCGTTCGCTTATTTCTTCTTTCATTTCGATTCGACTTTATCATCTTATACTCGCCAAAGAGTGCTTTTGTTCAAGCATCACATATCCAGAATACAAGCTTGAATCGTTGCATCTCTTTGCTCCACGCCGCACTTCGCCGATTCTTTGCTTTCGCTTCTTCTAACTCATGAATACGATTTTTAATTCTAAATTTCGATCATAAAATTCTTCTAATAAATTCTCCTCAGGTTCCTCTTCTTCCTCACTCTCAGCTGCTACCTCTGCAACTATCTCGGGTACAACTACTAATTCTTCACTCACCATATGGATATCTCTAATTCTTTCTTCGCCTAACATCACATTATCTTGGTTGGCGATTAGAGCTTTCTCCACGGTCTCATTCACTCCATTGTTAAATATTTTCAGCTGCCATTCTCAAATACTACCATAAAACAAGGGTTAATTTAACAAATTAACATATCACATAATACCCCTATATTATGACCGACCAATAAATAAGCTTAGGTAGGACACACTAGCGAAGGATTTATTCGTCTCTCCCCTCCTAGTTCTATTCCCCGATCTCCGCCAGAGATCATATCCCTAAGCTCGATATTAACTGTGGCCTTGGAAAATAGGTATACAACACCCATTCTGAGTCGTCAAAATACATGGTACAGAAACAACTACAACTTTATTAATACAACATAAAAACTGTGAGTTTAAATACAAATATTATCATCTAGACAATATCCACACTCAAATAAGTCCTCATTACAATTATTAATACACTATTTTTACAGAATAGTGAGGACTACTAGAACCACTTCTAGAACCATCATTCCACACCCTAACTAGTACTCGCTACATTCTCGCCTCCTGAGAAGAAAAATGGAACAACAAGGAAAAAGGGTGAGCTCAACTAGCCCAGTAAAGAACATTATGACCAAGATAATATAGAACAAATTATCCTTAGTCTTCAACAGGAAAAAATCTAATAGAATACAATAGACAACAAGTTTTAAATCAATATTCGCAGCGGAAACAATAATTCATAGAAGAGTTACGTAGAGAATAAAATCTACTATTATCTATGAATTTAAAAGTCCATCATCAATATTTTATCCCTGTAACATAAATCAATATATATCTGGAATCCAATATTCATCTTTGCACTACAGGCCAAAGATATTCACCAGATGGTCATGTTCATCTAAACACCTATTCATCTTTGCACTATGGGCCAAAGATATTCATCAGAAATCATTCATCTTTGCACTACAGGCCAAAGATATTCAGTAATATCATCATTTAGGACCGAGGATGATGAAAAATATTTTAAAGGAAACGAATCCAGTGAAACAAAATAACAAATATTAAGGATTAAGTATTTCGGTTTATCCATGTCCAAAATACCTCATAAATAATCATAGTGGAGTAAAATTCAAGAAAGATCAAAACATGGATACAATCAAAGCTAGTATCCATAATAGATATTTTGGACGAAAAATAAAAATTTAATTTTTACGTGAATAGTGTCGATTCGTGAATAAAGGTCGATACGTGAATAGTAACTCAGACACCAAAAGATAGAAATTTCACAAGAAAATCATTATGCTTCGTGAATAGTACTCGTGAATAGTAACTCGTGAATAATAACTCATGAATAAGAACCCGACATGAAAAAGTTCCAAATTTGATAAAAGTTCCAACCAATATTTTCGGCATAATGATATTGAAGAAATAATATCACTTACGAAGAAAATAACACCCTTACCTCGTAAAAACAATACTTCTTGTTGAAACACCTTGGGATATAAGCTATGACTTCAACTTTGCAGTATAAGAACACTCAAAGTATCAAAATACTCACAAGAATACACTCAATATATCGAGAGAGAGAGAGAGAGAAGATTTCAGGGTTTAGTGTGATTTTCAATTCTAACCCAAGACCCTATTAATAATAGAAAATTGCTTAGAACACCAAAGTTAGAAAATTTAATATAATATTAATATATATATATATAAAAATTTTCAAGCCCACCTTTGAAATCAGATCTTAGCATTTCCCACATGCCAATCTTCTAGAAAAAAGTAAGAAAAACGTTTTTCATAAATAAAATATTTAAAACTTCCAAAAATTAATTATTTTGGAGCTACGGAACTTCAATAATTCATAATAAATAGCCCTTTTATCAGAAAAATTCAAACCACATGTCTTTTGCATAGAAAATTTCATTCTCTACAACTTTGTAGAAGAAATTTTTTCCAAATTCCAAATAGAAATTGGACCAGAAATCCATAAATGCATCGCGATTTTACTGAGTTATAATCAAATTTCGATCAAGAAATGGGGTCCAATTGACACACAAAACATGTGTTAATCATTTAATGCAACAAAAATACTCTTTCTCCTCATATACTCATATATCCCACATTCATTGTAAAAATATCATCATTATTATATTTTAATAATATAATAAAATATTATTTTATCAGAAAAGATAAAATATCGATTTTCAACAATTGTCACTTTAAAAATTTTCTCTATCTATATCCACATAAAATGAATATTTTTCTCATCATATAAATCAATAATTAATTATTCACAAATAATATTACGTAATCACAAGATCGACAACCGGTAGTTTCCCAAAAGAAAGAGGGCTTTCCAATAAAAATTTCTCCTTACTGGCGTGCAATTAGGTGACCAAACCTCTCCTTAGACAGAACTTTCTAGACATTGCAAATAATGTTTTCTAATAATATTATTAGGATAATATGAATTATTGCTTCGATAATGGAAAATCTTTGTGTAGTGACAATTATTGAAACAACGGTAATATAAAATATCAACGCAGTGAATTATTGAATCAATAAAATAAAATCTTGAACATTAACTTCTCAGAACAATTATTGAGTAGTGTCTTCTTATGTAAGACTCAATAATTGGTGCAATACTGCTGTCTTCTTGTCAAGCAACAACGCGTATTCTTGTGTTTTAACCAAGGGTATTCCAACGAGTGTTAATTGGTAACAAGCTATGGCATTATTTATAAACAACTTATACTTGTCATTTTTTCATCCAATCGCTTTTCAGTTATGGGGCCCACACAAGGTCTGGCGTAGTAGTACGAATATTCCCCGATAACAAGAATATTCCACGACCAAACGAATATTCTCCGACAACAATGAGTATTTTATAACCACTTGCTTATTTGAAATATTTGCGCATTTTACCCATAACTAACCACATTAATCAAACCAACCCTTACTATTTCAAAATAATAAATAGAGAAATTAAATTTTATTTATTAATAATTTGGGGTCTTACATTATAAACAATTTATTTTAATTGTTTACACTTTTTTAAATAATGTATTTAATCATCCTAAAATGCCAAACTCATAAGATTTCATCGCCAATAACCAAAACTCTCATCAAAAATCTGCATATACCTCATAATCTAATATTACAACAATATTTTAATCATTTCTTAAACTTATAAATAATTTATTTTAATTGTTTACACTTTTTTAAATAATGTATTTAATCATCCTAAAATGTCAAACTCATAAGATTTCATCACCAATAACCAAAACTCTCAAAAAAATCAGATATACCTCATATAGGATTCTCAAGCCATAAAATCCTATTTTCCAATTTTCTTACTTCACATAACATATTTAATTCATTTACTCATAACTAGTCCATTTTCATGAAAAATACCAAATCAGTTCCAAAAATATTTCCTTTCTAGGATTTATTAGAATATAGTCCCATATTGAACATATATTTTTCTTGAAATTTTTAAAATTCATTTACTATTTTTCATATGGCCAAAACTGCCGAATATTTAGACATTTATCATAAACTGTACTTTTGTCCAAAAATTCTAAAATTTACAGAGTATACTTCTATTATATATATGTACTCCCAATAACAATTTCACCAATTTTGGAGTTAACCACAATGAGTTATAAGGGTTTACTTTTAAAATAGTCTTTTCCCATAAAATTCATAACTCCTAATCTATATATCCAAAAATCGTCATTTTTGGACACAATCTAGAAAACTCATCAAATTATCATTTCAAATTTTTCCAGAATTTTTGAAGGTCAAAAAATTACTGGCTGAAAAACATAACAACCCTTAAAATCCCTTTACCTCAAAAAAAAGCAAGTATTTACATTTGGAACGCTTGGATGTCAATAGAAGGAAACTTGTACTGAATAGCAACTCTCCAAGTATCTAAATACTCACAAAAATACGCTCGATAATCTAAAGAGAAAGAAAACTTGTTTCTGATGTGATTTTCAATTCGAACTTAAGCGCTTATTTATAAGAAAATCCTAGAATGCCAAAGGAGACTAAAATAATAAAATAATATTTTTTTTTTCTTCCATTCTACGCACACCTCTTTCAAAGCCAGCCATCTTTGAAGAAAAATAGCAACCCACATGTATTCAACACCAACCAAAAGTAAGTCCCACCCATAATTTAATAAAAAAATTATTTTATTTTTCTAAACTTCAGTAATTCATAGAAAATAGCCTGCTTATCAAAAAAATACGAATTTTATGTCTATTCCACACGAAATTGAATTCTCTACAACTTTGTAGCTTTAAGTTTTTTCAAATTCCAGACAGAAAATATTCGAAATCCACAAACGGGTGATTTTTAACACCTTTTAAAATTCATAACAAATCATGCGTTAACTTTTAACGGTTCAAAATTTGTGGACATATACTCAACTTATACATGTATAACATATCCAAAAATCACAACGATCCAACGGTCGGATTAAAATTATAACTCACGCAACAGAACTTTAAGAATACCGATTTGATCTTTTAATACCTCCAATCCAACAAAATACTGATAAAATACCTCAACATTAATTCCTTCATTTATAACCACATAAATAAATCCATCATTTATATTCACATCAAATAAATATTTCTTTATCATATAAATCAATAATTAATTATTTACAACTAATATTACAGAATCACAATAATGACAACCAGGCAGTTCCCAGAAAAGAGGGGGCTTTTCGATAAGGATTTATCCTTACTGGCGCGTAATTAGGTGACCAAACCTCTCTCTCCTTGACAGAACTTTCTAGACATTGCCAATAATGCTATCTAATAATATTATTCAAATAATATGAATTATTGATCCGAGAATGGGAAATCTTTGTGCGTTGACAATTATGAAACAACAATAATATAAACTATCAACGCAACAATTATTGAATCAATAAAATAAAATATTGAAGCAATAATTCTTTGTAACAATTATTGAGTAGTGCCTTCTTTACGTAAGAATCAATAATTCAAAATACATCGCAATACTGGTGTCTTCTTGTCAACAACAACGCGTATTATTTTTACTTTACCCACCGGGTATTCCAACAGTGTTAACGGTAACGATTACGCCGTTATTTATAAAAATTCAAATTTGTCATTTTCTTCATCCGATAGTTATTCTGTTATAGGGCCCACAAATTGCTGCGCCGTCGTACGAATATTCCTCGACCAAACGAATATTCCCCGACCAAACGAATATTCCACGACAACAATAAGTATTTTATAGCCACTTGCTTATTTTGAAAAAAAATTCACATATCACCCTTAACTTTAAACTTTTATCATTTTAACCATTTACTGAATAATAATTAGAAGAAAAATTGAATACTTTTATTTCATAAAATTTGGGGTCTTACATAGTTAGTCCCAATTCATATAAAATCACAGAAATATATAATATACGACTGATTTCTGATATAGACAGCATATTGGCAATAACAGAAATTAGGCATAAACTTTAGACGATTCTGCCCTAATGTGTTTATTAGAAACTTGTTCCCACATACAAATTAAAAATTACTGATAATTAGGCCATAAAATTAATGGATTAATTACTTATAATTACTGTTACCTAGAGGAATTTTAAATTAGGGCAGAAGAATTTCATGGACTAAATTAGCTAAATTAACTCACCAACCTTTAAAAATTACTGATAAGATAAATTAATGGTAATGAAGAAGGAGGAGGACGACGAGCTGCCCAGCCACCACAGTGCCGTAACCACCGCTACGCACACAACCAAATGAAATCTTCTGAGAAAGAGGAGGAGGAGAAGGAGGGAAGAAAAATGAAATTTTAGAATATGAGATAGGCTGAGAGAGAGGAAACGAACGA
The DNA here is from genome assembly GCA_020205605.1 of Panax ginseng. Lineage (NCBI taxonomy): Eukaryota > Viridiplantae > Streptophyta > Magnoliopsida > Apiales > Araliaceae > Panax > Panax ginseng. The sequence continues at coordinate 25,089,369 of CM035138.1, forward strand.
GAGAATGTAAGAGATGAAGAAAATGACAACGACGACTAGGAACTGATATGTTTTAAGGTATTTTTTGTTATTTCCGACGAAAATCTCGTCGGACATAAGTCCCTCGAGATTAAACTATTATCGACGGACCGTCCGTCGAAATTATCTCACATTCTGTCAATAATAGAATTGGCGCTGGCGGGAAGATTTGCGCTAAGGAATTACTTATATCTCTGACGAAATTTCGTCGAATTAATCTTATGCCCGAGGGAATTATTTTCGTTAGAATATTTCGTCAAAATTATATTAATTCTGAGGGAATAAATTCCATCAGAGATAATTCCATCAGAAATAATATTTTTTCTTGTAGTGACACACCAGGGTTGAAAAAATTTGTTAGTTTTTGGGTCTTATGGAAGAAATTAAATAAATACGTGGGTCTCATGGAAAACATTAAATAATATTGTGGGTCCTATAGAAGAAATTAAATAAATTTGTGGGTCTCATGAAAGAAATAAAAATAAGTCAAACTTACAACAAACTCCTTATGTTAAACCTCTCTATTTATAGTAAAAATTTAATAAACATCTGCCACACATCACTTATCATGCATATTTTTAATCAACACTTTTTATTCATCAATTATTCACACATTTTTAATCTTTCAACAATTATTCACAATTTTATTCACCAACTATTATTATAGACTCGCAATACTGACAATCAAATTGCTCTTAGGAAAGAGGGGGTCTTCTATATAAACGGCGCGTAATCAAATAACTCATTTCTCGACAGAATTTCTATAATTTGTCAATAATTCTAATTGGTCTAATTATATTATTTCAATTATTAAGTCAATAATATGAAATACTATGCAATTGCTACTGTAACAATTATTGATTAAATAATATGAAATATTATGCAATTGTTACTATGACAATAATATAAAATATTATGTAATACTGTGTGGTATTGTGGAATATTGTGTGTTATTGTAGAGTATCGTGTGCTACTGTGGAATAGCACGTGTTATAACAATTAAAATACCCGGTAAAAATGTTAGTTATGTTGTTTTCTACATCTGATAATTCTTTCGCTATGGAGCCCACCAATGATTGGTTGTTTCAGCGCCGACATACTTTACCTAATATTCCCTGACATAACAAATATTTCCCGGTAGAACGAATATTTTCCGACATATTTTTTATCTTATCAATTTAACACTTAATTGTTTAGAATAATAATTATAAAAACAAAATCTATTTATTAAAACTCGAGATCTTAATATTGTTGTTGGGCTCCTTTGAAATTCCTATAATTTTTCTTTATTTGTGGGGTACAATTTCACCATGGTTGAAGAGATGGGTTTGATTAGAACGATTACAGAGAAGATAATTGTATAACATGAACTTGGGGAAGAGAGGAAGAGAACAAATTGTTTCATTCACATGCTTCACACATGGAGAGAAATGATGAGAGAGAAAGGAGTTAACTTAAATCTAGGCTTTCACACATGGGATAAAGAGAGAGAGAAATGGTGATAGAGAAATTACACGTTTTACAGTTTAATACTGTGGATGTCAATTTTATTTTAAATTTTTTAGACTCCGTAGTTTAGTAATGCAGATGCCAATTTTTTTTATACCTAACTTCCACAGTTTAATTATGCAGACGGAGGACTAGTAACTAATTAAGGACGAATATGGGATATTTTGGATATTTGTTTGTGCAGTATTAAACTGTGGTATACTAAAAATTATACTGTGTATGAGGAGTCTATTAAACCGCTCAATCAACGGGATGGATGATTACGATGTGTTGTAAGGATAACATTAATGTTATGGATCGGTCCCCTATATATATATATATATTCTTTTCTTGGTGATTAAAATTCATTTCAATTTAGGTTAATTAATTTTACAATTATCTACTAATTCAATGATTAATTAAATTATAGGTTCGTCTTTTGGATTACTACTTCGTCTTACTGTAAATATCATAATATTAGATGTAATTTTTTTATAATCATGAAACTTTAAATTGAAATGATTTTGGGAGTTGAGTAGTAGGAGTTTACAACCCTTTCTTTCTGTACTCCTGTCTGTCTTTGTGAATTTCAGAGAGCTTTAATTCTGGAGGTTCTTATATTTGGGTACTGGTTTACACGTGCACTACTGCTCTGAACCAACAAAACAAATACCTCTTTTTCGAGGCAAAACTATACTGCTACTCCTACTCGCGCCCTCCCTCCCGCCAATGGTTACAACTCTTGCATCAAAACCAAACCACCGCAAATCAAGTGATTGCATTTTAATAGATCCCCTTCTTAATATATTTTATAATAGTTTATATTTTTGTATTTAAAAATCTTTTGAATAGTTTAGACTCATATTTATGTACAAATATGTGAGGTCTTAAAAAACATTAAGAGGTGGATTGTTAAGATACATTAAGATACAATCAAACACTTTCATTAAAGACAAATTTGTCCTTTCATCATTTTTGTTGTTGGTTTTTTTTGTCAATTTATCATCTACCAAATTTGTCCAAATCTTCTATTCTTTTACCCAAAACGTTGACTTGAAAATTCACTAAATTATCTATTATATCTCATAAGTAAGTATTAAAAAACCTCACAAACAAAATAAGTGAATAGAAAACATAAAATAAAATTTTCTATGTATGTATAAATTTCAGCTCCCTCCATCTATACATGTACAATACATTAATGGTGATAATATTTAGTACTCTATTTAAGAAGCATTAATTTGTCCCTCCTCTCTCTATATATCTATCTCTCTCTATCAACTAGATTCTAGGAACTTGGGGAGGATTGGACTGGGCCAGAGTTGAGCTGAACCTAGCTCGATCAGATTCTTTGTACTGAAAATGACCCCATATGCATCACGCCCATTGCTCGCTTTTCCCCCAACACCCTGCCTTCCTCCAGCCTAACAAGTAATGCTTATCCATATTCTCATTTCTCAATTAGATTTCTAATATCCGTACTAGTACTACTAGACATATCATTAATTCAATGTTTTGATTACCCTCTTTTTGCTTTTGTTTTTTTGATGTAAGGTCCTACAAGACATATCACTTTCTGTACTACTCTCTAGTAAAGTAACAAAATTATTAGACTTCTTTTTTAAAATATTGGCCATCAAATCAATCCAATTAAGCTCTATAACCTTGTTCTCAAACAGCTTAAAACGCAGTGAAAATTGTGATATAGAAAGCCTGTCTATTCATATCAAATGTTGGTTATATAAGGCTACAATACTAAGCACATAAAAACAACGACTTCACTTGGGTAAACCTATCTAGTTAAATAAGATACTACAATAATGACCATTAATTTAAATAATAAATTTATACGAGCCACAAACAAAGCTACAAAACCCAGTTTTACCCCCATTAATTACAAAACTTCAAGCAGGATCTAAATATCATTCCCACTTGCCTTCAAGAGAAGATCGAGTGATCATTCTAGTGGAATAACACCAATTCATTTTGACAATCTTATCTACAGATATTTTCAAGTCTCTCACACATCTTCAAATATAACCTATCCTTAATCGCTTCAGTTCTCCCTGGAAAGTTGGGCTTGAAGTTAGTGTCCGGTGTGCAAGAACTTTAATGTCCTCTCTTGAACAATCTCGCGAAATGCGAACCAGCTCCCACAAGGCACCTCCACTAACCATGTCCTTTGCATTTACCTCTATAGTGTATGCCCATGACCAAAACACAATTATTTTAGGGGAACAAACATGTAAATGTCTAGGTTTGAACTTCAGAAAAGTAATGTAAATGTACCGTGTTGTGCCAAATGGCAGAGTGCAAGCTCAATATGACGCCTGATTGGTGAGGCATCATTGTTAGCATTCTGCACAATCCAGGGCAGTGCACCATCTTCAATAAGCAGAGATTTCCCCATCTTAGTCCCTGCAGTAACAGGAGCATCAGGAGCTCTAACGAACAACACATTATGAAATCCAAGAGGGAGTAACTATTCACTTTTTGGTTCCTGCCCATAATTTCAAAAGGTCCGTGTCTTCCAGCTAAACTTAAATATACAAATTATTTTTATATATATATATATATATATATATATATATATATATATATATATATATTCATGAAAAGGTTAGGTATATGTCATGGCTATTTTTTTTATTGTCAGGTATAACTTGTGGAATTTAGTATTCTGCAGAAAGTTTATCAGTACAAAGAATGTGAAAAAAAAGAGTAACTCGTCACCTCAGCAACCTACCTTGAGTGGATGCTCTGGACTCGCATTTTGCAAAGTTTGCAATTCCACGTGCAACTTGAGCAAGGACATCAGGATGTCTACATCTGACCATTCCTAGCAACGCCTTTATGCCACCTTCGCCTCTTAGCTTCATCTGTAACTTATCTGGTAATTGCAATATTAAAGCTGTTACTGATAGCAAACTGATGCTAGCCAGCTACTAGTTGGTAAAACTACCAGTATTTAGTAATTAACCCCAAAGCCCAGTCGTTCTCCACTGAAAGAGGAATAGGCTTATCACAGTTCCAAGACTTTGAATCAGTCTTGATGAGAAATTAGAATAATATAAGTACAAACATATACTGGTTCTTGGTATTAGTATCCGACCAAAGGATATCATTTTGTCTTGCTGAATATTTGCATAAAGCTTTTTTTAGTAATTGAACACATGAGAAGCTCCTTCTATTAGCAAGACCAAAAGAACAAACACACTTGCGATAATTACTATCAACAAAACAAGGCAGATTACCATTGCCGCAAAGATTTGCAATGGCCCCAGCAATCATGCGAAGGGTTTGAGGATCCTCAGCACTGGCTGCTGCTATTGACAGTAAATTTATGCCACCTTGAGCCATTATAAGCTCCTGATTGGTTTCTGCTTAGAAATATAGAAGGTTACACGTTTAAACAACATAAACTGATAGCATAAGAAATCCATGTCACAGTAGCATTACTTCTACTCTAAACTGTACCATGCTAAAATGTAACAAAAGTTTACCATTCATTGCAAGATTTGCTATTGCACCGGCTGAAACTCTGTGAATGGTCTCATCCTCAGAGTTCCTAAGAAGCATTAGCAAGGAAGTAAGACCGCCAACTTCTACAATCTTTTCTTGATTTGTTTCTGTGAATTATGTGGAATGTAAATATAATTTTCAACTGAACTGTAATCCTAATAGCAAGAAATAATGCCTTTAATGAAAAACAGTGAGTCCTTTACATTGTTAACACAATATAAATACTATGCTGGATTTCCATTTGACACTTGCGAACGTGAAATGTCTATATTTGGACTACTAAATTTGTTAAATTAGTTATGACATGGGAAGTTAGTACAAGCTCTGGTGTTTGAAGAAGGTCAACATCGGAAAATATGAAGATAGAAAAGAATGACACTGAGGGCAAAACATCCCTACTGGCTACTGGCATCTACCAGTAATGACTTGAGCATTTTGAACATTTAAATTTTGCTGGAAATGTTGGTTGTCTAATGAACTTTTAAGAGTTAATAGTGCCATGTACAGACATAAATATATTTACCCTTTGTTATATAAATCCAATTTTTCTCTCAAATTTTAGCATCAAATTCCAGCGAAAGAAGCAATCCAAACACTTACTTTACCACAGCCCTCCATCAATTTTGGCATCTAAGCTTAAACAAGAGTTGTGGAATGCTTGTCCTACATCTTACATGTAGCTAGCTTAGTTGACTTAAATCATCTGGTTACAACATACTTAATTTATTTTTATAATATAATGCAATTGTAATAGGATCTTTAAACACATTTCTCATTTTCACCGCAATTTTAGTATTACGCCTGCTACCTCTTCTTTTGATCATCCCACCAATTGAACCCTCAATAACGTACCCTAAGAATCTGCATCTTAAGTATGATATTGGGAAAAGTCTGGTGTGAAAAGTCATGGATATGCATATAGCAGCTCAATTTTCATCAGTCCAACCTCCTAGGACCAACAACACATTTTAGATTAAATAATCAAACAATATGGCTGCATAAGCTTTCCAGCTTGATCCACCAACTCCATCATCACCCTATGATAGGAGCAGGCTAACTGATTACAATGAAAAAATTTATAAAAATTTACATAAAGGTGACAATGTTAAAGCAAAATAAGAATAAAATTCTATCATAACTTTATCTTCCTTTATGACCAACTGCGTTAACCCTTACTATATTTACTGCATATATCACTTATATTAACCCATATATTTGGAAAGTGATTCTCTAAGAAAATATGAATATTCTAATCATCTTCACATACAAAGGCTTCTCATCACTTTTCCTAGTCCAACTTTGGACAATGGGTCCTAATAAGATCCATGATAATCAACATCATATACTTGCACCAAGTGAACTGCATCTCCCTCAATATCCAATTACTATCGGTTTGCTCAACCAAAAGACAACAAAGATACTTGTCATAATGATCATTAACAATTATTATTGATGTAATAATTTTAAAAACAGGTACAGACCAGCAGTAACAATTACATCAATAGAGAACCTGTACTATGATTTAGCTGTATAGATATCACACCAAAATATAACTCAAAATCTGATGACTACATATTGGAACATCAACATCCTCATAACATCTCATATCCTTAAATTATTTACAACATCTACAGAAATGTAGCTTTTATCGATATTGCTATAAAAAAATGGATAATATAAACAAAAATATTTTGAACAGGACAGTTTTTAAATAACCATTTGTTTCAGTTGAAGTTATAGTAACGAGTTTAAGAGTAGAGAAATGATCAAGTATAAAGACAAACCAAACAAAAGAGAAATATACCTTCGGCTGCCAGATTGGCAACAACTTTTACAGCATGAATTCGCACATCAGGATCTTCAGCTTCAAGTAAAGACAAAATCTTTTGTAGTCCAACTGTTGAAATACTATGTCATTAGGACAAAGGAACGAGACTATATGTCTATACATAATGAGCATCCAACTAACATTTAAGAGATCATATATACATTATCCATCACCTTGTTCAAAGAGTTTTGCTACTGATGCCTTCTCCCCATGTCCTGAATCTTGCAGCTGTGGACTCCTAACTTGAGACATGAGAGAATCTATACCGTTTGGATCTTTTGCATTGCCAACATGATCAAGCTTTCTTCTTGTCTACAAAGTATATATATAGGGCTCAGCTTGATGTACGCTAGTGTGAAAACATACAAATTTTATTATGCATGAGAATCATCAGGAAATCAGTTCTATAAACAATGCATTTGGCAATAATGTCAATGCTCAAGGGGAACTGTAGCAAATTTCAATATTACAGATTGAATTGACATTTGCAAGGGTGAATGTTGTTCTATAGATGCACATGGAATTACAATTGTGCATTCTCGCCAAATCCATTAATTTAATTTGTAAATTTTATATTGAATTCTTTCAAATTTTCCAAGTTTATTATAATTCACAAAAGGTTATCCCCTTCCCCAGGAGCAAAAGAAGAGGGGAAAAGGTGGGCCGAAAGGGCCAGTGGACGTTCATTTGTTGAAATCCTGGTACTATGATTCAATCAGGTAAATATTTGGTCACTGCCGAAATAATAAAAATTAGTATATAACAAATACATAGACTCTGTGGATAGCATACCTCATCTGCTTCAAAACTTAACTGCAATAGCTGACTTTGTAGCATAGCTATTTCTTCTTCAAGTTTCTCTTTCTGACGTGTCTCATCTTCCAACATCTTCCGAAGCTTTAGTATCTCGGAATTTCCTGCTACCTAGTACACCAGAAGACTTGCTATCAGCAGCACAGCTATAAAGTGCAAAGAGGACGCAGATAATTACATTATGAGACATTGTTTAAAGCATAAGTCTTACCTCTGACCTTTCCCGTTGTAATAGTTGACTTTTAAGATTACTGATTTCCTTTTCTGCTCTCTTGCGTACAAGAATTTCACTCTCAAGCAATGTTTTAACCTTAGTAAGTTCTTCAGAACCAGACACCATAGAAGCCTGTGTGCCATAAAGCATACAACTGATAGTTAATTTCCAGAAGGAAAACAATTAACAAGTCAGCCATCAGTATGCAAAGAGGCTGTCACTAATTAATATCCAGAACTTATGAGACACAGGGTAAATAATTCTGGACAATTATAAGTTGACTGATAAACATAGAAGAAAACCCCTGGACAAAAAGATAAAAGTTTTGATGCAAAAAAAGAATTCAAATTATGCGATATTTAGTTCCCTTCAAGGTTGAATATTTGGCAAATCCAAAGAATCAGTGGTATACCATATTAGAATGTAAGAACATGAGAATAGAAACAGAACATAATCAATGTCATATAGCACTATAGCATAAAACTATATGGTTCGACTAAAGGCAAAGCCTCCATCCACAGACCACTTTAATCTAGACAAAGGAGTAAACTCCTTTTAATTCGCCACAACTTAACAAAAAAGATGATGGGAAGCCACAAAGGCTTCTACGTGAAAGCGGCTAACCAACTTTTGACCTCCATGAGGTTGACAAGATGTTCACTTGGAAGCAACTACCCTCAAAGTATCGCTTCTGAAACTAATCTGATTCTTTGTTATTTGTTCATGAAGTCATTATCACTGATTTAAACTTCGAAAACTTTAATTGACCACTACAGCAATTATACTATGGTTTACTCATATGACTGCCAAAGTACTGTTCAAATCTCTTCACTTTGGACAATTTAAATCATTCCGAATGGCTTCAGCGGGGTTCTAGTACCATAAAACTCTTAATTTTACAAAAGTTAGGATGGCTAATCTGTTGCCATCAATTCAAACTGATGGCAAGCAACCCAAAAATACTGTTGAATGGGTTGATTAAACCATAAAGGGAATAACCAGTGAACCACATGTTTTTCAGTTCACTACCTTCGATATGAGATGCTTCAAAATCATAGAAGAAATTCCTCCTTTCCTACTTTTGACTCTTAAGAATCTAATTAAATACATCAGGTATATTTAAAATAACCTTAAATGTAACAACTACAAACACATATGAAGCCTTAGGAACTTTATAGCCCTACTGTCAAAAGCCTAAAGTTGAATCTTGCAAACCTGAAAGGCTGAAACTAATATTAGATAATAAGGAAGCGCAAGAGCTCTTCTTCTTTTTCTTTTATCTGTTCTCTCTTTAATGGGTACTTTTATTGCTTTATCGTAACTGTTTATCAGCTGATATTCTCTAAAGACAATTTGACAGTTTAGTTTAACATTTCCGCACCAAAATACCCACCATCAACTTTTAAAAAAAGAAAAATGGTGGAAATAAACTACAAAATGGGGGAGATAGAATAACATCAATGAATATCAAGAGCCAAGAAGAGATAAACAACTAAAGAAAGGTGCGGAAAGCCTTAGCCCAGTGGCGAAGCCAGAATTTTTATCCAATGGGGTCAAAATTTCGTCATGCTATAAATAATTTGGCGGAGTTCGGGGTGCAGCCCCCGAGCTAATTTTTTTAGCTAATTTTGTGTTTTTTGGCCAGTTGCATATGTAAAACATGTATTTTGTAATAATATTGTTAATATAACAAGTAATAACATTATATATATACACCCCTTATTTACCCCTAATACGCCTTTCTAATCACAAATTTGTTAATAAATATTTAAATTTCTTATGTTATAAAAATAATATAAATTAGATTATTATTTATTTTAAAAATATTAGAGAAAGATGCATACATCAAGTAGTAGAAATAATATGGAATTGAGAAAGTTATAAAAAATCAATTTGGCCCCGTATATTATAAAAATTATAAAATTTCAGTGGGATCAATTTATTCATTACACTTAAATTTCTTCTAAATTTAGCATATATTATAAAATATTTTTTTTTTCAGTGGGGTCAATTGACCCCACATGCTTCTATGTGGCTTCGCCCCTGCCTTAGCCTTGTGTTACGGCCATCTCCAAGCTGATGTAGAACCCATGTAAGGCATTTACAACCATGAAAAGAACAATAGAAAATGCAAGACATTTTCTAGTACAAACATTAATTACTGAACTGGTATACCTCTCCTCTGGTTTTGTTCGAAATGGTATCATCCTGGGGTCCAAATTTGACTCTTGCTTCACCATGCTTTTCTTGATTTATCACCCTTTGCTCCTCAAGCTTTTTTACCGACTCCATATAGTCTTTTTGATGTTTCAATCTCTCCTTCTAGAGAAAGAACAATATAAACATCACTCGGAAAGTTAATAACCAAGTGATGGTACTGAACCAAACATAATAAATATGAGCTGAACAAGAATTAATTCCTTATAGAACACACGAACACTAGAAAAGATCTAATTGCAAACCACAGACTCCGAAGTGATGAAATGATTATAGTATGTTCTCAAATTGTGGGATCATAACCACTGGTTGAAAATAATGAAATGAGAAAAGTATTTCACAGATAAATCAAAACATAGCACCGCTTTAATGGCATGACAGAGAAAGATTTATACATCCTATAAAGCATGTAATATACAGTATACCATAATATCAATTTTCATCCTAATGATGAATAGTTAGAGATGCATGCAGTACCTCCAATGCATCAGCATAGCTTCTTTCAGCCTCATCAATACGCTTTTGTGCTTCCACAGCTATTCTTTCAACCTCATCCTGAAAAGCCTTTTGCCGTCTCTCATGTTCTGCAACAAGTGTCTCTAGTTGTATATCAAGCCTTCTGGACAAACTCTTGTAGTCAAACTCCTCTTTTATTTTCAACATATTCTCCACCTTCATAGCCTATGAAATACAATAGTTAGCACCCCTACAATGACCAAAGACCTATTTGGATACACCATAATTCAGCATGATCACCAGACAAGGGAGGATCCAAGGTGTAGGCAGCTATGGCAATTACATAGCTGGAATTAATTTTTTTTATATGTAGTATGTTATTTCGGAAAGTTAATGATAGTATTACAGAGAGTATATAACGTAATGCAGTGTTTCCATGTGATAAATATATCATCTAATCCGTAGATTGAATCAAATAAAAGGAAAGTCAAGTTTGCTTCCATCTAGTATAATCAACTTGAGTTACTAGTAATCCATCCATTCCACACAGAGAGTTTGATTTTGACTTGTTGAAGTTAATTTACAAAATCTTCAAAAAGATATCTATTTTAACCTTTTGAAGTCAATTCGCAAATGATTCTGTGACCATCTAGTATAATCAACTTGAGTTACTATATAATAATCCATCAATTTCATAAAAAGAGTTTGATTTTGACTTGTTGAAGTTAATTTACAAAATCTTCAAAAAGATTTATATTTTAATTTACAAAATCTCTAGTATAAAAAGTATTACTATAAAATCTTTTATATTTTTTTGAAGTCAATTAGCAAATGGTTTTGACCACCTAGTATAATCAATTCTATACAAATACATCAATTTTATAAAAAAGATTTTGATTTTGAAAATTTAAAATAAAAATATATATATTGAAGTCAATTGCGTAAAATTTAAAATTGATATATATTCATGTGAAATTAATTGCAAAGTACAAACTACACCTAACTACAAAATTAATTATTCGGTACAATCAACAGACAGGAAATTATGCAATATTTTCAAGAAATGAAGACTCAAGAAATGTTACTGTGAATGATATATACTATTTTGAAAATATTATGTATTCTATATTCTTATAACTTATTTAAATAATATATATATATATATATATAGAGAGAGAGAGAGAGAGAGATGTTATGGCAATATGACAGCATAACAAGAGAATGATACATTAAGCAGCAAGAATAATGACGATAGAAAACTCTAGAAAATATGAATAGGACCAAGCATCAGACTAAAGGAGGCTTGGAGCTTACCCTCTGTCCAAAAGAAATGGTACTTGCTGTCTCTCCTCGATGGCGTGGAGATGGACCAATAGTAACAACTAGTGAAGTTCTTGCTGTGCCTGTAAAAAGTAACAAAGTTAGCAACACAATTGCTGCCTCAGATGACTCTGGTCCTTGAATCAATAGCAGGTTTCGGAGCCAAGTCATGACAGAAGACCAGACAACCATGCACAGGGGCTGCTAATGACAACTTGATTCTTACCTAGAAATAGTAACACAAGATCTAGGAAACATTGTTCAGTCTTGCTCTGATTTAGACATATTTCATGGTCGCTAAGTTGTCCAGGACTCACCATTTTACTGAACTTCTATAGATTACAATTTAAGAAAATCAGCATGAGCAGATATGATGTGCAAGCACTTGAACGAAATTTCTCCAAAGATTCTTCTATTTTCACATTCCAAACTATTTACAATAATCTTAAAACAAAATATATCCATTGTCCTTCCAGAAGAAACTAATTGCTTCTAGGTTTAACTCCTCCATGTCATATTCTACAGTATGATAAGCTTCAGAGACACCAAAAACTTTCATTTCATAGCAATTTGATCACATCAGCAGCAACTGAACCATAATATAAAGAACAAGGTTTCTACATGTGCAAATATCTTACCTCCAAATGAATCTCGAAGCAGTCTTGTAAGCTTTGAATCACGGACAGGAACATGAGCACTATTTTCTGCCAATGCATTGATACACTTGCCCAGTGCACTCAGTGATAGATTTATAGACTTAGCTTCTTCCAACGTATGTCCTTCACTTCCTGCCAAATATATACAAAATATCTTTAAAAATGTTGCCATAAACAAGACTGAAAGCCATAGATAATATTCATACACCAAAGAAAAAAATCAAATACTTTTTCTTCAAATAAAACACTAACATCCTTAAGTTTTTTTTTTACCTAGTTTAGCTAGCTTTCAACTGTCAGCTCACGTCAAAGAAACAATAATAACAAATTAATCACAGACAAGTGGACAACCTACAGCAAGAAAACCAAATCACTCACACTTTTATATTCTTATACTCATTGCAATGTTACGGAGATCCAGCCATATTCTAACAAGCAATATATGTAAACAACCTAGAGAAACTAAATAGAATTTTTAACAAATGTTAAGATGAGGAATGAGCAAACCCTCATAAATTATGAATATTTGAATAGGAAAGCTCAACTACAGGTGGTGAAAAGCTTCTTACTATTTACACACATCTTGTCAATTTTTTAAAACGGAAATATTAACAAAAATGGATCGCATAAAATGTTAAACAGACAAGGTGAAGAAGGAAACCCCATATAAAATATCATAAAATTTTAACACCCATACATCTCTTCTTGCATCCAAGTGAGCCGACAAAACTTACCGAATCATTCCAAAAAATTGTCATTTCTTGTTCACTTTTAAGCATGTTCGTCTTTTCTGATAATTAGAACTGACATCAGAAAGTATAAACAATTCATTGACTTTTGAGACCAACTAATTATCCATTGGTGAATGCAACCTTGCATGCATACATGTCATTGTTCCCACAATTAATACAGCAATTACACTGTAATCGATAATTAACATAGCATAATAGTTTGCAGTAGTAGGTAATGCCACTAAATTTATAAGCTGATTGGCCAGACACGGAATAATTCCAAACCACAGTGCAGTCCATGAAAGCAAAGTTACTCAATAAAAATCTTCGCACAACTTAGTTCCATTATAATTTATAAAGGAAAAGAAACGCAAAAACGCATGTTTGCAGAAATATTTCATCTGAAAAATCAAAAAGAAAAAATCATTTATGTATATAACATCTGAGTTCTGACAGATACCTGACTTGTCAATTCGCTCGGAACCCGCAAGATCTACGACAACTAGCTTGCCTTTCCGAACTATGCCCGGTTTTAATGTTCTGTGCATGTGGCATGTATTACCATTTTCATTTGAAAGAGCAGAATCTCTTCCCTTGAAAGCCCTCTTAACATGTACCTGCTCAGGAGGAATTTTTTACTAAGTTTCTTTAAGATAACATGAAACAGATGAGAACGATCTTCCTCTAACTTAAATGCATTAACATCATGAAACAAGAGAGTGTATTCATTCACCATCAGAATGGCATGACTGCGAGAAGATTCTGTATTCAATTTTGTGTTAGCAGCATAGCGATGAGCTTCCCCTAGTCGTAGTAGTTCCAGAAAACTCTCTTGATCTCTGATTTCTACTTGAGTAGCCCCAGGTAATGATATATCTCCAGTTTTTGGATCTTCCATTATGGATATGTTGTCATTAGAAGGATCAAGGAGGTCATGTATGGTCTCCATATAAAGCTGCACATATTTATAGAAAATAAAATAATTTGTATTCATGAAGCTGGGAACAGCTTCAGATCCTTCTCAAGCTGAAGCAAAGCTAGATCAATTAAGGCTGAAAAGATTATCAAGCATGAGATATATTAGTTTTAGTAAGTACCTGCAAATAGGAGACAGACACAGAATCGGTCTCCGGAAATATTTGCATTAAGATATCCTCTAATGCACGCACCATTATTCCACGAGCAGCTGTGTCTTCATCCCCTAGTCGTCCAAGCGTGTAAGTTTTTCCAGTACCAGTCTGCCCATATGCCATGACCGTTCCATTATAACCATCCAGAACACTCTGCAAAAGCAAATAATACACGATTGTTTGCTGTAAACATAAGATTCCTAGTTGAGTTATAAGCAAAAGTTTGTTCCATAAAGGATCAGGATTCAGGATGATATAGAATTTAATGAAATTATTTAAGTTCAACAAAAAGGAATCCCGAGTTTATTATAATGTGCACAGGCAAATGACAAATAATTACTAACCAGGAAGAATCAAACAGAACTCAGCTTTCTAGAGACATTACAGGTATATGAAATGAAATGAAATAAACAAATTTAATTTTTTGAAGCTGGTCCGCTATCCCCAAGTTCTTTCATATAAGATCAAATTTAACTTTTCGAATTCAATATGAGATATTTTCAAACTCAAAAATGATGTGATTCATTTAGCTTTTAAATAGAAGGGTTAAGTTCAGATGACCACCTGGGGTTTGAGCGGTTTCCCACTTAACCACCTATAGTCAGTAAAGCTACATTTAAACACCCGACCTTTTGAGTTAAAGTGAAAACGTTACCTTTTCCATCCAAATTAACCGTGCGTGCATGTCAGACGCCAAAAACGCGTGATAAGAGGGTGTAACAGTAAAAAAAAATTAGAAAATGTCTAAAATACCCTTCTTCCTCAAACCACAGTTCTCCATCATTTCTCACTCCTGCGTTCTCTCTCTCATTTCTCTCTCATTTCAAGCAAAAGATTCACAGAGATTTTTTGGAAGAAAATGGAGATTTCGACGACTCAACATACTCCAACTTTTCCTCTGCAATCGTTCCTCCGTTGGCTATGGATTCGGCTTAGATCCAAGCCCTAACTACCCTGAATCCACTCAACTCAAATCTTTGTCGCGAAAGAAGAAGTGACTTTTGCAAAAATTCGGCAGATTAAGGTTTCAATTGATGGAGGCGATGGGTGAGTTCTGTTGGCGTGTGGCGGTAGGTTTCAAACAATGGGTGAGATGGGTTTTCAGCGAACGGTGGCGATTAGGGATTGCAGATCTGTTGTGATTTCCAGCCTGCGATGAAGGTGTGGCTTTGCAGTGGCTGAATTTTTTTTCTTTCCCTGTGTTTAGTTGTTTAGTTGTGGCTGGGGTTTTTTTTTGGAGGTGATTATTAATTTTTAATGGTGGAGTTTTAATTTGATTGCGGTAGCAATGGTGAAATTGAGGCTATGGTGAGCGAGATGATGTTGAATTGAGGCTATGGTGAGCGAAATTGAGGCCATGGGTTTTTGTGGAATTCCCTATTTTGAAGGAGACTTCTAGTTTTCATTTGGATTTCTTAGTTTTTGGGACCAATTCTTTATGTGCATTTGCTTTGAATTTGGCTGTGTTTTTGTTGGTTGGGAAGACTTGACTTTGACTATGAATGTAATTTGGTGTGGTGAAGGATTGGTTATTGATTGCTTTTTGATGAGTCACTGTCGGTGATGATAGAAGCTATTTAAATCATTTGGAAAAATATATTGTGCTTCCATGAGGAATGTACCCAATGGACTTGATTGCTGTGATGTTATATTTGAGGTAAATATTAATTTGTTTGAGTCTCGTATCTATCTAATTTTTGCATAACATGAACATATCTAATGAGTTCATCATGTGATTCATGTCTTCTAAAGAATGAAGAATCAACTTGGAGAGCAATTTCAGTTGGTGGAATCACAATAAGGAGCCTTCATCTTCCAATTCGCGCTCATTGTTTCCCAAAGTCTGTCATTATTCGAATTACAGATATCAGCAAAGACACTGCGTATACTGCGATACAGTCTGTGTGAAAAACGATGGATGGCAAGGACAAGAGAGGACGCAGTAGATGTCTTCTTTAGTTTGAAGGATTATTCAGAAGCACAAAACATTCTTAAAGAGTAAGAACCATTCTTACCCAATGTTGAAGTATCATGACACATTCGGGCACCAAGAAGAAAAAAAGCCTAGGTCTCATAATTAGTGTCTCAGTTCTTGTAGTTTGGGTCTTGATTGCTTCAATTTTCTTGGTTATTTATTTGATAAATAAAGTCGAAACGAGAGATGTAGTTGAAGATTGGGAGCTTGAGATTGGGCCACATAGGTATTCATATCAAGAACTTAAGAAAACCACTAGAGGTTTTAAGGACGTTGAGCTACTTGGCTATTTACATTCAGAGGAACCCATTTCATGCATTCTTTGGAATATACATTCAATTTAGACATTATAGTACTTACGTATTTGAGCTTTGGGGATACTTGTTTTCGTTAAAAGAGCTTTGGGAATTTATATACCGAGAGATTTTGGTCTATTTGCTTTTCTCCTTTTAAATTCACACTTTAAGCGGGAATTATTGTTTATTTGCATTTGAGTTGATTAAGGTGTTTACTCTGTTTTTTGTTTGTTAGAAAGCAGAGAGAGAGAGAGAGAGAGATGAACAAGCATCATCTTTTTATATATAACGAGGGTAATTAAGTCTTTATCCAACTTAAGTAACATGAGTTATAATGAAATGATTTTTCACTTTTTCAAAAGGTCGGGTGTTTAAATGTAGCTTTACTGACTATAAGTGGTTAAGTGGGAGATTGCTCAAACCCCAGGTGGTCATCTGAACTTAACCCTAAATAGAATGAATCTTGAATATAGTAATACTTTAATAGCTTATAATTTTCATTATCGTATTGTCTAACATTTAATGAATTCATAACCATTTTGAATTTGAAAATATTTCAATTTGACTTCAAAAGGTTAATATTGATCTTATATTTTGGAACGGAAAGAGGCTAATATTAGCATTAGAAAAAAGGAACTATGAGGAACGGATATATGTATATTTTCATTTGACAAGTAAATGCTCATCAAAGGCCAAGAAATGTGGGCAAAACCCGTATACTCATGATGTCCATGGGTGTATTAAAAGGACACCTGTGATGTCCAACCCAAACTCCCACATGCAATTATATCCTCACTTCTCCACAAAACCAAAAGGCGAGCCAAAAAATACATAATGTACAACTAAGTCCCCAACGAAAATTCACCCATAAAGAAATTTACCAATATGGTCAATCGATCCTGGAATAATCTCGTTAATCCAATTAGACAAGAAAATAGAGAACAAAAGCTGCAAGAAACCTACGAATATGCCTAAATACCAAGAAAGTATATGCAGGAAAAAAATGATAAGTAAATACATCTACTAGCACCAAAAAGGGGGCGAAACACGTGTACACAAGAAGTATAAAACCCAGACCAAATTCCAACTCTATACAGGGAACCTCGAAAAAGTACCTACACTAAGTTCCTAAAGTAAACTGTCCCAAACTAATCGTAAAATGCACAACGGACTCTGGATAAACCTCTTCAAGCCAAAAGAACAGAAGGCTCGGAAAGAGAAACTGGAGGTAAACTAAAGGTCTCACTCTTCCTTCAAAGTATCAGTTGTTTCTCTCCTTCCAAACGTCCACCAAATAATTTGAGCAACTAGGTCCCACCTCCTAAAGATGGATAATTGAATCGCTACTGGTTATTGTAACTGAACAAGAAAATAATACAATTTTTTTAAAGAGTAATGCTAGGTGTCCAAAATTAATGTGTTAGTATAACATTGGGCAACAAAATTATAGTGATAGAACATGTAACAAGTGTGAATTACTGAGTAACCAATGTAACAATGACACTTCAATTTGTGGCCCCAAATTTGGGACCCCTAGCATTACTCATATTAAGTTATACATTTCTGCATTATTTAGAAAAAATAGACCATGTAGTACCACCCATATTTGTCAAAACAGTATCGATTCTAGATGTGATGGCCCGTAAGTTACTTCAATCAAGCTCAATTTCATAAGCCTTTGACAACTGTCCTTTGAAATGGGAAACATCTTCAGTTATGACAGTGTCATTGACGATTAATAGAATACACGTAACTTTGCTACACTGATTATACTTTGGCATGGACATCAACGATATTATTACATTTCTGGAATAGGAAAAAAACGATATTAAGACTGGAAATGGTCAGTTATTTATGCACAAGACATATTTTCCAGAAGTTCAATGAATCATCATGCAAATGGCCGCAAAAAGTCTATGACAAACATGGAAGGCTTTTAATTCATGAATACCTCCACTACAGGCTTTGCAACAACTTCATAGACACGCTTTTGTGATGCAAATTCGGTAAGCACTTCATCGAACTCATAGGTATCTGAATCCCAGTTGTTTCTTCTAAGTTTCAATCTCTTGACCTGAAATAGAACCAATAAAATCCATGCACTGCGTCACTGGCCAGGTTGACAATCTAGGAAGTAATTTTTTTATGATAAACATGCAAATTTTTTAGATGAACATAACATCAGGAATACCTCTGGCTGCAATTCCACGCAATCAGCAAAATCAGCATCAGACGCCAACTCCTCTGTATTTCGAGGTCGTAATCTCACAGCCACTCGAACTCTCCCAGGAACTATGTGTACGCATGGCAACATCAAGTGAGTTTGCAAGAATACAAGCCACTAACAAACCTTTATCCTTCATATATAAAAATGGAAGTGATATTTCCACAATGAAATTTTATATTTCTACAAGGTCGTCCTCACATGAATAGTAGGTCCCACAATCATGTGAGGGAGACCTTGCATAAATATCAACAATTCTCTTAAAAAAATAGCTTACTAATTTCACCTAATATATTTTCTAGTTAAATCAAGTTTAGACATATGAGCGAGAAAGGAGGACAAAGAAAATAAGTTTCTTAGAGCATGGGACATACATTGTTGGTTCACTCAGCTTGAAGTTTTTATAGCATTTATTAGCTTAATATGGTATACGAGCTTCAGTTTCTTAATTTAAGTTTTTCAAGATGAATTTAGGGCCCATTTATGTTAGTGCAATTGGTGGTCTGTTCCATTTGTGAGTTATGATGCCCCTTGCTTTGTCTTTTAAAGACAGAGCAGGGTTGCAAGTAACTGGGAGTGTTAAAATATGTTTAGCAATGTTTGACATTCTCAAATAGCTAGAACTAGTTGATCAATTGGTAGCTTAAAAATCCAGGCTAACCTACTTATTTCCAGATATTTTCTTTGTGTAACTAAATTTCCAATTTAAATGCAATTCTTAAATTAACAAAGATATAATCTGGAAATAAACAGCAAATAAACGGTACACAGTTAGTAGGATAGAAAATAAATTGATGGCAATCATAGTATCAGCAGCAGAACATTATAATAAACATGCTGAAGATGCTGCTCATACTGAATTGCTGATGCCACTAATGATGT
This sequence comes from Panax ginseng, assembly GCA_020205605.1. Lineage (NCBI taxonomy): Eukaryota > Viridiplantae > Streptophyta > Magnoliopsida > Apiales > Araliaceae > Panax > Panax ginseng. The sequence goes on from CM035138.1 coordinate 25,109,139, forward strand.
TGATAATGTTATATGTGATTATGAGTAACAACCCTTTGTATTGAAATTAATATTATCCGGTACAATTATATGAAAACCCAAGACTGAACATTATTGCTAGCCCAGCTATAAAAAGCCGGACTAAAGAACATTAATTTCTATATTATGCATGTGTTTCAAGCAAAGCTTTTACAGAAAAGTCTCAAGTTTCATTGTCATCTTCCATCAGCTAACTCAATAAAAATTCTTGCCAGGACACCAATATGATACCACCAATAGAAAATATAAATTATGCACGACCGACTTGGATCTGCCTATATCGAAAGAGCCAAAAAGTGAAACAAGCCAATTAAATAATTGTGGAACAAGTATTTACACCAACTAGATAAAGCATCTTGGCAAGAGTCTTAACGTAGACACCAAGTAATTGTGACAAGCCTTTGGTACGTTATGTAGAGCTAACTTCATATAGAACAGGAAACATTGTCAAATTAAGTTGAAATGCAACATGATACAATGTGAGATATGAATCATCTTTTACAAAGGAATTAGTGATCTCTGCACCTGTATCTCCATCAAGATTCTTGTCCATTCCATGAATGTAATTTTCCTGGATGCATGTTCTCGAACTCGAACTCGAACTAAATTGTTGGAAAAACAGAAATTGAGGGAAATTTTGAACCTATGCCATTGGATTTTATTTTTTCCACCTCAAAAGTAGTTATAGAAATTTCAAATTAGAGTTTAACTACCATTTTATTAGAGAAAACCAGATTAATTCATTTAACCCCACATTTCTTATTCCAATTGAACATTATAAAAATGATCCAAAATTATTCATTATTTCATTGGTTTATTGTAAGCATTCATCAAAAAACTATTTTTGTTGGATAAGCTCAAACAGGCTCTTAAAAATTAACAAAACTTCTTGAACCAAAAATTGTTTTTGTGAAAGGAAGAGAACTCGTTTTGTTAGCTAATTATGATCATTTAATAAAATCAAAAGAGCAAGGAGGATTAAAAAAAAAATTAACTCCTAAATTTTGGATTTTGCACTAAGGATCACCTCAAATCTTCTTCCTAAACCTCTCCTATCTTTACAATTTTGTGAACAAGTAATCCGTAATCATCAAATTCAACTAGCTCAAAAATTCCACATTGTCATTAACAAACTAGAATAATTGAACAAATTACGAAATTAAAAAACTCACTCAACTAAATTAAAAATGTAATTATGCATTTATGCACATAGACATAAATAGATACCTCCAGTATCATACTTGACTCCTCCACTGCTAGGTGTTCCATTCACCGAACCAGTGCTGCTGCGGCGTGGACCAGAAACTGAATTCGGCGTTGAAGCTTTGGATTTGAAAGACGAAGAAGAAGACGACTTGCTAGGGTATGAATTCAGCGAGCTCTTGCTGTGCGTACTACCATTATAATTCCTATAACTAATCCCATTGTTCGCCATTTTCACCGCATCACAAACTAATAATTAGCTCCAGAAAAAGCTGTTTTTTCAAGTTTCAAGCATTTGAATTAAATTGCAAAAGGAAATGAACTTTTTTTTCTGAAAATTGAAGAAATAGAGTGGTTCGTAATGGTGGAGTGAGATGTGAGTCAGGAAATTCGGTGTTTTAGAGAGAGAAAGTGAGGGAAAGTGGAGAGAGAGTAAGGTCAGTCGTGGTGTTGTGGACCTTGTGGGGGTGGGTGACGTGGGTCATGCATTTCGTGCACTTTATTTCGTATCTTCCCTTTTTATTAATAGATTTGGATAAAATAAATAAATTACTGGTAGTTATTAAAGAAATAAAATTACCCTAACCGACGGTGGCAACAGTGTGGAAGAAAAGAGTCTATGGCGATATTGTTTTGGCGATATTATAGTGATATTAATTTTTATTTTTTTTTTATTTTACGAGTAGTTTATATAAAAAAATTCATTCAATTATTTCTTGAAATTTTTTGAGAAAAATAGTATATTGAATTTGTAATTTGGATATATTTGAAATAGGGCTACAGATTGTATGTGCACAGTTTTTTGTAGTATCTTTACTTATTCAATCTTTTTTTTTAAAAAATACAATTAAATATATTAACATTTTTAAAATCTACAAAAAAAGAAAATCATAAAACAAAAAAATAAAAATAAAAAATATCACTAAAAAATATCCTCCTAAATTTATTGGGAAGAAAAATGTCAATCAAGACAAAATTAGGTTTAGGTCCAATGTATCCGTACGTCTCTATTGTACGTCAATCTTTTGTTACCAAAATATAATGGGATATATTAAGATTAAAATCTTTTAGAATAAAATATTACGACGTTAGAAAAAATTAAAATAATTACACACAGGTTAAGAGATGATCTCTCTGTGTGTCAGTATTGTATTAATTAATTAACCAATTTATCATAAAGTTAACCAGATCCCAATTACTCCAACCGTCCTTAAAAGCATATCTATATATACATTATTAGTATGATTAGTTTAACCTACTAACACAAAGGTAAATAAGGTCTTGGGCACAAGAAAAATAATAAATTCTTCAAAAGAGAAAACACAATGTAATTAATAATAATTGTCAAAAAGATCATTTGCAAAACTTTAAGAGAACGTATTTATAGGCTAAAATACGTCACAACAATGAAATATTGAAAATAAAAAATAATACTACCTAAAGTCCATAATAAGTTTTTTTATCTTAAATTTATACCAATACACAAGCTTAATATATTTTTCTTTGAAGTTGAAGAGTTAATGAGTGTCATTTTAATTATAGTGATGGTAGATCTAATAAATATCATTGAAATAAAGGCATTTATGAGAAAATATTGCAAAAATTGTATTGGAGTTCTAACACATCACTTATTTTGGAAAAAAATATTAAGCCTAAAAAATCACTTATTATGGGACGTAGGTAGTACTAAGTTTTTGACCAAACTTTGACCGGACAATAAGACCCCTTTAAATAGGTTTTTCGGGCTTATAATAGTGTACATCACGGTCAAAGGTAACGTGTCTTATAAAGTTCGTTAAGAGTTTCGATTTAATATATTATATATCTCGTAACTCCAAGCAGATCAAGAATTAAGCTCATTTAAAATTTACAAAAACACATATCTCAACTCCACTTGCGAATAAACTTCCAATTACGAATAAACTTTCGGATCATGTTTGGCATCATTTTTTTCTCAGAAAAAATGTCTTAAAGTATACAACTCAAATTTAAAACAGGGCATAAATATTAATTGGGTTAGCTGCAAATTAAAAGTGTCTAAAAGTTTCACAAAATATTATTTTTCTCCCTAAAGTATACTTTTTCAATTACATTCCTTAAAATTTAATTTTTTTTTACAAAATTGTTCCTTTTTAACATATTGATAAAATTAATTATAGATCGGAATCTTCCGCATACATATCTGAAATTATTGGTAAATATGTATATTATTAGAACAAACTTTACACTATTTGGGTATTTCCTCTTATTTGCCAACCTTTAACGTATGTGTGGTTAAGTATAAAAGAACAATCGGAGATAAATTAGGATTCAGTTTTGTTTTATGAGTCAAAGTTAAATACTGAAAATGAGAGATAAGAAGAGATAAAGTATATGATAAGATGGCTTTGAGCCCATGTCGGATTCAGGAATATTTTTCGCTAGAGACAGAGAAAAAAGGATGAAAGTCTCGGTGAACTTTTCACGTATATTAAAAAGATAAATGAAATGACAAAATTGTCCATAATAATATGTCATTAATTATTTTCAATGTAGATGAGAGAGTGACTTTCTAACTTTCAATTCAAAATATTCTCTCTCCATACTTATTAAATATGGAAAGAGAATTAAAATAAGAAAAGTATGAGATATTTAATGCTACGGGCATAATAGAAAAAAATGTGTAAAAATTTGATTATTAAAGGAAAGTAGACATTTAACATAGGACTACTCAAAATAGTAATAAAGACTTTTATCATGGGACGGAGTGACTAGTATATTACTCGAGATTTATTGTGAAGAATTTTTTTTTTTCACACAGTTCCTCGTATTAGAGTTCTTCGCTAAAAGTATCATTCTCTAAGTTAGTGACTAAATATTTTTTGTGATAAATATATTGCGAAGAATTAACAGTTCACAAATTATATATTGGAAAAAATTATTTTTGTTCAGCGAGAAGATGATTTTCTCATAATTAATATTTTGAAATAGTTAGTAAAAATGTCTTCCTTCATAAATAACAATTTGTGAAGAACATATTTACTTTTAAAAGGTTAGATTTCCTTCACTAATTACATATTGTGATTTTTTTTAATTTATCGAGAAGAAATTTCTTCGACAATGCTACTATTAAATAATCAAATCATTGCAAATTAAAAATATTTGTTAATTTGTAATCAACATCAAATAAAACATTATATTATATAAATAACCAATTGTATAATCCACAACTAAATATGTAATAATCAAGTAACAAAACGTACAAGACTCGTAATCAAAACAAATATAGGTGCCCCGAATGTCATAGTACCTAAAATATTTAATCATTAATACAAGTAAAGAGATAAAAAAACAAGCTATAAATTTTTTCTAGTTTGTCATATCAAGTCATTTCTTCATTGTCATAATTTCTTCAACGTAAGGCTGATCTTGTAAACTTCAGTCTATCAAAGAAATAAAACACCAAAAATTTACTTAAAATATTTGAATGAAAAGAATATGACAAATGATTAAACTGGCAAAAAAATTCAGAAGTGATTCTACAAGTAAAAGTTATAAAGATCTATGTCTCACATAAATAGTAAATGTGCCCCAATTATGTGAGAAGAAACTTGTGAAAATATAAAATTTTACTTGTGTGTGCAAATATCAATACCCTAATTAAATGAAAAATATTATTAAAACGATAAAAGATGAGAGATTGGTACCTATATATATATATATATATATATATATATATATATATATATATAAAATTTATTTATAACCATGTAAACAAATAAATGTGCAACAAAATATAATAGTTTGGTACATGTGTGTGTATATATATTTGCCCCTCCAAGTTTAACTCTTTTATTAATTTGTCCTCTTAAATTTTTTAATTTACGTATCTGTCCATACCCTTATACCTATAAAAAAAATTAAGCAGAGGCAGTTGTCTATGTTGCCCCTTAATAGATCCGCTCTTGTTTGAGCCTAAAATCCAAATCTCAATACTTTAGATTCGGTTCGCCTGAGAGAAAAGGGCTCTGGCAGTTTTAACAAGTGATCAATTTGACTAACGTTTGTTAATTTGACCATCCAAATTAACTGAAAGACTACTCATAGGATTATTTGAAAATTAGAAATTGGATGGAAAGAATATCCAACCCTAATCATGTAAGGTTTTAAAATCATAACTCGTAAGGATCGGGTTCCCATCAAAATTGAATATATAAAATTATTAGAAGGTAGATAGCAAAAAGAGGTGGAATGGTATAAAGAGGGCTGGTTGACTGAAAAAAGAGAGAGAGAATATATAAAGGATAAAGCTAGCTAGAGCTTTTGCCAAAGGGAAAAGGCAAAAGTGAAAAGATCTTACCAACTACAAATTACAAATTTGAAAGGCGCCAATTCATACCCACCCCCTTGGCCTTGGCCCTTTCAAAATTACTACAATTGATTGTAGCAAAGCAAACACTGTTTACGTACACAGCCGCCCCTACCGCTTTATAGAAGATAGATAAATAAGAAGTTTTAACCAACTTTTAAAGTCCTTTTTATATATCATATTTTACTTCGGTGATTCACATTTTAATTTTGTCAATTAGATGATTAAACTATTAAAATTTTTAATTGCAAAAAATTAAACATGTCACGTCAAAAATTGCTGACGCGGCAACTTGTGTAGGGCCTTATGAAACTGGTGTGGCAAAAAAAAGAGTTTTTTTAATCATAATATTATTTGTTTTGTATTAATTAGTTATGTTATATAATTTGTTGTTTGACCATTTTACCCCACACCAAATCAGATATGTTTATTTAATGATTAAAAAATTATTTTTTTTGCCACACTAGTTTCCTAAGGCCCCGCACAAGTTGTCACGTCAACAATTTCTGACGTGACATGTTCAATTTTTTACAATTGAAAAAAATTAATAGCTTAATCATCTAATTGATAAAATTGAAATGTGGATCATCGAAGTGGAATATGGCCTATAATTTAGGGTACTAATTCATATTTAAGCCTTTTTGTTTCAATTAGATCATTTAAGTGACATTTTTTGATATTTTTGTTCCTTTTACCCGATTTGATCTCAACCCGACCCATTTTAACCAAATTTTAAAGTCGTTATTAAAGTTTATTAGAAACTTTTATTTATTTTTTCATAAAATGGGTAAAGTTTCATAAAATATAGATTCAAAAAAGTTAAATAAGAAAATAAATTTTTATTTTTAAAAAAAGTAGATTTTTTTCATAAAATATAGATTCAAAAAGATAAATAAGAAATTAAAAAGTTTTAAAAACAAATATTATTTTTATGAAAAAACTTAGAAAATTTTTCATTTTTGAAAAAAATGAGTAAATTTTTATAAAATATATATTCAAAAAACTAACTTTATTTTCAGAAAAAATAGAAAATTTATTTTTTAAAAGGAATAAAGTTTCATAAAAGTAAATAATTTTTTATTATTTTTAAAAGATGTGTAACTTTTCGTAAAAATAATTAAAAATTTTAAACTTTAATTTTTTGAATCTATATTTTATGAAACTTTACTCATTATTGAAAAAATAAATGTTTCTAATATTTTTCCTGAAAAAAAATAATAATTATTTTAAAAACAATATTTTATTTTAAAATATTAAAATAATTATTTTTAAATAATAATTCTCTTAAATTTTTTTAGTTTTTTTTTTAATTTAATTTGTGAAATTGGGTCAAAATGGGTTGGGTTGTGGTCAAAATCAGGTAAAAAGAACGAAAACGTCAAAAAAATTTCACTTTAAATACTTAATTGACAAAAAATGAACTTCAGAGATGACTTCAAAAATAAATGACAACTTTAAAGGACAAAGTGTCATTCAACTATAGATAAATGGTTACCCAATACTCTGTCCTTACCATAAAATTTACAAATTTAAAGAAAAAAATATTTTTATTTTTTATTTAGTATTAAATTTATTAAACGTTTAATTTAGTAATACTAATATATTAATAAATCTATGATATTACATTTGATCATATGGTGACATTTCATATTACTATTAAAAGATATTTTTTTTTTGTTTTGAAACGGTGGGAGTATAATTTCGTTGTTCCATTCCAGCTACTTTCCAGTATTAGAAGAAATTATAGTATTAGTCTCAGAGGCGAAACAAGGGGGCATCTGACCCCGATAGAAAGACGATCCAGGCCGAAATAGGGGTCACGGTGGGGGGCAGCTAGCGCGGTGCTCCGATCTTCCGACTCTTCTTCTCCGACTCTGCAACACAGAGGTTTGTTTCTTTTCTTTTCTTTTCTCTTTTTTTTAATAATAACATGAAACGACGTTGTTTCATTAAAAAAATAAAATAAAAAAAATATTTATTAGGACTTCTCTCTTACTCTCTTCACAAATCACAAACTTCACATTCACCTCTCTTCCATCTTCCGCAAGTGGCGCCTCTGCCTCCAATGCTCTTTTGACTTCTCTGTAGTCACTTGCCGCAATCGGCCATCTTCCTTCGCTTCTTTCTTAGCCTGGCCAGCCCGTAGACTACTTTAATTTGAACTTTCGTAATTTGACTAATTTTTAAATTCTAATTTAGCCTAAATATCTTTCAAATTTGGAACTATACCTTAACTTCAACATTGACTAAAGAAGCAAATTATCGATTTTGTAGTGTAAATTTGTTTTAAAATTTAAATGGTTCGATTGAGTATACCTTGTTTATTAATGCAAGTAATTGTGATAGTTTCTTACTTTTCGATCCTTTGTGTTACTTTGTTATACATCGATTATTATTTGCATATTTGTTTATATGAAATTGTTATTTGTTTTTTGTACTTTCTACAATGTTGAAAGTGGTTGTTTTGTGACTATAAGAAGAAAGTCGGATAATTTAAACTAGTTATGTATTTAAGGCCTTTGAAGCACCATTGTTGGTGATTCTTATCTGCATCTGGCTTTACTCGTGAAATATATTGCTTCTGGACATTACATTTTAGACATTATATTGATGTATGCATAAGCTGGTACTTAAAGCGTGATCATTTGGACTTTCTTTCTGCTGCTCCATTTTTGTTCCTTTTTACATCACAATGTTTTTATTGGCATCATCATCATCATCATCAACAATACTAGATAGTTTGAGCATAGGCTCATCTCTGTCAGTTGAAAATTGGTATTGCTTCCTTCCTTCTTTCATGATCGATAAATAAATTTTTTTATTGATATATTTCAACCCCCTATAAATTTGTTCGGTTCTGCCAATGATTAGTCTCTTTTTTTTTTACTATAAAAATATTTGATTAAATTAATTATTAAATGATTAATAACAGTTATTTGAAGTTTATCTAGCAGAATATAAGTGCGAAAAATCCCTTAATTCTTTTTAAAAAGAAAACACAAGGTATCCAATTTGTGTTTTTTTTAAGTGAACTAATCTCCATGTGCATAGGGGTGGCAATAGAAAAAAAAGCCAAGTCGAGCAGGCCAAGTCTTAAACCGAATCGATACCAAAATTACTCAAATTTGATCGCAAATCTAACCAAGTTGAATAGAGTATCGAATCGAAAGAAGCGATCTGGGGTTGATTCATTTTCTAAGGAAATTAATATAATTATTATTTTATTATTATTTTATTATTTTTTTTTTATTATTAATATTATTATTTTTTTATTAATATTATTATTTTTTTTATTAATATTATTATATATTTTATTATTATAATCAATATTTTATTATTATTATTATTAAATTATTAATAATAATAAAAAATTAGAAAACCTAGATATATTTGGGTTTGGTTCGATTTATCTTAGAACCATAAAAGTGTCGAACCGAAAGCAATTCTTGAAAAAGCCGTATATACCGAGCTTTTTTGTACCACCAAATAGGATAGGTTTATATTTATCTTAAACCAAATAGGTTTGGACCAATCCGGTTCATTCAAAAACCGAAAAAACCGAACCATTTGCCCACCCCATGCATACGCATTACGCGCGTAAGAAAAAAATTATATCAAAAAATTGAAAATAAATTGGAGAGGATCCATTTCATAGTCTAGATTTAAAATATATTGAAATATGACATCATAATAATGAGAAAGAGAAATAATAATAAAAAATATACAAATAATAGAGATGATCCTAATCCGTGTCACAGATAGTGACATATAATTAATAAGCTCATATCATTTCCTACATCGATGAGGGGTGGTTTTGCTAAGTTGGAATATGTTATTTCAAACGGTCCTTCTACGGACCAGTCTAGCGATCTGTCCAAATTTTTTTAATTTTTTTGTTTTGGCCTTCAAAAAATATATAATATTTTTTTTAACTGAAATTCTTATATAATTCAGTGATTTAGGAGTAATTTGGATATATATAAAAAATAATGTTGCACAGACTGTACAACACTATTTTTTTATATATATCAAAATTACACCAAAATCACTGAATTTTATAAAGATTATAGTTTTAAAAAATACTACATTTTTTGGGAGTCAAAGCAAAAATAAATAAATTTGGACCTCCAATATACGTAAAAATTAGAAAGTCTGATTTCTTCTTTTTTTTGTTGTTGCTAAATTGAGATACTTACCCCCTCCCGAATTATAAAAAAAACACATAAAAACAAAATTATGGAGCATATCCCGCGAAGTCACTATAGCAAACACATTAAAAATACTAATATAATAATCAAAAAATTATAACTGCAAAACCCTAAGATAAGGAAAAAAAAGTATGATTTAACGTGTGAACTTGCAGTAACCACTAGTTGTTCATATGTCCTATATTGGGACCCAAAATGAATGGAAAGTACAAGTGACAATTGGAATGGTAATGAACTAATTAAGGGTGGGGTATTATAACCTACACCTTTGCTATGCAAAGTCTAAGTCTGGGTGATACAAAAAACCAACAATTGACCAAGTGAAAAAATAAAACTTTAATTACCACTAGAGAATGATTACATAACCAATACAATGTCGATACGCAAACAAAATGTGATCTCTTTCTGCGTGTTAGCACTGTATTGATCACGTGATTAACTTACCGGATCCTAAAATTAACATGTGTACGTACATGTACACATTTGCACATGAAACTGACATGAAAAAAAAGAAGAAGAAGGAATTATGGAGTTCAAGTGGGCAAGTGCACTAATCAGTATATGGTCCGGAACACGTACAACTGCCGCTACAACATGGGGGGCGGGGGGTTCGCAAATTATAAGCATGCCATTCATATCTAATGATTCATGAATTCTCAACTAAATTTGGATAAAAATGAGTCAGTCCTCACTTTCTTTTTAGTTGAGAAGGCATAAAGCTTTAATTGAAAGATAGAAAAAGATACCTACTTGGTTACTTTAAGAGATAATATATATATATATATATATATATATATATATATATATATATATATATATATATATATATATATATAGAACCGACCGTCAGTGAGGACTACACTACTTTGTTAAAATGCGGACCTTTTTTTTTTTTTTTTTTAAAACAACTAAAAAAAAAAATTAATATTTTATGGAACTGATATTTTTCCATAATATAATATTTTGGGCGTGATTTGAATACCTATACCAAAAAATGGTGATACGATGCACTTGCATCGCATGCACTGCTTTTGTTATCGTATCCAAATCACATCCAAAACATTGTATATTATGAAAAATTTCAATTCTATAAAATATTAAACTTTTTTTTAGTTATTTAAAAAAAAACCAAAAAAAAAAATCAAAAAAAAAAGTCGCATTTTAACAAAAAAAAAAATTCTTACTGATCCACACTATATATATATATATATATATATATATATATATATATATATATATATCCTTCACTATAGTATTACTTAGTCTTGGGCAACAGCCTAGAGATGGATCATAATTATATTTTTCTCCCACCATGTCTTGAATATGACTTGTCAATTGAAAATGCAGTACTTAAAAAAGTGGTCCTTTTATAGCCATATATGGTCATCTAAGTATGCATGTAACTCTCTTAATCTCATTTCTTTGCATGAAATTAATGAATAATACCGACCATTTAGCGGTGTTATACATGCCAAGTCGACATACAGCCGACTCAACATAGATGACACGCCATAAATATCATTAACGTTTGTAATGTTTAAAATATATGTCTAATCAGTCATATGTTTGACTCGACATATGAAACATTTTTCTTCAGTAATAAACGCCTATGGCAACGCCGAGACCATAGGCGTTTATCATTTAGCATGGCGGACCCTCTGCAGTGAATAACATCATCTTTATTTTTGTGCTAGCTTTCTGGGCTGAAGTGGTACAAAGTGACTGCTTTACCAACATGATTGAGTTGGAAATGAAATAAATAATGGTAAAGATTGAATCAACTTATTTTAGTTGTACAACAAATAATTCAATGGAAAGTGGGCAGCAAATTCTGCATAACTTGAAAGTTAAATTCATCCAATGGAATCTGTCTATTCATCATCTTCTTCTTTGTTTTTTATTTTTTATTTTTTATTTTTGTGGTAGGTAAAATTTGTACACACAAAAAAATTATTGTGAATTGAAACGTTACACCTAAATAATATATATGGGACAAATTATATTCCACATTTTTTTAGTATTATTTAAACAAAACATTGTATAAGCCTGTGAAGTACAGGTATAGTTGGTCTAGGCCAAGCCCAATTTTTAAAATAAATGTGATCCGTCTTCAGCCTGTGAAGTATTTGAAATACATACCTTTCTAGATGTTAAGTTTTTGGATATATTTTGCTTGAAGTTCAAGTCTAATGCATTGATATTGATAAACATTTGGTTACGGCTTCCCAAAGATTTGATATTACTTGTAATTAGATTTGCTTCGAGCCAAATTATTCTAGGCTAGCTGATCGGTTAAGTTACCATAAGTACGTTCCCTCTCTATTCGAGTATCTTCTCTTACGTTTCTTTTATATGATATGAAAAGATTGAACCCCTAATATGGCAGATCGAGCTAATAAAACACTTTTAAATATATAATTTTTTATTAAAAAGTTAGGATATGTGTTTTGTTTTACGATTATAAAAGTGTTTTTGAAACAAATATAAGACTAAATTAAACAAAAGTGTGTTATGTATGAACTTTTAATTCTTCTATAACAATGTAAAGACAAATTTATAAATTATGTTTCGATCAAAAGTGCTGCTTCTAGGGCCTCTTGTTTAGCCAGTGTTGAGATTGACTCATACTTTTCCGAGTTCGACGAATAACCACTACGATATGATATTCTCATTGAGCGAGCGGCTGCCTAGCTCGCCGGCAGGACTAGGCAAATTGGTGAACATAAATATATAACGTATTATTACTTTTATATATGTGATTATAATATTATTCGTTCTTAAATTTTAACAACGAATACCACCGAGTCAAAAGTTCTCTGTAACCGTGTCATCATTCAACGTAAGGGATTGGGAAACTTGATGAATATACTACAAGTCAAAAACGAATATTCAAAATTTAAAGAAAAATATACTAAAACGTATCGTCACAATTTGGTTAATTTGTTGGGTTGTGCAATGCGGTTCTTCTACCACGCCTAAAATTGACGAGTCCAACTAATAATTTTAACACCAAAAAGAGAAATATGTTATAAAATTTTAGCAAAGTGTATAAAGATACTCTTATAATTGCTGCATAAATCTAGAGAGAGAATAAGCAAGAGAAAAGAGAGAGAAAAATTCTTCAGATAGAATTCTTATCTAATTTTCATTCAGTAGCATTCCTTTATATAGAGGAAGCAAGAGTCACGGAGGAGGAATAAAGTGAAGTCACGGGAGGAAAGTAGAGCAAAGTAAGGACAATCAGTTCCCTCATTGTGAGGGAATCACATGCATGCACTTATAACACTTCCCCTGATTCCCTACAATAGAAGATTATGTCTCATTAAAAACCTTGTTAAGAAAACCCAGTGGAAAAAACTTAACGAAGGGAAAAAGAGTACTTATCTTTTACATAAATAACTTAATTGACTGCCTCGTTAAAACCTTGTCAGGAAAAACCCATTGGGATAAAATCCGTGACTAAGAAAAAAGAGTACAGTCTTCCCCTCAAAAGGAATTCATTACTCCTTGATGAAATGTTGTCATAAATCTTTTCAATCGACACATTCCAATCCTTTTAGAAGTTTTGCAAACGTTAGATATGGCGGCGACTTTATGAATAAGTCAATTTAGATTATCACATGATCGAATTTGATGCACATCTATATCACCCTTCTTTTTGTAGCTCATGTGTGAAGAAGAATTTAGGTGAAATGTGCTTTGTTCTATCTCCTTGATGTACCCTCCTCTAAGTTGAGCAATACATGCGGCGTTATCCTCATACATAATTGTAGGAATATCGTGATTGATGGTAATTCACATGACTTTTGAATATCTTTGAATAATTGATCTCAACCAAACACACTCTCCGCTTGCTTTCATGTATAGCGAGAATCTTGAAAGTGATTTGAAGATGTAGCTATCATGGTTTGCTTTGTGGATTTCAGGATATAGTCGTGTCACAATATGTAAATACATAACTTTGTTTGTGATCTTCCATTGTGTGGATCTCGATAAATATCCCTGATCGGCATATCTAACCAATCATGACGTTGAATTTCTTGGATAAAATAACCCAAGATCTATACTTCCACGGAGGTATCTCAAAATGTGTTTGATCCCATCCCAATGTCTCTTAGTAGGAGAAGAACTGTATCTTGCTAACAAGTTGACAGCAAAAGTAATATCAGGTCGTGTGCAGTTTGCAAGATACATAAGAGCACCTATTACACTTAGGTATGGAACTTCAGGTCCAAGAACTTCTTCCCCACTTTCTAGAGGTCGAAATGGATCTTTATCAACTTCTAAAGATCGAACAACCATCGGGGTAGTCAAAGGATGAGCTTTATCCATATGAAAACGACTGAGAATCTTTTCAGCATTATTTGGATTGATGAACAAAATTCCAGATGCTAAATGCTCCACTTGTATTTCCAAACAGAATTTTGTCTTTCCAAGATCTTTCATTTCAAATTCATCTTTTAAATAAGTAGCAGTTCTTGCGAGTTCTTCAAGAGTACCTACAAGATTCAAATCATCCACATATACAACACTAATGGAAAATTCACTTTGTGATTTCTTAATAAAAACACATGGACATACTTGATCATTTATATATCCATCTTTTATTAAATAATCACTAAGTCGATTATACCACATACGACCAGACTGTTTCAACCCATACAATGAGCGTTGTAACTTGATTGAATATATGTGACGTGACCTTTGTGATTCAGCCATTTTCAATCCTTCAGGGATTCTTATGTAAATCTCAATCATCAAGTGAGCCATATAGGTATCTTGATTACAACATCCATCGACGTGTTTCCAAACCTTCCATGGTTGCCATACCTATCAGAAAGCGAAAAGTGACTCCATCCATTACTGGAGAGTATGTATCCTGATAATCAATACCAGGTTTTTGTGAAAACCCTTGAGCTACAAGTCGGGCTTTGTATCTCACAATTTCATTTTTCTCATTTCGCTTTCGTACAAATACCCATTTGTTTCCAACCGGATTACAACCCAGCGATGTTTGGACTACTGGTCCAAATACTTCTCTTTTCAATAGAGATTGTAGCTCAGTTTGAATAACATCTTTCCATTTTGGCCAATCTTTTCTTTTCCGACATTCTTCCACGTTTTGTGGTTCAGGATCCGTGTCAGGAATCAAAGTAATATCTGATGCTATAGAGAAAACAAATATATCGTCAATCATGACTTTGCTTCGATCCCATATTTTCTCATCATGTACATATTTTATTGAGATCTCTTGGTGTTCATCTCTTATCCCTTCACTGAGATTTTGAACCTCTTCTGGGGCTATTCCCACTCTTGGAATAAGTACTACTTCTGGAGCGGGTATTCCTTTTGGGATTCCGTTATTTGCTTTTGATTTTCGTGGTACAATGTCTTTTGCACCAACCGGTCTTCCACGCTTCTGGCGTGGTTTAGATTCTTCTATTACCTTATTCGTCAATTCTCCAGGAATTGATTTTTCAATAGGTATTTCTATCCTTGCTGGAGTATTCACTGCAGGTGTATGTGACTTTATCACTTTTCTAGCATCATTAAATGCATCTGGCATTTGATTTGCAATATTTTGTAAATGAATAATTCTTTGAACTTCAATTTCACATTGTCCTGTACGAGGATCAAGTGAATTTAAATCTGATGCATTCCATGATATTTCAGAGGGTTTTTTATTTAAAACTTTCCCTCCTCCTAATGTTGGAAATACAGATTCATCAAAATGACAATCTACATAACGTGCAGTAAGAACATCTCCAGTTAAAGGTTCAAGATATCTGATAATAGAAGGAGAATCAAAACCAACATAAATACATATTCTTCATTGGGCTCCCATTTTAGTTCTTTGTGGAGGTGCAATTGGAACATATACTGCACTTCCAAAAACTCAAAAGTGTGATATGTTGGGTATCTGTCCAAGAATTAACTGTAGAGGAGAGAATTTATGAAGAGCCGTTGGTTTTACTCGAATGATAGCTGCAGCATGAAGAATTGCATGACCCCAAACTGAGGTAGGTAAGTTAGCCCTTAACATTAATGGTCGTGCAATTAGTTGAAGTCTTTTAATTAAAGATTCAGCTAAACCATTTTGTGTATGAATATGAGGAACAAAATGCTCAATAGAGATTCCAATAGTCATACAAAAATCATTAAAAGTCATTGATGAAAATTCAGCTGCTTTATCAAGTCGAATTGACTTGATTGGATGATTTGAAAACTGAGCCCGTAACTTGATTATTTGAGCAAGAAGTTTTGAGAAGGCAAAATTTAGAGAAGAGAGAAGACAAACATGAGACCATCTAGTTGAAGCATCTATTAAAACCATGAAATATCGAAATGGGCCAGACAATGTGTGAATAGGTCCACAAATGTCTCCTTGAATTTTCTCTAGGAATTTTGGGGCTTCTTTATAAACTTTTACTGGTGATGGTCGAACAATTAATTTTCCTCGAGAACACGCATCACAAGGAAATTCACTACTAGGAAAAACCTTCTGATCTTTGAGAGGATGACCAGTAGAATTTTCAATAATACGACGCATCATAGAAGTACCTGGATGACCAAGTCTTTCATACCAAAGCATAAAGGATTTGGGATCTATGATTTTTGGAATCATAACATTATGAGACTCAATTGCTCTAATTTTCATAGTATATAATCCAGAAGAATTTGAATGAAGTTTTTCTAGGATATTCTTTTTTCCAAAAAAAGTAGAAGTGATGAGAAGATATTCGTTATCATTTTCATTAGTTGTTTCAATGTGAAAACCATTCAGTCGAATATCTTTAAAACTAAGCAAATTTCTTCTTGATTTACTAGAATATAGAGCATCTTTGATAAAAACTTGTGTCTCATTTGGTAGGAAGAAACTAGATTTTCCAAATCCCTCGATTAAATTTGATGTGCCAGAGATAGTTCCTACATTTTCATTAGCTTTGATTAGTTGTGAAAAATATTTCTCACTTTGAAGGATTGTATGAGTTGTTGCATTGTCTGCTAAACATATATCCTCCATATCCATTAAAAATGGTCTCACACATATAAAAACATAAATAAGAAAAGTTACAGTTCAAATATAATTTTATTCATGAGAAACACATATCACATATAGAATAAAAACTAATAATATTATACATGCAGGATGTTTAATTAAAACAAGAAATTAAACGATATCCCAAAAGATACTTTCAAAAGGTTCAGTAATATCATCAACCTTTTCTTCATTGTTGGTCATTGGTGAATCATCAACAATATTCAATTGATGATTAACAAAGTTTGTTTCTGCCTCCATTACTTTGTTCTTTTGAGACTCCTGAAATAAATTAACCAGATGCCTCGGCGTACGGCTGGCACGCGACCAATGCCCTTTCATTCCACACCTAAAACAAACATCTGGTTTGTTCTTTATCGGTGCTGCATTTTCTTTATTTTTACCTGACCCAGACACTTGCCACTTCTAGTGGCTTAAATTGTCGCGGTTCTGGAATTTGTTGTTATGATGGCCTCGTTTATTCTTTCGTCTCCAAGGCTTCTTATTATATGACCATCTCTTGTCACGTTTATTCTGCTGGAATGACGTGCTGTTAATATCTGGCAATGGGGTAGCACCCGTTGGCCGTACTTGATGGTTTTTCAATAACAATTCATTATTCTTTTCTGCAACAAGGAGGATAGACAACAAATCACTGAATTTTGTGAACTTACTGCCTATATTATTGTGATGTAATCATGTTGGTGGGATGAAAAGTTGAGAGTGTTTTCTCTAACATTTGGGTTTGTAAACCGGATCTCCGCACAAAGCCAAAGTAGATGTTATTCTATAAACATTAGAACTATATTCCAGTAATTGATTTGTAATCTTGTAGCCTTAAATTAAGTCACTCAAATTTGGCATTGGGAGAACAACCAATTTTTGGTGGTCAAATCTTTCCCTTGATTGTGTCCATAAGGATAAAGGATCTTTGACTGTTAAATACTCAGTCTTTAATCCTTCATCAATATGGTGACGAAGAAAAATTATGGCTTTTGCATTTTGTGCCCAAGTTGCTGTATTTCCTGATTCAATGGTCTTTTCTAACTCATTTGCACTAAGGTGCAATTCTGCATCAAGTGCTCAAGCCAAATAGTTGTCTCCAGAGATTTTCAAAATAGAAAAATCTTTTTTTGCCAAGTTTGCCATCTATTCTGAGTTAAAACACAATTTTATTATTTATTAAAATAATAAATAATTGTATGTAAGATATAGAAAAATAAACTAAGTCACGACCTCAAGTGGTGATAAAATGCAAATATAAATATTCTTATATCTATGTTATTAGTATAATGCAAATGGATCTTCACCTGGCATGCGGTAGTTTGCATAGACAGATTATTCCAACAGAATAATTAAGTATGGAATTGTCATGCGTAAACGCATGCATGATGAGGATATTCAATGAATAATAAATAACGGAACTGTGTCAAAGTAAAATTGCGCAAGCATGGGATGTTCCAACAAAATAATAAAGAATGGAATAACAGAAGAATTTCACCATGTATAGGGTAGTCCGCGTATACAGGTTATTCCAACAATTTAATAAGAAATGAATACAAAGAATTATTCACTAGGTATATGATATTTCACATATACAGGTTATTCCCATAATTTAATAAGCGGTAAAAAGGTTCCCACCAAGTCTTGTAAGATCAACAAGGATAGATGGTACCATTGTAAATAACAGAATTTAAATGCAATTATAAGAATAAAATTATATTATTGGTGGCATAGCCCAACCTGTAGTATAATAATAAATTGCAAGAATTTAATTTTACCATCTCAGTTGGTTAGAGCTTCGTGCTGATAACGTGTTATAAAACTTTAGCAAAGTGTATAAAGATACTCTTATAATTGCTGCATAAATCTAGAGAGAATAAGCAAGAGAAAAGAGAGAGAGAAATTCTTCAAATAGAATTCTTATCTAATTTTCATTCAGTAGCATTCCTTTATATAGAGGAAGCAAGAGTCACGGGGGAGGAATAAAGTGAAGTCACGGGAGGAAAGTAGAGCAAAGCAAGGACAATCAGTTCCCTCATTGTGAGGGAATCACATGCATGCACTTATAATAAAATACTACTTGTTAATCACTTGTTGGATAAACTATTAGACTTGAAGACATCAGTTTATGCAACTTTAATAGTGAATCCAAAACCTCTATAAAAACTCAAAAACTTTTTTTCTTTTGTTGATTAAAAAGAGGAAGGACAAAGGTTTAATTGAGTTGGCATTAAGACATTTTAGTGTCTAAAATATAACTACAAAAATAAGATACTAACAAAATAGCATGTGTAATTATAATCATGAGAACTACCACATATATGATGAAGAGAATTGAAATTTGCACGAGTAAATTGATAGTTCGATGGACTCTATTTACGATTAATGTGAGGGAAAACTTGTGAAACTATCAAATTTACTCGTAAAAATGATGAAATAAATGCCTTGTATATAAAAGCAGGACAACCGATCCGTTAAATTGAAAAACTCACTGAGTTAACTCGGTCAATTGAAAATCTCAGAAATTGAGTCCATTTCAATCGACAAAATCGACGGTTTCTTTTCAGATTTCCCTGTCTTCCTCTTCCTCCCCCTCTCTGTCTTCCTCACTACCTTCTCTTTCCCCCTTCAATTCCTGAGCAAAATAAGAAATAATAAAACTAATCGACCAAAAATTAAAGCATTCCTCTTCTTCAGCCTCGATTGTATCTCTTTATCTCCCCCTTAATAAATTCCATCTCGATTTGATCTCCTCCTCATCCCATAAAACCTTAGAATTGGGTTGCAACAACATGTAATCAGAGCATCAAGACATGAAATTGATCGTCGTTCAATTGGGTGGCCGATAATGGAGAGATCGACGTCTCACAATCATTTCTAAGTTTCTTCTTTCTCTCATTCTCTGAAGGTTGGCAAAACGAGAGAACTTTTAAGTCTATTTCTCTTCGTAAGTTCAGTACATTTGCTGATCTTTCCGATTATATATTGATTGTTTTGATAGGTTTTATGTTGATTGTAAGTTGGATGATCGAATCTTAATTTCTGACTTAAAATTAGGACTTTTCTTCAGTGACTCAATTAACCCTTCTCGGCTTCTCTGTCTTTTCCGGCCACGGCAGTGGCATCGGCAGGTTCAGGTTAATCAATTATTGAATCTCCGGCGAGTAAAAAGGAAGAAAAAGCTATGAAATATTTATAGAAACTACAAGAAATGGTGAATCCAAACATCAGGAAGTTGCCCACAAAAACCTTTTGCAGAGTGATGCTCTTTACCAGGTACCCATTATTTTATAAGCACTTTCTTTTAAAAGATCAAATCTTTCCTATCAAAATTGATTTTTTCTTGATTAATTGACTGATTTTCTTCTTCCTTTTTAGTATATTCTTGAAACCAGTGTGTACCCACGAGAGCCAGAGGCCATGAGAGAGCTTAGAGAAGTGACTGCTAAGCATCCATGGTTAGTTTGTTTTTTTATACAGAACCGTTAAATTTTTGGAAAAAATAAATTCTCTTATTAATTTTATTAATTTTAATTTTTGTAAAAGTGATTTTCTGTTGAAATGAGAAATTGATTTAGAATTTTAATGGATTGAATTATTGGAAAATGAAGAATCTGATGACAATATCTATTAATGAAGGGCAGTTCTTGAACATGCTTTTGAAGCTAATCAATGCCAAGAGCACCATGGAGATTGGTGTTTACACTGGTGTCTCTAAAGAAGCTGAAGTTTTGTACTGCACTTCATGTGAGTATACTTTTAAGAGTCAAGTGTATGGAAACGAAAATTCATTACTTACTAATGAAAGGCAAGTGGAACTTGAATACTACATTTTGTTACTTAGTATATCCTTCAATTAGACAAATTAACATTCAAAAATGAAGTGTTACACCTATCACTTTGTTTGCATTGTATTTAAGTTAATAATTTTCTTTACGTATGTGTAAGCAATATCATACAGAATAAGTTGTTTGGAGATGTGCAGTATGAAGAGGCATTATTGAAGTATGACATTGCTCTACAACTTGCCTCAGTGATTCCCTCTATTGATGAATTTCATTCAATTTGTCATTCAAACCGTGCCACATGATTCTTCAAAATGGTATGTTCTTTTCATGTCCACATCTAGGAGGTTATGTTACACAAACATTTAAAAAAGGTCAGACTAATAAATTGAGTTACAGTTTAGCATGTAGGTCTCCTACGTATGTGAAATATAATGTCAATGGTCATTTTGAAATCAATACCTATTCCAAGATCTACTAAACATTGATTTTTTTACTAAGATTATCAATAAAAAAATAAAATAAAATGAAAATAGTAGTATCTATCTTATTGTAATTTTGCTAAATTTATGAATTTAGATATGAATATATGATGGAGAGCATTTGTTAGATTAAATTGAAATTATCAAATTAAATTGATTTCAGTCTTGACATCTGATATATTTAATATTTGTATGTGTTAAAGCAAAACAGGGGTTTTGTTTTCTCTTTTATAATTTCATATCTGTGCTATTTTTCTTTTCTTTTTGGTGAGATATGTGACACCCCCAAAATAGGTATACATCACCCATTCTGAGTCGCCAAATACATGGTACATAAATCAAATACAATCTTCTTTTATACAATATGACAACAGCGTAGCTTAGAGTTTTTGCACGAATATTGTCTCATAGACAGTATTCAAACTCAAATGAAGTCTTCATTACATTTATTATCACACTATTTTATAGAATAGTGAGGACTACTATAGCCACAATCTCGGACCGTTACTCTGTTCTCCGACTAGTCCTGGCTACGTTCTCATTTCCTGAAGAGAACAATGAAAGCAAAAGGGTGAGCTCAACTAGCCCAGTAAGAAATATTATGACTAAGATAATGCAGAATAAATTATCGTTTTCTTCAATGATGTTAAACTGATAAAATACAATAAAGATCAAGTTTAACTACATCGGAACAAGCAATCCATTAGAAGAGTCAAGTAGAGCATGATATCTACTATCTTCTATGATTTAAAAAGTTTATCATCAATTTTATCACTGGGACTCATCTTAATAAATAAACCACATCATCGAATCATCCTTGCACTACGGGCCAAAGATATTCATTAGTATCACGTCCACGAATTATCCCTGCACTACGGGCCAAGGATATTCATGTAATCATCAATGGTCATGATCATACCAACAACTGTCCATTAATTCACTACGGGCCAATGAGGACTTTTACCATATCATTTGTAACATTACGGTCATGATTATATCGAATAATCCTTGGTCATAATCATACCAATCAATAGTACATCTACGCACGTAAGCCACAGATGACTTTTATCACAATATAAGCATGAGGATGATGACATTGATATAAACATTAATCAAACGAAATCAAGGATAAATACCAAAGACTTTAAATTTATCCATAGTTTAAAAATATCCAAATTGTCAACATGATACTGCTTTGTGGATTAAAATTCAAGAATAATATTCATGATACCCCGTGAATAGTACCCCGACATGAAAAATACCCCAAATACCCGAGTGATTAGTAACCGGGTGAATAGTAACTCGTGAATAGTACCCCGACATGAAAAGTGACCCGAATACATGAGTGAATAATATTCTAGTGAATAGTAACCCGTGAACAGTACACCGGGTGAAAATATTGATATTTAATAAGAAAGTTCATATCAATATTCCAATGAAACGATACTGGATGAAGCACAAAACTTCAAGGATATCCCACTAATTTCAGGGATTATAGAAGCAATACTTACCATAGTAAGTTTAGATTTAAGAATATACAAAGAAATAACATACGAAACTGCAAATGGATTTTCACCTGTCATGTGGTACGTAATCCGCGTAGACAGGTTATTCCGACATATTAAATGATGAATACGAAAAATAGTATTCCTTATGAATACGAAAGAAATAATACCCCTTACCTCAGAAGAAGACTGGATACTGGAATAGTGAAGTAGCACACTTTTCTTCTTCTTTCTCTCTATAGCTTCTATTTCTATAATTGCTCTTGTGAGTCTTAGTGAATTCGTAAGAAATAATGAAGGAATGAGCTTCTATTTATAGGAAAAAGGACTGAATAGTAACTAATTCATGAACGACCCAGATTAATTTACTTTTAAACGGACGGTCCATATTGATTTACTATTAAAACTTAAAGCGACGGTCCATACTAATTTACTATTAAAACTTTAAACCAACGATCTATATTGATTTACTATTATAACTTTCCACAAGCGGTCCATATTGATTTACTATTATAACTTTTCACCAGCGGTCCATATTGATTTACTATTATATCTTCAACCAATAGTCTGAAAAATTAGCACATCTTCTCATGGAATAATAAGTCAAACTTATAACAAACACCTCATAACAAACCCCTCTATTTATATCAAAAATTGAATAAATAATTACCACAAATCATTTATCTTTAATCAACACATTTTTAATCTATTAACATTTATTCATCATTAATCTTATAACTCATAATATTTAACAACCAAATCATTCCCAGGAAAGAGGGGACTTTCCAATAAGGATTTTTTCCTATTGGCGCGCAATTAAGTGACCAAACCTCTCCTCGATAGAACTTTCTAGACATCGTCTCAATTATTGATTAAATAATATAAAATATTATACAGATGATACTGTGACAATAATTGAATCAAATAACGTGAGATAATACGCAAAGAATTATGTAGCAATAATTGAGTATAAGCGAAAGTGACTTCTCACGTAAGCATCAATAATCAATACACGGTGTCTTCTTACGCAACCACGCCAGACATCGTACTTTTACCACCGGGTATTTCAACAGTTTAACGGTAAAAACTTTCGCTGTTATTTTTTATAAAAGGTTATTTATGTTGTTTTCTAACTCCGACAGTTATTCCGTTGTGAGGTCCACCAATGATGGTGTCGTCGTACAAATATTCTCCGACAAAAAGAATATTTCCCGACCAAACAAATATTTCTTGACACAACGAATATTTTATAACAACTTGCTTACTTTGCAAAATTTTCAAATATCACCCTTAACTTTAAACTGTTATCAATTTAACTATTTACCAAAATAGAAAAATTGAATACTTTTATTTCATAAAATTCGGGTTCTTACAAGATAGCTTGTTTTTTATTGGAATAGAATGAGGTGAGGCCGACTTATAGAATCACTTTCACTTGCATGTGCTTTCTTTAATTTTTTAATTTATTTCATCTGTTACAGGATCGATGCAGACAATATTCATGAAAAAAGAGTTACAATTTGAGGCCTAGAAAGCCTTTGTGCAAGCAGAATAATGCGAATAATAGAGGAACAAAGCTCAGATTCAGTTGTATTTTTATGCGTTGTTTAAATTTCAGAATGTAAAATGTGTTGTGTTCAGTTTGATAGTATTTTATAATCAACTATAAGGACGATCGTGTTAATAAATTACCTAATCTATTATTCAAACAAGCCCGTGCATTGCACATACTATCAACAAATATTAATTAATTACATCTAATCAAATACTGGTGAATTCTCACTCAAATACACATTCACAACATTATAACCAAAAAGTTGGCAAAATAAAAACAAAAGCATCCACAAAAGTATAAATGGATTAGCCAATTCCATGGCATTCAATATCATCGATTAGACACGATAAAAAGCGGTAGGTAGGGTTGAAAGTGGGCGGGCTAACGGTGAAATTTGAATCGAAATGGTCTGGATTTTGATGGGCTGTTATTGTGAGGCTCGTGCCTAGGGTTGGGCCGGACTAGCCCGCGGACTTATCCCTTTTTTTTATATTTTATTTTTTGCAAAAATTGTTCTTAACAATATTAGTAAAATAATAGTACTAACTGAATCAGCTTTTCTAATTGCCTCTTATGTGTGTAGGAGTCAAGAGCAGCTATTACACCATTATATATTATTTAATGACTTCAAAATTATTTAGCTTTCTACATTTTTTCAAAAGTATCACTGTATCACAGTCGAGATAAACAAGTTGTAATGGCATATGGCCTCTCAAACGTGATAACACCATCTTAAAAGCAGAGTTGCAAGTTGCCACTGTAAATGTAATAAAACTATCTAAAATTTTTATTAATTTCAAAATTTTATATTATTTAGAGTTAAATAAATATATTTTCCAATATAATTTTTAAAGTTAAATGGAGAATCTTTTTATGAATGATATTGATGTTTGAGAAACTTATGTAGTGGATAGAATTAAATTTTAAATAATTTAAATTGAATATTTTTAATTATGATTCAAATTTAACTCATTTAAAAAGACAAATAAATTAAAACTAGAGATTGTACATTTTGTTTAAAATGTTGTCTTTTTATTTTTTGTACTTTTATTTAGATGCATGTTAAAATAAATAATTGTTATAATTTAGTTGGATTAAACTTTTATTTAATGACTTAGAAATTTTGTGTTCAACCCTCGCAAGTAGTATTATTTTTTTTAATAAAATATTTCACGGGCGGGCTATCACTGGCAGGGCCAAAAACGGGCCGTTTCCCGCCCGCGGGATTGGGCCTCTTTTGCCATATCTATCATTAGCTCATGCAAGTATAGGCATAATAATTAAAACAATTGCCTAAAATTATCATTCAGTGGCTGGCCGAAAGAGAAATGTAGGCCAAAACCTTTTTAAAAGCCAAGCCAAGCAAAGAAACTGCATTCAATAATTTGTTCCACTTTATTATTTCCACCTTTCAATCAACACACATTCCAGCCTGTTTTCATCAGAGCTTTCATTTTCAGTCCAAAAGAAACAGATTCTCAAACTTTATCCCCACTAGACCCACCCAACCAATCTAGTCTAATCTAATCTAAATATCTAATCAAATAAACCCAATTAACAAACCACCAATCCATAATAAACCGGTTAAGCCCCCGGTTCAGATCCTCACAATTTTATCAGCCTTGACAACCGGGTTCGCCTTGGCTATGGCGTCTTTCCCAACCGCCTTGAAATCAAATTCACACTCATGTTTCTCCGGGTACCGATGAATCCCACAGAAGGTACTCCCGCACCTGCACTTAAACCCCATAACCCCCACCTTCTTTCTGCAGCTCAAGCACCGGTTCGCCACCTTCGCCTCCGCCTGATCCACCGGTTCACATCCACCGCCACTCGAACCAGCCACAGCCGAAACAGATTCCACCGCCGCCAACTGAACCGCACGAGCCTGTGATGAAAACCCATCAACGAATTTCTCCACGGCGGCTTTAGCCGAAGCCGCTTGCTCTTCGTCGATGCGCAAATCTCTGAAGCACTTGGAGCACAGGTTATTCGTCGCCGCCGTGCCGAAAAAGCCGCAGCCGTTGGCGCACAGGGCCGGCTCCGATGGCTTGAAGCTGGTGCCGTCGTTCTTCCCTTCAGAACTCATCTTTCTTTTTCGAATTGGTTATCAGAAAGGTGTAGGAATTGAAAGTTTCTTTCGTTGTGAAGAAAAACGTTGCCAATGGGGTACACCTATATATATATATATATATATTAATAGTTATAATAGGAGTCAAACAAGGAAGATTAAAATCCATACGCTTAATGGATTCGGACTATATCACAGAGTCGGTCAAAAATCACATGTCAATTTCGTCCTTTCCTATTATTCCTTTCCCATATATAGAGTATCACTCAAAAAAATTAAGTAATGTGATAAATATTAAATATTAAATATTAAATATTAAATATATAATATAAAAATATTTAAATTTATGCAAACTTTAAAAAAATAAAAATAAAATGTTTATTGAAATTTTGAAAAGGAAGGAGATATATTATAACTTTTATTTTTTGGTTAATGTGGTTTGTATACAAAAGATAAATATCTTACCAAAAAATCCAATATCCTAAAATTACCAAAAATAGAAGAGTAACAAACTAAATATAAAAAACTTAATATTATAAATTTAAGAAATTCTAATATTCAAGTTTGATTTGAATTTTTAACTTGATGCAAAAATTAATATTATAAATTACTTAAAAATATTAGTAACTACAAATTTTAATTTAATAATTTCATATTACAATTTAAATTTGAAAATTTTGCAATTTAACTAACACCAAAGTTAAATAAGACTCTTTTTACGAAATAGGAAACATACTATATTTTGAAAAAGTATTATTTCTGTTTTAAAATTAAATACTCCCTCCGTCTAATAGTTATAGGCTGATTTCTTTTGGCACATAATTTAAGAAAATCAGTTTAAGTGGTAATTTTTAACATAATTTTCCACATATACCCCTTAATATGAAATTAATGAATAAGTTAATTACTCCTTACTTATCACACTGGAACTCTCAACTTCATTGATTGACGTGTATTGACCATTAAAGTTCATAACCATAGAATTTTAACCAAAGAGAATACAACAACATTAAATATGGTGATAAAAATAATGACATTGAATGTTGTTTCTTCAAAAAAAGAGTAATGGTTGAATATTTATTATAAGGGCATAAAAGTTAAACAATGAACCAACTAAATTTTATAAATAGTAAGTAGCCTATATATTTGGACATCTCAAAATGAAAAATCAGCCTATAACTATGGGACGGAGGGAGTATATATTTTTAAAACATTGACTTTTAAAAAAATTATTTTTTGAAGTATGACTAGCGCAATTATAAATGTAAAATTGCGCTAGTCATACTTAACTTTTTATAATATTATAATATCACTTTCATATCTATAAAAAGTTAGGGAATTATTAAATTCACAATATTTTTTATTATTTTCACAATAAAAGTGTCGCTGTAGATGTATAGCGACGGTTAAAACTGTCGCTATAGAATCTATAGCGACACTTTTATTGTGGAAATAACATTTTCTGTTGTGAATTTAATAATTCCCTAAATGTAATAGATGTGACATACTAGTATTAAAATTTATTTAAGATATAATTATACAACATTGGAAAATTTATGTCATTTTATTATATAAAAATAAAAAAATGTCCTTACTTTTAAAACAAACTAATAAAAATACGGCAACAAAATGTGATTACAAAGAATTGGATATTAAATTATTATAATTAGTGAATGTTTGGTAATACATGAGTAAATTCAATGATTATAACGAATTCCAATTAAACACATCATTTTGCAGCTCATTGTAAAAAAAGAAGAATAAGAAGAAGGAATGCTAGAGATTTCAAAATTTTGATTTTAAAAAGTGTTTCAAATAATGTGTGATAAACATATAATTCATGCATTTTATTATTCTTAATATTGTCATTTTATTATATTAGTTTATTTAACTAATATGTTTTATTTTATTTTTTAGAATCTAATATTTTATTACAATAAAGTCAATATCTTGATGATCAAACAATCAAGGAAAGAAGAATCTAACAACGAGAAAGAAGGAGATGGAACAATCTTGGTGTGCAAGTCAAATACAATGAAGGAAAGAGAAAGTTTGTCGAGGATATCTCTTTGAAGGAAGTTGAATGTCACTAGAAAGTTAATTCTTATAAGGAATTAATTGAGCCTTGATGCCTCGGGAGAGATATTAGGTATTTTTTTGTTGTTAAATTATTAGGAATTTTTTATGTATTAGTTTAGGTTAGGGTTAGGGATATGAGTAGGAGTAGTAAGATTAAATTATTTCATGTTCGTTGAGTTTTCTTATTTATTTTTAATCTTCTTCTTCTTTATTTTAATCAGTTTATTTATTTTCGTGTCTAGTTAATTTTCTTAATTTAATATGAAGATGACATTAAATAATTATTCATGATAATATTTTGTATCTCTGTGCTTTAATGTTTAATTGATTTAGTTTTTATATTTAATTTATTAAATAATTTATTTATTTATTATTATTGAATACAACGTTAGAATGAGTATAAGGATTAGGGAGTGCGGTTTGACAAATTCAAAACCGCACACGAAACCGCTTGTGATCGGTGCGGTGCGATTTTAAACGGTGTGGTGCGGTTTCAATTGGTGCGGTTTCGGTTCCAAAACCAATTGAAACAATAAAAAAGTCTAAGCCTTTAATATAATTTAACACATCTCACATCGAGCAATTAACTTAGTGACAGAGTCGACAATGAGAATTATATCAAGCATAGAACCAAAGTTCCTTCTGTCAAACATGTCAAATTCATCATCAAATCATAGAACAGTAAGACACATAAAATAGTTTTAGTCTATAATAAAGGAATGATGCTTTAAAACTAAAATATACACTATATAAAACAACGGAGACCATATATTCGATAACAAGCAAGAAGGTTTATCTAGTTCCCCAAAAAATAAAAATATATACTAGAGATAGAATGAAATTCTATCTTATATATTGCAGGGAAGACTTATAGAATATAATCATAACTGTACCTAATTTGAAAAATAATCTATTAAACTATTACTACTATAGCATAGACCTTAACCAATGCATCAAGTGCTTGAACCAACGAATTTGTCCCCTCAGCTATAAGCCCCTCCAGTAACGTATCGAATAAATTTGATATTCCAAAACTCAAATACTTAATTTTTGACTCTATAACCTCTAATCATCTTCTTTCAATTGGTGAAAAAAATGACAATGCAAGACTGAGGTTTTTTTCTCTGAGCGTGTTTAAGTGAAAAGTAATTTTAGAACTTACTAGAAATAATACATACACACACATAGTGCGATTTCAGTTTTATTCGTGCGATTTTGGGTAGTAACTTGATAGAATATATGTAATTATTCTTATTATTATTGTAAATATTTTATATTTAATTTAGGAGATTATTCTATTATAAAATCAATATGTTTCCTTATTCTTAGCCTAACTTGTAGGCATAATATTTGTCTATACTCTTTATATATTACCAACGGATGAATGAGAAAAGATCAAGGGATCATATTCTTTTATGGTATTGATGAGTGAGGCTTAATCTTTTGGATGTTTTTAAGTGTTTGTGTCTATTCATGCATGTTTTACGTTGTTTTGTAGGAATTGGGACAAAAGTTACTTGGATCGACGTTTGGGATGTCTAGATTCGCGTTTTCGGTTTGTCATTTATACAGCAGTCACTTCAGAGACAATTTGAGTATTTCTACGGACCTTATTTCGAAAACCTCAAAGAATGAAAGTTGTAGATCTACTTCTCCTCTTTTCGGAACATCTTGAATCATCAAAATCGGAGTTTGGACGAAGAAGTTATGGCTATTTTCCCAAAGGACGTCGGAATAGAAAATGTCAGAACATGTGCCGTAGCACGGGCACTAGAAGGTGGTTCCGTAGCCGTGCCAAAGGTTGAGCCTTTGGGAAGTCGATGGTCGAGGCTTGGACGCATTTTGGGGCCAATTTTTACACCTTTTTGACTCCAAATTGGATTGGGTTTGTTCCTAAGCTAAAAATTGGACTTGTAACCTATAAATACATGATGTAAGGCATAAAATAAACGGTGATTACATAGCTTAGCTTAGATAAAACACTCAATTAGATTAGAATATAAACCCTAGTTCTTAATTAGCCATTGAAGATTGAAGCAAATTGAAGAACACTAAAGATCAAGAACAAGAAGCGAGAGGAGAGAGATCGCATTTCGGACGACAATGATTCTATTCTCTTCTCTTATCATACTTTTATCTTTTAATGTCTATTCAGTTGTGGATTCTTGGTTTTAATTCATTAATTATGAACTAACTCTTTTACTAAGATTTCAATTGAACCTTTTATGTCTATAAATTAGTTATTCGATTTATTCTAATTATTTATGTTAAAGTGAATTGTTTATCTTGTCTTGAGCTTATTGATTAATTATCTGATCAGTAATTACTTTGTTACTCTAGAAGGAATTGAAAGAGGAATTCTAGGGTTTGAACTAGGCATGATAACATGTGACTTAGTTATTTGTACAGTGAATAATTAGGTTTGTGAATGAATAGAAATATCTCGTCACATGCACGTAACACATAAGGAATTGGGATTGGAAAGAGTTTAATTCAATTGTTTTGCATAGGAATATAGCAAGATTAATCTGGATTAAATAAGGCAATTGATCACTTGGAAAAGGACTTTTGGCATTTGAGAATTCTCGTTAACAATTCAAGAGGGCATAATAATTGGGATAATTAGATAATTGATTCTGAGTTCATAATTGGGGATATTGAGTCTTAATCCTTATTTATCTGAATTCATTTGTTAAAATCTTAGTTTTGTTTATTTGTTTTATTTTAGAATAATCTCTTTTAATTGTTTAATTTAATTTTCTTAATTATAAAAATCACATTTTATGGTTGTTTAAATAAAATTGATTTTGTTAAGAGTTAGTACTTGGTAATTTTTATTAAATAATTCCTCGTCTTAACGATACTCTACTTTCACTTTATTACTTGTTCGTAGTGTATACTTTTGCGTATTCATTGATTCATAAATCGATCAACAAGTTTTTGGCGCCGTTGCCTGGGAATTAGTTTAATAATTTTGCCAATATTAATTTTTATCAAATTAGCTTTAATTTAAATATTTTTTTCTTTAATTTATCTTTAATTTTTTTTCTTTCTCTCTTTTCAAGTACCATGGATGACTTTGCGTATCAATGGCCATACATGAACATGACTCGACCAATGGAAACATGGAGTCCACCATCCACACAACAAGTAGCAATGGTTTGTGAGTTATGTGCTGGGAGTCATACTACAGATCAATGTGCCATCAATTGGGAATCAACTCAGTTCATAGGGAGCTATAATCGATCTACCCAACCGTATTCGAATCAAAATGCATATAATCCAGAGCCAATACAAATTGAGGCAAATTCGAAGACATTGGAGGTTATCGCAGCCCAAAAGAGGCGAAGGATGGCAAAAATGACTCAGCCAAAGGGAACGAAGAATGATGGACTCGCGACAGCACTTTCTGCATTATCAACACAAATTGAGACATTTTCGAAGATGTTCGACGCTTTTGAAGCTCAACGTCATCAAAGTGTGGCGGTTACTTGTGATTATTGTGCTGGAAATCATATGAATCATCAATGCACCACCAGTTTCAAGCCGGAACCGTATGGTGGTGATTACCACAACAATTATGTCTATCCCAATAACTATTATCAGGATTGGGGATATCACCTGGATTTTTCATGGAGCCATACGCATCAAGATCAATTTTATGCTCCAAGTCCAATATACCCACCGGATTTCTCGTGTCCACCTCCACTATAACAGGAAGAACATTCAAATTTGGAGGAAGTTTTGTCCAAGTACATAGCTTCATGTGAGGAAAGGAGGATTAATCAAGAGATATTGAGTCAAAATTTTACGAACCAAACGGAACAACTAACCAATGCCTCGAACATTTGTCCTCAATACACTTGGCTCTATGACATGAATTTCGAGACTGATGGTGAGCCCGAACCAATCTGCAACCGGATGTGCCAAATGATATAGATATTGAAAGAGAGGAAAGACTTGGGGACCAAGAAAAGGAGATCAACGAAGATTTAACTGTAAGATTCAACGAAGATAAATCGATTTCATTAGTATCCCATGAGCCTCCTCCACCAAAGTTTAAGAATCCGGGCAATTTTGCAAAACCATGCCCAATTGGCAGTCATTTCGTAGGCAAAGCTCTTTGTGACATAAGAGCTAGAACAACTGTGGAGTCATGGTGGGTTAAAAAGGAGAAGATAGAGAAAGAGCCCATTGTGTTTGACAAGCTTCCATGCCCCAATCTGATCATAGACATAATGGAGAAAACACCTAGTTGTTGGACATTCTTAATAGGGAACTTATCTACAAAGAGCATGCTAGGTGACTTTAATTCAAGGGTCTTTGCTAATGAGAACCTCCCAAAAGAGACATTATTACTGATGGATGGAGGGTTCCTCAATTTTCGTAGGGGAATTGGATAGAGAATTGAAGAAGTCAGGCTGAGACTATAAAACAAGCGTTTATTGGGAGGCAACCCAAGTTTAATTTTTATTTTTAGTTTTTATTAGGTTTTATATTAGTAGTTTAGGATTTAATAAAATTGTGTCTATCATGGTTTACAGGTTATTCAAGTCAAATTCAAGTGTGGTGCCCAATTTGTTCTATGTGCTTAGCCTATTCTCCAAACTTAGCGGACAAGGAGGAAGATTGCTATATTTTCAGGGAAGTCCTCTGCTATAATTTTTTTCTATTTTAGTCATTGAGGACAATGTCTAGTTTAAGTTTGGGGGCATTTTAGTGTCGTATTGCATATAGTTAGTTATCTGCATAGTAGTTCATTTTTTTTATGTGTTAGCATTGTGTTTTTTTAGGTTGCATATAATACATTGTAGTTATTTGCATATTCATATATGTGTTGCATTAGTATGTGTTCATGTTGTGACGCCCCCAAAATAGGTCCATTCCATCCAACCCATTCCGAGTCTCCAAATACATGGTATATAAATAACTACAACTTCATTAATATAATTGTCGTGCAAAATACGACAACACATAAACTGTGAGTTTAAATACAGATATTGTCTTCTAGACAATATCCACACTCAAATAAGTCCTCATTATAATTATTGATACACTATTTTACAAAATAGTGAGGACTACTAAAACAACATCTTGAACCATTACTCCACACCCCGACTAGTTCTCGCTATATTCTCGCCTCCCGAGAAGAAAAATAGAACAAAAAGGAAAAGGGTGAGCTCAACTAGCCCAGTAAAGAATATTATGACTAAGATAATGTACAAAAAATTATCCTTGGTCTTCAACAGGGAAAAATCTGATAGAATACAATAGACAACAAGTTTTAGATCAACAATGCAGCAATAAACAACAATTCATTAGAAGAGTTAAGTAGAGAATAAAATCTACTATCATCTATGAATTTAAAAGTCCATCATCGATATTTGATCCCTGTAACATCAATCAATATACATCATAAATCAAATATTCATCTTTGCACTATGTGCCAAAGATATTCACCGATTGGTCATGTTTATCTAAACACTGCTCATCTTTGCACTACAAAGCCAAAGATATTCGATTATATCATCATTTAGGATGAGGATGATGAAAAATATTTTAAAGAAAACGAATCCAGTGAAACAAAATAATAAATATTAAGGATTCGTATTTCAGCTATTTCATGTCTAAAAATACCTCATAAATAATCATAGTGGAGTAAAATTCAAGAATGATCAAAACATAGATCCAATCAAAGATATGAATCATAACAGACAATCTTGGACATAGAAAAAAAAATTTAATTTTTTTGTGAATAGTGTCGTATTCATGAATAGTGTCGTATACGTGAATAAGGCTTGATACGTGAATAGTAATCAGACACCAAAAGATAGAAATTTCACAAAAACATCATCACGCTTCGTGAATAAGATTTCGTGAATAAGAACTCATGAATAGTAACTCGTGAATAAGAACGCATGAATAGTAACCCGACATGAAAAAGTTCCAAATTTGATAAAAGTTCCAACCAATATTTCGACATAATGATATTGAAGAAATAATATCATTTTTTTAAAAATAATATCCCTTACCTCGTAGAGAAAGAATAAGACTTACGATTTGAAATATCTGGATATAGTCTTTGAAAGAACTTGCACAGTATAGCAATACTCAAAGTACTAAAATACTCACAAGAATACACTTAATATATTGAGAGAGAAGAGAGAAGATTTTCAGTTTCGGTGTGATTTTTAATTCTAACCCAAGACCTATTTATAGGAAATTGCTTAGTAACACCAAAGCGGTAAAATTTAATATAATATTAATATAATTACAAAATATTCAAGCCCACCTCTAGATACTTGAATTCAGCCATTAACATGTGCAAGTGAGGGCCACCAAAGTACAAAAAATGTTTTTCTAACAAAAATTATTTAAACTCCAAAAATCAATTCACACCGATATACCGAAACTTCAATAATTCATAATAAATAGCCCTTTTGTCAGAAAATTCGAATCTTGCAACTTTTTATAGGAAATTCAATTCTCTACAACTTTACAGAAGAAAGTTTTTCCAAATTCCAAACAGAAATTGACCGAAATCCACAAACAGGCGATTTTATAGGTTATAATCAAATTTCAGTCAAGAAATGGGGTCCACCGACACACAAAATATGTGTTAATTATTTAATGCAACAAAAATACTCTTCCTCCTCATATACTCATATATCCCACATTCATTGTAAAACTATCACCATTATTATATAATATAATAAAATATTATTTTATCAGAAAAGATAAAATATCAATTTTTTTTAACAATTGTCACTTTAAAAATTTTCTCCATCTATATCCACATAAAATCAATATTTTTCTCATCATATAAATCAATAATTAATTATTCACAAATAATATTTTAGAATCACAGATCTTGCAACCGTGCCGCTCCTGTGAAGAGGGCTTTCAATAAGGATCTCTTACCTGGCCAAGGCAATTAGGTGACGGCACTCTCCTTAGATGTAACTTTCTAGACATTGTCAATAATGTTTTCTAATAATATTATTCAGATAATATGAATTATTACTTTGATAATGGAAAAAATCTTTGTGTAGTGACAATTATCAAACAACAAGTAATATAAAATATCAACGCAAAGCAATTATTGAATTAATAAAATAAAATCTTGAACAATAATTATCGTAAAAATTATTGAGTAAGTGCCTTCTTTACGTAAGAATGAATAATTGGTGCAATACTGGTGTCTTCATTGTCTGCAACAACGCCAGACATCTTGTTTTTAACCACCGGGTATTCCAACAAAGATTAATCAGAATAACTATGTTAGTTATTTATAAACAACTCATACTTGTCGTTTTCTTCATCGAATTGCTTTCCGTTATGGGGCCCACACAAGGTCGCTACCGTCGCATTTAATATTCTCCGATGTAAAGAATATTCCACCACCAAACGAATATTCTCCAAACAACAATGAGTATTTTATAACCACTTACTTATTTAAAATATTTGCGCATTTTACCTATAATTAACCACATTAATCAAATCAACCCCTTACTATTTCAAAATAATAATTAGAGAAATTAAATCTTTATTTATAAAAAGTTGGGGTCTTACAACCTCCCCTCCTTATGAAATTTCGTCCTTGAAATTGACGTACGTAGGACATGCTCCTTCCTATCCAAGATCTTGACTGGTACCACCTCTTACGTTAAATCTTTACGCTATCTCGCTCGGTTCTAACTCAATAATGTGGTTCGGGTCGTCCACATATTTACGTAACATCGTCGATCGTGAAAAGCGTTATGAACACGCCCATACTTGGCGGTAAAACGAGTCTATAGGCCACAATTCCTATTCGATCGAGGATTTAAAATGGACTAATAAATCGAAGGTTTGAGCTTTCCTCACATCGCCAATTCTCGCTTTTGGAATAACAACTTCTTGTACCTCCTTCTTCATATTCATCAGCTCTGGTGTGTAGCTTGAACGTTTTTAACTTTATCGATTAAAGTCGGTTCTACTTGTATATCATCACGTGAGTCCCTATAGTCTTTAACTCTATATCTATCATTTGTAAGTTATATGAAATGGGTCTTTGACAATATCGCATTCGTACTCGTATACGATCTTTTACTCAACACGTCAGCTACCACGTTCGCTTTTCCAGGATGGTATGGTCAAAACATGTGCCGAAATGAGTCTCCTATTGAGTTCTTCGAAGCTTTTCCCACATTCCTTGCTCCATTCAAATTTGTGTATCTCACGAGTCCATTGCGTTAATGGAATAGCGATTCGAGAATATCCTTCAATGAATCTCCTATAATAACCAACTAAGCTTTAAAGCTACGTATTTTGATTACCGACTTAGGTTGTTCTCAAATCGTGACTCATATCCCAACCTTGGATAACACGTCACAATGACACCTATCGCTTACTATCGCGACGAATATGGTGTCCCTACGAGAGTCCGGCGGTGCATTCCACAAAGGAAGTCACCAGATAGAGGCTTGGGTACAAACTTCACAGTTGAATTTTTAACTCCTCAAGTTCAATAGAGCCATGAGATTTTAGAAATGGGTTTTGTCTTAGGGTTCAAAGTTGATACAAAATTCAATATCACCCTTTGGGAGTAAGCCAAGAAATTCTTCAGGAAATATATCAGGAAATTTACTAACAATAGAAATATCATTCAAATCTGACGTATTTTTGTTCAAGTCCATAACATGGCTAAGAAAGCTTGACATCCGCTTTTCAATAAAACGAATGACTTTACCGGCTTGATATAAAAGAGTTTGACTTCAATGGTTTGGTTGCTTAAATTCGAATAACAGGTTGCTTAGGAATATGAAAACTAACAACCTTACAAAAGCAATCAATTTTGGCACGATGAGTGGTTGACCAATCAATCCCTAAGGTCACATCAAATGCAAGAATTTTTAAAGAAATAAGGTCAACAGGTAATGTGATGGTGCCAACTTGGATCAAACAAGATTTATAAACAGTGGATGTGATGAAAGTTTCTCCTAACGGAGTTTCCACAAATAGGTCAAAGTCTAATTTTCT
Source organism: Panax ginseng (assembly GCA_020205605.1). NCBI lineage: Eukaryota > Viridiplantae > Streptophyta > Magnoliopsida > Apiales > Araliaceae > Panax > Panax ginseng. Next base: position 25,146,456 of record CM035138.1, read on the forward strand.
CCAGAGTCAAGTTTAAACGTTGAGTATAAGCAGGAGAGATAAATGAATGGGTAGAACCGGTATCTAATAAGGTATAAACTTCGTAAGAATTTATAATTAACTAAACCGTGCTAACTTTATTCGGGTTCCTCGCATTCTGACCGGTCACGACAAACGTTCTTCCAGGAACCGTTGACTTTGTCTTTTTCGTATTCGCCTTTGGTGCCACCGTTCCAGCTGGACTTGATTTTGCTACAGGACAAAATCGAGCTATGTGACTATTTTTTCTACAACTAAAACATACCTTGGAAGGCTGTGAACAATTTGGACTTATATGTCCCTCCTCTCCGTATTTGTAGCATCTAACTGGCGGTCGTTCTTTTTCCCTAGAATTTATTCTTTGGTCTTTGGTGTTTGGTCTTTGGCCGACGCGTCTTCCCGTCATCGTTAAATCTTCTCTTCTTAGATCGGACATCAACGCGTCGTGCGGCTTTTACCCATGCATCACTCATTCTCACTTGTTCAGTTATTTTTTCTTTCAACTCAGATTCCAGCTTTATCATCTTATACTTTGCCAAAGAGTGCTTCTGTTCAAGCATCACATATCGAGTAACACAAGCTTAAATCGTTGCATCCTTTTGTTCCACGACCGCCTGTCGTTCTCCAGCCTGCTATTCTAACTCATGAATACGATTTTGAAATTCTACATTTTGATCATATAATACCTCTAATAAACTCTCCTCAGGTACCTCTTCTTCCTCTTCTTTCTCACTCTCAGCTGTTACCTCTGCGACTATCTCGGGTGCAACTATCAATTCTTCACTCACCACATGGATAACTCTAATTCCTTCTTCGCTTGACATCACATTAGCCTGGTTGGTGACTAAAGGTGTCTCCACAATCTCATTCACTCTATTGTTAACGTTCTCAGTTGCCATTCTCATTCACTGTATTTACCCTTAGACTTGGTAATTGTTTAGTTTTAACTGGAGTTGTCATGTTCACAAAAGTAATTGAATTGGAACTGAAATTTTTTTTATAAGAAGTTTGTTATGTGATTATCTTGAACTGTGGTTGGTTAGAATGGTTAGCAAACACACACACACACAACATGCGTGATGACTGGTTTGGATTGACTAAATAGTTAAAGTTATGGACTTTGATTTGATCAGATAAATTATTTGAGTATCATTGGTATCTTTGAGGCCTGTTGCTATATATCATATTAATTTTTTATTGGGTTCGTAGGTATATTAGGAAGTAGATCATGCATATGCATTCATGTTGTTAATTTACGTTGTTTATTTTTAGTTCTTTTGTGTTTTTGCTTGAAGACAATCAAATGTTTAAGTTTGGGGGTATTTGATGAGTGAGTTTTATACACATGAATTGAGTGCATTTGAGCTTAATCTTTTGGATGTTTTTAAGTGTTTGTGTCTATTCATGCATGTTTTACGTTGTTTTGTAGGAATTGGGACAAAAGTTACTTGGATCGACATTTGGGGTGGCTAGATTCGCGTTCTCGGCTTGCCATTTACACAGCAGTCAATTCAGATCCAATTTGAGTATTTCTTCGGACCTTATTTCGCAAAACTCTAAGAATGAAAGGTATAGATCTACTTCTCCTCTTTCCGGAACATCTTGAATCATCAAAATCGGAGTTCGGACGAAGAAGTTATGGCTATTTTCCCAAAGGACGTTGGAGCAGAAAATGTCAGAACATGTGTGCCGCCGGACGCTAAGGGTAGGGTTCCACGCGTGCCTTTAGCGTACTGGGGCACCGGGAAGTCGATGGTCAGTCGCTTGGACGTATTTTGGGGTGAATTTTGACACCTTTTGACTCCAAATTGGATTGGGTTTGTTCCTAAGCTAAAAATTGGACTTGTAACCTATAAATACATGATGTAAGGCTTAAAATAAAGGGGGATTACATAGCTTAGCTTAGATAAAACACTCAATTAGATTAGAATATAAACCCTAGTACTTAATTAGCCATTGGAGATTGAAGCAAATTGAAGAACACTGAAGATCAAGAGCAAGAGAAAAGAGAGAGCATCGATTTATCGACAATGATTCTATTCTCTTCTATTATCATACTTTTATCTTTTAATGTCTATTCAGTTGTGGATTCTTGGTTTTAATTCATTAATTATGAACTAACTCTTTTACTAAGATTTCAATTGAACCTTTTATGTCTATAAATTAGTTATTCGATTTATTCCAATTATTTATGTCAAAGTGAATTCTTTATCTTGTCTTGAGCTTATTGATTAATTATCTGATCAGTAATTACTTTTTTACTCTAGAAGGAATTGAAAGAGGAATTCTAGGGTTAGAACTAGGCATGATAACATGTGACTTAGTTATTTGTACAGTGAATAATTAGGTTTGTGAATAGAATGGAAATATCTGTTCGCCGTATGTAACACATAAGGAATTGGGATTGGAAAGAGTTTAATTCAATTGTTTTACATAGGAATATAGCAAGATTAATCTGGATTAAATAGAAGGCAATTGATCACTTGGAAAAGGACTTTTGGCATTTGTGAATTCTTGTTAACAATTCAGTAGGCATAATAATTGGGATAATTGATTTACAGTTCATAATTGGGGATATTGGAGTCTTAATCCTTATTTATCTGAATTCATTCGTTAAAATCTTAGTTTTGTTTATTTGTTTTATTTACAGTTCATATTTGCGCTTCATCCAGTATCTTTTCATGGAAATATTCTTCTGAGCATTCTTCAATTTTACTCTACAAAGCAGTATCATGTTGACAATTTGGACGTTATTAGTTCCTAGATAAATTAATTCTTGAACTTGTTTTATTGAATTCTTATATCATTGTCATCATCCTCATATTTATATTATGTTGAAAGTCATACGTGGCCTATAGTGCATAGATGGACTTGGTATGATTATGACTGTGGATTATTCGGTGTAATCATGGACCGTAATGTTATAAATGATGTGGAAAAAGTCCTCATTGGCCCGTAGTGCATTGATGGACAGTTGTTGGCATGATCATGACCATTAATGGATACACAAATATTCTTGGTCCGTAGAGCATGGATAATTGTGGTCGTGATACTAAAGAATATCCTTGGCCGTAGTGCAGGGGTGATTTGATGATGTGGATTATTTATTAAGCTGAGTCTCAGCGATAAAAGTCATGAAAAACCTTTTAAATCATAGAAGATAGTAGATTTTATTCTCTACTTGACTCTTCTAATGGATTGCTTGTTTCTGCTGCATTAAACTTGATGTTTGTTATATTTTATCAGTTTAACACTGTTGAAGGCTAATGATAATTTATTCTGCATTATCTTAGTCATAATATTTCTTACTGGGCTAGTTGAGTTTATCCTTTTGCTTTCATTGTTCTCTTCAGGAAATGAGAACGTAGCAGGGACTAGTCGGGGAATGGAGTGACGGTCCAGATAATAGCATTAGTAGTCCTCACTATACTATGAAATAGTGTAATAATAAATGTAATGAGGACTTATTCTAAGAGTGGATATTGTCTAGAATACAATATTTGTATTAAAACTCATAGCTCTCTTGTTGTATATTAAAGATTGTATTTGTATTCTGTACCATGTATTTGGTGACTCAGAATAGGTGATGTATACCTATTTTGGGGGCGTCACAATTGGTATCAGAGCTTAGGGATATGATCCCTGGCTAAGATGTGAGAATAGAACTAGGAGGGGAGAGACGGGGAATTCCTTCGCTAGTATGACCTACCTAAGTTTTTGGTATTTAATTGGTCGAATTCGAGAATATAGGGATAATATGTTATATGTCAATTAACCTTTTGTTTTGTGGCAATATCTGAAAATGACATCCGAGAATGTTGAGAATAAGAATGGAGCAAAGCGCACCGATTGATTCATCACATATCAATAATCGAGGATAATGTGCATCGAAGGCGACAATCCTCATACAAACAACAACACCGACCAAATGATGAATGATGGAATGTTCGGAGGCTTTATGCAATTCATGCAACAAAGAAAGCGAGAGCGACTCTGTCCAAAATGTAGGTGGAACCATCGAAAACTCTCTCTTGGTCGGCCATCGCTAAATATTTCAAGGAGTGGGACCACCGGAGTTTATTGGAGAGCCAAAACCACTTAAGGCGGAAGCATGGATAAAGCGGATCACCAAGATATTTGATATCTTGGGATGCTCCGAGGAGCAAAAGGTTCCTTTGCCACCTTTATGTTCATGCAGAGAGGCATATTACATGGTGGGAATTCCAGAAAGCGTACTCAACGTGCCGCACTGAAAATGTCTTGGGAGAAGTTCCAAGAACTATTCAACGACAAGTACTTTCCCGAAAGTATTCGTCACATGAAGGAGGTGGAGTGCATTAAGTTGGAACAAAATAATATGACCGTGTCGCAGTACGAAGCAAAGTTTGTCGAGTTATCTCGGTTTACGTCCCACTTGGTGGATAATGAAGAGAGAATGACGTGGATGTTTTTAAGAGGTTTGAAGCCGGAGATACGTCAACATCTTATTTCTCATAAACTGTGTTTGTATTTAGATGTTGTAAATAGGGCTCAGTTATTGGAGCGCAACCAAAAGAGAACATCCGGCAAAATGATAATACCAGCGAGAGCAGTCATGGAAGCAGTGACAACAAGCGTGGAGGGAATCAACAGGCCAGAAATGGTAACCACTTCGGTAGTAATCAGGGCCAAAGCAATAAGAATGGACATTTCAAGAAGAGGAGATTCAATAATGATGGAAAGGCGTCAAAGACCAAAGACTGTTGTTAAGGAAGGAGAACGACCACCTATCATATGGTTCAAATGCGAGAGGGGGACACATCGGTCAAAGCTGCGCGATGCCATCCAAAGCATGTTATAATTGTGGAAGAGAAGGTCACTTAGTCCGATTTTTTGTCGTTCACCATCAAGACAAGTTCAGTAGGATGGTGGTACCAAAGGGCCGTCCCCGTAAAAGTCAAAGCCAGAGTGGTGCAAGGAGAGCGTTTGTTGTGACCTCTAGAAAGCAAGGAACCCGAATGAGGTCATCACGGGTAAGCTTATCATAAACTCTAGCGAAGTCTATACTTTATTTGATACGGTTCTACCCATTCTTTTATCTCCTACTTATTTCAACGATTAAATTTGACTCCGGAGAAATTAGACTTTGACTTATCTGTGGAAACTCCGTTGGGAGAAACCTTCATTACATCCACTGTTTATAAGTCTTGTTTGATTCAAATCGGTACCCTCACATTACCTGTCGATCTTATTTCATTGAAAATACTTGAATTTGACGTGATTCTAGGGATTGATTGGTTAACTACTCATCATGCTAAAATTGATTATTTTCGTAAGGTTGTTAGCTTTCATATTCCTAATCAACCTATTATGCTTATTCAAGTGGCCAAACCATTAAAATCAATCACGATCATCTCAAGCCATAAAGCTATTCGTTTATTGAAAAACGGATGTCAAGCTTTCTTAGCCCACGTCACAGATCTAAACAAAAATACGTCAGTTTTGAATGATATTTCTATTGTTAATGAATTTCCAGATGTATTCCCTGAAGAACTTCTTGTCCTACCCCAAAGCGTAAAATTGAATTTTGTATCGACCTTGAACCTGGTACAAAACCTATTTCCAAAGCCCCATATTGAATGGCTCCTATTGAACTTCAGGAGTTAAAGACTCAACTGCAGGAATTGTTAGACATTGGCTTTATTCGTCCTAGTACTTCTCCTTGGGGTGCTCCTGTTCTATTCGTGAAAAAGAAAGATGGGAGTATGCGACTTTGTATTGATTATCGGGAGTTGAATCATGTCACCTTCAAAAATAGGTACCCATTGCCACGTATTGATGACCTGTTTAACCAGTTGCAAGGAGCCAAATTCTTTTCAAAGATTGATCTTCGTTCCGAATATCACCAATGGAAGATTAGAACCGATGACATTCCAAAGACGGCTTTCAGAACTCGGTAAGGGCATTATGAATTCCTAGTCATGTCCTTTGGATTGACTAATGCTCCTACTGTCTTCATGGATATGATGAACCGAGTATTCAAGAAATATTTGGATCACTTTGTGGTCGTCTTTATTAATGACATCCTTATTTATTCCAAACGCCGTGAAGATCATAAGCAACACTTGAGGCTGACACTCCAAAAGCTTCGTGAATACAAGCTTTATGCCAAGTTGAAGAAATGTGAGTTTTGGCTTGAGGAAGTAGCATTCCTTGGGCACGTAGTATCAAGTAAGGTTTTTAAACTCGGACCGGTCATCGAACCGGAAAAGTTACTAGGTGGATGGGTCACTGGTCCAACCAGCGGTCAGACCGTTATTGACCCAATGACGTCATTAATATGTAATAAATAATAAATAATTAATTATATTAATTATTATTATATATTGTATATAATATTTAGTAAATATGTAAAATTAATCAATTTATCTACTACAAAAAAAAACTAAACATCTCTAAAATACATTCAAATTCCGAAATTCAACCACAAGTTCAAGTGTTTGATTAAATGAATGCAAAAATATGTAAAATACCAAACAAAGTCTCAACTAAATTACTAAAATAAAATAAAATCCGTAATATTTTTTATTTTTAATCTTTAGGCGAGAACCGGTTAAACCCGTGAACCGGCCCTTTGGTTCATCTGGTCAACCGCCGGGATTCACCGATTCGAAGCAGTTTTTGAAGCGAAGTGGTTTAGTGGTCCAAACCGACCGATTGAGTGAATAGGGTCCGGTTTTTCAGTTCGACCGTGATCCGGTCAGGGGTTTGAAAACCTTGGTATCAAGTCATGGAATATCAGTTGACCCGACAAAGATTGAAGCAATTCAAAGCTGAGAGCAACCTAAATCAAATGGATCAAGACGTAGCTTTCTCGAAGCCGGTTGGTTATTATCGGAGATTCGTTGAAGGATTTTCTCGAATAGCTACTCCATTAACTTAGATGACTTGGAAAGATACAAAGTTCTGTTGGAGCGAAGAATGTGAGAAGAGTTTTCAAGAACTCAAGAGGAGACACATTTCAAAGACTCATTCGACAATACCATCTGGCTCGGAGGGATTTGTCGTCTACAGTGATGCTTTGGGTAAAGGGTTAGGATGTGTTCTCATGTAACATAGGAAAGTCATAGCTTATGCCTCAAGACAACTCAAAGAATATGAGAGGAATTATCCTACTCATGACCTAGAGTTAGCAGCTGTTGTCTTCGCACTTCAAATTTGGAGGCATTACTTGTATGAGGAGAAGGTGGAGATCTTTACGGATCATAAAAGCCTCAAATATTTCTTCACTCAAAAGAAACTCAACATGCGACAATGACATTGGCTTGAACTGTTGAAAGATTATGATCATACCATCTAATACCATCTTGGAAAAGCGAACGTAGTGGTGGCGACGATTAAGTAAGAAGAAAGCATATGCAAGCACGAAGTGCGATATTGTCAACGCAAAGGCCCATTTTGTGTGACTTGCAAAGGATGGAGATAGAGTTAAAGACTCTAGGGACCCATGTAATGATGGCGAATATACAAGTTGAACCGACTTTAATTGATAAAGTTAAAGCTGCTCAAGCTACAGACCTGGAGCTGATGCGTATGAGGAAGAAAGTGCAAGAAGGTGCTATGCCGAAAGCAAGAATCGATGAAGAAGGAATACTTCGAGTCAACTCCAAACTTTGTGTTCCTAACGACCCTGATTTAAAGTATAAAATCATGATGGAGACGCACAACACACCGTTTGCAATCTATCCTGGGAGTACCAAAATGTATCATGACCTTCGTCATACATTTTGGTGGAGCAATATGAAGAGAGAGATAACGTTGTTTATCTCAAGGTGTCTAACTTGTCAACGAGTTAAAGCAGAGCATCAAGTACCAAAAGGTCCATTGCAACCACTTGAAATTCCAGAATGGAAGTGGGAGCACATTACCATGGATTTCGTTACTGGTCTTCCTAAGGTTTCTCAAGGCATAGATGCGATTTGGGTCATTATTGATAGATTGACCAAGTCTGCTCATTTCTTACCGATACGAGAAACTTATACACTTGAACGTCTTGCTCGTATGTACATAAACGAGATTGTAAGATCGCATGGTATCTTTGGTATCCATAGTTTTCGATCGAGACCCAAGATTCACTTCACGATTTTGGGTTAGTTTGCAAAAAGCTATGGGCACAGACTTATGATTTAGCTCTAAGATATCATCCTCGGATCGACAGACGATCGGAGAGGACTATTCAAACTCTTGAAGATCTATTAAGACTACGTGTCCTTGATTTTAAGGAAAATTGGGACAAGTTCTTACCATTGGTGGAGTTTTCCCACAACAACAGCTTATCAAACAAGTATTGGCATGGCTCCATTCAAGCGTTGTATGGAAGAAAGTGTCGTTCTCCGATTATCTTTGGGATGAGGTGGGTGAAGCAACGTTGTTAGGACGAGAGTTGAGTACGTATGACTACGGAAAAGATTTAAACGATCGAACAACGTATAAAAACCTCACAAGATCGATAAAAGAGTTATCCGATCTTCATCGAAAAGATGTGGAATTCGATATAGGAGATCATGTGTTGTTACGTGTTGCTCCATGGAAAGGAGTTACGAGATTTGGAAAGAGAGGAAAGCTCAATCCTCGATCGAGTAGGAACTGTGGCCTATAGACTCGCTTTACCGCCAAGTATGTCTCGTGTTCATAACGTTTTTCACATATCCATGTTACGTAAATATGTGGAAGACCCGAACCACATTATTGAGTTAGAATCGGATGAAATAGCGGAAGATTTGACGTATGAAGAGGTTCCTGTTTAAATCATGGATAAGAAGGAACATATTCTACGCTCCAAGGTTATACCTCAAGTCAAAGTTTTGTGGAGAAACCACGATGTTGAGGAAATGACCTGGGAGTTAGAATCTGAAATGAAGTCAAGGTATCCTTACCTCTTCGATATACTGTGTACGTACCCTAATTTCGAGGGCGAAATTTCATAAGAAGGGAGGTTGAAAGACCCCAACTTTTATAAATAAAGATGAATTTTCTATAAATATCATTTTGAATATTATGGAATGAATTTGATATAATGTTATAGTTGTAGGTAATATTTATAAATTTTGCAAATCACGCAAGTTTTATATAATATTCGATTGGTAGGAGAATATTCGTTTTAACAGGAATATTAAATACAACCAACACAATCATTGGTGGGCCCTACAACGGAATTATTATCGGATTGAGAAAGCGACAAAAATACTTTATGAAAATAACGGCGGAAGTTTTACAGATTAATCGTTGAAACACGGTGTTAAAAAATGCGATGTCTGGCGTAGTTACTTGCGATGCTATTGCGGTATTGATTATTGATGCTTATTTGATAAGTCACTCGGTTTTGTTTTATTGGTATTATTAATGTAATAAAAGTAAAAACTTTTATATAAAATGAATACTTTTATAAAGTTATTCGTTTTATTAGACTAATAGTAAAATCTTTTTATATAAAATAGAATATTTTTATAAAGTTATTTGTTTTATTAGATAATAATTAGAATATATTATATTTTATTATGCATAATCGCTTTTGCATAGTATTTGTATAGTAAAATCTTTTTATAAAGTTATTCGTTTTATTAGATTATAAATAGAATATATTATATTTTATTTAAAAGATTTTGTTTTAAATATGGACCGTCGATTAAAGTAAATCAATCTGGACCATTCATGAGTTAATTCTTATGCAATCTATTTTTCTATAAATAGAAGTTCATTCCTTCATTATTTCTTACTTAATTCACTTTGAAACTCTAGAGAGAAATTATAGAAGTTTATAGAAAAGTATTACGCTCCTTCCCTACTCTTATATTCGGTTTATTTTACGGTAAGGAATATTATTTCTTTTGTATTCATGAAGAGAACTTCATTATTCCATTCTTTATTATCCTCTTTGGAATAACTTGGTATCTGTGGACTACCCTATACTTGGTGACATTCTTCTATTATTAGTCTTTATTATTATTACATTTGGAACATCATTCTACTGTGTGTTTCTGTGGGACTGGTTAAAATCTTTATTATTATTACTGTTGGGACATCCAGATATATGCGTTACTGTGGGACTGGTTCCATCTTTATTATTATTACATTGGAATATCACTGTGCATGCGTTTTTGGGACACAATTAAAATCCGTGTATTATTACTGTTGGAACATCACTTCGGTGCTTAATTTCGCCGACTTTCGTTTAGATTACTTATTATTCATTGGAATAACTTTGTCATCGCAATCACCGCATGCATGGTGATTTCTTTTGTTATTCCATTCGTTATTATACTCGGTTGGTTAAAATTTTGACTTCTATACTCCATGAAATTAGTGGAATATCCTTGATATTTCAAGGCTTCATCCGATATCTTTTCATGGAAATATTCTTACGAGCATTCTTGAATTTTACTCTACAAAGCAAATATCATGTTGACAATTTGGACGTTATTAGTTCCTAGATAAATTAATTCTTGAACTTATTTTATTGAATTCTTATATCATTGTCATCATCCTCATATGTTTATATTATGTTGAAAGTCATCTGTGGCTGTAGTGAATAGATGGACTTGGTATGATTATGACCGAGGATTATTGATTGTAATCATGGCCAGTAATGTTACAAATGATGTGGAAAAAGTCCTCATTGGGCCGTAGTGCATTGATGGGATGATTGTTGGCATGATCATGACCATTAATGAATACACAAATATTCTTGGCCCGTAGAGCATGGATAATTGTGGTGCGTGATACTAAAGAATATCATTGGTAGTAGTGAGTGAGGGGTGATTCGATGATGTGGATTATTTATTAAAATGTGAGTCTCGTGATAAAAGTCATGAAAAATCTTTTAAATCATAGAAGATAGTAGATTTTATTCACTACTTGACTCTTCTAATGGATTGCTTGTTCCGCTGCAGTTAAACTTGATATTTGTTATATTTTATCAGTTTAACACTGTTGAAGGCTAATGATAATTTATTCTGCATTATCTTAGTCAAAATATTTCTTACTGGGCTAATTGAGCTTACCCTTTTACTTTCATTATTTTCTTCAGGAAATGAGAACGTAGCAGGGACTAGTCGGGGAACGGAGTGACGGTCCAGATAATAGCATTAGTAGTCCTCACTATTCTATGAAATAGTGTAATAATAAATGTAATGAGGACTTATTCTAAGAGTGGATATTGTCTAGAAGACAATATTTGTATTAAAACTCACAGCTCTCTTGTTGTATATTAAAGATTGTATTTGTATTCTGTACCATGTATTTGGCGACTCAGAATAGGTGATGTATACTTATTTTGGGGGCGTCACAGATGCCACCTCACACATGACTGCCAATCATGGTACTCTCTTGTCTTATTTTAATTTGAGCAAACATAATGGCATTATTTTTGGTAATGGTCATACAATTCTGATTCTTGGTTATGGAAGTGCCTCACTAACCTAAACAAATCCACCTTTGAACCTTAAAAATGTGTTGGGGTTAAATACTTTTTTAGTCACCGTACTATATGTCAACTTACAGATGGATAATTGAACTTTTTTTCTTACAGTCAACTCACTGTACTCGATTTTACTAACAAAAAATAAAAAAACCGTTAAGTCTTGACTTAACGGAAGTGATGATGTGGCAACTGACTTGTATAAAAAAAAGCCTATGTGGCAGTGTTAGTATGCGACGTGGCAGTGATGATGTAGATTTGGAAGAAAGTTTTTATGAAAGAATGGAATTTTTTTTTAAAATATAATATAAATTATAAAAATTAGCAAAAAAAATAAGAAAATAAATAAATAAATACAAATAATTATTTTTAATAAAATTGAAAAAAGCAATTTTTATTTAAAAAAAATTAAAACGCTTATTTTTTTAATAAAATATAAAAAATGTAGTATTTTTTAAATAAAACTAATTAAAAACGCTATTTTTTTAATAAAAATAATAGTTAAAAATGCGTTTTTTTATAATAAAAATTCAGCTTTTTTGTAATAAAAATAATTAAAAAGCGCTTTTTTTTAATAAAAAAAATTAATAGATTAATTTTATTATAAAAAAATAATTAATTTTTTTTTTAAGGTTGACTTAAAATGCATTTTTTAATTTAAAAAAAATCTCTTTAAAGCTATTATGATTTAAAAATGCAATTTTTTAATCTCTTAAATGCTTTTTTTTTAATTAAAAAATGCAAATGTTTTAATAAAAAAACTTAATGATTAATTTTAAAATATTATTAATTTTAAAAGCATTAAAAATTTAAAATCTCTTAATTAAAATATCTTAAAATTAATACATTAATTTTTTTTATTAAAAAAAAGCGTGTTTTTAATTAATTTTTTATTTTATTAAAAAACTCCTTTTTTAATTTTTATTAAAATATTTATTTGTATTTAAAAAACTACGTTTTAAATTTTTTTTGATAAAATAAAAATTTATTTTATTAAAAAATGAATTTTAATTTTTTAATAAAAATAAAAAAACCTGTGTTTTTTAATTTTTATGAAAAAAACTTATTTTTATTTATTTATTTATTTATTTTCTTGTTTGTTGGCTAATTTTTATAATTTATATTATACTTTAAAATATATTTTCCATTTTTTCATAAAAATTTTCCTCCAAATCCACATCATAACTGCCACGTCGCATACTAACTGCCACATTGGCTTTTTTTTGACAAGTCAGCTGCCACATCATCACTTGTGTTAAGTCAACCTTGACTCCAATGCTTTTTTTTTAATTTTTGTTAGTAAAATCGAAAGTATGATGAGTTGGATCGTAAGAAAAAAAGTTCGATTATCCATCCGTAAGTTGATATATAAATCTGATCGAAAAAATATTTAACCCAAATGTGTTGCATGCACCTAAACTTATTAAAAACCTCATCTCAGTTCGCAAATTTACTACTGATAATATGGTGTCTGTTGAATTTGATTCATTTGGATTTTCTGTAGAGGATTTACCGACGAGGAAGCACCTAATGAGATGTGATAGCTCGATCGATCTCTATCCCTTCACCAAATTTTGAGGCCCACCACCTTCAGCTTTACCTTCTGGTTTTCATGTTATTTCTTTTGATTTGTGGCATTCTCGTTTAGGGCACCCTGGAAATGCCGTTTTGAATTCTCTTCGTAGTAGCAATATTATTTGTTCAACCCTTATAAGGATATCAGGATGTTTGTGTACCTGTTCCCTTGTAGTTCGCTCATGACGGACCAATTTTTTTTAATACTACTAGTTGTATACGAATGAGAAGCTGAAAATGGGGGCTTTGGGTTTTGGGTCAAAGAAGAAAATCAGGGGAAGTAGTAATACAAACAGGACTGTGTATTTAAACTTGGAGGAGTAAATTCAGATCAATGAATGACAAATTATATTGAAGAAGGCGAAGGCCTATAAATAGGCAATACATCAACAATCAAACCAATAAAATAGCAACCACTACTACCACTAAGTATGCGATAAACTAAGCTAACAACGTGGCTTCAACAATGACCATAACAAACTCCTAAATAAAAGACACTCCTAAATAGTAGGTCTATTCTATTGAATAGGTCCTCTTTATTTTGAAATAACGATAAACATCAACACCCTCCCTTAAAAGCGATTTATTCATAAACCGGTTTAGAAATATGATCTTAACATAATGCAACATTTTTCATTGCCCTTTACGGAACAACATCCTTGAAGAAAAAAAGTCAAGCATGCTAGAAGCTTCAGAAATGCAATGAGCTTAAGAGGCTTGGTTAAAATATCGAATGACACTGTTTCTTCACTTTTGCAAAACACCAAATTTATAACTCCATCCTTACATAAGTCACGCAAGAAGTGATACCTCACATCAATATGTTTGCTTCTCCCATGGAGAATTGGATTTTTGAAAGCTTTATTGATGATGTATTATCACAATAAATCGGCGTTGGGTTTTGTTGTTGATTGCTTAAAGTTTCAAATAACCTTCATAACCAAATAGCTTGACAAGAGATCGATCTTTCTTGACAGAACAAACTCGACCTCGATAGTTGACAATGTTCTTATCTGCTTTGCTTTTTGATGACCAATTGTGACTCCGAATTTAGCATAAAAGCGGCTCAAGTACTCTTACAATCATCAAGATCTCCAAGATAATCACTATCCGAATACCCATACGGACTTGACTTTTCACCATGTTTGTATAAAATTCAAGATCTGTTATCCCTTTCAAGTAACGAAAGATTCTTTTGCAACTAATAGATGAACGGTTGGATTCTCCATATACCGCTTATTAAATTCTGACATGCATGATGTACGGCCTTGTAGAAGTTAAATACATGAGACTTCCAACTATTTTCTTGAACAAAGTTGAATCCACCCTTTTTTCTGCTCCGACCTTTGAGAGTTTTAGGCCAACTTAGGTTGGAGTGGTGATGAAATTACACTCTTTCATCATAAACTTGTCCAAAATTTCTAAAGCATACTTCTTTTGGGAGATGAAGATATCGGTAGATGATTGCACTACCTCAATGCCAAGAAAATAATGCATTAATCCCAAATCGGTCATATCAAATTCTTTCGTCATGGAACTTTTAAAATCGATTCAACATAGTTCTATCATTTACTAGTATAAATGAGGTCATCAACATATAAACACACTATTAAAATTCTTTTATTGACACCATATTTAGTGTAAAAAGTGTGTTCATATGGGCATTTAATGAAACCTTCCTTAATAAAGTAAGCATTTATCATGATTGTACCATGCTCTTGGTGCTTGTTTCAATCCAAGTATAATGCTTTCTTTAACTTTGATATACGATTTTCGCATCCTTGCCTCATATATCCAAGGGGTTGTTCCACATAGACTTCTTCTTCCAACTCCCCATGCAAAATCTCGACTTCACATCTAATTGATGGATAGACCATGAGTTTTGGGCTGACCATGGATAATACCAATCGAATAGTGTCAAGTTTTGCAACTGAGCAAACACCTCATTGTAATCTACACCAAATTCTTGTTTGTACCCCTTTCTTTATGAGTCGATCTTTATACTTGTCAACTTCACCATCCTTGTTTCGACTTCATTTTATAAACCCATTTAACACCAATGAATTTTTGCCCTTTAGGAAGTTCGACCAAATCCAACTATTATTTTTCTCTATGATTGAATCTCCTCATTCATAGCCTTTTGCCACGCCGGATCTTTGACGGCTTCTTGAAATATAATGGGATCACAATCGATAACAAAGCATAATGAACAATTGTATCATAGTCATCGATCAATACCGGTTACCTCAAAGTCTTGTATCCATGCAGCCTCTTAGAAGCATGATTTCTTTGTGATTCTCTTCGCTATATTTGTGTCTTAATTTCTTTGTTGTAGAAGCTTGATTGGTTGTTGGAGCATCATTCAATGTTCTTTCAGTGCAGGAAGCAAGATAGATTTGTTGTTGTAAAAAATTTGTTGTGTTTCATTGTCTAAAATAGCGGTGAGAGTCAACATCCACGATGAGTTCTTCATCACTCCAATCCGGATGTTCTCCTCATCAAAAATAACATCTCTGCTTGGTCACAATTTTCTTTGTAAGTGGATTGAAAAATTTATATGCTTTGGATGCATCACTTACGCCAAGAAGTACACATTTTCACCCTTATCATCTAACTTCTTTCTTTTCTAAATGGGACATGAGCATAAGCGATGCAACCGAACAATTTGAAATGGTCCCTCGCTTTGGTTTTCATCCATTCCGGGCCTCTTACGGTGTCATATTTTGAGCGGAAAATGTGGGGCTTCTATTTAATACATGAACACTCCAATTCACGCCTCCGCAAAAAACTTTTAGAATTACGCCCTTGCAAGCAAGCTCCTTACCATGTTGAGGATGGTTCTATTTTTCCTCTCCGATACACCATTTTGTTGTGGTGAATAAGCCGTTGTTAGTTCTCTTCGTATGCCTTGAACATCACAAAATTGTTCAAATGCTTTTGAACAATATTCTCCACCACGATCAGTGCGGAGTGTTTTGATGAATCTCCCTGTTTCTTTTTCAACACGTGCCTTAAAACTTTTAAATGCATCAAAGGCCTCAGATTTTTCCTGTAAAAAGGAAACCCACGTTTTTCGACTATAATCATCAATAAAAATAAGGAAATATCTTTTACCCCCATTTGAAATTGGATTAATCGGTCCACAAATATTTGAATGAACCAGCTCTAAGACTTTCTTTGCTCTCCACGACTTTCCATTTGGAAATTGAGAACGATGTTGTTTGCCAATAACACATTCTTCGCAAACTTGAGAAGGAATGATAATTTGAGGAAGACATGTCACCATTTGCTTATGTTGGAGAGTTTTTAATCCACCAAAATTTAAGTGACCATAGCGATAATGCCAAAGCCAAGAAGGATCTTTCACTTCACCGGTATTAGGCGGGGATTTGGACACTTTCAATCGTTAATGGAAACAACCTATTGGAAGCCATCTGAACAATAGAAATAGCACCTCTAGAAGGATCTTATATCTCGCAAGCACCCTTTTTAATCGTTATTATATAACCTCTTTCTTGCAATTGACCAACACTTAATAAATTACTTTTCAAGTCGGGAACATAAAAAACATTGGAGATTGTTTCTACAAAACCATTCTTGGTTCTAATATTAACATCTGCCTTTCCCATCACATTAACAGTAGAATGATCACCAAAACTCACTATAGACCGAAAGCTTTCGTTCAGAGAACAAAAAAGGGACTTACTTCCACACATGTGATTGCTACAGCCTGTGTCCACATACCACACTTCTGCTTGAGGTGGTTCATCAACTTGAGCATCCATCAACAAAGTTTCAACTTCCTTCTGTTCTGCAAAATTGGATTTCTTTCCTTTTTCTTTATTGTTAGGTAATTTTGTATAACATTCAGAACGATAATGACCGAAGTTATGACATCTGTAGCATTCTACCTTGGATTTGTCAAAATGTTGATTTCTGTCTCTACCTCTGTTTTGAAAATCTGATTGATATTCATCAGCTCTAAAATTTCCTCGTCCGCCTCTTCTTCCTCTATTTCTACCTCCTCGGACACTTCTTCTTCGGCCTCTACCTCGATCTGTTGATCTATAGGTTGTCCAAGAATCGTTGTTTGTTGAAGCCTTTAGAGCTTGTTCTTCCTTGTCTTCATGAGTAATTTTCTGCTCGTGAACCAACATTGATCCTTGCAACTCATCTATTGAGAATTTATCAAGGTCTTTCGATTCCTCGATAAAACAAACAACATAATTAAATTTCGGTGTCATTGACCGAAGAATTTTCTCAATAACAGTTACATCCTCCGTCTTGTCGCCATGGATCCGCAACTTGTTCACGATTGCCATTGTTCGAGAGAAAAAATCTGTAATTGTTTCTCCCAACTTCATTCGAAGCATTTCGAACTCTATACGAAATGCTTGAATCTGCTGCCTCTTGGTCTTCGTTGAACCTTGGTATTTCTTCTTCATGGAATCCCATATTTGCTTGGAGGTGTCTTTGTAAAGAATCGTTTTCGAGATTGAGCGATCAATAAATAATAGAACTTTTAAAATTTTATTTTGAATAGATGTGGATATTTGAGACATATTTATCCATACTATATTGTACAAAACAGATTTTGAATACGAATATTCATCTTGCATATCCGTTGGATATGAATACGAATATTAAAATTTATTTTTAAATACGAATACGAATATACTTGTATCCGTATCTAAAAATATCCCTTCACAACAATTTTTTACTATGACTTTATTTTATTTGGTCGGTACAATCTTTAATAGTATAAGATACTTAAAATATAATACTAGTTACAAATTTAATTTTTTCATAACTTAAGTGATTAAATATTAAATTTAAAATTCTAGATTTTACAAAATAACTTGTTAAAATAAAATTTGAAGTGTTTTTTTTAAGAAAGGAGAGAATAATATTATTCTTTACAAATAACTGAAGATGACTTGTCCAATGGATTTTACCCATAATACTTCAAATATCAAACTACCAATTTATCCTATTTGGGTTCGTAATGGACTTAACCCAAACCCAATAGTGTAAGGGGGTTAGACATGAACAACCTCCATTTAAAATACTCCAAAAGATTTTTATTGACTATTTAAAGTCAATTTAAAATTAATTTAAATTTTTTCAATTTTAGTCAATACAATAACGAATATTAAAAATTATGTTTAATAATTTATAATAAATCATCCCAATTTTGAATTTAAAAATATCTTGAATTGACTTTACATTTTTAAATTAATCTAATACTGATCTTATAATTTAGAACGGATAAAATATAATTTTAATAACGGGAATTCATTGTACTTATCATATTTTTTTTGAAATATTAGAGTTCACATCATAAAATCACAAGAAAATTGAAATGTTTTCTTATTATTTCTTTCCATCGACACGGTTAGTCAATTAGATTTAAGAAAAAAAATATGCAAATCAAATTTTAAATAAAATTCATGCTACGTTTGGATTGAATGAATTATTCTATGTTCTTCTTCCCCTAAGGAACCAAACACAATTTTTTTAATTTTATAAGAATAAGTCATTATATTTTCTCTATCATTTCTATCAATCCAAATGTAGCATAAATGCTTTAATTATATATATATATATATATATATATATATATATATATATATATATATATATATATATATATATATATATATATATCATACCAAGGATGTCCCAAGATCAAAGAGGACTAGCTAGGTGCGTAGGTAGCCATTCATATTTGTATACAGGTAACAACACAAACATCCAATTTCAATATCATAATTTACAAGTTGAATATAGGCAGGGGCTACTAAACTATAACAGAATTGACATTATGATTATCATTAAGATTTTATGGAGTGGTGGTGATGATGCTGACGAAGAAGAAGCTATAGGTGCTTGAATGCAAAAATGGCAATCAATTGCACTGCACCATGCAAGTTGAATATAAGGCATAGATCTATATACGAGACCCGGAATGGTAGTTAATTTTACGAAATTGACTAATACAGTGTCGATCATGAGGCCAGAAGTGTGATCTCTACATTCAGTGTTAATCTTTGGGCCAGAAACTTACCATAAAGTTAATTTCATAAAAACCCGGATCCAGACGAGACCTAATATGTGTATTACTTGGGCTCTCCAACTTTGGTGAAGTACCCATGTCATTAGGATACGATTGTGTGGGTACTAGACACCCAAATAGTGGATGTAATGATAAGTGTTCTAAAAATAAGCGAGTCCAATTTCGGACTTTTATGGATTTTTCTAGGGTCTCGACTCCATGTAACATAAATACATACATATACATAAATATTTGAATGACTTAAGAGATATTGTTGATAAATGCATGGTCCATATGACATGATCTCCAAACCAATTTGATACAACCCTATCCTTCCGGTACTATACTTGAAGCTGGAGTGGTGTAGAATAAAAACAAAGAGATTCATTTCATAGTTGACTCCTCCTATTCCATTCATACTAAGATTCTCATATATATATATATATATATATATATATATATATATATATATATATGCCATATTCTATTTCGGAGATCAAAGTATCAATTTTTTCAATCAGGTGATTAAATTATCAATTTTTTTTAATTTGTTCAATTAAGGCTGCCACGTCAGAAATTGCTGACGTTGTTATTTCGATGAGACATAAAGCAACTAATGTGTCAAAAAAATATTTTTTTATTTTAAGATTAAGCATTATTGATATATTGAAAGGTAAAATAGTAAAATATTAATTAAACAAAACAATAAACAAATTAAACAGATCCTCTCTCACTCCTAATCTTCCGTCCCTTCACCTTCACCTTCACCTTCACCTTCACCTTCAGCCACCCCCGCCGTACACCATAGACCAATACTATCATTTACCCCTTCAGACCGAGAGTACTCTACTGGTCGTGAGTAAAAGGGACAACTAATTTGAGTACTTCATATTATTAGGGGAGAGCAACATGAGCGGTTATATATTTCTGTAAATAAAGTACTGGTTCCAACTATTTAGAGTTTTTCCCTCTAAAACTCTGATTCACATTCCTTCTCCGGCGGGCATGAATTCCAGTGTTCACTCGCAAAATACTCATCTCTTGGATTTTATCTAATATGAATATTGAAGAAGAAAACTCACCCCAACTAGCAGGGTCCACGATTATTAACTAATTAATTAGAGCTTCCAAGTCGTCGTTCTTCCTCCTTCATCCTCGTCGACGATTTCGAAGAAGAAGAGGCCGACGAAGCTCGATTGATTTGGTTGTGTCGTCGGCAACAAAGGAGCAGACGAGGGAGATGGGTATATTGGTGTATTTTATTTAGTTTATGCTAATCGTATAATTTATTTAATTTATATTATTTGTTTGAGTTGAGTTAATTGTGTAATTAAGTTTAATTTTTATACTATTTATTTAACTGATTTTTGTTAATTGAGTAAAATTTTCTATTTTATGTTAACTATGTAAATTATTTACTTATTTTATTTTTTATAGTAAGAAAAAATATGTTTTTTCTTTTACATTTATAGATAATGATTTGACATATTTATCCTTAAATGTTTAAAAAAAACTAAAAAATTATTTAAATTAAGGTTTTTTATTTACACATAAGCATTAGTTAGTCTGGTCAGCGGGTCACGTTAGAAATTTCTGACGTGGCAGCCTCAATTGAACAAATTGAAAAAAAATGATACATTGATCTAGAAGTGGAATATGAATTTATAGTTTAGGATAGTAATTCATATTTTAATATATATATATATATATATATATATATATATATATATATATATATATATATATATATATATATGTCCCGTCTATAAATGAATTATAGGGAAGCGAATTAAAAGCAGGCGATTATAGCAGACAATTTTATCTATTGTTAAAACCGCCATAAATTTAGTTCGATTTTAATTGATTCACCTATAATAGATGCAGGAAAATCCCTCTCTCTCTCTATATATATATAAGTAGTAGTAGATGTTGATGTACGTAGTTGCAGTAGTAAGAGAGGAAGTAATTGAAGGTTTTGGGTGGTTCTACTGCTCTTCAACATGGCATTATTAGCTTTTACATTATTATTATGCATACCTACACGGCTTTCACCACATATATACCAATATACCATTATGAGAGGGTATGTGTGTGGCGTAGTTGTATAAGTATATATAAATGTAAGTTGCATGCATGATAATGATTCAATTTTAGATAGAAATAAAATTGTAGGTATGTCCATGAAAAATATAAATAATGGTAAATACTAAATAGAGTAGTAACTAAACAATTTTCAGTTGGCAGTTTCCATCATAGATTCATGAAATGTTGTCTGCATAAAAAAGAGAGTACCATTTTCAGAATGGCACTCTTTTCTTCTTCTTTTTTTAGCATAAAGTATATTTATATCTTTATACACGTGCGCGCGGGTGTACACACGCATTGATCTGGATACGATTATCATGAAATTAACTTTATAGTTAGTTGGTCAATTGACCAATACAGTGCTAACACGCAGAAAAAGAGATCACCTCCCTCATATTTGTCGGCACCGTATTGGTCAATTGACCAAAATTAACTTCATGCTAACCACTACCCATTGATCCATGGCTAGTACGAGATAGTGATACTATTCTATCTAGTACTACCTCCGTTCCTAAAAAATTGTTGTTTAAGATTTTGGCACATGGATTAAGAAAATATATTTATATCTTTATATACGTGCGCGCGGGTGTACACACGCATTGATCCAGATACGATTGCCATGAAATTAACTTCATAGTTAGTTAGTCAATTGACCAATACAGTGCTGACACGCAGAGGAAGAGATCACCTTCCGCATGCTTTGTCGTATTTGTATTAGTCGATCAATCGACCAAAATAATTCGTATTAACCACTACCCATTGATCCATGGCTAGTACGAGATAGTGACACTATTTTATCTAGTACATCTCTCACCATCCAATGCTAAATCTAAAGGTTCAAAATTAGAAATTAAGGAGCGGAAGGCAAAAAATAATAAGCCATTCCGCTCCTTAGGAAGGGAAGGAGAAATTACCTCGTTGACCCTGTTGTTAATAATATAATAAGGGCACAATCAATAATTTCCTCCTTTTCAATTAGGTCTTGCTCTAACTTCATTAAGATGTATATTGTTAGTCTACGTGTGCATATTTTAATAAAAATTGTTGCATCTACAATTATTGTATAAGCGTATTTTTTATTATCGAATTAAAATAAATTAGTATAAAAATGTTATATTAAATTATGTTCTTTAAACTTTA
This sequence comes from Panax ginseng, assembly GCA_020205605.1. Lineage (NCBI taxonomy): Eukaryota > Viridiplantae > Streptophyta > Magnoliopsida > Apiales > Araliaceae > Panax > Panax ginseng. The sequence continues at coordinate 25,168,784 of CM035138.1, forward strand.
ATAAAATATTTTATTTTACTGAAGGAAAAATACATTTGAGAAAAAGAAATTAAAACCCTTTAATAAATTAACAAGACGGATTGAATTGATTCACAAGAATTTAAAAATAATTGGGTTTTAAAAACCCCCAATGATCACAATTAATGAATATTATAATTAATGCAAGCATTTTACTTATTTTTATTAATAAGAATAGGGTCAATAAGTTAATTTCTCCTTCTATCCCTTTAGAGGAGCGGAAAGGTCTATTATTTTTTGTTTTCCATCCCTCTCAGGAGCGGAAGGTATTTTTTCCAGCCCTTAAATATTCCTTTGGATGGTCCTAAATGCACTAGCTAAGATATTACTCATATCTAATACTAGCCATGAATCGGTATCCATATATATGCAAAATGCATATCTCCTTTAGCGAATGATCAAGGACTTACTTCTTTATTCTACATACCTTGCATATTTCTTCTAACGATAAACCGAAAGGCAGTTCGGTAAAAGGATGAGCAAGGTACGTTAAAAATGTGACAGACGGTTATTTGATATAGCGACAGACGTCTTAGAATCGTTCTTTAATCGATCACTAAAAAGAGTATGCGTATATATATATATATATATATAAAGTATATAAAAATAAAAAGGTAAGCTCTTGAAATGGACTCTCTCTCTCTCTCTATATATATATCCCTTTTCCTATATAATGTTTTTTCATGTTTTTTATTAAATACATAATAGTACTATGCATCCCTTGTGTCATCATAACAACCCATCAAATGGAAGGAGACTTAAGAGGGTTTACAGAGGTCCTCAACATAAGACTTGACTCTTAGAATTTTTTTTGTTCAAATTATTTATAATGAGGTTTGGAATAGATAAACAGAATTTAGCAAAAAAAAATTTAAAGAAAAAAGAATAGGTAAACAGAACTAGCCATTCTGAGAGAGGGGCAGTTTTGGAATAAGATGGCCATTCTCTCTTCCACTCTCGACAAACAATAAACCCCCCCCCTTCCCCCAGCCCCCCACAACTTAAATATCCCGTTCACCTCTAATGACCCACAAAAAAAAAAGCAACCAAAAAGTTGATCAGTATCATCAGATAGAGAGAGAACAATATGGGGGCAAATTTATTGTTTAGTTGACATCTTGTAGTCATTTGCAAATTAATCTGTCTTAATTAAGTTGTAATCATGCAAACACAAGTAACTCAAAAGTTATATATACCATGCATATTTCGTCACTGGCCATATTGCAAGTGATTAGATGTACTTAATTAATCTTAAAAGATAGAGAATTTAGGGTTTAAGCCTAATCTTAATTTCTTGCTTTTAATTAAGAATGAATGTGGAGAATGAAACCTCATGCATGCACAAAAGTAAGGCAGAGACCCATAGAAAAATGATAATTACATCTTTTTGTCCTCACCTATAGAAAAGAGTAATAGTATCTAAACTTAGGTATGACATTTTTTCTTTTCTACTCAAGTGTGGTGTGGGCCACAATATTTTATACATTTATCCCAAGGAAAATTGGATTCATTCGCACGTATTATTTGATTTTTTTTATTTGAACAGGTATAAATTTAGATTGATCCACCAAAAAATCATTATATATTTCAAGTGTGATTAGGAGTATGTTCGGTTACTGGCGTTTATAGAGTTTACAATAATAGTGTTTGAAGGACTAAATACATCGTAAAATAATTCAAACCCTAAACGCTACATTTATAAGTTAAATAAATTGCGTTTGAACAGACAAGCACTAAATGCACAAATAGATAAATGGATAGGCAGATAAACATAGAGAGATGGGAGTATGGTACAGCTTGGTCCCAGCAACAAGTTCATAGGTGGCTCCAGCAAAGCTAGTAACTCATCATCTGCCTACTCTGTAACCTAGATAGAGCAGTAAAAAGATTACTATTCCTAGTAAAAAAAAATACTTCAGAGAATCAACAAAAAGGGTACAAAAATGAGGGGAGGGGAAGGAAGGGAATTAAATAGAGACACAAGTACAACATATATATTTCCCTTACCACCCAGACCAGAATTTAATAAATAGACAGCCATATAATGACTCGACTCTTAATGCATTTTAATTCTATTCTTAGACAAAATACTGAACAAAATTAATGATCACCATTTACAGCTTCGAAAAAAATGGAAGTTAAGGCAACCACCAGCCATGAATAGAAAGAGAACCATCTTTTTCTCAACATGCTCATCCACCAGCATTCAACTACAGAGTGAAAGAGATTGAGAGAGAGAGAGAGTGATCATGTTTATATTAACCATTTCCCTTTTTGAATTGCTAATTAAAGAGTCGTTAAAAATGTAAAATCGATCAACAGCTAAACAACCAGTCAACCTGAATCTAAAGCTTTCAATATTTTAGCACCCAAATTAGGGGATTCCGAAACACTTATTACCATGCGTTTCGCGCAGTGGGTATTATCGTGCCGAATCGTGTTACAAGAACTAAATGTCTTGTGGATTCTAGTATAAGTAGAGCCACTCGTGCCCAATTTCGATCCGCATACCAAGTGATCAGCGTTCCTAGGGGATTTATAATTTTTCTAATTTCTAAAACCTTTCATATTTTGACAAAATTGCAGTTTTTTAAATTCTAAATGACAAGTTGTTGACCAATTATGGATTAATTAGTTAACTCATCTAAATGTCTAATAAGTCAATGTATATATGCTATCTTATACATTATCTGTTTCATTTGTAAATTTATAACAGCAGAAAAATGAAAAAAAAAATATTGCAGTAGAAAGAGCATATAGGCATACAAATGCTAGACCTGGGAAAATTTCTTCCCAATTTTTCTTGGAGGGTAAGGGTATATTGATCAATAATTCACTAGTTTCCCAAAGAAAATGACACCCCTAATTAAAACAATGTGACAGTAAGGTACTAGAAGGCAAAGACATTCCCTTCTTATTAGGCTTTCTCTTCATGGGTTTTCTGCTCTCATAATCATGAGTCCCCCCTCCCCCTCCCCTCCTCCCCCCTCCCCTCCCCTCTTTCCCCTTGTCATCATTACCAGTCTTGAAATTAAACCCCTAGCCAGGGCACCACATGGGTGTGTATTAAGAAAATTCACGGATGATCACAAAATTCACCTCTTTATAGCTAGGATCTCACAACCAACTCTTCTCCCAGTTTCTACTCAATTCTTTAGAAAGCACTTCAACCTTTTGTTCTACTTCTAGTAGAAGAAAAAAGAAACTACAGAAAAATGTGTATCGGTGCCTCAGACTGGACATCATCAGCCTTCCGTTTTTATCAAGATCAAAGCATATAGGGTTCGGATTCCTTAACAGGTAGATTTCAATAAGACGTATATATATATATATATATATATATATATATATATATATATATATATATATACTTTTAGAGTAATAAGTATTGCTGAAAGTTTGAATTGTCGTTGAGATATAAAAGTGTTGCTAAATATATATTTGCTCTGATAGCATAAATATTGTTTCAACAGCATTATCAATTGCGTAAATATATTATATATATTATGTTCTATTAGCTAGTCCCTAATGCATGAAACTGTTGTTCATGCTTGCAGGAGGAAGAGAAGTGAGGAAAAGGTAGAAAAGGATATGGAACTAAAGAATTTGAAGCTGTATATGGAGAATGTTACAATCTTTGAAGAGAATGAGAAGTTGAGGAAGAAAGCTAGGCTTCTACACCAAGAGAACCTTACCTTGATGTCTGAGTTTCAGAAGAAACTCTCTCAGTTCGATCACGTCTCCAACTCTTCATGATCAATAATATCAGTAGTCAAGAATTTTGATTCCCTTCATTTCATCATCTTCCTATATCTTCTGTGTCATCTGGACGTTACTATTAAATTGGAATAAGAAAGAACTGAGCTTAATTTGTAATTCTCTCTATATATTTTACGAGAAGAATAATGGAAACAAAGATAGTATGTCCAGTATAGCCTAATAATAGTTCATTGTTTACAGTCTTATAGCTAGCTCGACTATGAAAGTGCTTCTTAATTTTACTTTTCCAGGCTTATTAGCATATATGTGAATTTATTAATATATATATATATATATACCATGCAAAGAGTTGGTTCAAGAATCTTGTAAAATATTTACTATTTCCAAGTGATTCCCCATGGTGTGTACTTGTGTAGGTTTATAGGAGACAGAAAGAGTGACTTCAGCTGAGGAGTTAACAACTAAACATGTATGGAAGTTAATGGTGCATGAGAATGAAAAAGCACAAGATTTTAATTGAAGGATCATGGTTTTTACATTTTTAGATTTCATTTTGGTTTCCTTTCCCTTGATTTTCCCTCGGATTCTTTGAGATCCAAATGTATAAAATACAACTGATATCGGAACAGAACTAGACGGGTATTTAGCTAGGAAGCATCAAAATCAAAATAATTAGCCCAGAGTTCAAACCCTAACTAGAATAATATTTGCAATTCCTCACATAAAAATATATGGTCACATATACGTTATGTGACCCCTTAGTGTGTATGTCAAAACTTGATTATCAAGTTTTTCAAAGGTTGGTAAAAAATCACAAACACATTATTAGGATCAAAAAGATTAAAGGGTGGAAGAAAGGGGAGGGGGGACATTAAATATATCCAGAGGTTATGAATTACTCCCTCCAACCCAAGTTGAGAGTCCATCTTCTCATTTCATTTTTGATAATTCCAAAAAGAGATTTCTTTTTCTAAATATAAACTAAATGATTAATAATGTTATAGATTTCTTAATGAGAAGCTATTAATCTTAGTTTAATTAAAATATCTTGTTATAATTTAAACTGAGTTATAAATTGGGGAAAAATGCGCAATTTTTTTTTAAGTGGACACTTTTTCATTTATTTTTATTTTTTTATATATATATTTTCGTTTGAAAGAAGAGGACTCGCGTTTGGGATGTAAGGAGTATTTGACGCTACAAACCCAGAGCTGCCTGCCATCTGTAAGGAGGGTGACCCACGTCACAAATTTCAAACTTGTCTAGCAAAAACACAAACAATTCAGATTCCCCCTGTGCATAATAAAACTTGTACATCAAGAGATCGTAAAGAATAGCAATCGTAGTTGACTAGCCTTTTCTGGTGAGGGCTACGTTTATAGTTGACATGCAAATTCAAGATCAAATGACATATTTAACAATAATAGAAATTCAGAAGTTCATAGATTCGGCAATATATGATGATTAACACAGACTTTTTAAAAAAAACGTATATTAATGCACCTAGATAGGCCTAGATCAATCCACTAGGTTGACAAACTCACCGGCCAACAGACAGAGTAGAGCAAGAATTTCTTGATCCAAGGAACAATATTAATCCATGCTGAAGTCCAGGCTGTTGAATTCTTCCAACCATCTAATGTCAAGAGAGCTTCACTTCCTCAATTGAAAAATTCCTTTATATCCGCATTGAGTGATCATCAATATTATACAGTTTCAACCATCAATAATGATGCTTCCTGACTTTTACCCATTTTTGTTTCCTGCTAAAGAATTAAAAGAGTAACTGCTACAGTAAATTGTCATTTCTGTAGCTCTTATTTTCAAAAGTGAGCTACATCACTGGGTCATACTTGGAAACTGCCCTACTTTTATGATTTACCTATCAAAGAAAAAACAAAATCACTAGGCAAAAAAGGAGGATGCTATTTACCGTTCAGACTGAAGGCTAAAACAGGGAGGAGACTAAGTTGGGCACACAAAATATAGCTACAGAAAGTCACAATTTCTCGGAGCCTTCCTTTGCAGACTTGTATATACGGAATGCAGCAATGCACATTGTTCCATTGCCAATAACTGTCAATGCAGCTTGAAGAGCCACCAATACCTATTCATGAAGGAATATCAAGTCAAGATATCTATGTGAAAATTTTGACCAAAAGATAATTTGCACTCCAAACTTTATGCCCTTGTTGACTTTTGCACCCAAAACCGAAAAAGGTGTCTAAGTACACCCCAAACTTTAATTAAACGTAACAGATAGCACACTTTCTTCACTCAACCGGTCAAAAGTGACCGGCTAAGGCTGTAATACAAGTTTGGGGTGCAAATTGTATTTTACTTGACCAACTTTCTCTCTCTCCTCCATAACCATTCTTTCCGCATTCTCTCTCTCTAAAAACAAAAACCCAGAACTCATATCCTGAAAAACCAAAAAATTTTAGGTCCCTAATCACTGTCGACACAATCTTGTATTTGCAATCTTCTTCCATGCCCAAATACCCAATTGGTACCTCAAAAGATCGCCCATATACAAGTGACAATTTTAAGTACAGTTCAATGAGCCCATAGTATGTATAGTTGTTGATATGTTGCTCTGTGTTGGTTGTGGAATTGATGAGATGGGAGGTTGAATATGTTGTGCGGAGTAATAAGGCTGGAAAAATTTGGGGCGGAACATGCCTAAACCCCTATGAAATCTGAAACTTTAAGCTATGCCTTTAAGGTGTTTGAAAATTCACCTCAAAGAGGTTTAATGCCTAAAAATGGAGAATTAAGCAAAGCTTGGGGCTAGGTTACCTTTGTATATGTATTATGATGTAAACTAAGTTGATTGAGTGAATCAAATCAAGTTCAAAACAAGTTTTAAAGAATTTCTAACATTTGAGTTTAAGTGAAAAACTGAGCTAACAGGGTACCTTTGAGTCCCTATATCTATAACTTAAAGAATCCGAATTGGTTATGTTATAATTTTGTAAAATACCATGAAGTACCATTTATAACATATTTAAATTTGAGAGCAATCGGATGTGTGGATTGCAAGATATGAAATTTCAAAGTAGGTAGGAAAATAGCAAAGTTGCTGGAAATCTGCAGAATCTGGGCTGACCAGCCACTTTTGACCCCCTGTAAATTTGCTTTAAAAAGCTTGTTTTGGTCAAGTAGTATTTTTAAAAAATACTATGTAGTACCATCTTGATGCTGTAAAAATTTGGAGGTTAACGGACTTGTAGATTAAAAGATGAAAAATGGCAAAGTAGGCTCGAGGCTAAGCGAAATCTGCAGATTTCTGGACTTTTTGACCCGTTGAATCTATGCCATAGAAAACTTGTTTTAATCAGGTAGTATTTTTATAAAATACTATGAAGTACAATCTAGAACATATTAAAAATTGGATTTGATCGAGCGTATGGATTTCAGGTTATAAAATCGCGAAGTGGGCAAGAAAATAAGGTTGAGCTGCCAATGCAAGTTATGGAGGAAGGATTGGTTATGGAGGAGAGAGAGAGAAAGTTGGTCAAGTAAAATACAATTTGCACCCCAAACCTGTGTTACAGCCTTAGCCGGTCACTTTTGACCGGTTAAGTGAAGAAAGTATGCTATCTGTTACGCTTAATTGAAGTTTGGGGTGTACTTAGACACCTTTTTCGGTTTGGGGTGCAAAAGTCAACAATGGTGTAAAGTTTGGGGTGCAAATTGTCTTTTAGTCGAAAATTTTCAGTACTCAAGTAAAATATGGTTAAATAAAACATGAGGAATATTCATCAAAATGAATAGCAAGATCAGCATAAATAACATGTATAATTACTCAACTGCACTCTGAGAATGCCACTTTGTACCTAATTGAAATAAGTATCGGAGATCATCGACCATGCATCGTTAGAATGATATACATTGTTGGGCCCTCCATCTAACAAATGACTTAAGCTTTTAGATGAGTTGGTTATAACATGGTATCGAGCTCTGGGTGTGCAAGGTCTTGGGTTCAAATCTTCCCAGCTGCACAATTATCTTTCTATTAATTTAATAGTGCAAATGCACTTTATTTCTCCCTTCTCTATAACAAAAAGTTGCATTTGAGGGAGGGGGTGTTAGAATGATATACATTGTTGGGCCCTCCATCTAACAGCTTAAGCTTTTGGATGAGTTGGTTACTTAACACAGACTATGATGTATGAGTCCCATGTTTAGCATAGCCGAGGGACGGTCAGCGTCTCTATGTAGGCTAATAACTATCAATGAAGAAAGGTCTTGGATCGAACATAAGCTGGATATGGTTTGGATTAGGCACAATAGAGTCACTAAGTATTCTAGGTAAACAAAAGTTTAATCTTTATCTAAGTAAATAACCAAATCTGACCAAGTACTCGGAAGTCATGAGACAAAGACACACAAAGACACACAATTATACTATGTGTAGACACGGCAACCGGTGGGTTGCCTGCCGAAATGGTGGTAGGTAAAAAAGGCCGGGTTTTATGAACGCATTTCTTAAGCTCGTATTTCGGGTTGGAATTGGATAAAATGCCCATGAGCTTTTTTCTTTTTTTTTTTTTTTGCAAAATCTTGATACACCAAAAATAGTAATAATAATAAATATTAAATATAATAAAATAATTTATAATAAACAATAATTCTAATTACTTAAATTAACTACATATCTCAATCAATTAAAATTTTAATAGTATTATAATTGTAGATATTATTCTAAAGGCATGATTTGGGATAATGATTGATTTACTTTCCAAATAAATAGAGGGAATGCATAATTAAGGGATAATGACTGATTTATTTTCCAAATTTACTACAATTGTTATTTGTTAGTTTAATAGTTTTATACTTTGAAATTATTAACTACATATCTCAATCAATTAAAATTTTAATAGTATTATAAATTAGTATTATTAATTAATTACCTACATTAATTACATATCTTAATTATAATTTTCAATTATAGTTAAAATATATTAAAGATTACATTAAAAACAAATAGTTGTTGTAGCTTAGTTGGTTTGAACTCTTATTTATTTACTTACAAATCTTGTGTTCAAGCCTCACAACCCACAAGTAGTAAAAAAAAAATACATGGGCCACTTGGTGGTAGGGCCTCACTAGTAGGGCCAAAAGCAGGCCGAGTTTTGGTGGCTAGAAAAATTCATTGGCTTGGGTTTTTGATGGTAGTAGGCCTACCATGTGAACTCAAGCCATCTTTGCTGAGTCTAACTATGTGAAAGGCACACTTTATAAGGTTTTTCGGGATAAATCACTTTTTGGTCACTTTGTCTTTAGGAATTAGGTTTTCATTGTGGTTCTGAAACTTTTTTTTATTACAATCGAATAATTGTACTCTCAAAAATTACAAAATGGTCATTCCTTACGATTTCCGTCCAAAAAACGGACGGAAGTGCTGAGTTGGCGAACGGAAGTGTTGAGTGTAAAAATAATTGTATCTTAATAATAATTTAAAAATAATAATATAAAAATAATATTATTAAGAATAATAAAAATAATAATAATAATATTAATTTCAAAATAATAATAATAATAATAGTTCTTAAAAAATAATAATAATTTTAAATAATAATATAAATTAATTAATTTTATATAAATACATTTGTAAAAATTATTATAATTACAAAATAATAATAATAATTTCAAAATATTAGATAATTTTATATTTTTAATGTGAACTTAAAATATTAAAAAATTAAAAAATAATATAAATTCATTAACTTTATGTTAGTATTGAATTTTAAGTTATTAATATAAATTCATTAATTTTATGTTATTAATAATATAAAATTAATGATTTTATAAAATAAATTCACGTATATACAGATACTCCTTTCCCCCATCAAATTGATACTTCTGTTGCCAAAGCCATCCTTTTCAGCTCTCTGCTCCACCATTACCACCATCACAAATTCAGATCTGCTACGACCCACTCTCTTTTACCAAACAACTTTCCATTTGTGAGAAATCACCAACCTCCTCCCAGAATTTCTCACAAGAATATCGACATTGGTTGAGCGACGCCGTTCTGGATCGGCGTCGTAGGAGCTCTTAACTCCTCATTTTCTTCAGTTGCGGATAGGCGTCGTAGCAACTCATCGGAAAGTGCATAGCAATGCCGTTGTGGATAGGCGTTGTAGCAACCCTTCCTCATCGTCTCACCTAGATCTGTTGTCACGCACCTCTTGGATCGTTGTGCTGCCGCCTAAACAGTCCTCCGAAGTGGGGAAAGTGCCCAACTAAACTCTAATTTTATTTTGGTCAAGAATGAGATATCTGAGTTTGTTTTGAATTTGGTTAGAATGAAATTTTGGATTTTGGGTTTTGATTTGAATGAATTTCAGATCCCCATTAAATGTTTGGGAATGAACCTTTGGATTTTTTTTTAATTTCTTCTAATTAATTACAGAATTTCTTGTTATATATCGGATATTTGAAATCACTATTTCTATTGCAATTTATGAAAGAAGAATATGGTGGCATAGATTTTGTCTTTGACGATGAAGCTTCCATTGATTTTACTAGATTTCACTTTGTTTAGAAAGAATTTGGTGATGGAGCTTCCATCTTTAATTGGTTGTTTGTTTGGGAATGATTTATTTATGGCTAATCGATTTAATGATTTTGTTATATAATAATAATTTTAGTTTTTAAAATTTAGAATAATAATTCATTTTCATAATTATTAGTTATATATTTAAAGTTTGAATTTCTAACTTGGATGGTATTTTCAGAATTGTTAGTCATTTTTTTGAAATTAGTTTATTAAAATTTAATTTTGGTTTTGTATTTTAATAATATATTTGTAATATATTTGAAAATTGAAAATTATTTCAGTAAATTATTTTAGTGGAGTAATCTGCCCTTGTATTTCACATGTATTTAAATTATTACTATTATTATTTTGAAAATATTATTATTATTATTATTAGTTGTTGATATGAGGAAAATTAATTTTGATTTTTTGCTGTTGTACAGTATGATTTTGAAGGAATAAATGATTTGGTGAAGTTTATAAGTGATATGGCATTTCTGTGCTCCACGTAAGCAAAAAAAAAAGGGTCCAATTTGTACAGTAAGCATTTCCGTCCGTTTTTTGGACGGAAATCGTAAAGAATGACTATTTTGTAATTTTTGAGAGTACAGTTATTCGATTGTAAAGTTTCGGTAACCACAATGAAAATTGGACCCTAGTACAGTGACCAAAAAGTGATTTATCCCAAGGTTATCTTTTCTGTTGGGGAGATGTACTTTGTCTTGGTATCAATACATGGCTAAAGTAGATTTTGTGGGTTCAGTGATTCTTTTCATAGCATGTGAGAATTTTCCAGATGTTAATTAGTTAACAGCATTTGCTTCTTGAATCATGACAGCTTTCTTTCATTTCTTTTAACTTTTTTTCTTTCAACCGATTTTGGATTGGAAACTGGAAAGATAACTTTCTTAAGCGAGACGGGATGGGGCAGTAGCAACGCCAGCTATTCAAGAAGATTGCATTCATGTGACTATATGTGCTTCCTTAGCTAGCTAACACTTTGCACAAACGAGTCGGACAAAGTCATTCATACAATTTCCTATTTGTAGATAGGGCTTGCAAGAAGCTCTAGTCCTTGTGGTTGTATCGCAACTGTGGCACAACCTTCTACCCACTATTTCCTCTCTTTCCTTGGACTAAACCTGTGCTCTTGCTCTCAACCTCAGACTATCCGAAGTCCTATTACCTAGTGTATAAAGCCTCTCGATCTCAAGAACCTCAGCTTCTGGCTACTCCTACTTCTGCTGTGACCTATACTCACACCCTATAACTAGAACTTTTGTGCTACTCAAAATTCCCAAAAGCATCATACAATTTGTCTAAGTATGGGATGATTATTCTTCGCCTACTCTTCCATTATGCCATTAATTTCCTACACTAAGAACGGCTTTCATTGAGATTGATCATTTATCGCAACAATAACAGGTGGTTCCATAGTAGGGGAGCTAAGCCACACAATACATACATTATAAATACTTTTACTCATGATAGCCTGATAGGTAAGGACAAGAATAACACTCTGCACCATCAAATGAAACTTTAAAATGGTTGTTTGGCACAATTCATATTTCTTTACAGGTATAATAGTATTCTTACCTCAAGAGACTCAGAGTTATAAAAGAAATGCCAAGTGCAGGCACAAAAGGCTCCACCAAGCAAGGGCACCTATAACAATCAAGACATTGTATAAGTATATAGTTACATGTAGAGTTTTGATTCAAAAGAAACAATCTTTAGAAAAAGTTATGGAATGTCTCAAACTCTCAATCACAAGAAATAGTAAAGAGTGTTGGTAATATGACAATAAATTTATGTCGATATTAAATACCAATATATACATGGGGCAGGAGGAAATAAAGAAAGAACCCACACATTATTATTCTTCTATATTGTTACTTGGGGTTCCTTGTTAGTCGTAATCGAGATTTTTCTGCAAATTTGTTGTGAAATTAGTCGACATATAAATCATTTTCCAATAGTAAACCAACAATGTACGTACCACACAAGAGCTTCATTACTCAAATTCTCAATAACCACAATTTATTAGCTATTCAGCAAGAGAATTAAAACTCACCATACCCCAAGAGAGTCCTTTCCAAGATTCATACCCAGATTTCTCCCCATATTGCCATACTAAAGCCATTGCAATAATCCTTTAAGAAAGAAAGAAAAAAAATTAACATTTCAGAAAATAATCAACCAACTAACAAGTACTAACAAACAAACAGAGAAGGATAGAGAATTATAACCATTCAACCACGCTGGAGACATGAATGGCCCAGGTGAGCAAAGAGAGGGCATTGGATGGTTCTATCAATTCAATAGTAGAGGCCAGCAATGGCAACTCAGAGGCAGTAGCTGGACCCAAAAGGGTTGTTAAGGCAAACCCATTTCCCAAAAATAGAGCTCCAATGGCTTTCTGGTACTTTTCCGATTTGAGTACTTTTCCGATTTGGGTTCGGTGAGTTGGAGCTATACGAGAATTTGAAGTTGGTAAAATTGGGGAAGAACGGTTGGTACTGTGGAGAGAGAAAGGAATTGGTGAAGACATTAAGATTGTTGGGATTACCATGTTTGGTTTATACTTTTCTTGAATTCTGAGACGAATTGATGGAGTAATCTGTGAACTGTGATTATTTGGAAAGCAAAGAATTTGCGGGTGGCTTGTTTGGAAATGTAATGAAAAAGTAGGGGTCATTTTGGTAACTGTATTTTTCCATGGTTTAATTATCAATATCAATATCAATGCAATGAACGCAAAACTAGCATCTTATCCACAAATTTTATACTCCCTTTGTCCCTCGGGTTTTTTGTGTATATTAAAAAAATACTCCTACTTAATAGTAAAATTCTATACTTAAAATTTCATTTAATTGTATAATTTTTTATACAAATTAATAATACTTTATAAATATGTATGAATAATATAAATAAGAATATTATAAATAAATTATTATAAAAATAAATGTAATTCGAAACTACATAAAATAATAATAAAGGAGGGATTAAAATTTAAGCTACGTACTAAATGTGTATAAACTGTAATGTACCTTATGTATATTTTATCTTTTTCTTTGAACACCTCCCTTTGAAAAGATATTATCATCTATCCATATTTATATCTATCTATCTATATTATAAAAGCTTCTATGGAAGATTTGGTAATTTTATGTCCCATTTTTTCTTCTCTCTTTTGTCCCAATAATTTTAGCTATATAATTATTTTGTCTTTTTATATTAATCTTTTTAATCTTTCTACTTCGTACTTTAAATTTTATAAAATTCTTATTTTAATCTATATAATTTACGCACACGCATAATAGCGTGTCTTCTAAATATTAATATGAACAATAAAAGACATAAGACTACCACCCCACCCCCCCCCCACCAACCACCCACCCACCCACCCCCACTCCTACCCCCATCCAGGACACAGCAAGCGGGTTTTAAAAAGTAGTGGGCCAGACCGCTTCTACCAAAAATTAAGTTTTGGGCCGTATTTTTTCAGTTCACCAAAATTTGGATTTTTTTGGCCCAGCCCGTAAAGGCCCGGCCCGCCCGTGGCCTATGATTTTTTAAAAAAAATACAAAGTTAAAGATGACTAAAATATTGGAATCAAATCACCATGACATACCCCTCCGATCCCCTTGTCTTGATGCTCCCAAGTCCCATGTCTGAACAAAGTATATATCCTCACGGTGACAACTGACAAAATGTTTCTCTATATCCATGAATCTTATTTGAGGGGATACAATTGAACTGTATAAAAAGATTAAGGATACTTATTTAACTTATCTTAGCTGTTAGTTGGCATAAGTTTTGGTCCTATTTGTTGTTTATTTAGCATATATATATAGCCGACAATTAAAATGTTTATAGAAAAATCAAGTTAAACTTAACCAACACAATTATATTATTAAAATAAGCATAATTAATTAGTTATGGATATTAATCCCAATATAATCTGCTCCAATCATTTAATCAAAATATTGTTAAAATGCCAAAATTGTCATTAATGATTATGTACATATATATTTGAAGAATATTAAAATTAATGCCAAAACTATTCTTTAATCAATTAATGATTATGTAATTAATTGTTTGTATTATTGTTTATTATTAATTATTTTATTATTTTTAATATTTATTATTATTACTATTTCAAGTGTAGCAAAGAGTCAAAAAAAAAAAAAAATTAAAAGGAGAAAGCGGTGATGGCCATTTCGGCTTTGCCCGGCCGGGCCTCATAATGTAAAAAAAAAAAAAAAAATTCCATTGCCGGCCACTGTGGCGCCACCAACATCACCATAACCATAAGGTCCATAACCATTACCATCATCAATTCCATCCTCATCATCAGTGGTTTTTTTTATATAGGTATAATTTGATGTGTGGAGCCTAATCCTATCCTATTAGATGGTGCAATGATTTTCTGAAACTAGTAGAATTTTTGTAGTGAATCCTAATTCAAAAACCGAAGTGGAGTACTGTAATTCATTCATAAAATTAAAGGGATTAGGACTTTTGAATAATTAGGCTGGCAGGATAAGGGTTTACGCGACTTTCGGGTAATTAAAATTCCGAAATAAAGATGGAATCGAAGTTACGAGATTTCTGGCTACATGTTTACGAGTTTTAAAATGAATGAAAGAAAAAGAAAAGAAATGGACGGAAAATTTAAGTTTTCTTTCTAATTCTTATGTTTACGAGTTTTTTAATAAACGGAAAAAAGAAAAGAAATGGATAGTAAAAACTTGGCTTTTTTCTTGCAAAGTTTTCCGTCAAAATTGGCATGATTTGGGACGGAAAAGAAATTAGAATAAGTAATATTTTTATAATTTCCATATTATCCTTAAATTTTAATATAATAAATTTTAAATTACAATTTCGTGTCCTCAATTTTAAATTTTCTATCCTTTTCCATTAAAAACTCGAGAAGCAATAGTGAAAAAACTTTAAGTTTTCTATTCTTTTCTTTTCTGTTCTAATTTAAGTTTTCTATTCTTTTCTTTTCTGTTTTAATTTTAGTTTTCTGTTCTTATAGTCGTGGCTTCTGTTGCTGAAAAACTATACCATTTCGAAAAGAACTCGTCGACTACCCAACAACAACTCTCGCCCAAGAATATTTATTATTCCTTGCCCCCCAAGAAATCCCAAAAGGCACCACTTGACCCCATTTATGATGGAGTATTTATGATGAAATCCCAAGACAGTTGAATTTTACTTTGGTTAATGTTTCATGATAAGGAGTAGGAGCACTAGTTCTGTTAGTTTTGCTTTGGTTCTGTTCTGTTCTGTTCTGTTAGTATTTTGTTAGTTTTCAGGAGTAGTAGGAGTAGTAGTTCTGTTTCTTTCAATTGATCAGGAAGTAGTTTTGTTTTGGTTTTGTTAGTTTTGTTAATCGTTGTTTGTTGTTTGTTAGTTCTGTTAGTTTTTTTCCTAATAATTGATTAATTGGGAGTTTTTTTTCGTATAGTGAAATTTATTTCTTTTTAATTTTTGTTTTGTCGTTTGTAAATTTCAATGGTTCAGATTCTAGGAAAAATAGTGAATTTCTAACAAAACATATGGACTAATTGTTAGAAATGAGTTTGATAAAATATATATTTATGTGTTTAAATTCATTAAGAATTGAATGAGAAAATTGACGGATCGGGTCGGATCGAGCTCGTGGACAGTTGACGCGTCCTAACGGTAATAAACTGCCTAATTATTCTATAAATATTACATGTGGGCGCACATTATGAAAATAATTGATTTTCCCGTTCTTTTCCTTCTGAAAAATCCCGTTCCTTCCCTTCTGCAAAAATCTCGTTTATGCAGATAGTTCCCGTTTTCCGTTTGACAGAGTCCCGTTCTGTAAAGAATTTTCCCGTTCCTTCCTCTGCAAATCCCGTTTTTGTTCTACAACTTCCGTTTTGGTGTGAGGTTTTTCCCTATATTTTATTTACATGCATCAATATTATAACTTGTAGTTTTCATGCATCATTAATGTAAGTTCAGTGCATAAACATTGAAATTGGTTCGATGTGTTCTTAATTTTGAAGTGCTTCTAATTAAGAACTGAAAATCCGTTTTATCTTGGGGAGCAATTATTCAATTAATCCTTAGCACCTGTGAGGAAATAAATTTGCTTTAAGGAGACTTTGTGAATTCAAAGGACTCGGATTTATTCATTAATATTTTATGTGTTATATATATATATATATAAAATTATGTTCTGTTTTATTATATTTATATATATATATATTAAATAATACTATATATTACAGATAACAATCTTAAAATAAATTTAAATTTTCTGTAATTAAAGTATTATTTTATGTGAACAGAAAATGGTTTTATGTAAACAGAAAATTGTTTTATAAAACAAATACACGGATTTTACATGTTTGTATAAAAACAGAATGTATATTTTTTTTTTATCATGTGCATGATTATCCACGTAATTCTGAAAATTTATTCTGTTATTTTATATTACATGTTAAATGTCTATTCAATATGTTAACAGATTTAACTTATGTATTCATGCTTACAGTACTAAGTTATATCATATAGTAACAAAATGCTAAGATATATTATATAGTGATATAATGCTAAGTTATTAGTTTTCTGGAAATTGCATTTGGTTTTCTGGAAAGTTGCATTCACTCACTTTATTGGTTTTCATTTTTTTTTCTTGTACGGTGTAGTAAATAATAAAGTAATAATTGCTAATTGTAGTATTATTTGGCCTCTTTATTTATGTGAACTGAAATATTCGGTTTTATTTCAACATATTTGTTATACGTATATTATTCTGTAATTATAGTTTTATATTAAAATTTTAAAACCGAAATTACAGTTTAAATATTTCAACAAATAATTGTTTTGTAAAACAAGTTTTTGAAGAAACTGAATTTGATTAAATGAATTTCTGCAAATTTTGTTAAAATATTTATACATTATTTTACATGTTAATATAAAGCCACAAATATTCTGTTACTTTTCCGGTCGGATTTAGTCATTAATTTTTGTTGCATATATTATATTCTGTTATCATTTATGTTTAGTATATTATGCAAAATGATTGCATGTAAACTGTAATTATTGTTTAATATATTTGGGATTTCCTACCATATATGAATATATGAATACATAGCTTTTTGCATGTTAATATATTAATACTCAGTATTCTCAAATATTATTGCATGTTATTACTGTTAATATTGTTGAATAAGAATACATAGCTTTTTGCATGTTATTTCTGTAGATCGGTATTGCATGTTTTGTTATGGTTTGTTATGCAGTTCGTATAAAGTCACAAATGATGCATCTAATATCAATATTAATATATTAATATTGCAGGTTGTAAACAAATTTTTTATAACAGAAATTTAGTAAACAAAATTTATTGTTTGAATTATGTTAAATTTTGTACAACAGAAAATTATTTACATTTATTGATAATTGTCCTTTTTTTTTTGTATAACAAAAATGGCATCTACTAGTACCATTTACATCGTGAGTGTATCTCTCATGAAGAAAAGTTCGAAAAGTTCAATGAAGGCTGATTTCAAGCGTTGGCAATAAAAAAATACTCTTCTATCTCACCACCTTTGAACTTGGCAAGGTTTCTACAAGAGGATTTGTCCTACTCTTGTTGTTGGGGAAGCCCGACAAAGGAAAAAGTGTTCTTGTTGATGCATGAAAACATGCAGATTTCCTTTGCAGGAATTATGTGATGAATGGTTTAGATAATACATTATATAATGTATATTGTACAATTCAAACTGCAAAGAAACTTTGGGAATCTTTAGACAAGAAATATAAAACTGAAGATGCTGGCATGAATAAATTCATAGTCGGTAGATTTCTTGATTATAAAATGTTAGATTCTAAAGTAATCATCACACAGGTTCAAGAATTACAAGTAATTCTACATGATATTCATGTTGAAGGAATGTCACTAAGTGATTCATTCCAAGTTGCTGCAATGATTGAAAAACTTCCACCATCATGGAAAGACTTCAAGAATTATCTGAAGCATAAACGCAAAGAGATGAATCTTGAAGAACTGATTGTGCGACTTAGGATTGAAGAGGACAATCGAGGATCTGAAAAGAAGAGTGGAAGAAACTTCATTGAAGCAAAGGCAAATGTGGTAAAACAAAGGCCAAACAACAACAAAAGGAAGCGTGAAGGCAAAAATACCTTGAGGCCAAGAAGAAATTCAAAGGCAAATGCTTCAATTTGTGGCATTCCGGGACATAAATCAAATGAATGTCGAAGCCAAAGAAGTTCAAGAAAGAACAAAAGCCTCGAAGCAAATGTGCCAAGAATGGAAAAGCTTTACGAAAATGTCTCGGACTTGAATCTCTCTCTGCGGTTGTATCTAAATGCAACTTGGTAGGAAACCCTAAAGAATGGTATGCGTGGACACTTTGGGGCTACTCGCCACATATGTTCCAACAAATGGATGTTTTCTACTTACAAACCAAGAGAAAATGATGATCAACTCTTCATGGAAACTCCTCAAGTTCAAAGGTTGAAGGGGCGTGGAAAGATTGTCTTGAAAATGACATCTGTCAAAGAACCGACTTTGAGCGAAGTGCTTCATGTGCCGGATATCCGCAAAAATCTAGTTTACGGGTCACTTTACTTAGCAAGAATGGCTTCAAGTTGGTGTTTGTAATCGATAAATTTGTACTTACTAAAAATGATATGTTTGTAGGAAAGGGCTACATGACTGATGGGCTCTTTAAGATGAATGTTATGACTGGAGATCCCAAGATCTAGGTTCAATGGGCAAACCGAACTATGTAGTACTCACTAAAGCACTGAGGAGATAATTACTCCTAACCATTCCTATTATGAGACAGTGCACATCTGCCGCGAGAATCAGGATAAGTTACGCTTTTAATGACTTTTATATCTTGAAATATGTTCAAGTTGGGTATTGCAGGATACTCTTGATAGAAGTCACCTACGTGAGTAAGAAGGGGGCTACTTCTGTGAAAATTTTGAAGGCTGAATTCTCTAATATACTTACGGAACCAAGAGGTGTTTCAAGGCCAAAATGAACACAAACGTGAGAACCAATTATGTCTGAAGAGATATTTTGTGAAATCTATTGTCTTGGTTTACACAAAAAGCTGACAGTTCAAAGACATCAAGTCTACTGATTAGCTAAGTAAATCCGATAGATTTTACTAGGGCAAGTTCAAAGCCACTAGGCTACTTAACCTGATGAAATATCTTTTCTCATGTACTCGAACTAATGTTTGCATATTCATAACATATTTTATGTGTTATATATATATATATATATATATATATATATATATATAAAATTATGTTCTGTTTTATTATATTTATATATATATATATTAAATAATACTATATATTACAGATAACACTAATGCTATTGGACGTAATCCACTACAAATCGTCGAATGCAGGAGACTCATAAAACCCAGCAGCCTATTACTAACATACCACAAATTAGATGATTAGTACACCTTAACATGACCCAAAATGAATAATCTGAACAAAGGAAAACTATATATGAGCTTTAGACATCCTCAAATGTGACCGGCTGCTCCAAATTGTTGAAAGGAGGGACATTGGCTCAAAAGTCAAAATTGAAGAAGATCCATTAAAAGAATAATAAGTTTAGGGGGATATTTTTTTAGTGACATTTCTAGTGACATTTTTTGTTGTTGTAATATCTCCCAAAAAATGTGTTGTATTTATTTCAACTGAAATTTTTGCAAAAAATAATGTTTTAGGTGTAATTTGGATACATACAAAAAATAGGGTTGTACAGACTGTACAGACCATGTTTCTTGTATGTATCCAAAGTACACCTAAAACACTATTTTTTATAAAAATTTCAGTTGAAATAAATACTATATATTTTATGGGAGGTACTACAAAAAAAAAAACCAAAAAAAAAGAATTAAAAAAATGTCACTAAAAATGTCACTAAAAAATGTCCCCCTAGAAGGACTTTTAAAAGAAGCATGCGTGTAAGCCGAGCCGAGTAGCTCGGTACTCGACTCGAGATCGGTTCAAAAATTTAATCCAAAACTCGAATTCGAAGTTGATTCGAGTCGAATCTAATCCTTACTTGTTTTCTATTTAATGATACATGAGTCGAATTCGAGTATACCAGTGTTAGATTTCGAGTATTTCATTTTTTTCTCAAATCATACTCGATACCTACTCGATAGATCATATTCGAATATTGGTTTGATCCATACTAACAAGCTCAATATGTGATATTTGTATCAATCATTATATTTTATAAAGTGTAGTATTAAATTGTGTAAGCTTGTACTTGAATAAATCAATGAATTCATTGCCAATTTGTATTACATTCTTTGTAATTTCTTTACATAAATAAAAGTAAAAAATTTATATAAATACATTAGTTCAATAATCAATTTAGTATGTAGTGGTTCAACATTAAGTGACATGGTTCATATTCGAAACTCGATTTGAAGGCTACGAGTCGAGTACTTACAAGCGGAGTAGGTCTGAATAATGATCCGAGTTGAATCTGGCGCAAAATTAAAAATTTCTTATTGAATCCGAGTTGAATCTTATTGAAATACGATTATACAGATCGACTTTAATAATTTAAAAAAAAGAAGCTTTTTAGTGATATAGAGAGAGGGAGTATTTTATTACGTACATGATATGATTTAAGAAAATTCAATAAAATGAGCAAGGAATATGCATGTTTAATCAGTACTGATATATTATGTTTTATTTTATGCCAAATAAATCAAATCATTGCAGTTTTCATATGCATGGATAATATTTATGTGACATATAACAGAGTGATTAGAATTTGAAAAGTAAGAAGTTGATTAAACCAAACGCAATCAATTTCAAATTTTTCCCACTAAACTAAGTCAGTTAGTTTAGAAAAAGTAAATCAAACTGCCTTCAAAGCGGTTCTGTTCTACTAATATTTAATTGAGATTACTTGCTAGTAAGTAGTAACATTAGATAATCAACAACCTACCTGAAAAAAAATTACTTAATTTATGTTCAAGTTAGAATTTTAAAACCGACCGTCGCTACCGCCGCTATAGGCCAAAAGATCGTCGCTGAAGGTTTTAGCGACGATCGCCGACCGTCGCTATAGAAGCCATCGGTAAAACTTTTAGCAAAGATTTTTTGGCCTAAAACGACGGTCGGCAACGGTCGCTATAGGTCATGACAAAATCATGTATTTTCTCTTTACCAACGGTCGCTGAAAGTTATTACTACGGTCATGACCATAGCTATAGATGTCTATAGCGACGTTCGGCGACCGTCGCTATAAGCCTGTGTTTTATAGAACACTATAGCTATGATCGATGACCATCGCTATAGCCTTTTTATATTTAAAAAAAAAATTAATTAATAATGCACATTTATTCAACAAACACAATACAATATAAAATAAAATATAAAAAATATTATATACATCATTTAAAATCATTCACATTACAATATAATAATTGAATAATTCATCTCCTCAAATATGATGATCATTATTATACCAAACTACTAAACTAATAACTTTTACAATCTATCATTACAATACAATATTTTAGTTACATCTAAGAAGAATCTTTGAACTCGGCGACCTCAAACTCACTTTTGCCATCTTACGACAATGAATTGTAGGCGCTTAACATACCTGTTGGATGTAGCAGTGTAAATAAAGTATACATCACGAATATAATAACCGAAATTTGCTAAGGAGATGAAGGATCATAAAACAACTAATTTAATAAGCAAGAAGATTCACTTCTGTTAACGTCAAGATCTTTCCTCACGTCCCAATCATGTAAGACGCGTCCGATATCCTGCACAGTTCAACAAGTCAACACCCAAAGCTTGACGGCTTGACCGTCGGGGGATATCTCCGGTGTGAGAGTCAGTACAGGCGATCACAAGGTTAACAATGGAGGAAAAATATCTAGTGCTTGAAAGAGATAATGAATTCTTTACCTTTAGATTGAGTGATCCTTCCTAACATATACTCTAAACTCTGGTTTGTCCTGTATGTAACTGACTTTCCCTGGCCCACAGCCTTTAGCCGACTAAGCCCTGTCCAATCCTCATTAAATACAATGCAGAGATGACGGTCAAAGTTTATCCCCATAATCATCATCAAAAGCCCTGATGGAACCATACTCATCTAATGGTTATTGCTTAATTTCTCTCCCAATACTCCATAGGCCCCAAATGAAGATATTATCCACCTTTGGAGTTGACCCAATGAACCGGCCCACTACTTTCAAGACCTACCCATCATGTCTAAAGTATTATGGCCCAACATTGTCCCACAGTCTTTTATTAAATAGGATGTTTAGTGGAAGACTATAAAGGTCCTCGGTCCAACCGACGTCAAATGACCGAAGGGATCCAGATAGATTTCTTTTCGGGTTCATCATCGGCAAACCTCTCTGAAGTACCAATCAAGCGACTTCAACTACCGAAGCTCAATCCACCGAATAAACTCCCATCGAAGGGACAAGCCAGCCTTGCCAAAGAAAGCAAGCTGGCCGAAAACCCAAACACCCCCTTACACAGACATACAACGAGTGCCTCCTCGACATGCTCCTTGACGAACGGACCCGAGTCCTTCGTGCAAAAAAGAGGAAAATCCAGATAACTTCCCCAGCCGCTGAAGAACTAAAAACACCTTCCACAGAAGCCGATCTTCCAACGGACATCCCAGTTGAAATCGTTACTTCTGACGAAGAGCCCAAAGAACAAATAGAGCACACACCCAAACCTGCTCAAAATAGAAAACCAGCCTCTTCGGAACATAGACAACAAGTCATGGGATCCCCCACTCTCTGGTCAGAATCCAATGAGAAATTCCCATTTCAGCTTTCCAACTCCTTCGTCCGCGATACTGATGACCATCGGTTCGGCAATAGCTCCATAATGGACCTGATCGACGAGGGAATGAAATACCAAGCTAGAGTAAGCTGCTATTTGACTTATCCACTTACATCTCGACCCATCAAAATGAACTGTTTGACTAACATTGATCATTTGCAGGCAAATGCTGTCTTCGGACGCCTTCCCCCCAAATACAAAGAAATCGAAGCCGAAGAGGATACTGCTCGAAGAGAGAATGCCATATTTAAGTCTGCCTCGGCGAAAGAGAGAAGCAATCTTGAAATTGTTATTCTCAACAATGAGTGCCTTCGGAAAGATCTTGCTCAAACCAAAGAAGATTTGAAGACGTCCAGGGCCACTTATCAAGTTACCGTTAACACTGTTGGAATACCCGGTGGTTAAAATCTGATGTCTGGCGTGGTTGAGCGAGTAGCACGCAGATTGCACAAAGTATTGTTAAATTATTGATCCTTACGTGAAGGCCTACTCAATAATTATTACGGTAATTCTTATTCAATATTTTATTTTATTGATTCAATAATTCTTTGCGTTGATATTTTATATTATTGTTGTTTTGATAATTATCTTTGCATAATATTTTTCATTATCGATTAATAATTCATATTATTTGGAATAATATTATTAGATAGCATTATTGGTAATATCTAGAAAGTTACATCGAGGAGAGGTTTGGTCACCTAATTGCGCGCGATGAGGAGAAATCCTTATCGAAAAGCCCCTCTTTCACAGGAGCGGCTTTTGGTTGTCATAATTGTGATTACGTAATATTATTTGTGAATAATTAATTATTGATTTATATGATAAGGAAATATTTATTTGATTTGGATATAAATGATGGGTTTATTTATGTGTTTATAAATGAAGGAGTTAATGTTGAGGTGTTTTATCAGTATTTTGTTGGATTAGAGGTATTAAAAGATCAAATCGATGTGTTATTCTGACTTTATTGTGTGAGTTATAATATTTAATCCGACCGTTGGATCGTTGTAATTTTTGGATATGTTATACATATATAAGTTGAGTATATGTCCATAAATTTTGAACGAATTAAAATGAGCGAATAATTTGTTATGAATTTTAAGAGGTGGTGATTAGAAAATTAGGTTATAAATGATTTTCGTGGAAAATTCTAGAATTGGTGGGCCCCACTTTTGGTTGGTGAGAAATGTGCTCAATTGAATTTTCAAATGTGGTGGGTGGGAATAGTAGCGAGTAAAAGCCATCGAGGTTCTGAAGTTAAGTGCGCTTGGCGTCTTTAACATTTTCCTATAAATAGAGGACTAAGTTAGAATTGAAAATCACACCGAAACAAGTTTTCTCTTTCTCTCTCTAGATTATCGAGTGTATTTTGTGAGTATTTAGATACTTGGTGAGTTGCTTTATTCTTGAGGTGCAAATTTCCTTGATGTCATATCCAGATATCCGGATCGGAAGTCTTTGCTTTCTTTTGAGGTAAGGATAGTACGGGATTTTAAGGGTTGTTATGATTTTAAGTTTCAGAATTTTTTCGACCTTCAAAAATTTTGGAAAAATTTGAAATGATAAGTTGATGAGTTTTCTAGATTGTGTCCCAAAATGGCGATTTTTGGATGTATAGATTATGAGTTATGAATTTTATGAAAAAGACTATTTTAAAAGAAAACCCTTATAACTCCTTGTGGTTAACTCCAAAATTGATGAAATTTTTATTGGGAGTACATGTATATGATAGAAGTATACTCTGTAAATATCAGAATTTTTGGATAAAAGTACAATTTATGATAAATTTCTAAATATTCGGCAGTTTTGGCCATATGAAAAATAGTAAATGTATTTTAAAAATTCCAAAATTCCTAGAAAAGAAATATTTTTGGAACTGATTTGGTATTTTTCATGAAAATGGTCTAGTTATGAATAAAGGAATTAAATATGTTATGTGAAGGAAGAAAATTGGAAAATATGATTTTATGGCTTGAGAATCATATATGTGGTATATGCAGATTTTTGATAAGGGTTTTGGTTATTGGTGATGAAATCTTATGAGTTTGGCATTTTAGAATGTTTAAATGCATTATTTTAGTAAAGTGTAAACAATTAAAATAAATTGTTTATAAGTTTAAGAAATGTTATTCTTTAAATATCATTATACCGAAATATTGGTATGGATTTTATTGTGGAATTTCTACCTTTTTTGTGTCGGGGTTACTATTCACGAGTTACTATTCACGGCAAAATTGGTTTTTTTTTTCTAACCAAATTATAGTTGATTTATGAATATTACTCTGGAGATTAAAACTATATATATTGTTTTTATTATCATATATAACATTTTTACATCCCTGGTGTTGAAATTCTCTTTCACTTGAGTGTAAAGATGGGTAGATTTTTGGTATGATCATGACTATGGGTTCTCTTTGGCCAGTAGTGCAAAGTTGAATTGTTGACTGGTATGATCATGACCATTAAATTTATAACTGAATATCTTTAGCTTAAAGTGCAAAGGTGAATTGATTAACGTGGTTATAATTATTGTTTGTATAATTCTGAAATGATTATATATTTCTTTGAGATATTAATGTATTTGGCATGTAGTGCAAATATGAACTGTTGATGAATATATTTGGCCTATAGTGCAAATATGAACTGTTGAGGAATATCTTTGGCCTGTAGTGTAAATATGAATTATTGATGAATATCTTTGGCCCGTAGTGCAAATATGACCTGTTGTTGAATATCTTTGGTCTGTAGTGCAAGGATGGTCTCTTGATGAATATCTTTGGCCCGTAGTGCAAAGATGAAATTGTTAGTATGATTATAAATAGGAAGCTGTGGTTTGGTATAACCATGATCTTTGATGTTTCGGGGTAAAGACGGTGATGAAAATTATCTTCGATCACAGGTGTGAAGAGAATTTAGAATCACAATTATGATTATGAGTTATTCATATGATTGTGGAAAGGAACTTGATTGATGCTTCTGAGGATAAAACATTGTTGGTGGACTTTTAACATGGAGAAGACAATAGACTTTATTGTCTATTTGACTCTTCTAATGGATTGCTTTCGTTCATTTTGCAACTATGGTTGAAAAGTTTTATCATCTACCATGTGTTCTAAATCTACGATTTATTCTTGATGAAGGCTATTGATAATGTAATTATCTTTAGTCATGATATTCTTTCTTGAGCTAGTTGTGTTTCACCCTTTTGCTTCACAATTCCTTTTCGGGTAATAAAAGTGTAAATTGGGTCGATGGGGATAACATGGGAATAGAAGCGGTGGTCTATAATTTGTTGAGGGTGAGGTGAACTCAACTTTGGAAGGGTGTTTTGCCCACTATCGTACAAGATGTCTAATGACATACAACCTCGTGTCATCATAAGGCAGGGTTATGCTCATCCACTTCTTTGAGTATATCTACGAGCACTACTATATAATCTTGGTGTTTGTTTGAAGTATAATTCTCAATTAGAGGCAGTGGAGATAATGATATGTCAAGAGAAGACTTATCATTGGGAAGAATATAATAGTAATCTTCTCGTTTTTTCTTTGGGGTCTATTGGAATTGACCAAGGATAATTACGTGCCCATATGATATCTATCATAACCTAGAAGCATGGCCTCCCATGTACGAAGGTTTCTTGAGCACTTCCCAAAGATTCTAATTTCTAAAATAGTTTTTGACTATACCTTTATGTAAGGTATCATTGTGAGGCGTCATCACGGTTGGGACACGATGTCGCGGTATATATTTGTATCCAAACTCACAACATATGTGTTGTGGTATTTTGCACAACAATTGTTGTAATAAAGTTGTAGTTGTTTTCTGTACCATATAATTGGCGACTCAGAATAGGTTGGATGGAATGGACCTATTTTGGGGGCGTCACAACCCCAGTACAAAACCCATTTCTTAAACCCTCAAATATTTCTTCAACTAAAATGAACGTATCATGCGCCAAAGACGTTGGCTCGAGCTGTTGAAGATTACGATCGTACCATTCAATATCATCGTGGAAGAGCGAACGTTGTAAGACCCCGAATTTTTATGAAATAAAAATATTCAATTTTTCTTATAATTACTATTCAGTAAATGGTTAAATTGATAAAAGTTAAAGTTAAGGGTGATATATGAAATTTTTTTCAAAATATACAAGTGGTTATAAAATATTCATTGTTGTCGAGGAATATTCGTTTGGTCGTGGAATATTTTTTTACGTAGGGAATATTAAATGCGACGTAGGCGCATCCATTGTGGGTCCCATAACAGAATAAGCTGTCGGATGAAGAAAAGCGACAAAATTAAGTTTTTATAAATAACAGGCGTAATCATTACTGAATTAACTTTGTTGGAATACGGTTGGTAAAATAAAATGTCACGCGTTGTTGCACAAAGATAGCTTACGGTATTACGAGTATTTTGAATTATTGATTCTTACGTAAGAAGACACTACTCAATAATTGTTACAGTAATTACTGTTCAAAATTTTATATTATTGTTGTTCAATAATTGTCACTGCACAATATTTCCCATTATCAGATCAATAATTCATATTATTCGAATAATATTATTAGATAGCATTATTGGTAATGTCTAGAAAGTTCTCTCAAGGAGAGGTTTGGTCACCTAATTACGCGCCAGTAAGGAGAAATCCTTATCGGAAAGCCCCCTCTTTCCTGGGAACTGCCTGGTTGTCATTATTGTAATTCTGTAATATTATTTGTGAATAATTAATTATTGATTTATATGATAAGGAAATATTTATTTGATGTGGATATAAATGATGGATTTATTTATGTGGTTATAAATGAAGGAATTAATGTTGAGGTATTTTATCAGTATTTTTGTCGGAATGAAGGTATTAAAAATTAAACCAGTGTTTTTGAGATATATTGCGTGAGTTATAATTTTTAATCCGACCGTTGGATCGTTGTAATTTTTGGATATGTTATACATATATAAGTTGAGTATATGTCCATAAATTTTGAATCGTTAAAAATGAACGTATAATTTGTTATGAATTTTAAGAGGTGAATGGTTCAGAAATTGTTGAAGTGTCCGAATTTAGCATTTTGGTGGAAAATTCTAGAATTGAGTGGACCCCACTTGTGGTTGGTGAAAAAATGTGTTGAATTTTATTTCAAATATGGTGGTTGGGAATAGTAGCAGGTAAAGCCATCAGGTTGCTGGTCAAGTCTGCTAAAATTTTCCTATAAATAGAGGGCTAAGTTAGAATTTAAAATCACACCAGAAACATAAGCTTTCTCTCTTTCTCTCTCTAGATTATTGAGTGTATTTTGTGAGTATTTAGATACTTGGTGAGTTGATATTCATCGGTGCAAGTTTCCTTGAGGTGTCATATCCGATATCCAAATCAGGAAGTCTTTTCTTTTGAGGTAAGAGGATAGTAAAAGGATTTTAAGGGTTATTATGTTTTTCAGTTCGTACTTCTTCTGACCTTTAGAAAATTCTGGAAAATTTTGAAATGATATGTTGATGAGTTTTATTGATTGTGTCCAAAATGGTGATTTTTGGATGTATAGATTAAGAGTTATGAATTTTATGAAAAAAAGACTATTTTAAAAGTAACCGCTTATAACTCCTTGTGGTTAACTCAAAATTGATAAAATTTTTATTGGGAGTACATCTATATAATATCAGTGTACTCTGTGAATTTCGGAATTTTTGGATAAAAGTACAATTTATGATAAATGTCTAAATATTCGGCAGTTTTGGCCATATGAAAAATAGTAAATGAATTTTAAAAATTCTAAGAAAAATATATGTTCAATATGTGACTATATTCTGCTAAATCCCAGAAAAGAAATATTTTTGGAACTGATTTGGTATTTCTCATGAAAATGGACTAGTTATGAATAAATAAGTTAAATATGTTATGTGAAGGAAAAAAATTGGAAAATATGATTTTATGGCTTGAGAATCATATATGTGGTATATGCAGATTTTTATGAAGGTTTTGATTATTGGTGATAAAATCTTATAAGTTTGGCATTTTATGATGATTAAATGCATTATTTAGTAAAGTGTAAACAATTAAAATAAATTGTTTATAAGTTTAAGAAATGTTATTCTTTCAATATCATTATACCGAAATATTGGTATTGATTTTATTGTGGAATTTCTACCTTTTGTATCGAGTTACTATTCATGAGTTCTTATTCATGAGTTCTATTCACGAGTTCTTATTCACTTAGTACTATTCACTACAAAATTGGTTTCTTTTTCTAACCAAATTATAGTTGATTTATAAATATTACTCACGGAGATTAAAACTATATATTGATTATATTGATTTTATTATCATATATAACATTTTATAATACGATATTGAAATTCTCTTTCAATTTGGAGTGTAAAGATGAGTAGATTATTGGTATGATCATGACTAGGGTTTTCTTTTGGCGGCAGTGAAAAGTTGAATTTTGATTGGTATGATCATGACCATTGAATTTATAATTGAATATCTTTAGCTTAAGTGCAAAGGTGAATTGATCAACATGGTTATAATTATTGTTTATATAAATTACGAAATGATTATATATTTCTTTGAGATATTAATATATTTGGCTGTAATGCAAATATGAAGCTGTTGATGAATATATTTGGCTCAGTAGTGTAAAAGATGAATTATTGATGAATATCTTTGGCGATGAAAGTGTAAAGATGAGCTGTTAATGAATATTTTTGGCCGTAGTGCAAAGATGACTTGTTGTTGAATATCTTTGGCGATTAGTGCGAAGATGAAGCGTGGATGAATATCTTTGGTAGTAGTCAAAAGATGAATTTTTTAGTATGATTATGAGCGAGGCTGTGATTTGGTATAACCATGATCTTTGATGTTTCGAGGTAAAGACATGTGATGAAAATTATATCGAGTCACAGGTGCGAAGAGAATTTAGAATCACAATTATGATTATGAGATATTCATATGATTATGGAAAGGAACTGTTGATTGATATTACAGGGATAAAACATTGTTGGTGGACTTTTAACATGGAGAAGATAATAGACTGTATTGTTTATTTGACTCTTCTAATGGATTGCTCGTTCATTGCAACTATGGTTGAAAAGTTTTATCATCTACCATACGTTCTAAATCTACGATTTATTCTTGATGAAGACTATTGATAATTTAATTATCTTTAGTCATAATATTCTTTCTTGAAAGTTAGTTGTGCTTTCACCCTTTTGCTTCACAATTCCTTTCGGTGTAATAAAAGTGTAAATTTGGGTCGGCGGGGATGTGAGGGGAATAGAAGCGGTGGTCTATAGTCTGTTGAGGGTGAGGTGAACTCAACTTTGGAAGGGTGTTTTGCCACTATTATCGTCTAAGATGTCTAATGACATACAACCTCGTGTCATCATAAGGCGGGTTGTGCTCATCCACTTGTTGAGTATATTACTGAGCACTACTATATAATCTTGGTGTTTGTTTGAAGTATAATTCTCATTTAGAGACGGTGGAGATAATGATATGTCAAGAGAAGACTCACCATTGGGAAGAATATGATAGTAATCTTCTCGTTTTTTTCTTTGGGGTCTATTAGGTCAACGAGGATAATTACGTGGCCATATGATATCTATCATAACCTAGAAGCATGGCCTCCCATGTACGAAGGTTTCCTTGAGCACTTCCCAAAGATTTTAATTTCTAAAACAGTTTTTGACTATACCTTTATGTAAGGTGTCACTATGACGTGCTATCCACGGTTGGGACATGTGTCACATTTGGTATATATTTGTATCCAAACTCACAGCATATGTGTTGTTGTATTTTGCACGACAATTGTTGTAATAAAGTTGTAGTTGTTTTTCGTACCATATATTTGGCGACTCAGAATGGGTTCGATGGAATGGACCCTATTTTGGGGGCGTCACAAACGTGGTAGCTGACGTGTTGAGTAGAAGATCGTATGCGTTTACGAGTACGATGTTGTTAACACAAAGACTCATTTCGTATAACTTACAAATGACGAAGATAGAGTTAAAGACTCGAGGGACCCACATGAAGATAATGAATATACGAGTAGAATCAACTTTAATCGATTAAATTAAAGCCGTGCAAGCTACAGATCCGGAGCTGATGAATACTAAGAAGAAGGTTCAAGAGGGCGTTATTTTAAAAGCAAGAGTTGCTGAAGAGAGGAAATCTCAACCCTTGATTTAATTGGCCCATTTGAAATCCTCGATTAAGTAGGAGCTGTGGCTTATAGACTCGTTTCACCGCCAAGTATGTCGCGTACTCATAACGTTTTTAACGTATCAATGTTACGTAAATATGTGGACGAACCGAACCACATTATTAATTTAGAACCGGACGAGATAACGGATGATTTAACGTTTGAGGAGATACAGAATCGTATTCAACACACAAAGGTTATACCTCAAGAGTTGGAATTTGAAATGAAGTCAAGGTATCCTCACCTGTTCGGCATACCAGGTACGTACGTAAATTTCGAGGGCGAAATTCCATAAGGAGGGGAGATTGTGAGACCCCAGATTTTATGAATAAATATTTAATTTTCTCAAAATAATTTTTTTTATATTATGGTGTGGATTTGATATAATGTTATAGTTGTGGGTAATATTTATAAATTTTGCAAAGTATGCAAGTTGTCATATTATATTCGATTGGTCGGGGAATATTTTTTGTCGGGGAATATCAAATGCAATTAGTACAATCATTAGTGGGACCCACAATGTAATTATTGTCGGATTAAAAAAATGACAAATATTTTATGAAAATAACGACGGATGTTTTACCTTTAATACTGTTGAACTACTCGGTAGTAAAAGTACAGTAATACGCGTGGTTGCATAGCTTACGTGAGAAGTTATCTCAGTTTTGTTTTATTACTTATATATATATATATAATTTTTATATGTATATATATATAAGGTATATATATATATATATTATATTTGTGTTAGTGGGTGCTGGTGAGGGAGTTAAGAAAATGGTGGGGTGGGTGATTGATATGTATTTATAATTTTATATATTATATATGGGTGAGTGGGTTGTGGTGGATATTGAAAAGTTGGAAAGATATGTGTTATAATTTTCTAGCTTTCACCTTATTGGTGGAATAATCCAATAATGCATTAATTGAGCCCATTTTTTTCAGCTTGACAGGTGATGATTTTGTGTTCTTCTCTTTTAATTAGTTAGCACCTTGAAAATTATGTACGAGTGATAGGATTTTTTCTAGCATAACATGTGTTTATATATATATATATATATATATATATATATATATATTATATTTTAATTATTAGTTGATTAAAATCGATTCTGCAAAATAAGTTCGTCTATGAACAGTACCCTTCCATTCTCCTATAAATAGAAGCTCATTCCTTTATTATTTCTTACGAATTCACTAAAACTCTAGAGAGAAATTATAGAGAAACTATAGAAAAGTATTCTCTTACTTCCCTACTCTTATATCCAGTTTCTTTTTACGGTAAGGGGTGTTATTCTTTTCTTATTCATGAAAGAAGCTGTTATTATTCCATTGCTTATTATTACATTGAAATAACTTTTGTATACGCTGATCTCACCCTATACTTGGTGACATTCTTTATTATTACATTGGAACATCACTGTGCATGTGTTTTACAGGACTGGTTAAAATCTTATTATTACTGTTGGAACATCTTATTCGTGTGTTTTACAAGATGCAGTTTAAAATCTTTATTATTATTACATTGGAACATCATATTCTGTGTGTTTTTTACCGGACTGGTTAAAATCTTTATTATTCTGTTTGGAACATCTGTCGGTGCAAATTTTGCCCGACCGGTTTATTATTATTATTCTATTGGAATAACCTATTTATGCAATCTGCATGCGTGGTGATTTCTTTTGTTATTCCATTCTTTATTATACTCGGTTGGTTAAAGTTTTGACTTCTATACTCCATGAAATTAGTAGAATATCCTTGATATTTCGCGCTTCATCCGATATCTTTTCATGGAAATATTCTTACGATCATTCTTGAATTTTACTCTACAAAGCGATATCATGTTGACAATTTGGACGTTATTAATTCCTAGATAAATTAATTCTTGAACTTGTTTTATTGAATTCTTATATCATTGTCATCATCCTCATGTTTATATTATGTTGAAAGTCATCGTGGTCCGTAGTGAATAGATGGACTTGGTATGATTATGACCGAGGATTATTCGATTGTAATCATGGTAGTAATGTTACAAATGATGTGGAAAAAGTCCTCATTGGCCGTAGTGCATTGATGGCCGATTGTTGGCATGATCATGACCATTAATGAATACACAAATATTCTTGGCCCGCAGAGCATGGATAATTGTGGTCGTGATACTAAAGAATATCATTGGTCGTAGTGCAGGGGTGATTCGATGATGTGGATTATTTATTAAGCTGAGTCTCAGCGATAAAAGTCATGAAAAATCTTTTAAATCATAGAAGATAGTAGATTTTATTCTCTACTTGACTCTTCTAATAGATTGCTTGTTCCGCTGCAGTTAAACTTGATATTTGTTATATTTTATCAGTTTAACACTGTTGAAGGCTAATGATAATTTATTCTGCATTATCTTAGTCAAAATATTTCTTACTGGGCTAATTGAGCTTACCCTTTTGCTTTCATTGTTTTCTTCAGGAAATGAGAACGTAGCAGGGACTAGTCGGGGAACGGAGTGACGGTCCAGATAATAGCATTAGTAGTCCTCACTATTCTATGAAATAGTGTAATAATAAATGTAATGAGGACTCCTTTTGAGTTTGTATAATCTCTAGTAGACAATAATTGTATTCAAACTCACGGTTATGTTTTTGTAATTATTATACCTGACAGTTATATTAGTAAGTTGTATTTGAATTTTGTACCATGTATCTGACGACCCAAGATGGGTGATGTATACCTAATTTTGGGGGCGTTACAAGTACCTCGATCCAAAAGGTGGACTAGAGGAAAATTTTACTGCCCATGTTTGTTACATCAACGTTGGAGTGTAGAAGATTGTTTTTGTAGTGTATATCCACGGCCGAGATCAACAAATTCGTCTTCCTGCGGTGGCTCCGACGACGCCGGGGTGGAGGATGGGAAAGGAGTCAGAGAAGAAGAAAGATCGGTGAGTATGGGGAAGGTAGAAATGATCTGGCGGACAAGTGGATGGTTGGTTGAGGTCCACGTGGAATTGTCGGACCTTGTTTTTCTTTGCAGAAGCGAGTGCAAAAATGGTGATGCTGAGGCGGTGGAGGCGAGATCTGGTGTAAGACCCCAACTTTTTATAAATAAAGATTTAATTTTCTCTAATTATTATTTTGAAATAGTAAGGGGTTGATTTGATTAATGTGGTTAGTTATGGGTAAAATGCTTAAATATTTTAAATAAGCAAGTGGTTATAAAATATTCATTGTTATTCGGGAATATTCGTTTGGTCGTGGAATATTCTTCTTTGTCGGGGAATATTAAATGCTGACCACGACCTTGTAATGGGCCCATGCGGAAAGCGATTGGATGAAGAAAGCGACAAGTATAAGTTGTTTATAAATATGGCGTAGTTGTTACCATTAATCTTTGTTGGAATACCGGTGGTTAAAACACGATGAATCTGGCGTTGTTGCATTGAGAGGCTGCAGTATTGCACCAATTATTAATTTTTACGTGAAGAAGGCACTACTCAATAAGCATTACATGATAGTTACTTTTCAAAGTATTTTATTTTATTGATTCAATAATTGTTGCGTTGATATTTTATATTACAGATTGTTTCAATAATTGTCCTTACACAAGTATTTTCCATTATCGAGTAATAATTCATATTATCTGAATAATATTATTAGAAAACATTATTGGCAATGTCTAGAAAGTTACATCTAATGAGAGGTTTGGTCACCTAATTTGGCGTCAAGAAAGAGAAATTCTTATTGGAAAGCCCCTCTTCTTTCTGGGGAGCACTGGTTGCGAGATTGTGATTCTGTAATATTATTTGTGAATAATTAATTATTGATTTATATGATGAGGAAAATATTGATTTTATGTGGATATAGATGGAGAAAATTTTTAAATGTGACAATTGTTGAAAATTAATATTTTATCTTTTTCTGATAAAATAATTCATTTGAATATATTATTTTAATAATATAATAATGGTGATATTTTTACAATGAATGAGAGATATATGAGTATATGAGGAGAAAGAGTATTTTTATTGCATTAAATGATTAACACATGTTTTGTGTGTCGGTGGACCCCATTTCTTGACTGAAATTTGATTATAGCCTGTAAAATCGTCCGTATGTGGATTTCGGTCAATTTATGTTTGGAATTTGAAAAAAATTTCTTCTGCAAAGTTTTAGAGAATTGAATTTCCTATACAAATTCGCGATATTCGAATTTTCTGATAAAAAGGCTATTTATTATGAATTATTGAAGTTTCGGTATATCGGGTGTGAATTGATTTTTGGAGTTTAAATGATTTTTGTTAGAAAAATGTTTTTTGTACTTTGGTGGCCCTCACTTGCACATGTTAATGGTTGAATTCAAGTATCTAGAGGTGGGCTTGAATATTTTGTAATTATATTAATATTATATTAAATTTTCTGCTTTGGTGTTCTAAGCAATTTCCTATAAATAGGGGGCTTAGGTTAGAATTGAAAATCACACCAGAAACTAAAGATTTCTCTATCTTTCTCTCTCTATATATCGAGCGTATTTTTGTGAGTATTTTAGTACTTTGAGTATTGCTATACGGTGCAAGTTCTTTCAAAGACTATATCCGATATTCGGTCGGAAATCTTGTCTTTTTAAGGTAAGGGATGTTATTTTCTTCTCAAATGATATTATTTCTTCAATATCATTATGTCTTGAAATATTAGTTGGAATTTTTTATCAAATTTGGAACTTTTCATGTCTCCAAGTTCTTATTCATGAGTTCTTATTCATGAGTTATTATTCACGAAGCATGATGATTTTTTTGTGAAATTTCTATCTTTTAAGTAATAGAGTTCTTATTCACGATATCGACATTATTCACGAAAAAATTAAATTTTCGTTTTTAAGTCCAAAATATCTATTATGGATACTAGCTTTGATTGTATCCATGTTTTGATCATTCTTGAATTTTACTCCACTCTGGTTATTTATGAAGTATTTTTGAACTTGGATTGTTTAAAGTACGAATCCTTAATATTTATTCTTTTGTTTCACTGGATTCGTTTTCTTTAAAATATTTTTCATCATCCTCAGTCCTAAATAATGATATTACTAAATATCTTTGGCATGTAGTGCAAAGATGAATGATTTTCTGATGAATATCTTTGGCCCGTAGTGCAAAGATGAACAGGTGTTTAGATGAACACGATCAACTGATGAATATCTTTGGCCTGTAGTGCAAAGATAAATATTTAATTCCAGATATATATTGATTGATGTTACAGGGATAAAATATCGACGATGAACTTTTAAATTCATATATAGAAGATAGTAGTTTGCATTCTCTACTTAACTCTTCTAATGAATTATTATTTCCGCTGCGAAGATTGATTTAAAACTGGTTGTCTATTGTATTCTATCAGATTTTTCCCTGTTGAAGACCAAGGATAATTTGTTGCACATTATCTTAGTCATAATGTTCTTTACTGGGCTAGTTGAGCTCACCCTTTTCCTTGTTGTTCCATTTTTCTTCTCAGGAGACGAGAATATAGCGGGAATTAGTCGGGGTGTGGAGTAATGGTTCAAGACAGTTGTTTTAGTAGTCCTCACTATTTTGTAAAATAGTGTATCAATAATTGTAATGAGGACTTATTTGAGTGTGGATATTGTCTAGAAGATAATATTTGTATTTAAACTCACAGTTTATGTGTTGTCGTATTTTGCACGACAATTGTATTAATGAAGTTGTAGTTGTTTCTGTACAATATATTTGGCGACTCAAAATGGGTTGGATGGAATGGACCTATTTTGGGGGCGTCACATCTGGGCCTGGATGATCTTCGGGTGATTGATGTGAGTTTTCCGGCACAGTTGGGTGATTCCATTTTTAATTTGTGAGAATGAATTAAGAAAAGGGATTTTTGTAGAGTTTGCCAAAAAAGGAAAGAAAAGAAACTTTAGGACATACTTGTTTAAAGGACAAATAGTTATACTACTACTCCATTTAAGTTGTTTATTCGGATTTTGTCTTTTTTTAGAGTGGTAGTTGTTCGGGAGAATTTTACCGACCTCCAGGTGGGCCGGTGGGCCGGTGGGCTGAAGGCCTTACACCATAAGGGGATGTTAAGCCCATTGGGCCGAAGCCCTCAGGGATGTTGAAGGAGTTCGGGCATCCGAGTCTTTTGGGCCGGAGTCCTATTCGGGTTTATGGCGTTCAGGTTCGGGAATCCGAGTCCTCTGAGCCGGAGTCCTGTTCTAATTGATGATGTTTGGGGTCAGCATCCAGAGTCCTTTGGTAGGAGCCTGCACTAGTATATATGAGTTAATTTGGATTGGCCTGTCTGATTGGGTTAGCCCTTGTCTGAGTCCAGGAGTTCTGAGGGGTTTAAATGGTTAAGGATTTTGGTCCTAACCATATTTGAATAAGGTAACTCCAAAAGTAGTATTTGGATTGGATCCAACTTGCACCTTTCAAGGAGATTGTGTTGGACCCAGTTAATGGTAACTGCTATGTTTAGGAGTCCTAAGCCGATTCAGAAATGGATTCTAAGGTAGTGAGAATGACTATAAATACAAGGCTAGTTTCAATTAACAGGTAATACATCTTTGAGCACTAAACACTAAAGCCTCCATTGTTAAACCTTGTGAACGACATGTACTTATTCTCATACCGGAGCTATCCCACGGCGGCACAAA
Source organism: Panax ginseng (assembly GCA_020205605.1). Taxonomy (NCBI): domain Eukaryota; kingdom Viridiplantae; phylum Streptophyta; class Magnoliopsida; order Apiales; family Araliaceae; genus Panax; species Panax ginseng. The sequence continues at coordinate 25,206,819 of CM035138.1, forward strand.
CCGTCAAGCTTCGCGTGTGATTTATTATTGTGCAGGATTCAGTGCGTGAATTTGGTAATTGAACGCGCCGACGAAATTTGACGTTAACAGTAGTAAATCATGTGATTGTGACAACATTTATTGTCGTTTTACAAATAGAGTCCGGTCAATTTTAACTTTTGAATTCAATGTTGAAACTCTATGATTCATGTAAATATTTTATTCTTCTTATTTTCTATGCAAGTTTTAAAACAATAACTTATTTTGTAATTTTGATACCTTACAACAACTATGATAATATATATTAATTAAAATTAAATAAATTCATATTAAATTTGAAATACGATTATATAGATCGACTTTAATATAATAATAAAAAAAATAAAGCTTTTTAGTGATAAGGAGAAAGGGAGTATTTTATTACGTACATGATATGAATTAAGAAAATTCATTAAAATGAATATGTTTATTAGTACTGATATATTATGTTTTATTTTATATATGCCAAATAAATTAAATCATTGTAGTTTTCATATGCATGGATAATATTTATGTGACATATAACAGAGTGATTAGAATTTGAAAAAGTAAGAAGTTGATTGATTAAACCAAACTGCCTTCAAAGTGGTTCTGTTCTACTAATATTTAATATTTGATTGAGATTATTTGCTAGTAGCATTAGATAATCAATCAACAACCTACCTGAAAAAAATTACTTAATTTATGTTCAAGCTAGAATTTTAAAACCTAAATTATTTAATTATTATTAAAATTATTGTCAGTTGGCAGTTGGTCGTCGAGTAAAAACGAAAGTAAAGTAGTGGGTATGTTGACATGAGGTTGGCCCAGGGCAGATACTTCATATTTGGGATCCACCTGAAGAAAATGATTAGTATTTGGTACTGTAGTATTAATATTTAATAGTTCATGAAACTTGAGCTAAATTTTGGGGGTTCATATAGAAGTAATAGAACACAAGTGGTGAAATTAACTTATAGAGTCGACAAATTTATGTCAACAATAAATAACGAACGAGGTTTGTTTGTTTGTTTGTTAGTGAATATTAATTTATTTATATGTGATACGAAAGAATTACTCCTACTAGAATACTACTTAATCCATGTACGTTTACCCGAAATAATGTTTGTAATAAGTGATTTCATGATAGGATGTAGTAATAAAAATGAGTCCTAATTTATTTATTCAACAACATAACAAACCATTTTACTGGAGTAGTATACTACTGATGATATGATATGATGCCCCCTACATAAATTAAATTAATCAAATCACAATTAAGTATAAAACTTCTGTATGGCACATAAAACTAAACTTATGTTTCACAATCTTCGTTAATATTTTTCTAATTATAATTTTTAATATAAAACTTCTGTATGGCACGCAAAACTAAACTTATGTTTGATACAGTGTAAAATATTCATAAAAATTTGGATTTTCATCATATAATATATTTTGTGTATTTTTAAGAAAATTAAGTAATTTAATTTATTAGACACATCTCTATGTAGGCTAACAACTAACAACAGACAAGGTGCAGATCGAACATAACTGGTTATGGTTTGGATTAGGCACAATAGAGTCACTAAGTATTCCTAGGTAAACAAAAGTTTAATGCTATATATCTAAGTAAATAACCAAGTACTCCAGAAGTCACAGCACAGCACACACAGTATACTGTGTGAAAGGCCTGCCTATAAGGTTTTTCTAAGGCTATTTTTAAGCTATGAATGGTTATTTGATTGCTACATCGGACATGTTATCTTTTCTGTTGGGGAGATGTACTTTGTCTTGGTATCAATACATGGCTAAAGTAGATTTTGTGGGTTCAGTGATTCTTTTCATAGCATGTGAGAATTTTCCAGATGTTAATTAGTTAACAGCATTTGCTTCTTGAATCATGACAGCTTTCTTTCATTTCTTTCAGCCGATTTTGGATTGGAAACTGGAAAGATAACTTTCTTAAGCGAGACGGGATGGGGCAGTAGCAACGCCAGCTATTCAAGAAGATTGCATTCATGTGACTATATGTGCTTCCTTAGCTAGCCAACACTTTGCACAAACGAGTCGGACAAAGTCATTCATACAATTTCTTATTTGTAGATAGGTCTTGCAAGAAGCTCTAGTCCTTGTGGTTGTATCGCAACTGTGGCACAACCTTCTACCCACTATTTCCTCTCTTTCCTTGGGCTAAACCTGTGCTCTTGCTCTCAACCTCAGACTATCCGAAGTCCTATTACCTAGTGTATAAAGCCTCTCGATCTCAAGAACCTCAGCTAAATTAACCTCACTTTCACTTTACAAATTTAAACAATTTAGCATAGTAGTAAGCAAGAGGATCGATCCATGAGAGTGATTTGTTTTATATTTATCCTATGATTTCTAATGAAAAGGGATTTTGAATTAATTAATTAAATTAACAAGAATAAACTAATAAGAATAAACAATGAATAAAAAGCTTGAGTTCTTGATTCGGTATCACCTTTTTACAATAATAGATTAATCAAGTGTAACATTATTTACCCTTGATGAAACTAATAGCCCTAAGTAACAACAAGCTCTGCTACAGAAACTCCCTTAGATTGTCACTCGATGAAACAAGCTCTTCACAAGATTCTAACAATTATATAACCTAGAATAAGCTCTCTAGATTTAATATAATAGCGACATTAAGAACTGAGGAATTAGACTATTCAAGCAACAAACACATAAGCTCGGATTGTTTAACTTGTCTTACGATAATCATAGCAATACTCAAAAGCTTGTCCACAATCGGGTATTACTAATTACTACTTGTGATTAGAAACAATATCAATTACGTAATATTATTCCTTGATCTAGCATATGATATTTGTTAACCAACTCGATCTGCGAGAAATCAAATCAGTTAAGCCAAATAGCATTAGAAATTAAATCAGATTATCAAGAATGAATTTCATGTGAGAAGGAATAAATAATGAATACTCAATTAACCATTAATTATAAATAAGGTTTGACATCCCTTAGAAGCTGAATAAAAAGAACTTAGCTCATATCTTGATCCTCGATGTTGTAGATGAGAGAATGTAGTAGATGATTGAATGAATAAAACCACGACTAGCATCCTCTATTTATAGTGCTAGACAAAGTCCTAAATCTATAGGAAGTAGAAATCCAAATCCTAAAAGGAATTACAAATCATAACTAGTTTCCATAAAGAAATAGAATCTAATTTGGAAATAAATCTTAGTCTAAAGAAATCCTAAAGCTAATAGAAATATCAATCCAATTCCATGTAGAAATGCATGCCAAAATATGCATTTAGAAACTTTCAAAAATCAAGATTTTCCAATTTTTCCGCTCAAATTCATTGGGGCGAATTTCCATTTTTCTCTTGCGACGTCCTTTGGTAAAACAAGCATAACTTTTGATCGGGAGGAATTTACGGGGCCTGCTACCTATCAAAAGCGAAGATATCGACGAGATCTACAACTTTCATTCTTTGAGAATTGACAGATTCTGGCTGCATCAAGGTCGAAATCAGGCTCCAAGTGACTACTTTGTGTAAATTGCAACTTCAAACTTTGAGGTTCAACGTTTAGTTTAGTAAAAAGATCATAACTTTTTCATATGAACTCGATTGGGACGATTCAAGATGTTAGGAAAAGCTAAAGAAGAGCTCTACAATAAAAATCAAGTCCCAAGCCAAGACCATGCATCCAACTTAATGCTAAAAACCACTGCAATTTTCCTTTTTCCTCATTTCGGCTCAATTCTTCTGAAATCATTAAACACCTTAATAAGCTCATATACACATGAAACATGCAATAAAACTAAATATAATGGAATCAAAATAAATGAATAATATGCACTCATCAAATTCCCCACACTTTAGCTTTTTACGTCGTCCTCGTGTAAACCAAAAGTTTGATTTTCGAAAAAATTCTATTCAACCATCATGTCGAAAAGATTTCAAGGTACAAATCATGATTATCAACACTAAATTTGCAAAAATCTAATCGCCTTATCAATCAACTCACAATTACCAACCTTACCATTTCACTGATGAATTTCATTAAATCAAACTATAACCACATAAGTAACTTTCCCAAAATCATCATACTTACTTAACTTAGTTACCATGGAGCAAAAAGCAGGTACTGCTTGACTCCTGACCAAGAACAAATTTTTCTTGCTTTTTAAGTTTTTTTCATAGAACCTTCTTTTTTTAGCAGATGAATGTATTTTCATGCTTCTTTTTTTTTTATATATATTTTTTTTTTTTCTTGACATGTGCTGATGTCTCCTTTTCTTAGGCTTTTAGGAGTTACCCATTAGCTTGAACTTTCCACAGCGACTCCCAAACCGGATGATCTTAGGGCGCTAGGTGTAGAGACACCCCTAAGGCTTACTTATTCAAGTAACAAAGGCCACAAAAAGTCGACTAGTCAAAATTTGCTTTTATCCATCACACTTTTCGGCGTGAATCTCGATGCTTCGAGGCTTAGATACCCAGTTATTTCGCACAATGGACATTGAAGCAGATTTTCAATTTTCATTTTTTTTTTTTTTTTCATTCATCATTTTTTTCACATGGTTCTGCAACAACATAAGCAAGTTAAACAGTTCTAAGTCGTGAAATCAGTGCACATAGACAACTCCACAAATAACTTAGCCAAATAAACATGTTTCTCATATTCAAGTACTCATGTATCACAAATTCAATTTAAATCAATTACTATGGATCATGGCTTAGTTTCATCATTCATTAACAAATTAAGCATTAAATAGATTTTGAATTTTAGCATTAATTTTCAATCTTTGACTTTAACTTTTTTGAACACATAGGCAAATAGAACCATGAAACCAAAATTTTCAAAAAATTTTCAAAAGCATTATTTTTTAAATTTCCCATCAAAATCGGATCAATATTCCTAAATAAAATAAAAACCTAAATCTTCCCCCCCCTCTCAAACCTTACATTGTCCCCGATGTAAGAAAATCATCTAAAGAAGAAAATACTACTAGCTAACATGCGATAAAAAAAACTAAAAAGTGAAGGGATAGAAAAATCAAATCGAGATCTTGGGTTTGCCTCCCAAGCAATTTGCCCTTATTTATTGTCATTGGCTTGACATCATCCTTCTCATTCTATGTAATTGGACTTGTGAACTTCAAGTGGGTGGTAACAATTTCAATTCTTCATTAGGAGCATCCTTGGATCTGATTTTTGCTCCATTCGACCCTCAAATCCTCCTTGTATATTTGCTCGAGAGATTCACCACTAGTAAGTCAACAACATCAATAGCAAAAATAGAATTAACATTACCAAGATACCTCTTAACTTTATATATCTCGAAGGCTGGACATGTGCGTCGTCAATTCCATGTGTAAGGTCCCATGGTGTTTATCATTGTGTGTTGTTTTTTGATCTGAGGAAAGTATCATCATCTATGTCCTCCTTATAGAAATCTGCGGGGAATTATTAATTCTTCCATCTCTACCTCTTGTTCATCCTTTTAGGACTTTGAATACGATTTCTTCTTCAAATTTAGCGGTAGTCTCGAGCACATCGAATGGTTTCCACTAGTGAACTCCTTATCATCTTTAAGTTCTTGTTCCTATTAGCCATTTCTTGAGGAATTTTTCATTATTAGACTCTGTATACCACGTTGAATTCTTTCCAACTTTCCAATTCCTTGTTAGAACTTGGGGAAAAGGTAGTTTGGTTCATAAATTGAAAGAGGTGGAAATTTGTGCTTGAGTACATCACTTCTTTGCCTATTTCACTTATTATCGGACTTACTTTGTATTGACTTTTCTTCTTGTTGATCCTCTGCACCACATCTCGATGTTATGGCACTTACATTTTCAGCGGTTTTGAAAGTGACCTTCTCTTGTGGTTGCAAGTGATTGACTTGGTCCCTCGGATCTTGAGCGAAGTTCTTGTCTCTGCTTTGGAATTGTTGTGTCGACACATGGCTGTTGTGTTTGGTTCATGAATGCCTTGAACATATCCTCCATAGATGTCCCAGAATTGTGGTACTTCTTGGTTTTTTGTGTGGTGCGAGGTTGAGCTTCTTTGAATAACTTGTATTCCTTGCGACCATTTGTCGAACTAAAGCGAGTTAAATCGAAAATCTGTTGCTCCAAGTCTCTCGTCTTTTACCCCATTTACCCTTTGTAGTGTGTGATCCATCTTAGTTCCATCTGCTTTGTGAGTTATTTGCCATGTTTGCAATTAAGTTTCCTAAAAAGCACAGAGTCTTGTCTACGGTGCTCCTCCTTCTTTGCATCAATCATGCTTCTTTCCATTGGTAGCAACCCCTCGTAGAAATCTTGGATCAAGTAATGTCATCGATTCCATGAGGTGGGGCAATTTGGAACACAACTTCTTGAACCTTTCCCAATACTCAGAGAGATTCTCTCCATTGAATTGCTGATTCCACATATCTCCTTTCTTATATCGGTAACTCTTGATGCGGGAAAATACCTCTCAAGAATAACCTTTGCATATCGGTCCATGATCGTATTGATCCGAAGGTAGATAGTATAACCGGTCTTTAGCCAAATCTGCTAATGAGAATGGAAAAAGTCTAAGCTTGATCGCTCCTCTCTGCCACTCCTTGTGCTTTCATCGTGGAACACACCACATGGAACTCCTTTAGATCTTATATGGATTTTCACACTGTAAGACCACGAAAAGTAGGCAAAAGATGAATTAGTCTAGAGTTAAGTTCAAAAGCAACATCTAAAGTAGGATACTCGATACAAAATGATGATTGATCGAGATCGAGAGTATCGAGTTCTTTTAAAGTCCTATTTTTGTTTGGCACCACCATCTTTTCTCTTGAAGTGATGGAACAAGAGTTTTCTTATATATGCTGGTTTTCTCTATCTCTTGAACAAAATTTAAGTCGATAGAGTGAGAGGATTAAGTTATAAAAAAAAACAAAAACAAAAAAAAATAATAAATAATAAAATAAAAACAAAAGAATAAACAAAACAAATAACACTCCCCAAGCAATGGCGCCAAAAATTGGGGGGTTATCGTTTACACTCTAAATTAACCTCACTTTCACTTTACAAATTTAAACAATTAGCATAGTAGTAAGCAAGGATCGATCCCAGAGAGTGATTTGTTTTATATTTATCCTATGATTTCTAATGAAAAGGGATTTTGAATTAATTAATTAAATTAACAAGAATAAACTAATAAGAATAAACAATGAATAAAAAGCTTGAGTTCTTGATTCGGTATCACCTTTTTACAATAATAGATTAATCAAGTGTAACATTATTTACCCTTGATGAAACTAATAGCCCTAGGTAACAACAAGCTCTGCTGCGAAACTCCCCTTAGATTGTCACTTCGATAAACAAGCTCTTCACAAGATTCTAACAATTATATAACCTAGAATAAGCTCTCTAGATTTAATATAATAGCGACATTAAGAACTAGGGAATTAGACTATTCAAGCAACAAACACATAAGCTCGGATTGTTTAACTTGTCTTACGATAATCATAGCAATACTCAAAAGCTTGTCCTGATCGGTATTACTAATTACTACTTGTGATTAGAAACAATATCAATTACGTAATATTATTCCTTGATCTAGCATATGATATTTGTTAACCAACTCGATCTGCGAAATCAAATCAGTTAAGCCAAATAGCATTGAAATTAAATCAGATTATCAAGAATGAATTTCATGTGAGAAGGAATAAATAATGAATACTCGATTAACCATTAATTATAAATAAGGTTCAACATCCCTTAGAAGCTGAATAAAAAGAACTTAGCTCATGTCTTGATCCTCGATGTTGTAGATGAGAGAATGTAGTAGATGATTGAATGAATAAAACCACGACTAGCATCCTCTATTTATAGTGCTAGACAAAGTCCTAAATCTATAGGAAGTAGAAATCCAAATCCTAAAAGGAATTACAAATCATAACTAGTTTCCATAAAGAAATAGAATCTAATTTGGAAATAAATCTTAGTCTAAAAGAAATCCTAAAGCTAATAGAAATATCAATCAATTCCATGTAGAAATCACTTCAAAATATGCATTTAGAAACTTTCAAAAATCAAGATTTCCCAATTTTCCGCTCAAATTCATTTGGGGCGAATTTCCATTTCTCTTCTTGACGTCCTTTGGTAAAACAAGCATAACTTTTGATCGGGGAGGAATTACGGGGCCTGCTACCTATCAAAAGCGAAGATATCGGCAGAGATCTACAACTTTCATTCTTTGAGAATTGACAGATTCTGGCTGCATCAAGGTCGAAATCAGGCTCAAGTGATTAACTTTGTGTAAATTGCAACTTCAAACTTTGAGGTTCAACGTCCGTTTAGTAAAAAGATCATAACTTTTTCATATGAACTTTCGATTGGGACGATTCAAGATGTTAGAAAAGCTAAAGAAGAGCTCTACAATAAAAATCAAGTCCCAAGCCAAGACCATGCATCAACTTAATGCTAAAAACCACGCAATTTTTCCTTTTTCCTCATTTCGGCTCAATTCTTCTCACTGAAATCATTAAACACCTTAATAAGCTCATATACACATGAAACATGCAATAAAACTAAATATAATGGAATCAAAATAAATGAATAATATGCACTCACATCATAGAACCTTCTTTTTTATCACAGATGAATGTATTTTTCATGCTTCTTTTTTTTCGTATATTTTTTCTTTTCTTGACATATGCGATGTCTCCTTTTCTTAGGCTTTTCGGAGTTACCCATTAGCGAACTTTCCACCAAGCGACTCCCAAACGGATAATCTTAGGGCGCTAGGTGTAGAGACACCCCTAAGGCTTACTTATTCAAGTAACAAAGGCCACAAAAGTCGACTAGTCAAGTACTTTTATCCATCACACTTTTCAAGTGCGTGAATCTGGAGATGCTTCCAGAGGCTTAGATACCCAGTTATTTCGCCTGATGGACATTGAAGCGATTTTCAATTTTCATTTTTTTTTTTTTTTTTTTTTATTCATTCATCATTATTTCACATGGTTACGCAACAACATAAGCAAGTTAAAAAGCGGTTCTAAGTCGTGAATTGGTGTACATAGACAACTCCACAAATAACTTAGCCAAATAAACATGATTCTCATATTCAAGTACTCATGTATCACAAATTCAATTCAAATCAATTACTATGGATCATGGCTTAGTTGTCATCATTCATTAACAAATTAAGCATTAAAGCAGATTTTGAATTTTAGCATCAATTTTCAATATTTGACTTTAATCTTTTGAACACATAGCCAAATAGAACCATGAAACCAAAATTTTCAAAAAGTTTCAAAATCATTAATTTTTAAATTTCCCATCAAAATCGGATCAATATTCCTAAATAAAATAAAAACCTAAATCTTCCCCCCCCACACTCAAACCTTACATTGTCCCCAATGTAAGAAAATTATCGTAGAAGAAAATACTACTAGCATTAACATGCGATAAAAAAACTAAAAAGTAAAGGGATAGAAAAATCAAATCGAGATCTTGGGTTTGCCTCCCAAGTAGTTGCCCTTGTTTATTGTCATTGGCTTGACATCATCCTTCTCATCCTATGTAATTGGACTTGTGTACTTCAAGTGAACCTGGTAACAATTTCAATTCTTCATTAGGAGCATCCTTAGGATCTGATTTTGCTCCATTTCGACCCTCAAATCCTTCTTGTATATTTGCTCAAGAGATTCTTTAGTAAAGTCAACAACATCAATAGCAAAAATAGAATTAACATTACCAAGATACCTCTTAACTTTATATATGCCGAACTGGACATTTGCGTCGTCTAATTCCATGTGTAAGGTCCCATGGTGTTTATCATTGTGTGTTGTTGCTGGTACAAGGAAAGTATCATCATCTATGTCCTCCTTATAGAAATCTGCAGGAATTATTAATTCTTCCATCTCTACCTCTTGTTCATCCTTTTCAGACTTTGAATACCTGATTTCTTCAAATTTAGCGAGTAGTCTCGAGCACATCGAATGGTTTCCACTAGTGAACTCCTTATCATCTTTAAGTTCTTGTTCCTATTCGCCATTTCTTGAGGAATTTTTCATTAGACTCTTGTATACCACGTTGAATTCTTTCCAACTTTACAATTCCTTGTTAGAACTTGGGAAAAAGGTAGTTGCGGTTCATAAATTGAAAGAGGTGGAAATTTGTGCTTGAGTACATCACTGCTGCCTATTTCACTATTATTGGATTTGTTTTGTATTGACTTTTCTTGCTGTTGATCCTCTGCACCACATCTTAATGTTATGGCACTTACATTTCAGCAATAGTTTGAAAGTGACCTTTCTCTTGTGGTTTCAAGTTGACCAACTTAGTCCCTCGGATCTTGAGCGAAGTTCTTGTCTCTCTTTGGAATTGTTTGTATACGACACATGGCTGTTGTGTTTGGTTCATGAATGCCTTAAACATATCCTCAATAGATGTCCCAGAATTGGCAGGTACTTCTTGATTTTCTGTGTGGTACTGAGGTTGAGCTTGCTGAATACCTTGCGTATTCTTTGCAGCCATTTGTCGAACCAAAGCAGTTAAATCAGAAATCTGCTGCTCTAAGTCTCTCGTGCTTACCCCATTTACCCTTTGTAGTGTGTGATCCATCTTTGTTCCATACTGCTGTGAGTTAGCTGCTATGTTTGCAATTAAGTTCCTTTGCAGCCACACGGAGTCTTGTCTACCGGTGCTCCTCCACTTCTTTGCATCAATCATGCTTCTTTCCATTGGTAGCAACCCCTCATAGAAGTACTGGATCAAGTAATGTTCATCAATTCCATGAGGTGGACAGCTGGAACACAACTTCTTGAACCTTTCCCAATACTCATAGAGATTCTCTCCATTGAACTGCCTGATTCCACATATCTCCTTTCTTATATCGGTAACTCTTGATGCGAGGAAAATACCTCTCAAAAATAACCTTTGCATATCGGTCCATGATTCGTATTGATCCGGAAGGTAGATAGTATAACCGATCTTTAGCCAAATCTGCTAATGAGAATGGAAAAAGTCTAAGCTTGATCGCTCCTCCTTGCCACTCCTTGTGCTTTCATCGTGGAACACACCACATGGAACTCCTTTAGATGCTTATATGGATTTTCACACTGTAAGACCACGAAAAGTAGGCAAAAGATGAATTAGTCTAGAGTTAAGTTCAAAATCAACATCTAAAGTAGGATACTCAATACAAAATGATGATTGATCAAGATCGAGAGTATCAGTTCTTTTAAAGTCCTATTTTTGTTTGGCACCACCATCTTTTTCTCTTGAGTGATGGAACAAGAGTTTCTTATATCTGCAGTTTCTACATCTCTTGAACAAAATTTAAGTCAATAGAGTGAGAGGATTAAGTTATAAAATAAAAACAAAAACAAAATAATAAATAATAAAAATAAGCGAAAACAAAGAATAAACAAAACAAATAACACTCCCCAAACAATGGCGCCAAAATTTGGGAAGTTTATCGTTTACACTCTAAATTAACCTCACTTTCACTTTACAAATTTAAACAATTAGCACGAGTAGTAAGCAAGGATCGATCCCACGAGAGAGTGATTTGTTTTATATTTATCCTATGATTTCTAATGAAAAGGGATTTTGAATTAATTAATTAAATTAACAAGAATAAACTAATAAGAATAAACAATGAATAAAAGCTTGAGTTCTTGATTCGGTATCACCTTTTTACAATAATAGATTAATCAAGTGTAACATTATTTACCCTTGATGAAACTAATAGCCCTAGTAACAACAAGCTACTTTACAGAAACTCCCCTTAGATTGTCTTTCAATGAAACAAGCTCTTCACAAGATTCTAACAATTATATAACCTAGAATAAGCTCTCTAGATTTAATATAATAGCGACATTAAGAACTAGGGAATTAGACTATTCAAGCAACAAACACATAAGCTCGGATTGTTTAACTTGTCTTACGATAATCATAGCAATACTCAAAAGCTTGTCCACAATCGGTATTACTAATTACTACTTGTGATTAGAAACAATATCAATTACGTAATATTATTCCTTGATCTAGCATATGATATTCGTTAACCAACTCAATCTGCAGAAATCAAATCAGTTAAGCCAAATAGCATTGAAATTAAATCGATTATCAAGAATGAATTTCATGTGAGAAGGAATAAATAATGAATACTCAATTAATCATTAATTATAAATAAGGTTCAACATCCTTAGAAATGAATAAAAAGAACTTAGCTCATATCTTCAATCCTCAATGTTGTAGATGAGAGAATGTAGTAGATGATTGAATGTCTAAAACCATGACTAACATCCTCTATTATAGTGCTAGACAAAGTCCTAAATCCTATAGGAAGTAGAAATCCAAATCCTAAAAGGAATTACAAATCATAACTAGTTTCCATAAAGAAATAGAATCTAATTTGGAAATAAATCTTAGTCTAAAGGAAATCCAAAAGCTAATAGAAATATAAATCCAATTCCATGTAGAAGTCTGCCAAAATATGCTTTTAGAAACTTTACAAAAATCAAAGATTTTCCAATTTTCCTGCTCAAAATTCGCTGGGGCGAATTTTCATTTCTTGCGCGACGTCCTTTGGTAAAACAAGCATAACTTTTGATCGGGAGAGATTTACGGGACCTTCTACCTATCAAAGCGAAGATATCGACGAGATCTACAACTTTTATTCTTTTGAGAATTGATAGATTATGGCTGGATCAAGGTCGAAATCAGGCTCCAAGTGACTGCTATGCAAATTGCAACTTCAAACTTTGAGGTTCAACTTTAAATGCGGTAAAAAGATCATAACTTTTTCATATAAACTCCGATTGGGGACGATTCAAAGATGTTAGGAAAGCTAAAGAAAAGAGCTCTACAATAAAATCAAGTCCCAAGCCAAGACCATGCATCCAACTTAATGCTAAAAAACCGCTGTAATTTTCCTTTTTCCTCATTTCGGCTCAATTCTTCACGAAATCATTAAACACCTTAATAAGCTCATATACACATGAAACATGCAATAAAACTAAATATAAAGGAATCAAAATAAATGAATAATATGCACTCATCAAATTCCCCCACACTTAGCCTTTGCGTCCTCGTGTAAACCAAAAGTTTGATTTTCAAAAAATTCTATTCAACCATCATGTCAAAAGATTTCAAAAGGTACAAATCATGATTATCAACACTAAATTTGCAAAAAATCTAATCAACGCCTTATCAATCAACTCACAATTACCAACCTTACCATTTCACCAATGAATTTCATTAAATCAAACTATAACCACATAAGTAACTTTCCCAAAATCATCATACTTACTTAACTTAGTTACCATGGAGCAAAAAGCGTGTACTGTGACTCACTGATTAAGAACAAATTTTTCTTGCTTTTTAGTTTTTTCATAGAACCTTCTTTTTTTAGCACAGATGAATGTATTTTCATGCTTCTTTTTTTTTCGTATATTTTTTTTTCTTTTCTTGACATGTGCTGATGTCTCTCCTTTTCTTAGGCTTTTGAGAGTTACCCATTAGCGAACTTTCCACCAACGACTCCCAAACCGGATAATCTTTAGGCGCTTAGGTGTAGAGACACCCCTAAGGCTTACTTATTCAAGTAACAAAGGCCACAAAAGTCGACTAGTCATTTGCTTTTATCCATCACACTTTTCAGGCGTGAATCTGGAATGCTTCAGAGGCTTAGATACCCAGTTATTTACGCCTGATGGACATTGAAGCAGATTTTCAATTTTCATTTTTTTTTTCTTTTTTTCATTCATCATTATTTCACATGGTTACGCAACAACATAAGCAAGTTAAGCAGGTTCTAAGTCGTGAAATGGTGTACATAGACAACTCCACAAATAACTTAGCCAAATAAACATGTTTCTCATATTCAAGTACTCATGTATCACAAATTCAATTTAAATCAATTACTATGGATCATGGCTTAGTTTTCATCATTCATTAACAAATTAAGCATAAAGCAGATTTTGAATTTTAGCATCAATTTTCAATCTTTGACTTTAACCTTTGAACACATAGGCAAATAGAACCATGAAACCAAAATTTTCAAAAAGTTTCAAAATCATTAATTTTTAAATTTCCCATCAAAATCGGATCAATATTCCTAAATAAAATAAAAACCTAAATCTTCCCCCCACACTCAAACCTTACATTGTCCCCAATGTAAAAAAATCATCAAAGAAGAAAATACTACTAGCTAACATGCGATAAAAAAACTAAAAAGTAAAGGGATAGAAAAATCAAATCGAGATCTTGGGTTTGCCTCCCAAGTAATTGCCCTTGTTTATTGTCATTGGCTTGACATCATCCTTCTCATCCTATGTAATTGGACTTGTGTACTTCAAGTGGGTGGTAACAATTTCAATTCTTCATTAGGAGCATCCTTGAGATCGATTTTGCTCCATTCCGACCCTCAAATCCTTCTTGTATATTTGCTCAAGAGATTCTGCCTTAGTAAAGTCAACAACATCAATAGCAAAAATAGAATTAACATTACCAAGATACCTCTTAACTTTATATATGTCGAGGCTGGACATTTAAATGTAAATCTAATTCCATGTGTAAGGTCCCATGGTGTTTATCATTGTGTGTTGTTGTTGTTGCTGAGGAAAGTATCATCATCTATGTCCTCCTTATAGAAATCTGAGGAATTATTAATTCTTCCATCTCTACCTCTTGTTCATCCTTTTCAGACTTTGAATACCTGATTTCTTCAAATTTAGCAGTAGTCTCGAGCACATCCAAATGGTTTCCACTAGTGAACTCCTTATCATCTTTAAGTTCTTGTTCCCTATTCGCCATTTCTTTAAGGAATTTTTCATTAGACTCTGTATACCACGTTGAATTCTTTCCAACTTTCCAATTCCTTGTTAGAACTTGGGGAAAAGGTAGTTTCGGTTCATAAGTTGAAAGAGGTGGAAATTTGTGCTTGAGTACATCACTGCTGCCTATTTCACTATTGTCGGACTTGTTTTGTATTGACTTTTCTTGCTGTTGATCCTCTGCACCACATCTTAATGTTATGGCACTTACATTTTCAACAGTTTGTGAAAGTGACCTTTCTACTGTGGTTTCAAGTTGACCAACTTAGTCCCTCAGATCTTGAACAGAAGTTCTTGTCTCTCTTTGGAATTGTTTGTGTCGACACATGAAGCTGTTGTGTTTGGTTCATGAATGCCTTAAACATATCCTCCATAGATGTCCCAGAATTGGCGAGTACTTCTTGATTTTTACGTGTAATGCGAGGTTGAGCTTCTTTGAATAACTTGCGTATTCTTTGCGACCATTTGTCGAACCAAAGCAGTTAAATCGAAATCTCTTTGCTCTAAGTCTCTCGTCTTACCCCATTTACCCTTTGTAGTGTGTGATCCATCTTTGTTCCATCTTTGCGTGAGTTAGCTACCATGTTTGCAATTAAGTTCCTTGCTTCGAACTACGAGTCTTGTCTACCGGTGCTCCTCCACTTCTTTGCATCAATCATGCTTCTTTCCATTGGTAGCAACCCCTCATAGAAATCTTGGATCAAGTAATGTTCATCAATTCCATGAGGTGGGACAATTTGGAACACAACTTCTTGAACCTTTCCCAATACTCATAGAGAGATTCTCCATTGAAGCGCTCGATTCCACATATCTCCTTTCTTATATCGGTAACTCTTGATGCGGAAAATACCTCTCCAGAATAACCTTTGCATATCAGTCCATGATCGTATTGATCCAGAAGGTAGATAGTATAACCAGTCTTTAGCCAAATCTGTTAATGAGAATGGAAAAAGTCTAAGCTTGATCTGCTCCTCTGCCACTCCTTGTGCTTTCATCGTGGAACACACCACATGGAACTCCTTTAGATGCTTATATGGATTTTCACCTGTAAGACCACGAAAAGTAGGCAAAAGATGAATTAGTCTAGAGTTAAGTTCAAAAGAAACATCTAAAGTAGGATACTCAATACAAACTGATGATTGATCAAGATCGAGAGTATGCAGTTCTTTTAAAGTCCTATTTTTGTTTGGCACCACCATCTTTTTCTCTTCAAGTGATGGAACAAGAGTTTCTTCTATATCTGCAGTTTTCTCTATCTCTTGAACAAAATTTAAGTCAATAGAGTGAGAGGATTAAGTTATAAAATAAAAACAAAAAACAAAATAATAAATAATAAAAATAAACGAAAACAAAGAATAAACAAAACAAATAACACTCCCCGGCAACGGCGCCAAAATTTGGGAGCTGTCGTTTACACTCCTAAATTAACCTCACTTTCACTTTACAAATTTAAACAATTAGCACAAGTAGTAAGTAAGGATCGATCCCACAGAGAGAGTGATTTGTTTTATATTTATCCTATGATTTCTAATGAAAAAGGGATTTTGAATTAATTAATTAAATTAACAAGAATAAACTAATAAGAATAAACAATGAATAAAAAGCTTCAGTTCTTCAGTTCGGTATCACCTTTTTACAATAATAGATTAATCAAGTGTAACATTATTTACCCTTCAATTAAACTAATAGCCCTAAGTAACAACAAGCTCTGCTACGCGAAACTCCCCTTAGATTGTCACTCAATGAAACAAGCTCTTCACAAGATTCTAACAATTATATAACCTAGAATAAGCTCTCTAGATTTAATATAATAGCGCAAAACATTAAGAACTAGGAATTAGACTATTCAAGCAACAAACACATAAGCTCGGATTGTTTAACTTGTCTTACGATAATCATAGCAATACTCAAAAGCTTGTCCACAATCGTCGGTATTACTAATTACTACTTGTGATTAGAAACAATATCAATTACGTAATATTATTCCTTGATCTAGCATATGATATTTGTTAACCAACTCAATCCTGCAGAAATCAAATCAGTTAAGCCAAATAACATTCAGAAATTAAATCAGATTATCAAGAATGAATTTCATGTGAGAAGGAATAAATAATGAATACTCAATTAACCATTAATTATAAATAAGGTTCAACATCCCTTAGAACTGAATAAAAAGAACTTAGCTCATATCTTCAATCCTCCAATGTTGTAGATGAGAGAATGTAGTAGATGATTGAATGAATAAAACCATGACTAGCATCCTCTATTTATAGTGCTAGACAAAGTCCTAAATCCTATAGGAAGTAGAAATTCAAATCCTAAAAGGAATTACAAATCATAACTAGTTTCCATAAAGAAATAGAATCTAATTTGGAAATAAATCTTAGTCTAAAGAAATCCTAAAGCTAATAGAAATATCAATCCAATTCCATGTAGAAATCGCCAAAATATGCTTTTAGAAACTTTCCAAAAATCAAAGATTTTTCAATTTTCGCTCAAAATTCATTTGGGGCGAATTTCATTTTTTCTATTCATGACGTCCTTTGGTAAAATAAGCATAACTTTTGATCCGGGAGGAGTTACGGGACCTGCTACCTATCAAAACGAAGATATCGACGAGATCTACAACTTTTATTCTTTTACGCTTTGATAGATTATTGCTGGATCAAGGTCGAAATCAGGCTCCAAATGACTGCTATGTAAATTGCAACTTCAAACTTTGAGGTTCAACTTTAAATTAGTAAAAAGATCATAACTTTTTTTCATATGAACTCCGATTGGGACGATTCAAAATGTTTCGGAAAGCTAGAAAAGAGCTCTACAATAAAATCCAAGTCCCAAGCCAAGACCATGCATCCAACTTAATGCTAAAAACCCTGCAATTTTCCCTTTTTCCTCATTTCAGCTCCAATTCTTCCTGAAATCATTAAACACCTTAATAAGCTCATATACACATGAAACATGCAATTAAACTAAATATAAAGGAATTAAAATAAATGAATAATATGCACTTATCAAATTCCCCCACACTTAGCCTTTACACGTCCTCGTGTAAACCAAAAGTTTGATTTCCAAAAAAATTCTATTCAACCATCATGTCAAAAGATTTCAAGGTACAAATCATGATTATGAACACTAAATTTGCAAAAAATCTAATCAACGCCTTATCAATCAACTCACAATTACCAACCTTACCATTTCACCAATGAATTTCATTAAATCAAACTATAACCACATAAGTAACTTTCCCAAAATCATCATACTTACTTAACTTAGTTACCATGGAGCAAAAACCGTGCACACTGACTCACAACCAAGAACAAATTTTTCTTGCTTTTTAAGTTTTTTCATAGAACCTTCTTTTTAGCACAGATGAATGTATTTTCATGCTTCTTTTTTTTTTCGTATAATTTTTTTTCTTTTCTTGACATGTGCAATGTCTCCTTTTCTTAGGCTTTTCAGAGTTACCCATTAGCGAACTTTCCACCAACGACTCCCAAACCAGATGATCTTAGGGCGCTAGGTGTAGAGACACCCCTAAGGCTTACTTATTCAAGTAACAAAGGCCACAAAAGTCGACTAGTCAAGCTGCTTTTATCCATCACACTTTTCAGCGTGAATACCGATGCTTCCCGAGGCTTAGATACCCAGTTATTTCGCACAATGGACATTGAAGCAGATTTTCAATTTTCTTTTTTTTTTTTTTTTTTTTTTTTTTTTTCATTCATCATTATTTCACATGGTTCTGCAACAACATAAGCAAGTTTAAGCAGGTTCTAAGTCGTGAAATCAGTGTACATAGACAACTCCACAAATAACTTAGCCAAATAAACATGATTCTCATATTCAAGTACTCATGTATCACAAATTCAATTCAAATCAATTACTATGGATCATGGCTTAGTTGTCATCATTCATTAACAAATTAAGCATCAAACAGATTCTGAATTTTAGCATCAATTTTCAATATTTGACTTTAACCTTCGAACACATAGGCAAATAGAACCATGAAACCAAAATTTTCAAAAAGTTTCAAAATCATTAATTTTTTAAATTTCCCATCAAAATCGGATCAATATTCCTAAATAAAATAAAAACCTAAATCTTCCCCCCACACTCAAACCTTACATTGTCCCCAATGTAAGAAAATTATGCAAAGAAGAAAATACTACTAGCTAACATGCAATAAAAAAACTAAAAAGTAAAGGGATAGAAAAATCAAATCTGAGATCTTGGTTTGCCTCCCAAGTAGCTGCCCTTGTTTATTGTCATTGGCTTGACATCATCCTTCTCATCCTATGTAATTGGACTTGTGTACTTCAAGTGAACTGGTAACAATTTCAATTCTTCATTAGGAGCATCCTTCAGATCCTGATTTTGCTCCATTCCAGCCCTCAAATCCTTCTTGTATATTTGCTCAAGAGATTCCTGCACCGTAAAGTCAACAACATCAATAGCAAAAATAGAATTAACATTACCAAGATACCTCTTAACTTTATATATGTCGAACTGGACATTTGCGTCGTCTAATTCCATGTGTAAGGTCCCATGGTGTTTATCATTGTGTGTTGTTGTTGGTACAAGGAAAGTATCATCATCTATGTCCTCCTTATAGAAATCTGCAGGAATTATTAATTCTTCCATCTCTGCCTCTTGTTCATCCTTTTCAGACTTTGAATACCTGATTTCTTCAAATTTAGCAGTAGTCTCGAGCACATCCAAATGGTTTCCACTAGTGAACTCCTTATCATCTTTAAGTTCTTGTTCCCTATTCGCCATTTCTTCAAGGAATTTTTCATTAGACTCTGTATACCACGTTGCATTCTTTCCAACTTTACAATTCCTTGTTAGAACTTGGGGAAAAGGTAGTTTGGTTCATAAATGAAAGAGGTGGAAATTTGTGCTTGAGTACATCATCATCGCCTATTTCACTATTATTGGATTTGTTTTGTATTGACTTTTTCTTGTTTTGATCCTCTCGCACCACATCTAATGTTATGGCACTTACATTTTCAACAGTTTGAGAAAGTGACCTTCCTATCGTGGTTTCAAGTTGACCAACTTGGTCCCTCGGATCTTGAGCGTAAGTTCTTGTCTCCGCTGGAATTGTTGTGTCGACACATGAGCTGTTGTGTTTGGTTCATGAATGCCTTAAACATATCCTCCATAGATGTCCGAGAATTGAAGGTGTACTTCTTGATTTTCACGTGTGGTAATCGAGGTTGAGCTTCTTTGAATAACTTGCGTATTCTTTTGTACCATTTGTCGAACCAAAGCGTTTAAATCAAAATCACGCTTCTAAGTCTCTCGTGCTTACCCCATTTACCCTTTGTAGTGTGTGATCCATCTTGTTCCATATCTACCGTGAGTTAGTCGCTATGTTTGCAATTAAGTTCTTTGCCGCTTCTGGAGTCTTGTCTACCAGTGCTCCTCCACTTGTTGCATCAATCATGCTTCTTTCCATTGGTAGCAACCCCTCATAGAAGTACTGGATCAAGTAATGTTCATCAATTCCATGAGGTGGACAGCTGGAACACAACTTCTTGAACCTTTCCCAATACTCATAGAGATTCTCTCCATTGAACTGCCTGGATTCCACATATCTCTTTCTTATATCGGTAACTCTTGATGCAGGAAAATACCTCTCCAAGAATAACCTTTGCATATCAGTCCATGATCGTATTGATCCAGAAGGTAGATAGTATAACCAGTCTTTAGCCAAATCTGCTAATGAGAATGGAAAAGTCTAAGCTTGATCTCGCTTCTCTCGCCACTCCTTGTGCTTTCATCGTGGAACACACCACATGGAACTCCTTTAGATGCTTATATGGATTTTCACCTGTAAGACCACGAAAAGTAGGCAAAAGATGAATTAGTCTAGAGTTAAGTTCAAAAGAAACATCTAAAGTAGGATACTCAATACAAACTGATGATTGATCAAGATCGAGAGTATGCAGTTCTTTTAAAGTCCTATTTTTGTTTGGCACCACCATCTTTTTCTCTTCAAGTGATGGAACAAGAGTTTCTTCTATATCTGCAGTTTTCTCTATCTCTTGAACAAAATTTAAGTCAATAGAGTGAGAGGATTAAGTTATAAAATAAAAACAAAAACAAAATAATAAATAATAAAACTAAACGAAAACAAAGAATAAACAAAACAAATAACACTCCCCGGCAACGGCGCCAAAATTTGGGAGCTGTCGTTTACACTCCTAAATTAACCTCACTTTCACTTTACAAATTTAAACAATTAGCACAGTAGTAAGCAAGGATCGATCCCACAGAGAGTGATTTGTTTTATATTTATCCTATGATTTCTAATGAAAAGGGGATTTTGAATTAATTAATTAAATTAACAAGAATAAACTAATAAGAATAAACAATGAATAAAAAGCTTCAGTTCTTCAGTTCAGTATCACCTTTTTACAATAATAGATTAATCAAGTGTAACATTATTTACCCTTCAATGAAACTAATAGCCCTAGGTAACAACAAGCTCTGCTACCCGAAACTCCCCTTAGATTGTCACTCAATGAAACAAGCTCTTCACAAGATTCTAACAATTATATAACCTAGAATAAGCTCTCTAGATTTAATATAATAAAGTTAAAGATTAAGAACTAGGAATTAGACTATTCCAAGCAACAAACACATAAGCTCGGATTGTTTAACTTGTCTTCTGATAATCATAGCAATACTCAAAAGCTTGTCCACAATCAGGTATTACTAATTACTACTTGTGATTAGAAACAATATCAATTACACGTAATATTATTCCTTGATCTAGCATATGATATTTGTTAACCAACTCAATCCTCGCAGTAAATCAAATCAGTTAAGCCAAATAACATTCGTAAATTAAATCAGATTATCAAGAATGAATTTCATGTGAGAAGGAATAAATAATGAATACTCAATTAATCATTAATTATAAATAAGGTTCAACATCCCTTAGAACTGAATAAAAAGAACTTAGCTCATATCTTCAATCCTCCAATGTTGTAGATGAGAGAATGTAGTAGATGATTGAATGAATAAAACCATGACTCATCATCCTCTATTTATAGTGCTAGACAAAGTCCTATATCCTATAAGATGTAGAAATCCAAATCCTAAAAGGAATTACAAATCATAACTAGTTTCCATAAAGAAATAGAATTCAATTTGGAAATAAATCTTAGCCTAAAGAAAATCCTAAAGCTAATAGAAATATCAATCCAATTCCATGTAGAAGTCTGCCAAAATCTGCTTTTAGAAACTTTCCAAAAATCAAAGATTTTTCAATTTTCCCGCTCAAAATTCGCTGGGGCGAATTTTCATTTCCTGTTGCGACGTCCTTTGGTAAAACAAGCATAACTTTTGATCTGGGAGGAGTTACGGGACCTTCTATCTATCAAAACGAAGATATCGACGAGATCTACAACTTTTATTCTTTGTGATTTGATAGATTTTTGCTGGATCAAGGTCGAAATCAGGCTCCAAATGACTGCTATGCAAATTGCAACTTCGAAACTTTGAGGTTCAACTTTCGTCTGGTAAAAAGATCATAACTTTTTCATATAAACTCTGATTGGGACGATTCAAAATGTTTCGGAAAGCTAAAAAAGAGCTCTACAATAAAATCCAAGTCCCAAGCCAAGACCATGCATCCAATTTAATGCTAAAAACCCTGCAATTTTCCTTTTTCCTCATTTCACTCCAATTTCTTCCGAAATCATTAAACACCTTAATAAGCTCATATACACATGAAACATGCAATAAAACTAAATATAAAGGAATCAAAATAAATGAATAATATACACTCATCAAATTCCCCCACACTTATCCTTTACACGTCCTCGTGTAAACCAAAAGTTTGATTTCCAGAAAAATTCTATTCAACCATCATGTCAAAAGATTTCAAGGTACAAATCATGATTATCAACACTAAATTTGCAAAAATCTAATCAACGCCTTATCAATCAACTCACAATTACCAACCTTACCATTTCACCAATGAATTTCATTAAATCAAACTATAACCACATAAGTAACTTTCCCAAAATCATCATACTTACTTAACTTAGTTACCATGGAGCAAAAACCGTGCACACTGACTCACAACCAAGAACAAATTTTTCTTGCTTTTTAAGTTTTTTCATAGAACCTTCTTTTTAGCACAGATGAATGTATTTTCATGCTTTTTTTTTTTTATATATTTTTTTTTTTTTTCGACATGTGCAATGTCTCCTTTTCAGGCTTTTTCAGAGTTACCCATTAGTGAACTTTCCACCAACGACTTCCCAAACCAGATGATCTTAGGGCGCTAGGTGTAGAGACACCCCTAAGGCTTACTTATTCAAGTAACAAAGGCCACAAAAGTCGACTAGTCAAGCTGCTTTTATCCATCGCACTTTTCAGCGTGAATACCGATGCTTCCCGAGGCTTAGATACCCAGTTATTTCGCACAATGGACATTGAAGCAGATTTTCAATTTTCAATTTTTTTTTTTTTTTTTCATTCATCATTATTTCACATGGTTCTGCAACAACATAAGCAAGTTAAACAGTTCTAAGTCGTGAAATTAGTGTACATAGACAACTCCACAAATAACTTAGCCAAATAAACATGATTCTCATATTCAAGTACTCATGTATCACAAATTCAATTCAAATCAATTACTATGGATCATGGCTTAGTTGTCATCATTCATTAACAAATTAAGCATCAAACAGATTCTGAATTTTAGCATCAATTTTCAATATTTGACTTTAACCTTCGAACACAGGCAAATAGAACCATGAAACCAAATTTTTCAAAAAGTTTCAAAATCATTAATTTTTTAAATTTTCCATCAAAATCGGATCAATATTCCTAAATAAAATAAAAACCTAAATCTTCCCCCCCCCACACTCAAACCTTACATTGTCCCAAGTGTAAGAAAATTATGCAAAGAAGAAAATACTACTAGCTAACATGCAATAAAAAACTAAAAAGTAAAGGGATAGAAAAATCAAATCGAGATCTTGGTTTGCCTCCCAAGTAGTGCCCTTGTTTATTGTCATTGGCTTGACATCATCCTTCTCATCCTATGTAATTGGACTTGTGTACTTCAAGTGGATCGGTAACAATTTCAATTCTTCATTAGAGCATCCTTGAGATCCCGATTTTGCTCCATTCCAGCCCTCAAATCCTTCTTGTATATTTGCTCAAGAGATTCCTGCACCGTAGAGTCAACAACATCAATAGCAAAAATAGAATTAACATTACCAAGATACCTCTTAACTTTATATATGCCGAACTGGACATTTGCGTCGTCTAATTCCATGTGTAAGGTCCCATGGTGTTTATCATTGTGTGTTGTTGCTGGTACAAGGAAAGTATCATCATCTATGTCCTCCTTATAGAAATCTGCAGGAATTATTAATTCTTCCATCTCTACCTCTTGTTCATCCTTTTCAGACTTTGAATACTTGATTTCTTCAAATTTAGCAGTAGTCTCGAGCACATCCAAATGGTTTCCACTAGTGAACTCCTTATCATCTTTAAGTTCTTGTTCCCTATTCGCCATTTCTTCAAGGAATTTTTCATTAGACTCTGTATACCACGTTGAATTTTTTTCCAACTTTCCAATTCCTTGTTAGAACTTGGGTAAAAGGTAGTTTCAGTTCATAAGCTGAAAGAGGTGGAAATTTGTGCTTCGAGTACATCATCACGCTTATTTCACTATTATTGGATTTGTTTTGTATTGATTTTTTCTTCTTTGTTGATCCTCTCGCACCACATCTTAATGTTATGGCACTTACATTTTCAATAGTTTGAGAAAGTGACCTTCTCATCGTGGTTCAAGTTGACCAACTTAGTCCCTCAGATCTTGAATGTAAGTTCTTGTCTCCTCATTGGAATTGTTGTATCGACACATGAACTGTTGTGTTTGGTTCATGAATGCCTTAAACATATCCTCAATAGATGTCCTGTAATTGGCGTGTACTTCTTGATTTTTGTGTGGTATCGAGGTTGAGCTTCTTTGAATACCTCGTGTATTCTTTTGCGTACCATTTGTCGAACCAAAGCAGTTAAATCAGAAATCTGCTGCTCTAAGTCTCTCGTGCTTACCCCATTTACCCTTTGTAGTGTGTGATCCATCTTTGTTCCATACTGCTGTGAGTTAGCTGCTATGTTTGCAATTAAGTTCCTTGCCGCTTCTGGAGTCTTGTCTACCAGTGCTCCTCCACTTGCTGCATTAATCATGCTTCTTTCCATTGGTAGCAACCCCTCATAGAAGTACTGGATCAAGTAATGTTCATCAATTCCATGAGGTGGACAGCTGGAACACAACTTCTTGAACCTTTCCCAATACTCATAGAGAGATTCTCCATTGAATCGCTCGATTCCACATATCTCTTTCTTATATATCGGTAACTCTTGATGCAGGAAAATACCTCTCCAAGAATAACCTTTGCATATCGGTCCATGATCGTATTGATCACGAAGGTAGATAGTATAACCATCTTTAGCCAAATCATGCATTAATGAGAATGGAAAAAGTCTAAGCTTGATCTCGCTCCCTCCGCCACTCCTTGTGCTTTCATCGTGGAACACACCACATGGAACTCCTTTAGATGCTTATATGGATTTTCACCGTAAGACCACGAAAAGTAGGCAAAAGATGAATTAGTCTAGAGTTAAGTTCAAAAGAAACATCTAAAGTAGGATACTCAATACAAAATGATGATTGATCAAGATCGAGAGTATGCAGTTCTTTTAAAGTCCTATTTTTGTTTGGCACCACCATCTTTTTCTCTTCAAGTGATGGAACAAGAGTTTCTTCTATATCTGTAGTTTTCTCGCTATCTCTTGAACAAAATTTAAGTCAATAGAGTGAGAGGATTAAGTTATAAAATAAAAACAAAAACAAAATAATAAATAAAAAAAATAAACGAAAACAAAGAATAAACAAAACAAATAACACTCCCCGACAACGGCGCCAAAATTTGGGAGCTGTCGTTTACACTCCTAAATTAACCTCACTTTCACTTTACAAATTTAAACAATTAGCACAGTAGTAAGTAAGGATCGATCCCACAGAGAGTGATTTGTTTTATATTTATCCTATGATTTCTAATAAAAAAAGGGATTGTGAATTAATTAATTAAATTAACAAGAATAAACTAATAAGAATAAACAATGAATAAAAAGCTTCAGTTCTTCAATTCAGTATCACCTTTTTACAATAATAGATTAATCAAGTGTAACATTATTTACCCTTCAATGAAACTAATAGCCCTAGATAACAAAAAGCTCGCTAATTAAACTCCCCTTAGATTGTCACTCAATGAAACAAGCTCTTCATAAGATTCTAACAATTATATAACCTAGAATAAGCTCTCTAGATTTAATATAATAGCAGCATTAAGAACTAGGGAATTAGAGTATTCCAAGCAGCAAACACATAAGCTCGGATTGTTTAACTTATCTTCTGATAATCATAGCAATACTCAAAAGCTTGTCCACAATCAGGTATTACTAATTACTACTTGTGATTAGAAACAATATCAATTACACGTAATATTATTCCTTGATCTAGCATATGATATTCGTTAACCAACTCAATCCTGCAGAAATCAAATCAGTTAAGCCAAATAACATTCAGAAATTAAATCAGATTATCAAGAATGAATTTCATGTGAGAAGGAATAAATAATGAATACTCAATTAATCATTAATTATAAATAAGGTTCAACATCCCTTAGAACTGAATAAAAAGAACTTAGCTCATATCTTCAATCCTCCAATGTTGTAGATGAGAGAATGTAGTAGATGATTGAATGTCTAAAACCATGACTAACATCCTCTATTATAGTGCTAGACAAAGTCCTAAATCCTATAGGAAGTAGAAATCCAAATCCTAAAAGGAATTACAAATCATAACTAGTTTCCATAAAGAAATAGAATCTAATTTGGAAATAAATCTTAGTCTAAAGGAAATCCAAAAGCTAATAGAAATATAAATCCAATTCCATGTAGAAGTCTGCCAAAATCTGCTTTTAGAAACTTTACAAAAATCAAAGATTTTCCAATTTTCCTGCTCAAAATTCGCTGGGGCGAATTTTCATTTCTTGCTGCGACGTCCTTTGGTAAAACAAGCATAACTTTTGATCTGGGAGGAGTTACGGGACCTTCTACCTATCAAAACGAAGATATCGACGAGATCTACAACTTTTATTCTTTACGCTTTAATAGATTATTGCTGGATCAAGGTCGAAATCAGGCTCCAAATGACTGCTATGCAAATTGCAACTTCGAAACTTTGAGGTTCAACTTTCGTCTGGTAAAAAGATCATAACTTTTTCATATAAACTCTGATTGGGACGATTCAAAATGTTTCGAAAAGCTAGAAAAGAGCTCTACAATAAAATCCAAGTCCCAAGCCAAGACCATGCATCCAACTTAATGCTAAAAACCCTGCAATTTTCCCTTTTTCCTCATTTCAGCTCCAATTCTTCCTGAAATCATTAAACACCTTAATAAGCTCATATACACATGAAACATGCAATTAAACTAAATATAAAGGAATTAAAATAAATGAATAATATGCACTTATCAAATTCCCCCACACTTAGCCTTTACGTACATCCCTGTAAACCAAAAGTTTGATTTCCAAAAAAATTCTATTCAACCATCATGTCAAAAGATTTCAAGGTACAAATCATGATTATGAACACTAAATTTGCAAAAAATCTAATCAACGCCTTATCAATCAACTCACAATTACCAACCTTACCATTTCACCAATGAATTTCATTAAATCAAACTATAACCACATAAGTAACTTTCCCAAAATCATCATACTTACTTAACTTAGTTACCATGGAGCAAAAACCGTGCACACTGACTCACAATTAAGAACAAATTTTTCTTGCTTTTTAAGTTTTTTCATAGAACCTTCTTTTTATCACAGATGAATGTATTTTCATGCTTCTTTTTTTCGTATATTTTTTTTTTCTTTTCTTGACATGTGCAATGTCTCCTTTTCTTAGGCTTTTCAGAGTTACCCATTAGCGAACTTTCCACCAACGACTTCCAAACCAGATAATCTTAGGGCGCTAGGTGTAGAGACACCCCTAAGGCTTACTTATTCAAGTAACAAAGGCCACAAAAGTCGACTAGTCAAGCTGCTTTTATCCATCACACTTTTCAGCGTGAATACCGATGCTTCCCGAGGCTTAGATACCCAGTTATTTCGCACAATGGACATTGAAGCAGATTTTCAATTTTCTTTTTTTTTCTTTTTTTTCATTCATCATTATTTCACATGGTTCTGCAACAACATAAGCAAGTTAAACAGTTCTAAGTCGTGAATTAGTGTACATAGACAACTCCACAAATAACTTAGCCAAATAAACATGATTCTCATATTCAAGTACTCATGTATCACAAATTCAATTCAAATCAATTACTATGGATCATGGCTTAGTTGTCATCATTCATTAACAAATTAAGCATCAAACAGATTCTGAATTTTAGCATCAATTTTTAATATTTGACTTTAACC
The DNA here is from genome assembly GCA_020205605.1 of Panax ginseng. NCBI lineage: Eukaryota > Viridiplantae > Streptophyta > Magnoliopsida > Apiales > Araliaceae > Panax > Panax ginseng. Next base: position 25,235,181 of record CM035138.1, read on the forward strand.
TTCGAACACATAGGCAAATAGAACCATGAAACCAAAATTTTCAAAAAGTTTCAAAATCATTAATTTTTTAAATTTCCCATCAAAATCGGATCAATATTCCTACATAAAATAAAAACCTAAATCTTCCCCCCCACACTCAAACCTTACATTGTCCCCAATGTAAGAAAATTATGCATAGAAGAAAATACTACTAGCTAACATGCAATAAAAAAACTAAAAAGTAAAGGGATAGAAAAATCAAATCTGAGATCTTGGTTTGCCTCCCAAGTAAACGCCCTTGTTTATTGTCATTGGCTTGACATCATCCTTCTCATCCTATGTAATTGGACTTGTGTACTTCAAGTGAATCGGTAACAATTTCAATTCTTCATTAGGAGCATCCTTCAGATCCCCGATTTTGCTCCATTCCAATTTCTCAAATCCTTTGTAGATATTTGCTCAAGAGATTCTCGACAAGTAAAGTCAACAACATCAATAAAAAAATATAATTAACATTACCAAGATACCTCTTAACTTTATATATGTCGAACTGGACATTTGCGTCGTCTAATTCCATGTGTAAGGTCCCATGGTGTTTATCATTGTGTGTTGTTGTTGGTACAAGGAAAGTATCATCATCTATGTCCTCCTTATAGAAATCTGCAGGAATTATTAATTCTTCCATCTCTGCCTCTTGTTCATCCTTTTCAGACTTTGAATACCTGATTTCTTCAAATTTAGCAGTAGTCTCGAGCACATCCAAATGGTTTCCACTAGTGAACTCCTTATCATCTTTAAGTTCTTGTTCCCTATTCGCCATTTCTTCAAGGAATTTTTCATTAGACTCTGTATACCACGTTGCATTCTTTCCAACTTTACAATTCCTTGTTAGAACTTGGGGAAAAGGTAGTTGCGGTTCATAAATTGAAAGAGGTGGAAATTTGTGCTTGAGTACATCACTGCTGCCTATTTCACTATTATTGGATTTGTTTTGTATTGACTTTTCTTGCTGTTGATCCTCTGCACCACATCTTAATGTTATGGCACTTACATTTTCAACAGTTTGTGAAAGTGACCTTTCTACTGTGGTTTCAAGTTGACCAACTTAGTCCCTCAGATCTTGAACAGAAGTTCTTGTCTCCTGCTGGAATTGTTGTGTCTGACACATGAACTGTTGTGTTTGGTTCATGAATGCCTTAAACATATCCTCAATAGATGTCCCAGAATTGGCAGGTACTTCTTGATTTTCTGTGTGGTACTGAGGTTGAGCTTGCTGAATACCTTGCGTATTCTTTGCAGCCATTTGTCGAACCAAAGCAGTTAAATCAGAAATCTGCTGCTCTAAGTCTCTCGTGCTTACCCCATTTACCCTTTGTAGTGTGTGATCCATCTTTGTTCCATCTTTCGCCGTGAGTTACCGCTATATGTTTGCAATTAAGTTCCTTGCCGCTTCGAGTCTTGTCTACAAAGTGCTCCTCCACTTGTCGCATTAATCATGCTTCTTTCCATTGTAGTAAAGAACCCCTAGAAGTAATCTTGGATCAAGTAATGTTCATCAATTCCATGAGGTGGACAATTTGGAACACAACTTCTTGAACCTTTCCCAATACTCATAGAGATTCTCTCCATTGAATCGCTCGATTCCACATATCTCCTTTCTTATATCGGTAACTCTTGATGCAGAAAAATACCTCTCCAAAATAACCTTTCAGATATCGGTCCATGATCGTATTGATCCGAAGGTAGATAGTATAACCAATCTTTAGCCAAATCATTAATGAGAATGGAAAAGTCTAAGCTTGATCCGCTCCTCCGCCACTCCTTGTGCTTTCATCGTGGAACACACCACATGGAACTCCTTTAGATGCTTATATGGATTTCACACCGTAAGACCACGTAAAAGTAGGCAAAAGATGAATTAGTCTAGAGTTAAGTTCAAAAGAAACATCTAAAGTAGGATACTCAATACAAAATGATGATTGATCAAGATCGAGAGTATGCGATTCTTTTAAAGTCCTATTTTTGTTTGGCACCACCATCTTTTTCTCTTCAAGTGATGGAACAAGAGTTTCTTCTATATCTGCAGTTTTCTCTATCTCTTGAACAAAATTTAAGTCAATAGAGTGAGAGGATTAAGTTATAAAATAAAAACAAAAACAAAATAATAAATAATAAAACTAAACGAAAACAAAGAATAAACAAAACAAATAACACTTCTAAGAACTGGCGCCAAAATTTGGGAGCTGTTGTTTACACTCCTAAATTAACCTCACTTTCACTTTACAAATTTAAACAATTAGCACAGTAGTAAGTTAAAGGATCGATCCCACAGAGAGTGATTTATTTTATATTTATCCTATGATTTCTAATGAAAAGGGATTTTGAATTAATTAATTAAATTAACAAGAATAAACTAATAAGAATAAACAATGAATAAAAAGCTTGATTCTTGATTCAATTATCACCTTTTTACAATAATAGATTAATCAAGTGTAACATTATTTACCCTTCAATGAAACTAATAACCCTAGATAATAACAAGCTCTGCTACCCGAAACTCCCCTTAGATTGTCACTCAATGAAACAAGCTCTTCACAAGATTCTAACAATTATATAACCTAGAATAAGCTCTCTAGATTTAATATAATAACAACATTAAGAACTAGGGAATTAGACTATTCCAAGCAACAAACACATAAGCTCGGATTGTTTAACTTGTCTTCTGATAATCATAGCAATACTCAAAAGCTTGTCCACAATCAGGTATTACTAATTACTACTTGTGATTAGAAACAATATCAATTACACGTAATATTATTCCTTGATCTAGCATATGATATTCGTTAACCAACTCAATCCTGCAGAAATCAAATCAGTTAAGCCAAATAACATTCAGAAATTAAATCAGATTATCAAGAATGAAATTCATGTGAGAAGGAATAAATAATGAATACTCAATTAATCATTAATTATAAATAAGGTTCAACATCCCTTAGAACTGAATAAAAAGAATTTAGCTCATATCTTCAATCCTCCAATGTTGTAGATGAGAGAATGTAGTAGATGATTGAATGTCTAAAACCCTGACTAGCATCCTCTATTTATAGTGCTAGACAAAGTCATAAATCCTATAAGAAGTAGAAATCCAAATCCTAAAAGGAATTACAAATCATAACTAGTTTCCATAAAGAAATAGAATCTAATTTGGAAATAAATCTTAGTCTAAAGGAAATCCTAAAGCTAATAGAAATATAAATCCAATTCCATGTAGAAGTTTGCCAAAATCTGCTTTTAGAAACTTTACAAAAATCAAAGATTTTCTAATTTTCCTGCTCAAAATTCGCTGGGGCGAATTTTCATTTCTTGCTGCGACGTCCTTTGGTAAAACAAGCATAACTTTTGATCTGGGAGGAGTTACGGGACCTGCTACCTATCAAAACGAAGATATCGACGAGATCTACAACTTTCATTCTTTACACTTTGATAGATTATGGCTGGATCAAGGTCGAAATCAGGCTCCAAGTGACTGCTATGCAAATTGCAACTTCGAAACTTTGAGGTTCAACTTTTGTCTGGTAAAAAGATCATAACTTTTTCATATAAACTCTGATTGGGACTATTCAAAATGTTTCGGAAAGCTAGGAAAGAGCTCTACAATAAAATCCAAGTCCCAAGCTAAGACCATGCATCCAACTTAATGCTAAAAACCCTGCAATTTTCCCTTTTTCCTCATTTCAGCTCCAATTCTTCCTGAAATCATTAAACACCTTAATAAGCTCATATACACATGAAACATGCAATTAAACTAAATATAAAAGAATCAAAATAAATAAATAATATGCACTTATCACCATTGCAATAATCCTTCAAGAAAGAAAGAAAAAAAAATTAACATTTCAGAAAATAATCAACCAACTAACAAGTAACAAACAAACAGAGAAGGATAGAGAATTATAACTATTCAACAACGCTGGATACATGAATGGCCCAGGTGGGCAAGGAGAGGGCATTGGATGGTTCTACCAATTCAATAGTAGAGCCCAATAATGGCAACTCAGAGGCAGTAGCTGGACCCAAAAGGGTTGTTAAGGCAAACCCATTTCCCAAAAATAGAGCTCCAATGGCTTTCTGGTTCTTTTCCGATTTGGGTGCGGCGAGTCGGAGCTATACGAGAATTTGAAGTTGGTAATATTGGGGATGAACGGTTGGTACTGTGGAGAGAGAAAGGAATTGGTGAAGACATTAAGATTGTTGGGATTACCATGTTTGGTTTATACTTTTCTTGAATTCTGAGACGAATTGATGGAGTAATCTGTGAACGGTGATTTTTTCGAAAGCAAAGAAATTTCCTAAAACTAGTAAAAAAATTTAATCCTATCCTATTAGATGGTGGAATGATTTCCTAAAACTAGTAGAAATTTTTAATGTGGCAGTGTAGTGAATCCTAATTCTAAAACCGAAGTGGAGTGTAATTCATTCCTAAAACTAAAGGGATTGGGACTTTTGAATAATTTGGCTGGCAGGATGAGGGTTTACGCGGCTTGCGGGTTAAATTCCGAAATGAAGATGGAATCGAAGTCCTGAGATTTGGAATATATAAGAGGACTGATGAGTGACGTACGTATGGTTTTCACTTTTCCGGGAGGAACAAAACACACACACACTGCGTTCGCTTGTTTAATTTGGAGTTTTGCCATTAATTCGTTGCTGGCACTACTAGTATCATCAGGGGATATATTAAAGAATTAATAAGATGGAGGCTAACAAGAAGAAGTCGCCATTGATGACGCTTAAAGATATGGAAGGAATCCCAGTTAAACCAAGTGCTACTCCCATGGATTTACTTGTAGCCGTAACTTCTGTTGCTGATAAACTATACTATTTCGAAAAGAACTCGTCGACTACCCAACAACAACAACAACTCTCGCCCAAGAATATTTATTATTCCTTGCCCCTCAAGAAATCTCAAGAGGCACCACTTTCAAAATATGACGATGGAGTATTCACATTGTCTGACTCTTTTCCTTGTTCGAGGCGGCGGACAATGAAAAAGAAATTCGATGACGATGACGATGACGATGAAGATGAAGATGAAGATGATGAAAATGTAAAACGGCCAATTAAGAAGAAGAAAAGAGAGATTATTTACTCCAAACCCATTGATCAACACTACTTACCTGCATATTTGAAGACACTAATTGTCGACACTAAAAAGGGTACTGATTTGAAGCTAGTGATTCAAAAGAAACTAACCGAGAGCGACGCCAGAAAAGGGCAGAACAGATTCTTGATGCCACTAAACCAAATTCAAAACAAATTCCTCTTGGATCATGAAGAAGAATCCCTCAAAGAGTGCGGCGAAAAGGGGGACAAGAGTGCTATGGTGGTTAAAATCACTGAACCCAATAATACTTTGAAAGAAACAAGTATAAACTTGAAGAGATGGGAGATGAAGAAATCAAATGGAGCAAGTGCTACTTCAGTCTATGTGTTGAACAAAACCTGGTACTCTATTTTGTTGAATAATGAGCTTGGACCAGATATGACGGTACAATTGTGGGCGTTTCGAGTAGATGGACAATTGAATTTTGCTTTGGTTAATGTTTCATGATAGAAAGTACGTAGTAGGAGCACTAGTTCTGTTAGTTTTGCTTTGGTTCTGTTAGTATTTTGTTAGTTTTGTTAGTTTTCAGGAGTAGTAGGAGTAGTAGTTCTGTTAGTTTTGTTAGTTTTCAGGAGTACTAGTTCTATTAGTTTTGTTAGTTTTCAGGAGTATAAGTAGTTCTCTTTGTTTCAATTGATTAATTAATTGTTCAGGAAGTAGTTTTGTTTTGGTTTTGTTAATTATTGTTTGTTGATTGTTAGTTCTGTTAGTTTTTTCTTAATAATTGATTAATTAGGAGTTTTTTTTTCTTCGTATAGTGATTTTGTTTTTAATTTTTGTTTGTCGTTTGTAAATTTCAATGGTTCAAATTCTAACAAAACACATGGACTAATGCTATGGACGGAATCCACTACAAATCCTTGAATGTAGCAGACTCATAAAACCCAGCAGTCTATTACTAACATAACACAAATTAGATGATTAGTACACCTTAGCATGGCCCAAAATGAATAATCTGAACAAAGGAAAACTACATATGAGCTTTAGACATCCTCAAATGTGACCGACTGCTCCAAATTGTTGAAAGGATCATTGACTCAAAAGTCAAAATTGAAGAAGATCTGTTAAAAGTGACGTTAAAACAAGGAAAGAGATATTTCTACATGATCCCATTCACATAAATAGTGAGTGAGTCTCACCTCCATCTCCATGCGAGAGAATCTATTATTATGGAAATATCAGTTTCCAAGAGTGTCAAGAGCCATAACATGGCTTGGACATGAACCATATTAACAAGGATTAAGACAGCCGGTGGCCCATTAACATCATGGTTGGTTGGTTGAATGCTGGTCCTCTTCCACCAGTACTAGTTTCAAAATCATGGAATTGTGCAAAATATTATGATGGTTGAGATATGTTTAGGCGTGCAACTAGTGAAAATAACTTTCGGAAACTGTTAAATTCACAACATAAAATGTTATTTTCACAACAAAAGTATCGCTATAGATCCTATAGCGACGGTTTTTATCGTCACTATACATCTACAACGACACTTTTGTTGTGGAAATAACAAAAAATGTTGTGAATTTAACAATTCTCTAACTTTTTATAGATATGAAAGTGATATTTTTTAACATCCAAAAAGAATGAAATTTAAACCGTATAATATATGAATGAATTTTCACTACTTTAATTATGTTGTCCAACCTCCTAAATCATATGAAAATTTAAGAGTTCGGTTTCTAATTTCTTACTAAACAATAAACATGATAGTACATAAACAATAATAGTACTACTTTTTCTTAATGAGAAAGAGGGATTAATATTTGGCAGTGTCTAAAAATTAGGGATGACAATTTGTTCAGTGATCGCCACGCTTTATTATGAATGAGGACGGTGATATTGACTCTGACCGGAGATGGAGAATCACCGAATGTCATTATGAAGATGAAGAGTAGGGGTGAGTATTTAGTTATAACTGAACCGATTTGTCTATTTGATTATAACTGAATATATCGAATTTTATACAATTTCACTATCCAAACAAGTATCTAAAATATGTACTAACCAAATAATAGAAACCCAAATAACCCAATTATACTATTCGGTTATTCGGTATATAACCGAAATATACATGAATCTATTTTTACCAAACAAAAAAATTTATTTTCAATTTCACATTAGAGTTATTCAAACAATATTTAACCATAATCCACAACCATAATAATTCATAAACTAGTTTAATAATTTCAAATTAACAATACATAAGTACATCATATACATGACAGTGTCTATGAAAGTCTAATTAAAAATGATATTTTATTTTATTTTTAAAAAATTAATTCGGTTAATCAGTTACCCGAATAGTCTAATTTTTATATCTGAAAGCGAAACCGAAATATAAAACAGTTATAACAGAATATACCCAAATAACCAAAATATTTCGATTAAATTTTTTTGGTTCAATTCGGTTATTCGATTTTATTCGTTTTTTGCTCAACCCTAATGGAAAGGGGATAATATTTACTTTCTATGCCCCAATTCACGCCATGTGCCTGCCCCCAAATAGTTATATATTAATTAAATTAATATTCTAACTATTATACATTACATAATTAAAATATATGGCATTGTTTATGTGTATCTATTATTATTATTATTATTATTATTATTATTATTATTATTATTATTATTGTTATTTGATTTTTTTTCTTAATTTTATCATGCATGCACTAAAATATGATTAATTTTCATGTACGTAATATTGTAAATATAACTTAAATTGATTTTTTTATATAGAACAAAATCACAAAATATGAATCCTCGAAGTGATATAAATTTTCCGTACGATAGAAATGGTTATTAAAATTTAATTCCCGTGAAAAATGGGGCATGTATGAGGAATTTTTATAAGACAGAGAATGGGGGTGGGATGTGTAATCCCCGTCCTCGCCCCGCCCCGCCCCATCCCATCCCATCCCATCTCTACTAAAAATTAAATAATAAACATGAAACGAAATTGATATTTCCACAAGAAAAAATGATACTTTCACATTCCACAAGGTCGCTCTCACATGAATAATAATTAGGTCTCACACTCATATAAGAGATATCTTATAGAAATATCAAAATTTACTTGTAGAAATATCAATTTCGAACATGAAATCTTCCCTCTTTAACTAATTTATTTTTGAGTAAAATACAACTTGCATCCCAAAGTTTGTGGGGTTGTTAAAGTTTGCACCATAATATTTAAAACATACTTAAGTGCATTCCAAATTTCTTTTTCGGTAAACAAAATGCACTCTTTAAGGCATTAATCGATTACAGCACACGCCAAGGTCCTTTCAGCTAAACAAAATACACACCAAGGTTCTTTCCACTAAACAAAATGCACCCCAACTTTTGACCAATTAAAGCCTAAAGGTGCATTTTATTTTAGCGAAAATAACCTTGTGTTACATTTAGATAGTGTTAGGATATACCACACTCAGACTTCGGCTATAAGTTTAATGTCGAATATTCAAATACTTCGGACACATACCATCTGCTATAACCAAAGACCACAACCCAAATGGCCGACCAAAGTTTGTCACACATTAAATGCACAGTTGGAACATAGAGCCTTTCACCTGTCATGTCAAAACCAGGTGATAGTTATCTCAACAATCACCCCTCACCAACCAGCACGTGGCACAGCGCACATAACAACGTCAGACATCCTTAGGCGCTAAAGAACCTTAGCCGTCAACCTTTGGCACCAATCACTTCATATATAAACTTCTCATGTACAAGGTAAAAAGTTAAGTCATTATTCATCATTCTCTGAGCTCTAAGGACCTCTATTGTTAACCTATTTCTCACAAAGACCTGATACTTACTCTTACGCCGAAAAGCACCCCCTAACGCCAACACCGAGTCACCGTTTTATTTTCTTTGCACATGTTCGAAGCCAACTGGACAAAGAAAAACGTTTAACATCAGCGCTCGAAAGAGTGCCTTCTACAGCTAACCCAACCTCCATCTCCATCTTGAAAACCTCGTGTTGCAGCACCATTCAAAATTCTAGCCATCGAGAACGCATATAACCTACATACCAACCTCCCAAATGGCTAACAAAGGCCAACCCAAAAGTATAAATCCCTCCCCACAAAAACTAAATCTCGTAACCCCGACCCTCCAAAATAAAGGGTCGACAAAGCCATACAAGACTGGCCCCCAAACCGAAATAGAGCGACAAGTTAACCCCCAAAAACGGCCAGATCCGAGGGAGATTATATCCAGATCTTCCCACTCTCACACCACCAGGTCTGACGAGAGGCGGCACCTCAATTAAATCAGGAACATGAAGGCCTTATTCGAGACCCTACGACAACAACAGGACTACACAACCAAAAAGGACAAGATCATCGCCCAAGGGCTCGCTGACGTTTATCAACGAGGCTTTGACCCTTCAATATGACGCCGTGAAAAAGAAAAGTGGGGGCTAGCATCCCAAAGTAAAAGGCGACAGGTCGAAAAGACAAACCGAAAAGAGTTGTCTCACCACGACCCTGAAGCCTCGCACCACCATAACTTACACCTTGTTAACGCCAAGATCTTTCTCCACGTCCCAATCACATAAGACGTCACGATCCCGCGCGATAAAGAAACACAAATAACATCAGAAAGCTTGCGGCGGTTGGTCGGGGATAGGCTCAAAGCGTGAGAATTAAATGCGTGTTCATGAGGTTAATGATGGAGGAATATATTTACAGTGTATTGAGAGAATTAAAATCTCGATCGTGTGTATGGGAGAATATGAGTAATCAATATATGGAGAAACATACCTCCATACGATGGTTTCGCTTCTTTAGTTATATTACCTTTGCTTGGATTCTTTGTCGCCACCCACTACTACACCGACACCCTCTCGATCGATCTACCTGCCGACTATATCGAGTTTATCTATCGCTTTTAATCGCTTTTTTCTCCAAGTCGTGGGGTTATGATCCCATCCACATTAATGCGTGGCGGGATCGTCAATTAATAAATGCTTTTTCATCATCACAAGTCAAAGTAATGAGATATTAAAATATCTAATGGATCGATCGATCAGATTGGGTGGCCCGTCCAATGAGGATTAAATAAAGTTGATGACAATAAATGAACCAAAGAAAGTCATGGTTTTTAATAATAAAAGTTTCAAATGATTATATCGATAACGCCCAATTTATTTGCTCGGCGATAGGAAAAATCGCACACCCAACACACCTCTATGCCTCCGCTAGGCGGAAAGAACCTATCATCGACTTACATTCTGAAACATCTTCTGCCAACCCCAGACCATCTCGCTCTCACCAGTCCAACCTGAGCCAAAACCGTTTGCAGAGCTCTAGATCTGACCTCCGAGAAAAGATTGCAGACTAAACCCCTAACAAAGAACTTATCAGGATGTCTCCCATAACCACCAAACTGGAAATTAGCGCAACCAACCCCAACCTCAAAATACTAACACTAGAATACTTTGACGAGACTGGTGACCCACATGACCACATGAACTACTATGAACACCTTATGGAGGTCCACGGCTACCCCGAACCAATTAAGTGTAGACTCTTCGTCTCCACCTTGAAGAAAAACACCAGAACATAGTACCCGCCCCTACCACCCTAATCCATCAAATTATGGGTCAAACTCAAAGAAGGTTTCACTTGCCGATTCCAATACAACTGTGAAGTCAGCAAAACCATGACCTCACTCATGCAAATCTACCAAAGCTCCGACGAATTACTTCGAGATTACCTGAAGCGTTTTCATGACTCGGTCTTTCTTGTGAAGAAGCTCAACTTGGCACAAGCCATAGCCCACTTGGTACAAGGCCTCAACCTCCGGACCTCCAAAGTCCTCATCAAATACATCATCGCTAAAGAACCCACCAAACTCAGTGACATCTACAAATCCATGAAACAACACATAACCATAGATGAAGCCTTCTGAGCACTAAACCCTCACCATAACAACCGCAAAAATAAACTGTTAGGTTTGTAATATTAATGAACGCAATCAATCAGCATAAAATAAAAGCGAAACGATGTAAAATCAGAGTTTAAAATTTTACAAACCATATACCGGATCATCCTTTATGCACAATTATTAATTAAACGAAAAGATAAAGAACAAGAATCATACCCTTGAAGATTCGAGCTTCCTCAGGTACAACAAGTTCACCTCCAAATCTTTTTCGCGTTCAACTTGAATTCACCGGGTTTGGTTCCTTCCTTTGATCAACGTTAGCCACCCAAGTGTTTGGCCTCTAGAGGTGATCCACCAAGGAAGAAAAAAGATTCAAGAAGATGGGTATTTGACAAAACTCTAATTTTTTTATCTCTCATAGAAAAAGAGCTTACTTTTCAACAATTGAAATCATGTCTGTTGTTAAAAAATCAACAACAACTCTATCACCCATATTAAGACTCCTCTTATTTATAGATGTGGGCAACCCCCATTAAGGAATTGAGTTTTATTTTAATTAATTAAACTCCTTTAATTAATTAGGCTCTCAATCTTATTAAGAATAATTAATTAAACTCTTTTAATTAATTAGTCTCCTAATCTTATTAGGATATTTGAGAGTACTTTTATTAATTAATTCTCAAACTCCTTTAGGAATTAAATAATAATAATAGTAATAATAATAATAAGACTCATCTTATTAATTTATATTTAATATTTCTAAAATATTAAATAATAAATATTAAACTATTTAATTTATTCTATCACCATAGATTAAATTAAATATACTTAATTTATTATTACAATTATGCTATTAACTTCTTAAATAATTATTCTTCCTTTTATGGTGTGACCCTTTAGGTTCTCCATATTAAACCGGTTGTGAATAAATCAATTAGAACAATTCTAATCTTATGTAAATAAATAAATTACACAATTAATTTATTTAAATAAATAATATTTATTCTACACAGGGATAAGCCTCCCTAGTGATCAACGACTTTCCACATAATATAAATTTTAACATTAATCATAAAAGAACCTTTGAGTAAATAGTTACTGTACAATTCAATCCTTCCATCATACAATGTCCCAATTAAATATAAGACATGGAATTACTGTCAAGTCTTATTTTATTTAATTATATGTATTTCGACTCTTAAATGCACACCTCCAAATAATGCAAATTAGAAACTCCTTTCTAATTTTATTATGCCTTCGCCAAGGACTACTGGATTGTCATTTATCGAATCACATAGGACATTTCTCTTCTTTTACTAGAAGTGATAGATTCTTTATTGATAACGCATTATCTCCATATACAACTTATTATACCCAAACATACACTTTGATATATCCTAAGGGTCTTAAGGAATAAGTCAAAGTATAACTCATCATACACAAGAATCTTATGATGATCTCAAGTCCAAGGATCAACATCTCTACTATCACTACTGAAATTCCTATTGACAGCAAGTAAAACTCCATTAGGTATTTCTTAGCGAGCCAACGTTCGATGAACTAATTCTCTAATAAGCACCTACATACTTGCTTGCTTTTGTCTCCACACAAATGATCGTGAGATCAATCATCCTTATCCAATGAGCAAGAAGAACGTATGCATCTCAATCTATCCGGATTCACTAATCCCCAATTTAGTAATCCAACGATTGGGAACTATTTTAGTTTTAAGCTTTTTAAGAATTTAGATCTCATTAGAATGATCATCATCATTATTCTAAAAGTATTGCTTAAAACTATGGGTTTATCACATATTATAAAAGCATCATGTAGATAATTAAAAGCCTTTAATAAATTAATACTTTTTATTAATAAATGAATAAGATTGTTACAAAGTCTATGCTTTATCATCTTACATGATTGACTTGTGTGCATACTACTTTCAATCTCCCACTTGCACTAAAGTCAATCGTCATGGTATCTCATACTCTTCTTCTCTAAGTGACGATTATCCTGCTGTTGGATAAGCTTCAGTAAATGGATATGTAATGTTGTTCTTGAGAGTCCACTATCTCTATAATGATTTTTCATCTTTCAATGATTCCCATAATCAAATAAAAGTGCCACAACACATGTTTAGATCCAAGATGAGACTTAGGAACTATTCCTAGTTCTGTAATGAACTTTTCATCCAAACAATCAACTTGTAGCTTCATTTATAGCTATATACTTTGTCTTTATCACTAAAATAATAACTCTTTGCTGTTTGGAACTTTTCCAATTTCACTGCACCACCGTTCAAGGTAACACTTTACCTTAAAGTAGATTTTCTATTGTCTTGGTATGTCTGAAAAACTTGAGTCTGTTAAGCCTTGTAGTTTTAATTCAGACCCACCATAAATCTGATCACATCCTTAGCGCCGGTTAAGTACTTTAAGATGTTTTTCACTGTCCTACAGTGATCTTCTCCAGAATATGACATATCAATATTAGGACTCGTACATTTTATTGCATACATGATAGTTACTCTGCGATCTCTCTTTTATGAGTCTATGAGGACTATTAAGAGAGATACACTCCAAGGCTCATCAACATGAGACATCTTTTAGAGTTTGTCATGCTAAACGACTTTAGCATCAAATGAATATTTTTTCCTTAGGTTAAGTCGAGCATCCTATTGAATCTATCTATATAGATTTTATCCCTAATTAAGATACTCTTCCCAAATCATTCATGGAGGAATGTTTAGAAAACTTTATTTTTTACTGATTGTAGTATTAGTATGTCATTCTTTATCCATAGTATATCAACATATAATATTAGGAATGTCACAGCGCTCCCACTGACCCTTTTGTACACACTAGGTACATTCTTGTTTTTGATAAAATCAAACTCTTTTGATTGTCTTATCAAAATGAATGTTCCATATTTGAGAAGCTTGCTTCAATCCATTTCTCTGAGTGTCTTCAACTCTTACCTCATCGTATGTAACTGGATCATCATCTTCCATGATGTGTACCTCATCATCATCATCTATGATGAATCCATACCTCCTAGGTATCTTCGGTAATATTCCAGATTTACGATTCGGTTGTGGTACAATAGGTCTATCTACAAGTTCCTCTTATTTGACTTATAGTGTTTTGTGGTTCTTGAACTCTTCAAGATTCTATTATCCTCCCACTAGCCCCTTCAATGATAAACATCTTTATCTTAGAAGGTAGCGTGTTTCGCAACAAACACCTTTCGCTAAGTAGGATTATAGAACATATACCCTAAACTTACTTTAGGATGTCCCACAAATCTGTACTTGTCAAATTTTGTCCCAAGCTTATCCTTTTTAAAACCTTTTCACATAAGTTGGACAACCCTTATCTTAACATACTTAAGATTAGCAATCCTCCCTGTCCATAACTTTTATGGAGTCTTGGGGCTGGATTTTGAGGTTACCTTTTTCGTAGATATGCAGCTATTTCTAGGACATTTTCCCAGAAGGATACTGGAATATCGGTAAAATCATTATGGACCACATCATGTCCAATAAGGTACGATTTTTCCTTTCAAATACATCAATTAATTATTGTGTATCAAGAGGCGTCCATTGTGAGAAAACCATTTGAGATGATCTAGAAACTTATTGCACAAGTATTTATTCCTTGATCTAATCAAAGAATCTTAATACTTTGCCAATTTGTTTCACTTCTGAATTCTTTGAACCTTTCAAATAATTCACACTTGTATTTCATCAAATTCAAATATTCAACTCTTTAAATGATCATCTCCTTTTCTTATATTAATTTGTTCAATATGTAAAATAATTTTTCATGTAAGTCAAGTACACAAAATCCATAAAGTAATATTCCAGTTCTATAAAAATATTATTATTATAAATAGAACAACAATTGTTCTTAAATATAGTACCAAAGATTTCATTGTCCAACAATAAAATGGAAATAATGTTTCCAACGAGAACTGGAATACAATAACAACTTATTGACTTAATAGATTTGTCCGTAGGCAATGCTAAACTATAAGTTTCTATGGCTAATGCAGCAACCTTTGCTTCATTTTCCACACATAGGATTACTTATCTTTGTTTAGCTTTCTACTTCTGGTTGGTCCCTTCATAAATCTATATTTATGATAACCAAAGTCGGTATCCAATACCCAAGTAGAACCTTGACATAAAGAAAAATTTATTTTAAATCATGAACAAATTTGTATTTGAAACCGAAACTTCACTAAGCTTCTTTGGTTAGCTTCTGCAAGATAGTTCTCGCAGTTTCTTTTCAGTGTCCAGGCTTGTTGCAGTGGAAACAAACTCATTTGCTATCCGTATCAGTTTTGTTCTTATTATCCTTTGTTTTGCCTTTTCTATTTACCTTCTTAGAATCGTTCTTCTTTTTAGAAAATCCCTTGACCCCTACCAGTAAGACTTGGTCTTTCTTGGTTGGTAATTAACTCTAAACATTTTTCAACATGTTAAGCAAATCAGCGAAGCTGATATCTAGCTTGTTCATATGAAAAATTCACAACAATTGTGAAAGGAGTCCAGGAGTGAGTGCAAGATCAAATCTTGGCTCAACTATCCACACATGACAAAACCCGTTGTCCTAATTTATCAATCAAATTGATTATGTGAAGGACTTTTATCTGTACTGTAGTGTCATCGGTCATTCTAGATCGGAAGAGCTCCTTAGATATCTTATATCTATTAGTCCTACTTTCCTCACCATCAACTACTTGACGTGCAGGAGTATAGTAGGAGCATCCATAGTTTCACGTCGACTGAAAGTTTGGTTACTCATGGATACGAGCATGATGCATTAAGCCAACTGTGCATCATCTTGCCACTTTTTAAAAGTAGCAATCTCTTCCTCAGAGTCATTGTCTGCAACCATTGCAGGGATAGGCGTATTAAGGACATAAGATAGTTTTTCAGCTATGAGAATTATTCTCAATTTCCTTAACCAATCCGTTTAATTCGGTCCGGTTAATTTAGCATCTAATATGCTACGCAGTTATAGTAATTTAGACATTGTAAAATTCTGTAAATGAATTTGTAATTAACAACATTTTAGTATACATTCTTTTATTAATTACCAAAATAAATTAGGTCTTGTTTTAAATTGGTATCTCCTACTATTTTTTTTCAAACTATATTACCCTCACTTATATAGTTCGGCAAAATCTAATTAAAGATTTGCTAGTGAGAATAAAGATCTCATTTCAAATGTATATAGCCTTGTGGTGACACAACAAACTATATATAAATAAATAGGTAGACAACTCTTGTCAATTACATCAACTATGCAACTCCTTGTATTTTACCTCTTAGATTATTTTGATCAAGTGGTGGCACATCCAAATCAAAATTATTCAAGTTAAGTCCAACCTAGCACTCCATATATTCAAAAAAAAAATTATTGTCTTTGTGGTGACACAACAAAATAACATTGTTCAATTTTCTTTATAAGAATCAAATGTGATAAAATTAACATCTCAAAGAATTAAGATAAGCCTTGTGGTGACACAACAAACTTATAATAATTAATTGATACTCTATTATTTTTATCATGCTAGAAGGCAACGTTTGATATTCCAAATATCTTTGAACGCTTAGGACTTAATATAAAAAAATTTGAGGGGTTTGTTATTAATTTATCTCATCTTGTTTAGCGCGCATGCACATATATATATAAAATACGCGTCATATTAATTACTATCTCCGTTCCTAAAAGATTGCCGTTTAAGGTTTTGGCACATGGATTAAGAAAGTATCATTTACCAAGAAAAATTTGTTTGAAATTCCATCACTACCCCTTTATAGGAAGTTGAAAACTATTAATACAAGAGAGAGAATTTCTTGGGATAATGAGAGAAGGTAGGGGTAATATAGGAAAGTAAATATTTTATTCTCCTCGAAAGTTGTAAACGACAAACTTTTTGGAACAAATTTTTTCTTCTAAAACGACAATCTTTTAGGAACGGAGGGAGTAACATGCAAAACATGTTTGCATAATATAATATATATATATATATATATATATATATAAATAGTATAAGCATGCACATATAGAATACTATATTCTACCCGGATTGATTATGAACTTTATTCTAGTTTGGTTCACTAGAGCCACCAAGTGAACCAAAAGGTCAAACCTAGGGGTGCAAGAATTAATATTTAAATATAACTATTACATTTAAACTCTGCTCAATTTATAAGCGGGTCTTCGCTGACTTCTTGCTCTTTGATCTCCAATTCTTCTAAATTAATTCTAACTATTCCTATTACAAAACTATTTAAAATAAATAGAAACATTGATCAGCAGTCAAGGGGAAGTACATAGGAGGGAGTTAAAATTTACATTAAGAAAAATTTAGAGAAGGCAGTGCTTGAGACCCCATTTAATAAAACTCATACATTCATGCATCCAACTAAAATAAAATCCAATCACATTGGTCAATAGTCCATAATCAATCCCATTTATTAACATACACATCACCATATGCATCAATAAATAACATTCATCTCATGAATAATAAACATTCAATATATATATTGATATCATTTAATGGGCAAATTTTGTTAGTATAAAATCTAATTTTGAATCAAAATAAATTTCTTTATTTTAATCCAAATATAAATCAAGATAAACCTCTTTTATTTTAATTTGTCCTATTTTGAATAAAATAAACTATTTTATTTTAATCAAAATCTTTAATTAAAATAAACTCATTTATTTTAATTAATTATGGAATCTAATTCCAAGTAAAAAAAACTTCTTATTAAAGGAAACACAGATTCTCTTTCCTATTCACAAATAACTCTTTTATTTTGAATAATATGAAATCTTATTCCATATCTAAATAAACTCATTTATTTAAGAAAACATGGATTCACTTTCATATTCACAAATAAACTCTTTTATTTTGAATAATATGAAATCTTATTTCATATCTAAATAAACTCCTTTATTTAAGGAAACATGGAATCCAATTTCAACTCCAATTAGTTATCATGGAATCCAATTCCAACTCTAATTAGTTAGCATGAAATTCAATTTTAAAATTAAAATAAACTTTTATTTTAAGATTAAAATAAAATTTTTATTTTAATTATAAAATAATTAAGAATAATATATATATATATATATATATATATATTATAATAATAATCACGTGAATCAATTTGGATCATGTTAAGAAAGAGTAATGCTACACGGACATGTATATTGGACAGGTAATGTTACACGGACATGTATATTGTCCAATATTCATGTCCAATAAAAATGTCTGCCAAGACTTATTGGTTAAGAAATTATCCTGAAAGTGATTCAATATATTATGATACCAATATATGGCACGTGAATCAAAGTAATCATACAAATATATATAATATATAATATATACTAACCATGCAATGATTACTGAAGTTTTATTCTTGCTGGCAACAATATATATATATATATATATATTACTACCTCCGTTCCTAAAAGATTGTCGTTTAAGGTTTTGGCACATAGATTAAGAAAGTATCATTTACCAAGTAAAATTTATTTGAAATTCCATCACTACCCCTTTATGGGAAGTTGAAAACTATTAATACAAGGGAGAGACTTTCTTAGGACAATGAGAGAAGGTATAGGTGTTATAGGAAAGTAAATAATTTATTCTCCTCGAAAGTTGTAAACAACAAACTTTTTAGAACAAATTTTTTCTTCTAAAACGACAATCTTTTAGGAACGGAGGGAGTACCATATATAATATATCAAAGTAACATGACGTGTGAGTTAACAATCATCATTCACGCGGAAAAAGGACAGCGCAAAAGTGAAAAACCGTTCGCCTATAACAGTTTTGCGGAAATAGTTTGTTTTTTTTTCAAAAAACAAAATTTATACCAACAGTTTATGCCCAATTAAATTGTTCTAAACAAATATCAATATACATATCAAATTAAAACAATTAATAATTCGCATAAATGTTTGGCTTTGATACCACTGTTAGGTTTGTAATATTAATGAACGCAATCAAATTGCACAAAATAAGCGGAAACGTGTAAAAATCAGAGTTTAAAATTTTACAAACCATATACCCGAATCATCCTTTATGCACAATTATTAATTAAACGAAAAGATAAAGAACAAGAATCATACCCTTGAACAATTATTAATTGGCTTGTATGCATACTACTTTCATAAACGACTAAAGGATAAAAGATCCATTGACAACAAAAGAAAGTTCAAAGGAAAGCAACATGATTCCACTACCTACACCCCCACTGAACTCGAATCGCACGAAGATCCTCCACGAGATCAAAAATAAGCCATTCTTTGAGAAGCCACCAAAGATGTTCCCCGAAACCAAAAGAAGGACTGACAAATACTGCCTCTACCACGAAAATAACGACCACGACAACGAAGAATGCAGACAACTAAAAGTCTTCCTGGAAAAACACGTCAAAAAGGCAATCTTGAGAAATTCCTTATTTGAAACGACTTTTCAATCTTACCCAACCACACCAACCTGAGTAAAATGGTAGTCAGTGTTGTCATCAGTGGATCCAACTCAATTGAAAAGGCACATGAGAAAAAATAGTACCATTCCATCTTCTACATATAATCTCTAAAACTAAAGAGGCAGAAAGTGAGCCCCAATAACATCATCACCTTTTTCGACGAAGACTACTACCAAACCATAACCTCTAGCGACGATGCTCTTGTCGTCACTTTAGACATCGCAAATCAAGATGTCTAAAGAATCCTAATTGACAATGGGAGCTCCATAGGCATCCTAACAACCATGCAATACAAAGAATGTTGACAGGTGATAAAACCATGAAACTATACAAGGATCCGCCTTTGTACGGCTTCAGCAACAATCTAATTCTCATCAAAGGCACCATCACACTACCTATCATCTTCAACATAACACCTTACCAAAACGCCTTCATGGTGAAATTTTAAGTGGTCGACAACCACTCGTCCTATGAAACCATCATGGGTCGTACCACCTTATAAAGCCTAAAAGTCGTTACTTCCATACCACACATAAAAATGAAATTCCCCACACCTGGCGAAGTCTACGGTGACTAGCACATGTTCTGCAAGTGCTATAACCATACACTCTCCCTGGAAAAAACATAACCCACCCCAATCTCTGAAAAAGAACTAGCCAAAACCTCCAGCGAAACCCTTTGCATCCAAATAGAATCCTTCGAAGAAGGGCAAACACACCCAAAAGCATGACCGGTAAGAGACCGAGCAAATAGAAATAATCCCAAGTGACCCTGAGAAAACTACCAAGATCGGGATGGGACTCACATGCATACTACGACAGAATATCATCACCATCCTCAAAGAATATGTCGATATATTCGTTTGGTCCCCTGAAGACATGCCAGGGGTTAAAGAACGTAGACCCCAAGAAGAAACTTGTAAAGTAGAAACGCAAAATTCATACCGGAGAAACTACTAGCCATCAATCAAGAAATAGACAAACTTCTCAAAGCAAACTTTATTTTCGAAATTGAGTACCCGGAGTGGTTGGGCAATGTCTTCATGGTAAAAAAACCCAATGAGAAATGACATATATGCATAGATTATATCGATCTCAGCAAAGTATGCCCAAAAGATCATTACCCTCTACCTAGCATAGACCAACTAATCGATGTTACTTCTCTATGGATATACCACACTCAAACATTGGCTATAAGTCTAATGCCGAAGATTTAAATATTTCAGACACATACCATCGACTATAACATAAAACTATAACCTAAATGCTCGACCAAATTAAAGTATGTCATGCATTAAATGCACAACAGGAGAATAAAGCCTTGCGCCTGTCACGTCAAAACCTGGTTATAGCTATCAAATCAATAACCCCTCACCAACAAGCACATGGCACATCGTACAGATCGGATATCCTTATCCGCCAACTAACCTTAGGCGTCAACCTTTGACCCCAATCCCTCCATATATAAACTTCTCTTGCATCATGTAAAAAGATAAGTCACTATTCATCTCTCTCAGCTCTAAGGACCTCCTCAATTGTTAATATTTACACTTTTAAAAATTTTATTTTAATCTTTATTGACTAAAAAACAAATTGCACCCCAAAGTACTTTATACCAGTGTTGATTTTTGCACTCAAAACTAAAAAAAGTGTCTAAGTACACCCCAAACTTCAATTTACTTAACAAAAGGCACACTTTTTTTACTTAACCGGTCAAAACTGACCGGCTAAGGCTGCAATATTTATAACATAGGAGTAAACTTGGTACTTCTCCATTTCCAACCTCAGACTTTCCTCTCTACACCACACAAACTCCTCAGTAGTTTCTCTCTCCTCTTCACTGTCGAAATCCACAAACACGTACGCTCTCTCCGAATACCTCGACATGATGGCCTTCTTTTCCGGTGATAGTTGAAAGATTTTGTAACCAAAATTCAGGACCGATCGGATAATATCGCTCGGAATTCTATGGGTAAGGATCTCAAAGCAACCGATTTGGCCAATTGACTCACTTTTAGCTGAGTTTAAGGATTGGAAGTCGACTATCGGAGGGTTTTGAATGGTTTTCTGGCGTGGAAAGACCCGATCTGGGAGGACTAGGTCGGGTACGCGAAGAGAGTATTCTAGGAATTGAGAAAGAACGTCATCATTTGCGATGGTCGATCGACGTCTAACGGCAACGGGTGAAGGCGGTGGGGTGGCGGTGGAGCTGAGCTCGAGGCTACGATCGAGTACGGGGCGACGGTTGTTGTGTCTGTTTTGCAGTAATTGTAGTATCAGTGCGTCGTTTGCTTCCTTGAACTTATTCTTCTGGTTTGATTTGGTTGCTTATAAGAAATTTCTTTGTTTACTTCTGAGTTCTGCCTTGTTTGGTCCCACTTCCCGATCATCGTTTGAATCTGATGAAGAGATTAGCGCATTATTTTCCTCCATTAACTTAACTGTGCATGTAGTGCAACAAAGCATTCTCTGGTCTTTTCATGTTGTCTGCCAATCTCCCTCTGCTGTTAATGTAAAAGTAAAATTAAATTAGGCAGGAAGATTTTCTTTTTATTAGTTATATTTGAATTCATTTCCTTTTTGCCACTGCTTCTCCATGCTACCAGTTGGATTGAATTGAATAAATGTTTACTTTTGGAATTAATTGGATAAATGTTTACTTTTGGTTGTTCAATTACCTTCACAGATCGCAGTTGTACAAGTTTTGATACAATTGTGTGAGCTTGATAACCAGAATGTTCGGGAAAATGTTGTTAAGTTGCTTGCCTAACAGAAGATGGCGATGAAGCCAACATCGTATATCATGTTAGTCATAAGTCAATTGAGACCTTATTCAGAATCAATTGATCGAGAATGTTGTAGCAGCCATATGCCGTTTTATTACTCTAATAAACATGCACTCACAGAAAAAAGTAACTGAAATTGGCATTATTCCGGTGCTGGTACAGTTACTAGAGCAAGGAACTAGCTTGACAAAAACACGAGTGGCCAAAACATTAAGTCAATCTTGAATGGCTTACATAAAGATAGCCTGGCAATCTGATGAAATTTCTGCGAAAGTAGTCCAAGCAGTTTTTAGTCTCTTATTTGGATGGCTTATAGCAATACGTGTAAAGCTGTAGCAGAGCAAGGTCAGTCGGAACTTTCTTGTAGGCTTTTGACACTAGCAGTGTTAAAAATGAGCAATTGTGCATTAAGGTGGGTTGACTGGCCCGAGCAAAATCATCTGTTTAATTAAAATACAGTCACTTCTTATAGTTACACTTTATATTTATATCATAAGACTGTTGTCTTGTATGTTGGAAAAGCCTAATTTATTGCATCAATATTGTTGGGTCATAATACTTTAGACATGATGGGTAGGTCTTGAAAGTAGTGGGCCGGTTCATTGGGCCGACTCAGTGGGTGGATAATATCTTTATTTGGGGCCTGTTGAGTATTGGTCCGAGACAGTGGGCCGAACCATTGGATGAGGATAGTTCCACTTGGGCTTTGACCGGTGATGATTATGGGGATAAACTTTGACTGTCATCTCTGTATTATATTTAATGAGGATTGGACAGGGCTTAGTCGGCTAAAGGTTGTGGGCTAGGGGAAGTCGGTTGCATACAAATCAGGTTTTGAATATATGAGGCAAGGATCACACACAACATAAAGGTAACGAATTCATTTCCTCTCTCAAGACTCTAGATATTTTATCCTCCATTGTTAACCTTGTGATCGCTCTGTCTTCGACTCTCACACCCGGAGCTATCCCGACAATTGGCCAAGTCGAGCTTTTGGTGTTGTCGTGTTTATTGTCATGAGATTTGGACAAGCTTTTACGTGATTGGAGTTAAGTGGAAAGATCTTGGCGTTAATATTGACGCTAGAAGGAGGGCTATTTTCTAGTGTTCTTGAGGTTTTCAATCACATACCGTAGCTGCTTTACGTCGAAATCCATGGTGAAGAGTAAAACAGTTACCCCGGAGTGAGAAACGATGACTGCAAGTTCGTCTTTGGTTCTCATGCAAAAGTTTATGGTGATGAAAAAAGAAGATTAATTTGTACTGCTAGCAAAAGACCTGATCAGGATCGAAAAAGGGTAGAAAATATATACCGCTTAAACCCTATCTGAGAGATGGTCGGGTCGCGAGGCGTTCAAGTTGGAAAGAAGTCGATACACTTTGAAAATATGTCTCGAGGCCGTCCTCGGGATCATAGAAGACCCAGAAGCCATATTCTTGACAGGCCAAAGATGGCACTCTACCCTATCGGTTCTCGGGAGTATGGTCGGAGCAGATCAATAAGCCATATTCTTGACAGGTCGAGGAGGGCACTCTACCCTATCGCTTCTAGGGATTATGGTCAAAGCAGACGATGAAACTGGTCCAGAGAGTATACATATGAGAGTACAAAGAAGGTACACCGCCTTGAGTATTCTCACCACAGTGACAGAATTCTCCACCGAAGTAGATCGAGAAGTTACACTCCCGAGAATCCACTGAGGGCACACCGCCCTGTGGGTACTCATCTTCGGAGAAATCCGTCCAAAGCTGCAGGTTAGGGTAAAAAGAGCCGAAGAATGTTAAGATGTCCCAGTGTACTTCGGAATATGGGGACGCCTTCTAAGGAATAAAGACATATCTTTCTCCGGCACCTTTGTTGGTGAATCTCGCTCCTGCTGCAACATTGTACTTGTATTTGACATCTAGTTCGTTGGCAGTGGGAGCAGTTTTGGTGCGTGAAGTTGGTGGTAAGCAGCACCTAGTTTACTATGTAAGCCATGTCCTTCGGGATGATGAAATAAGCTGATGATAGTTAGCGACGAAGTCAAGAGTCAAACACACGGTAGATCGATGCCGGGAGAGAAGTAGAGTTATGGACGCTGTGTGCAAACAGATATTCTTCTTCGGATAATCAGTGCAACAAGCTATCAGGTTCAGATTCAGAGCAGTCGATCACAATGATGACTCCATTACTAATGCCTTGTCAGAATTGGCTATTACCAAAGTGAACACCTTTGTTGATTCGATGACATTCTTACTTCGGATCAAATTCTGTCTCAAAAAGTGATGTACAAGAGTGCCCATTTTGGGCTTATTAATGGTGATCTTTTATCGAAGAGGTTATTCTTCTACATTATTAAATTGTTTGGTTCCATCCGGAGCTGAGAATGTCCTTCGGCGAGTTCATGTAAATATTTGTGCCAGCTGAATAATTCGATCCCACATCAGCCACCAGAAAAGCCATATTCGATTCTATCTCCTATACCTTTTGCTGTCTGGGGGGTAGACATACTGGGTCCATTGCCTAAAGGTCAGGATAACAGACGCCAATTTATGGGATTGAAGTTTGAAGCATTCTTGAAGGAATTGGGGATTCAGCACGACAACTTTCATCGGTGTAAGGAGGTTCGGGTGGACTCGCTGACCATTCGATGGTAGCCTTATCGGCATGTGGTCCTTATGAATTTTTCAGGCCCTTCGTGGTAGGCAAACTTCATCGGTGTAAGTAGGTTCGGGTGGACTTGCTGACCATTCGATGGTAGCCTAGTTGGTTGGTGAAATCCTGTGGGTTTATTAGGCCTTTCGTGGTAAACAAATTCCCTATGATGCAGATCTACCTCACACTTCGCTAACGAATAAGTATTGCATTACTTTATTACCTGATTTTGTTTAAGTGTTGAGTTCGGGTCGCATTATTACTTGATCTTATCTGTTATATGACTTGCTTAGTTATTGACTAACAGTTTAAGAAAAAGCTTGTACATTTTTCAAGTTGATTGATGGTGAATTATTGACAAGAAATGGTCAAGGATGTAATAAGGATAAAAACTTATTAATTATTTCATTGATATCTAACTGTTTACAAAGGAGATATGAGTCTTTACAGGGAGTCCCAAAGCTACGGATGGAACGGTATTTTTAAGTTGCCTTATCGTCTTCGCTATCTGAAGAGTCGAGGAGAGCTGGACTTACTTTGGCCACTACAAGTTTGGCTTTGTATTTACTTCGGCAGACCTCGTATCCTTCAGAGTACATGTGGACAATTTCATTGTTCAAATTTCATGGAGACTTTTCAGACTTTGCTTTAATCTCCTTGAATGGTGATCGGTCGATGGTGGGCCCAAATCCCTGAGAGCTCGGTTTTCTCGAAGTTCATTTTCAAGCTTTTGACGATATGTCAGATGCCTTGCTTCTTTAGCTTGGGTATCATTATTTTGCTTCGCCAAGATTAAGTTGGTTTGGGCCAGATCTTCAATCTTCTTAATCAAAATTTCATTTTTCTGAAGCAGATCAACATTTATATCGGTGATAACTCGATAAGTGGCCTTGGACATCTTCAAGTCTTCTTGGGTTTGAGCAAGATCTTTCCGAAGTCACTCATTGTTGAAGAGAGAAATGTCAAGATTTCTTCGTTCCTTCGCCAAGGCAGACTTAAATATGGCATTCTCTCTTCGAGCGGAATCCTCTTCGGCTTTGGCTTCGGCTTCTTTGTATTTGGGACGGAGGTGCCCGAAGACAGCGTTTGCCTGCAGATGATCAATGTTAATGAATCAGTTCAAATTGATAGGCTAAGATGTAATTGGATAAGTTAAGTAGCAGCTTACCTTAGCTTGGTATTTCATTCCCTTGTTGATCAGGTCCATTATGGAGCTGTTGCCGAATCGGTGGTCATCGGTATCACGAACGAAGGAGTTGTAGAGTTGAAATGAGAAGTTCTCATTGGATTCTGACCAGAGAGTGGGGGATCCCATGGCTTCGGGCCTGAAGTCCGAAGAGGTTGGTTTTCTTATTCGAGCAAGTTTGGGTGTAAGCTCTACTTGTTCTTCAGGCTCTTCTTCAGAAACAATGATTTCAATCGGGATGTTCGGCGGAAGATCGACTTCTGTTGGAGGTACTTGTGGATCTTCGGCAGCTGGAGGAGTCATTTGGATTTTCCTCTTTTTGGCACGTAGGACTCGGGTCCGTTCGTCAAGGGGCATATCGAGGAGGCACTCGTTGTAAGTCTGTGTGAGGGAGTGTTTTGGTTTTCGGCCAGCTTGCTTTCTTCTGCGAGGTTGGTTTGTCCCTTCGATGGGAGTTGATTCGGTGGCTTTAGCTTCGGTAGTTGAAGGCTCTTCAGTTGGTACTTCTGTAGTGGTCGACGAAGATGAACCCGACAAGAATCTGTCTAGATCCTTTCGGTCAATCGACGTCGGTTTGATCAGAGATACTGCGAAAGATGGGGAACAATTGTTCAGGATAATTATTGATGGATATTGGTAAAGTTTTACAATAAATTGGGCTCGGGACTTGTATTTATGGTCGTACAACCATGCTTGTTTGCTCAGAAGTCCGAAGCTCCATTCCTTGATGGGAATATTCTCTAAAAGGCTCGTCATTTCTCTTACACGTTCCTTTGAAATATCTCTGAAGTTTGCAGAGATAAAATCAGAAATGGTCCAGTCGGGTATGGAGGAGACTTCGGGTCCTTTGACAAAGAACCAGTCCTTATGCCATCCCTGATTGCTCGAAGGGGTATCCATCAGAAGTCGCTTCTCGAACCTGGCATTAGGTTTGGAGGATTATTTGCTCAGCATCTTGAAACCTCATTCCCGAGAATTACCGGCTATGAAGAGGGTGAAGAAGAAATCGACAGCAGGTGGAATCCCTTGTTCGTAGCAGAAGGCAATAAATGCCAGCAATGATGAGAATTTGAAGGTGTAGCGTACGGTTTTGGTCTTAATTGTTAATCGGAGTGGGCTTCTCGATTGGGCTTTCGATTTTTCTTTATATTGCTATTTGATGTTCACCAGATGGGCCTCGGTAAGATTTATTTGGGCTTTTGTTGATCTTATTATGATTCTTTTTGTCCTGGACAGATGCCATTTATACTCTTTCATTAAACATCCTGTTTAATAAAAGACTGGGGGGCAATGTTGGGTCATAATACTTTAGACATGATGGGTAGGTCTTGAAAGTAGTGGGCCGGTTCATTGGGCCGACCCAGTAAGTGGATAATATCTTTATTTGGGGCCTGTTGAGTATTGGGCCGAGGCAGTGGGCCGAACCATTGGATGAGGATAGTTCCACTTGGGCTTTGACCGGTGATGATTATAGGGATAAACTTTGACTGTCATCTCTACATTATATTTAATGAGGATTGGACATGGCTTAGTCGGCTAAAGGTTGTGGGCTAGGGGAAGTCGATTGCGTATAAATCAAGTTTTGAATATATGAGGCAAGGATCACACACAACATAAAGGTAACGAATTCATTTTCT
The DNA here is from genome assembly GCA_020205605.1 of Panax ginseng. NCBI lineage: Eukaryota > Viridiplantae > Streptophyta > Magnoliopsida > Apiales > Araliaceae > Panax > Panax ginseng. Next base: position 25,262,986 of record CM035138.1, read on the forward strand.
GTTTCAACTCTGATATTTTATCCTCCATTGTTAACCTTGTGATCACCTGTACTGACTCTCACGCCGGAGTTATCCCCCGATGGTTGAAGCCGTCAAGCTTTTGGTATTGTCGTGTTTATTATGCAGGATTTGGACGAGCTTTACGTGATTGGAGTTCGTGGAAAGATCTTGGCGTTAACAAATATCATTGTAGTTCCATCATCAGGAATAAAATACAAGTATGTATTAGATTTCTTTCTATAATGCAACAATGTGTTTGTTCTTGGTTCTTGGAGGACTTAATTGTTTCTATATGCTTTTATCAATGTAATATAATAGTAATGGTTGGTGCTTTTTGTTGATCGGGAAGTGGGATTTCCATTTTGGTGAAGGTATATTTTTGGGAAGGGTTAAATTTTGTCTCTTGAATTCCGTGGTTGAACTGGGTTGTGCGGCTGAGAGTTTCAGTTGATTTTACATGGGTGGTTTGATTCACTACAAGAAAAAAGCTTACGTTCGACAGAATATTCCTTCGAGAGGGGGGGGGGAGGGACGATGGCAGGGGAAAAGGGGGGGACCGGTGACCGGATGGGTGGGGGCGGGGGGAGGATGAGAGAGGGAAAGAGAGTGAGAGAATGAGAGAGGGTGGGGGCAGGGAAGGAGAGTGGGAGACTGAGAGAGAGAATGAGAGATAAACGAGCGTCTGAAATGAAAAGTCAGAAGTTGAAAAATTTATATTTGTTATCTCCGACGGAATGTCCGTCGGCCATAAGTCCCTCGGACATAACTCAAATTCGACGAAATGTCCCTCGAAATTAACGTTTGTTCGTCGAAATTACTTTTCGCGGTGGCGCGAAATTTGGCGCCAACTGGAGAGGTCTACATTCGACGAAATTCTGTCAGAATTATGTTAGTTTCGAGGGACTTATATTCGACGCATTATTCCCTCAGAATTAATCATATTTCGACCGAATTTAATCCGTCGCGGAAACGTCCGTCGAAAATAACCGATTTTCTTGTAGTGATTGTGTGAATTGGGTATTTGTGAGGAAGTAGGAAAAAAAGATGAGGTCAAGTGTTTTGGAAGGTGTACTTCAAAGGGGAAAGACTCACAAGTAGTCGCTGTTCATTGAGAGGGAGAGAAAATTGGTGTTTGTTTAAGAGAGAAAGTTGGTTATGGAGGAGAGAGAGAAGACTTAATGTCAATGTTGGAGAAGATAAAAAAAAGACTTAAACACCCCTCCTTATAAATATTACAGCCTTAGTCGGTCACTTTTGACCGGTTAAGTGAAGAAAGTGTGCCTTCTGTTAAGTAAATTGAAGTTTGGAGTATACTTAGACATATTTTTTTGTTTGAAATACAAAAATCAATAATAATATAAATTTTGAGGTGCAATTTATCTTTTAGTCATCTTTATTTTTCTTAATGAGAAAGAAGAAGTAATATTTGGCGGTGCCTCGTTGTGGGCAAATATGATACGTGGCACAATTTGGTCCAAGTTCCCAAAATAAATCTAAATCTACGGCAGATCTATTTTTGACGGTTGAAGCTTACTCTTTACTTTGTAACACTGGATCATCTCTCTATTTCTCAACTAACTAAACGCATATTACGTTTTATAATACTTGCCGGTGAGATCACGACAAAACACGCCGGGCCCACACACGGCAGCTTCCCGTTATCACAGCTGTTCACGAACAACTCTCTTTCATGCTACGTGTTCAACCTTAAACTCGATACGACATCGTTCCATGCCACTGTGCAAACTTCCCGTTTAATACCCTTGTTAATTTTTGGATTTCCCCTCTCTTCAGCTTTTCCCAATTTCTTATTGCTTTCTGATATATACATATCATACATATATACACACATATACTTTGCTTTCAATCCAAGGTTTTCTCTTTAATTCTCTCTCTTCCACCAGAACTTATGATTTTGATTCGATTTGGGGAGAGAGAGAAAAGAGAAACCTTTTGATTTATTAGGGTTCTAAGGAATTTGATTATCGAGTTGGGTACAATTGATCAGGCGGTGATGACGTATGAGGTGAATAGAGAGGACGAGGTTGGGATAGTGCCGCAGCTGAAAGTGAGGATTGAAGACCCAAAGGGCGATTATGTAGTTCTGGGGGAATCGGAGGGGCGGAATGGGGCGGGGGAGGCTTGTAGCAGATGGTGGTCAGTTTGGTGGTGGGCTAAGTTGATTGTTTTGCTAACGTTTTTAGGGGTTTTGGGAGCTGTTTTCTTTAAATGGGTTGGCCCTTTCTTCATGGATAAGGTACTGTTCTGTACAATCTATTTATGAATGTTAATTTAGGTTGCATTTGTTTGTAAAATTTCTATTGTTTGATGAACTGGCTTTGATTTGTTAATTAATTTATGTTAAGTTTTTTATGTTTTAGCCTTTATTATGGAGAAATTTCATATATTTGATATCATCACTAAGTGCTTTATTTATTTTATTTTGAAACTTTGTTATTTATTGGTTGTGTTTTGCTTTTGAAGAGCTGCAATTTAGAGAAACTTGGGTTTATCACTTTATCTGTTGATATATAATACAAACTTGTATGTAGTGCTTTCCTTCATCCAATTTTTTATTCAGTTCTAGATTGTTTCTTAGTTGTTCAAGTTGTCTTTTTGAATGCTTCAGCTTCACTGAAGATGTAGGCTGACTTATGCATGTTTTACTCCCAATAGGACAGTTGAGGCCTTGAAGAAAGAACCACAATTTTTTTTTGTTACGAAACCCCCACAGCTGGGACTAAGCTTATCTTTCAGGGGAAAAATTACTCCTTCCATATCAAAATGAGAGTCCATTTATAATAAATCATTTAACCAATTTAACCTCTTAACGCTATTTAATTAACAGTAACAATATTTAAATAAATGTTTGGTTTAGCTTCATTTCAGGAAGGGTAAGTTTGAAACACTGCCACTTTTAAGAAGAACCATGCTATATCCTATATAAGCAGATGTGGCTTTGTTTGATCCCGCACAATTGCATGATTGCATCATTTAACTATTTCCATCTTCATGGTCCTTTTACTATTTGTCTCTACGAGGCTTGTATTCGGTTTCTTATCGGTGCATAAAGCATTTTCATTTTTAGAAAGTGGACTCTTTTGGGAACATACATGAATTGAAATTTGGACTCCTTTTTGGGACGAGAGGGTGTACGTATTAGTATATGTGGTGAACTTTATGTCCATTATTGCAAGAACTTTTAAAAGATGAAGAGTAGAAGTTTAATCTACTGATTATTGAAAATTGATGCTTACATGTTATCTGTAAAAGGGACAATGACAAATGTTATTTACTATGTCCTCCTTTGCTGTTTCCCATAACTTAAGATTTATTTTAATATTTAAATATGCCAACAGGTTGTGCAAGAATAGAGAGGTGTATTCGAATATTTCTGATGTGTCTGTTTTTCCCCCCTGCTGGATGACTTGTTCTTTTGCAGGAGATTATCCCTATACTAAATTGGGAGACAGAGACATTCAGCACACCTGTGTTAGCAGTTCTAGTCTTTGCTTCTGTGGCTTTATTCCCGATTATACTTCTACCTTCTACTCCTTCCATGTGGGTGGCCGGGATGACTTTTGGTTATGGTTTTGGATTTCTACTTATTATTGGTGCGGTGGCTATTGGTGTATCGCTTCCATATTTCATTGGTGCCCTCTTCCTTCATAAAATGCAAGTGCGTGCCCTGCTACTTTTGTAATCGATTCCTATTTTTCCTAGGCAAAATTATGCATCTTTTATTCTGTGTATTAAGTTGGTCACTTTTATATCTTATGTAGGAGTGGTTGGAAAGATATCCAAAGAAAGCGTCTGTCATAAGATTGGCTGGTGAAGGAAATCAATTCGATCAATTTCGAGCTGTCACGTTGATTAGGATTTCTCCATTTCCATATATTGTGTATAATTACTGTTCTGTGGCAACAAACGTCAAGTATGGTCCTTACTTGCTGGGATCGTTGGCTGGAATGGTGCCAGAAATCTTTGTTGCAATTTATACGTAAGGATTCACCTTTTTATGTGTGTTTGCATGTGTATACATAGTTATTTCAAGTTATAAGTATCCTCTGTTAGCCACTTTCTTGTCAGGCACAGTTAGTTCTGTTCAAGTACTTTTGTCCCTGACAAATCTGATCATCTTACAATGTAAACAAAAAACGGGGAGACTCAACCATCATCCGAACTGCCATTTTTGTCATGCTGAATTTGAACATTTTGGAACCGAGTTAATTTGTATATGTGATGATGAATGAAATGCTCGAGTGGCGTTATAGATAAAGTACATTAAAATATCTCCATAATAAAGTCGATGACTTGGTCCTTCTACTGCTTAGGCACTGCGATACAAAGTAACTTCCCCATTTACGAGGCCTAGGGTTATTTGTATGATACTGTGCTACATTCCCCATTCATAAGGAGCTAGGCATTTTTTGACTAGCACGTATAATATTGAAAGCAAGGGATGGATTTCTCTCAATTTTGGCATAGCGGCCCCCTTGCGGGGGCTCGCCTTTATAACCGGGAAGAGCCTTAGACTTCCATTTCCCGCAGGGACAGGGTAGTGTAGGAACTTTGCCTGCTTTCCTGTCTCAACACTAATGGTTAAAAATATGTTTAAAATGATGTGCTAAACATTATGTCATCTTCTAACTAATCAATTTTGTTTTGTTCTAGTGGTATCATGATAAAAACTTTGGCTGATGCTTCAAATGATCACCACACCCTAACAGCACCCCAGATCATCTTCAATGTTCTTGGCTTCTGTTTAACGGTGACTACCACAGTAATAGTTACAATCTATGCAAAAAGGCGGCTCAAGGAGATGCAGAAGGAAGAAAAATTACTGCTGCAATAAGCATCTGATTATGTTTCCGCTTGTGGGTTAAGTCGGGGGTTCTTGGCCAGCTAACTGAAACCAGATTTGCAGATTTGCACATACGAACACAGCATACTGGTGGATTTTTTTCCCTGGAAGGTTGGTATGTAAATTTTATGGTGATATTCAAATGTAAATGGAGAGAGGAGGGAGAGGCAGTCGAGACAAACAGCTAACATGACTGCATCCATATACTGAACCAGTGTGTTGATTTCTTGAACCCAAGAAAAGTATTTAAATTCTTATTTTATTGTATCCACACACACCTTCTATCCTGCACTTTTTCCCCTACTCATCTCCTCTTCTATTCTGAACTGTAATTAGTATGTAATGTTGCATATGATGTGCTGAAGGGCAAGACTTGGAAGTGAAAGTTTAGTAGTATTATATTGTGATGGATGTATCTGACACTATGGTGGTTAATTCTTCAACATTATTACAGGATTACATGGTTTAGGTTTTGGAGGCATCTTGCGAAGTGTACTCCAGTGAGTAGGGTGTGAGGAGGATATATGCGTGCTCCAGTGAGTAGGGTGCGAGGAGGATGTATATTCGGGGCATCTCTACTTGTGAGATGTTGATGCATTTTAAAAACAATACACATCATTTTTTCATAAGACTGGCATATTATTTTTTCCTCTACCGTCTATAGTTAGTTTGTGTATATAGAATTACTCTTTTATTAATCGATATGACACTAGTGTTTGTGCGCATAAAATTACACTTTTTATATAGATTGGAGGGACGGACAAAGAATGAACATGATGGAACAGACGAGATTGAATTGTCTAATTAGAAGTGTTGTACAGCAATAGCAGTAGTAAACTAGTGGGTTTGCTAAAGAAGTCTGTGATCCTTGCATTGAATTGTCTAATTGAAAGTGTTGTACATCAATAGCAGTAGTAAACTAGTGTGTTTGCTAAAAAAGTAATAAGAAACTAGATATATGACATTTATTCTTATGTATTTGCCATTTTTTTAGCAGCAGCAGCAAGAACATTCTCATTGTAGGTATAGAGAACCCCCACCCTAAAACCAGGAAGAGAGAAGTCCTTGAAAGACCATAAACTATATGAATTCTGTTGCGATCAAAATCTTCTGAATCAATTATTTCTGCCATGCTGACAAACTCTTCATTTTCATGAGTGGATCCTGCTAATATTTCAATAAAGATGACATGAATGTTCTTTTCTGTAGCAAAGTCCAATAAGTTGTAAAGTGTTTCAGTGATGAAATTTACTCTGGGTAATAAGGCGAGGGAACAAGTAATGCATTTCCCTCATCTGCCAGGCAGAAACTAAGCATCTCAATTGCAGGGGTAGCACCAGCTGTCAGAACTATTTGAGATGGGTTGAAGGACACTGATCTATCCATGACCTCAGACATGAATCCTGCCACAGCCTGCAGTACTGGTGAATAAGCATACACAAAGACTGAAAGCAACTCAAAATGACACATGTTAATGTCAAGATCTTTTCACGTGCTTCAATCACGTAAAACGCGTTCAATTCTGCACAATAAACACGTCAATACCAGAAGCTTGACGGCTTGGACCGTCGGGGGATAACTCCGGCGTGAGAGTCGGTACAGGCAGACACAAGGTTAACAATGAAGAATAAAAACTCGAGTATTTTGATAAAAGAAATATCAGTTACCTTTTTTGTGTGCTATCCTTTTCCATCATATACTCCCACTCCAGTTTTTCGTGCCACCTACCCCCTGACACCAACCCCATCCTGCCGTGACCTCAGCCGACTGAGTGCAACCCACCTGCTCCATCCCATCATTGTTTGCCACCGCCGGCCGATTCAGTCCAATCCTCATAAATGCAATGCAGAGATAACAGTCAACCAATATCTTTTTCATTATTACCGGTCAAAGCTTAAATCAAGATATTATTCATCTAATGGGTCAGCCCACCGAACTGGCCCAACACTTTCAAGACCCAGTAGATATAATCCAATGAGTTGGCCCAAACAGTCTGGCCCACTACATAAAATATCATGGTCCAACATTGCCCCCCCCCAATCTTTTATTAAACAAAATGCTTAATGAAAGAGTATATCTGGCCCAAATAATAAAACTGACTGAGGCCCATCTAGTGAATCTCAAATAGCAATATAAATAAAAATCGGAAGCAAACTCCGGAAGCCCACTCGGGTTAATATCTTTTCAAATTTGCCATCATGACTGGCATTAAATGTGCCGCCCTCGAGTATCGTGAAAAACTGAAAAGACCGCCAGTATAAAAACTCATTTTCCCCAATTTTGACTGTTTTACCTGTCAATTTGAATTTCATACGTCTCTTGCCTTCATCTTTCCAATTTCTCTCTCTATTTGCATATCTCCAACAATGGCTTTCCAAAGTTCTGATAACACAATCCCCATCCTTACAATTCCAATTTCTACCATTCCTCCTTCCCCAAGCCCCACAGAAGTGGCTTCAGGGTCAAACCCCAACCCAACTGCTACCCCGGACAAAAGTCCACCACCGAAACCCCTACCAAAGCCTTCAAAATTCTTCGAGAGTGAAGAACATTTCCCCCATGCCAATATTCCTTCTATTGTTACTGAGATCGAGCTGCACAACATTCGGACCCGTTATCAGATTCCGGATACCCACCTGATGAGGGCTCCAACACCCAAGGAATGAATGTACCAGGGACCTGAAGGTTGGACCGCCATGCCGGTAACTCTTCTAGAAAAGGGAGTTCGATTCCCTCTTCATGCCTTTCTAATCACCCTCCTAGGGTTTATTGGAGTTGGGTTCGCCTAATTGGTGCCGAATTCATATATCCACATTCTGGCTTTTATTGCATTCTGCCACGAGCTAGGGATTCCACCTACTGTCAATTCTTTTTCTTCGTCAAAGGACCCAAAATCTCCTCTATTCCGGACTGGACCACCTCCGAGCGTATATCTGCAGACTTCGGAGATATTTCAGAGGAACGTGTGAGAGAAATTGCGAGTATTATAGAGAAGATTCCCCTGAAGGAATGGAGATTCGGACTCCTAAGCAAGCAAGCATGGTTGTACGACCACAAGTATAAGTCACTTCCATTATCTGAATTACTCTTTTTTCTATACAGTATCTCTCATCAAACCGACGTCGATTAACCGAAAGGATCTGGACAGATTCCTCTCAGATAAATCTTCACCAACTTCTACTGAAATTCCAGTTGAAGAGCCATCAGCTTCCGATCCTCAGGACGCCGAAGCCCAATCCGCAGACCTCGCCACTGTAATAACCCGAGATTTCCTAAATAAAAGAATTAAGAAATTTTGCGTATGAAAATTTTTTTTTGTCTAGTTATGTGAACGATAAATATAAATTGTTCAGAATATTTAAATCAAGTATTTTAACTTGATATGCGAAAGAGAAGTCAGATATGAGATCCAAACCCTGAATTGGGATTATGATCAAAGATGATAATAATAATATTATATTATTATTATAATGATTTTCTGATACAATAATTATGTAATTGTGTATATAATGACAGATAATATTGAAGCGATGACGATTGATTAGGTCATAAAGCATATTACCGTGATGTGAAACCCTAATTATTAAACTCGGTTATGAGAAATGGTGAGTAGTATATATGAATTCTTGTGTATATGAAGTTACTGTGTACACGAATGTCGGTAATTAGAAGAAAAACCCTAATTACTATTTTACGCTGATAACTAGGACAAACCCTAATTATTACAACCCTAATCGGTTGAAGTTAGAAACCGTAATGACTGTGTTAGATCATACGCAGATAATTAGAGAACCCTAATGATCAATTAGAAAACCCTAATTGATAACGTTAAGAAACCCTAATTAGAAAACCCTAATTTTCTAAAGAAAACCCTAATTTAAAATTATCGGGTTTAATTACGATGTTATTATATAAATGTTTTAATTTACCAAATGGTAGAAAATAATTGGTAAATGGTAAGAATTATAATTTAATGGTTAAATATTACATTTAATGGCCTTTTACAAAAATGCCCTTGGAATTATATGTGAAATGACCAAAATACCCTTTTTGTCATTTTAGTGTATTATTACTTACATTGTTGATAGGATCTTGCAACAAGGATTCCCAACACACCTACCCTACATGCTATCAGCTCTCAAACAAGGAAATCATCCCACTTTAGCATCCAAGGTATTTAAAATATTTTTTTAAATTAAAGAAGAGGGGAAAATGCATTATCTATGTCTTATTGCTACCACTTGTCCACAAAATCCGGCCAATCCATCTAGAAATTACCTATGGGCTGTAGTATTACCATCAATCAGCCACTAGAATCAATTCATGCATTAATTTATGGATTCAAGAGAGAGAAATACAACATTTTGGCCTATTTATACCCAAGCACTTAGCTTCATTCTCCCAATGCTTAAACCTACGAAATTCTCTCATTATATCGATTCTATAAACAAGCCCCATTCACACCAATAACAAATCAGTAGCCAAAAATCAGAATCAAAGCTTAAAAAGGTATAAACCCTAGCTTGATTTTTCTTAAACTTTTTGGTGTTAGATGTTATGTTTAAATGTTAAAACATGTTGATTATAGTGTCTAAGGATGATCTGGGTTGCTTGATGTTGATTCCATAACATTCGTAAGCTTCGGATTTGAAGATCTTCAAAATCTGGAAATTTTAATTTTGTGTTTCGACAACGAATGTCGAGGTTTGTAGATCCCATCTGTTAAGCGTTTTTGATGTTTAAAGCTTCTTTATGTGTAGCACGGTATGTTGTCTTTATTCTCGCAAAAGGAATCATGGTCATATCTCATTTGTAGATTAGAAGATATTTATGGTCAAACTACCGTTCGAATCGGAATCGCTTTCAAGAACATTTCGGGTTTTCCGAAATGTTCAAGAAACGATTGTTGAGGTCACCTTCGAATGGCCTCTATCTCATCGGATCTGTTGTTGTTATATGTCTTATATGTAATAGAATTGTAGTATTACATGTTATCTACAACCGGAATCAATAGATCACTTAGATCAAAACTCGGAATGAAAGATATAAAGATCGAAGTAGCATGCACGATCATTTTGAAATTCGGAAAACCCGTAATTGGCATGCAAGTTTTGTCGAGAGAGTTTGATGATTTATATCTTTGGTATTGTTAATGTTTAGACTTGAAACTTGATTTAATCATGTTCTCTCGTAAGTTGTACTACATGCCCGAGCGTATAAAACACTTATAACATGTACGGATCGACGAGAATAAGACCACTAAAGGTCGTTGGCGGAATTGTTGACCAGAGGTTTCGGGCAACCCGTAAAACATGAAGAACACGTCGACAAGGTTTTACATTGATCATATCTCATGATTTGTTGTTGTTTGGTCATGAAATGAGTATGTAGTTGTAGTATTACATTAGTACTACAACATTGAAGCTTTGCAAGTCGAGAAAACATTTAGATCGCGGATTTAAGGCTCGGTCAAACTAGCACCTTTGTGCACTGACATGAAGCTCAAGAACACCTACAGCGACGGTTCTGTCGCTATAGATGCCTTTAGCGACAGTTATCTTTTTATTTTCAGGAAATTAATTTAAAAATTAGAAAAATTAGTTTTTAATTATTAAAATACCAAATAAATTATGAAAAATTATTTTAAAGTCCGAAAATAATTTTAATTATTTTGAGTATATTTCATAAATATTTAATATTTTTGAAATATAAAAGGTATTTATTTATTTAATTATAATATTAAATAAATGATTTAAAAATAGTTTTAATTCATGAAAAATCATGAAAAATTATTTTATGATATAAGAAAATATTTTGAGTTATAAAATATAACTTTTAATATTTAGAAGATAATTTCATTAATAATTATATATTAATGATATTTAGTTAATGATTTGTGATATTAAGTTTATTTAATATTTATATTAAATAAATAGTTTAAAAATGGTTTTATTTATTTAAAAATCATTTAAAGAGAATATTAAGGATTTAAAAATATTTTAAGTTATAATTAATGACTTTTAATATTTGGATAAATAGTACATTAATATTTATATATTAATGATGATTATTTAAAATGATTTTAATTATTTTAAAAATCATTTAAGGGTAAAATAAATGTTTTAAAAATAGTTTGAGTTATTATAAATAACTTTTATATTTTGGCAATGGTTTCATTAATAGTTTAATATAAATAAATTATTAATGATAAATGAATTGTTTAATGTTTAAATCATGTAATTATAATTACGATGTTTGAAAGTGATATCCTATCAAACTAACTTTGACTAGAGAAAGGCAGGTTATGAAGTCCAGGATTTGGTGAAGAACAACCATAATAACAATTATATCACTATAAACCTTGAGTGACTGATTTGAATTATTTTAAAATTTTCAATTTCCGGAAAAATTCGAAAATAATTAAAAGTAAAATGTCCGATATTTCTGAGATGTTGAGGTATAGAATAAGAGTCTTAGACTCATTATGTACCAATAAAGTCGACTGTGACGCCAACAACCTGGCTTCGGACCTATAATAGAAAGAAAAGACTCTTTGTAAGAACATGGATGAGATATTTGAAAAATGTATAAAAGTATAGAATGTGAACTAAAAGTATGATCATCTGCGATTATGTATCGACCATAACCAGCGAAGACTATGTGTTATGATATATTGTTCTAATCGGACGAATGACTGTTTATTGATAGGTTGTGATAAAGAGATAAGACCTAAGTTGAGATTTGTAATCAACCAAATCGAAAAGTATCCTACCTTTGCATTTCCTTTATGCAATGGACATGAGTAAGAAGTTTGTAATTATTCTATTCATGTACAGATTATGTACGCTTTGATTATCAACATGTTAGCTCCAGATATATATTCCATTAAGTTGATTTCTAAATGGTTATACAAGTGTCCCCACTTGGATAATCATGGCATTTATTCACATGTTGATATACCATGTCAATTACCCGTATACATATATGTTGAATTACATATTATTGTTGAGCAAGATTAAAAACCTTCGGGTTTGGAACCAGGCATGTATGAACATCCCGATAATGGGAAAATTTTTATGCGCTTCGGCGGACAAAGGATGAGCGATGAATGTCGTTCTAGTTATGTAGTATTGATCAATACGAGGTACAACAGTACGATCACCCTCCGCGTACTAAAAGTAAGTTATGACGGTTTGTGGATGAATTTCGCTAAACCTTTCGAAAATGAAAAGAATGTTCATAGTATGTTTCTTAAACCCTATTCATGGGTAGAGCCTCATTTCAAGAATTTGAAAGAGAGTTGTTATGTGAATCTTTTATCAAGATCTGATTACTTCACAACTTTTGATTCGTTGTAGAAGTGTTATGTAAAGGAATACTTATATTCTTTCAAATTTTATATATATAATTGCTATTACTTCTTTGGGCACTCAAATGCTCATCCTTGCTTAAATCAAATGTTTTCGATTATGTATGAGCAACTTCAAGGCTCGAGAAACGAACAAAGGAAAAGGAAAGTCGATCGAATAAGTGTGTATTATGAGTTAATGGTTATATATTGTATGGATATCTATTCAAGTATTGTAAGGAATGTATTTGAAGGTCTCGTGCACAGGAAGTAAACTTTGATGTATGTAAATTAAGTTTGAATGTAATATTACTATTGTATTATTATTCAAACTTATAGAAATGGTATCGTGAAGCACCGAGTTCGGGTTTCAAGTACCCCGGATTTGGGGCGTTATGAGGTTGGTATCAAAGTCAGAGGTTATAAGCGTTAGGAGAGTGCGAAACCTAGGTTATAACCTTAGTAGAATGGAGGATTTAATATTGGTGAACCAGAGACGAAGTACTCTGGTGAGGAGTTATAAGATATGATGAGTCGAAGAGATCCATCAAGTTTTAGTTGTACTAAATAAAATATTCCTTCATTTTACCGATGAATATATTTTATTTCGGTACTAATGTTGTCTCGTTTATTGTGGTCATAGGATGGATGACGAAAGTCAAAGTAGCAATTCCTTGACCCAAGAGACGATGGACTCTAGCGAGGAGTACACAGACAGTGAGATGATAAGAGATTTGTTAGTTAGAAACGGCGACTTAACTGGCCAGAAAGTTGAAAAATGCGGAGGCACGTAATCGTATTCTCCAGATTTGTAACAAAGAAGACAAGAGGACGCTCACCAAGAACACGATATAATTAGCCGAGTTACGAGGAGGTTGGAACAGAGAGATCTGGTAGAGACGGTTGAAGGTTGAGATAAAAGCCAAAGACACCAAGATATATACCTTGGAGCAGGCTTTAGGCATCGCCTTTATGCGATTCGACATGAAGTGGATGGAGCTGCCTTTCGGCAGAGGAGGATAGGCGTTGATGAGAATTGAATAAATTTATCGTCAAACAAAATAAAAGACAACGATATATAAAACTCTTGATTCTTCGTGTATATATACTATATGCTAATCGGGGTAACTTATGTATGTAGATGTATGCGGTGGAAAAGATATGTGGAATAAGAAGGATCGGATCCATACCCCAGGAGGAGCTAATATCAAGGCCAACAATTTGAAATAGAAGCTTACCGGGAACCCAAATCGGACGAGGTGGCTATAGTGGAAAAGCGTAATATCGGATCCGAAATGGTGGATTTGTGAGATGGCGACTCGGACACTAAAGTTGAAGCCGCCAAGCATCAATGGAGGTGCAGGATCCGGAGAACAAGGTTGCTACTGTTTGGAAAGGTCGTGGGAGATAGAGGCGTTGCTTAATATCCAATCGCGTCAAGCATTCTTTGGAAACAATGAAAGAAAGCAGGATAAGCTCAAAATCCAAATTGACCGGATGGGAGCCTCAAGCAACACTTCGGTAATGCGGTCAGAGAGGTAAGGGAAAAGAAAGATAGAAGATCGACTTGGGAAAACCGATAAGAAGAAAGGAAGAAGATATGTTCTATTTGCGGTTGTGAGGGATATACATCTCCTCGTTGCCCCAACTATAAAGCAAGGTGGATGTTTTAATTGTGGAATGGAGGGACATCGAGCGAATGAATGTCCGAGAAGAAAGGCTTAGTAAATAAGTGGTATGGGTTATGTTGTGTTTATGTAATGTGTGTGAAAAGTAATGAACTGTTTTCAACTTTATGTTGGTCAAAATTTTAAATCCCGACTTTCGTAGTCACAAAGGGATAGCTGTTGATTAAAGCAGTATGTGCTATGTAAATATTCGACAAATGAATATGAATCTAAGTTTGAGGAATGAAATACATTAATCTTATGCAATAATGTTTAAAATGTAAAGGTATAATTTATGGTTTTATTTAACCAGATAATGCCGCCAATAAGAATGAAGTTAGCACTCTTGTATTTAACTTTCTTAGCCAACATTTGATCCGAAGGAAGGATGCCATCTGCCAGATACTCCAGATATAGAGTCAACCAGCAGTTAGAACGCTCAATACACATTACTGATTCATGCTGGATACTAGGTTGTTGTAGAATCTCCAAATATACGGATCCATTAAAATTACTTGCATCCGTAGTAGCCAGCTTTGACAACGCATCGACAATGGAATTGTCATTGCGTTCAACCCCTTGAAACTCATTAGAAAGGAAATACTGAAGCCGATCCTTTAACTCTGCTAGGTACTTGATCATTCTTGATCCCCGGGTTTCATACTCCCCAAAAATTTGCTTGACGACTAACTGAGAGTCACTATAAATGATTAACTTCTGAACTTCGAGACTCTTTTCCAGTCGTAATCCTGCTAGTACCACTTTGTACTCTGCCTCGTTGTTCGTTGCTCTGAATCCAAATCTGATAGCCTGCTGCACCTAGAATGTGACGCCCCCAAAATAGGTATACATCACCCATCTTGAGTCGCCAAATATATGGTACAGAATTTAAATACAAACTTCTTTTATAAAGTACGACAAAACATAGCTGAGAGTTTCAAAACAGATAATGTCTCGTAGAGAGTATCCAAACTCAAATAAAGTCCTTATTATAATATTATCACATTATTTCACTGAATAGTGAGGACTACTATTGCAAACATCTGGACCGTCACTTCGCTCCCCGACTAGTCTCAGCTACGTTCTCATTTCCTGAAGAGAATGATGAAAGCAAAAAGGGTGAGCTCAACTAGCCCAGTAAGAAATATTATGGCTAAGATAATGCAGAGTAAATTATCGTTAGCCTTCAACAGTGTTAAAATGATAAAATATACTCCCTCCGTCCCATAATTATAGGCTGATTTCTTTTGGCACATAGTTTAAGTGGTAATTTTAACATAAATTTTTCACATATACCCCTTAAATATGGAATTAATGAATAAGTTAATTACTCCTTACTTATCACACTGAAACTCTCAACTTCATTGATTGACGTGTTAAAGTCCACAACCATATAACTTTAACCAAAGAGAATACAACAACATTAAATGTGGTGATAAAAAATATGACATTGAATGTTATTTCTTCAAAAAAAGAGTAAAGGTTGAATATTTATTATAAGGGCATAAAAGTAAAACAATGAACCAACTAAATTTTATAAATAGTAAGTAGCCTATATATTGGGACATCTCAAAATGGAAAATCACCTATAACTTATGGGACGGAGGAGTAATAAACATCAAGGTTTAACTGCAGCGGAACAAGCAATCCATTAGAAGAGTCAAGTAGAGCATGATATCTACTATCTTCTATGATTTAAAAAGTTTATCATCAATTTTGTCGTTGAGACTCAGCTTAATAAATAAACCACATCATCGAATCATCCCTGCACTACGGACAAATGATATTCATGTAATCATCAATGGTCATGATTATACCGAATAATCCCTGGTCATAATCATACCACCAACTGTTCATCAATGCATTACAGGCCAATGGAGATTTTTACCACATCATTTCTAACATTACGGTCATGATTATATCAAATAATCCCTGGTCATAATTATACAAATCAATAATACATCTATGCACGTAAGCCACAGATAACTTTTATCACAATATAAGCATGAGGATGATGACAATGATATAAGAATTCAATTAAAAGAAAGCAAAGGATAATTTTTTTAAAGATTTATAACTTAATTTATCCAGAATTCAATAATATCCAAATTGTCAACATGATACAACTTTGTAGAGTAAAATTCAAGAATAATATTGTATCAAAAATGATTTGGACAGCAAAGAAATCAATTTTTGTCATGAATAATTCCCCGGGTAAATAGTACCCGAGTGAATAGTACCCCGTGAATAGTACTTCGGGAATAGTACCCCATGAATAGTACTTTGTGAATAGTACTCGTGAATAGTACTTTATGAATAGTACCCGTGAATAGTACTTTGTGAATAGTAATCAGTGAATAGTACTTTGTGAATAGTATCATAAAAATGAATACTACTCATGGACAGTACTCCGGCATGAAAAGATTAAAATTTAACAAGAATGTTCAGAAAATATCCTTGTGAAATGATATTAGATGAAGCGCAAATTTCAAGGATATTCTACTAATTTCACTTAGTATAGAAGCAATACTTTAACAGAATGAGGGTATAGTTAAAAATACGAGACAAAATAATATTACTCACATACTATAAAGTATGGAAGAAAATATTATTCCTATGAATACTAAATAAAATAATATCCCTTACCTCTGAAGAAGACTGGATACTGGAATAGTGGAGCAACACTTCTCTTCTTCTTTCTCTCTATAGCTTCTCTCTCTAAAATTGCGCTTGTGAGTCTTAGTGAATTAGTGAGAATAAAAGAAGAATGAGCTGCTATTTATAGGAAAATATAGTTTCGATAATTGCACGAAATATTACAGTATAATACCTTCATCTTTTCTTTCATTTTTAATTTAGTCCTGGAAGTATTATCAAACTTGCACCACCTCCCCTAATAGTACATCTTGTGAATCAATAGTACAATCATGTGAATCAATAGTACAATCATGTGAAAAAAATAATTACAGTATAGTACATTCATCTATACCTCAATTTTTAATTTAGTCATGCAAGTATTATCAATCATGCACCACCTCTCCTAATAGTACATGCTTGTGAATCAATAGTACACACATGTGATTAAATAGTTATAAACATGAGAATTAATAGCAATTAATTGCTCATTTATCCGATTTATTACCCGATTGGTCAATATAACCTCCAGACATCCATTATTATCGAAATAAATGTCGATTTTCACTAACACTAATAATCCCATCACAATAAAAATATTATTTTCATCTTTAATCAACACGAACTTATTCATCATTAATATTATAACTCACAATATTGAACAACCAGATCATTCCCAAGAAAGAGGGGACTTTTGTGACGCCCCCAAAATAGGTATACAACACCCATTCACGAGTCGTCCAAAATACATGATACGAAACAACTACAACTTTATTAATCTGACATAAAAGCTGTGAGTTTAAATACAAATATTGTCATCTAGACAATATCCACACTCAAATAAGTCCTCATTACAATTATTGATACATTATTTTACAAAAATAGTGAGGACTACTAAAGCGACTTTCTAGAACCTTCATTCCATTACCAGAAGCTAGTACTATTTACATTCTCGCCTCACGAGAAGAAAAATGGAACAAAAAGGAAAAGGGTGAGCTCAACTAGCCCAATAAAGAATATTATGACTAAGATAACATAAAACAAATTATCGTTAGTCTTCAATAGGGAAAAATTTGATAAAATACAATAGACAACAAGTTTCAGATCAATATTCGTAGCGAAAACAATAATTCATAGAAGAGTTACGTAGAGAATGAAATCTACTATTATCTATGAATTTAAAAGTCCATCATCGATATTTTATCCCTGTAACATGAATCAATATATATACGGAATCAAATATTCATCTTTACTTACTGAGCCAAAGATATTCACCGATTGGTCATGTTCATCTAAACACTGTTCATCTTTGCACTACGGGCCAAAGATATTCATCGAAATCATTAATCTTTTTGCACTACGGGCCAAAGATATTCAATTATATCATCATTTAGAATTTGAGGATGATGAAAAATATTTTAAAGAAAAGCGAATCCAATTGAAACAAAAGAATAAATATTAAGGATTCATATTTAAATTTATTCCATGTCCAAAAATACTTCATAAATAATCATAGTGGAGTAAAATTCAAGAATGATCAAAACATGGATACAATCAAAGCTAGTATCCATAATAGATATTTTGGACGAAAAACAAAAATTTAATTTTTTTGTGAATAGTCTTTGTATTCGTGAATAATTGTCGTATACGTGAATAGTCTTAGTATCGTGAATAGTAATCCAGACACTAAAAAGACAAGAATTTCACAAGAAAATACTCACAATATTCCGGTATAATGATATTGAAAGAATTAATATCATTTTAAAAATAATATCCTTACCCTCATAAAGACGGTGATACTTAGTTGAAACAGGATATAGGCTATGACTTGAACTTGCATAGTATAACAACACTCAAAGTATTAAAATACTCACAAGAATCGCTCAATATATCGAGAGAGAAAGAGAAAAACTTGATTTACGATGTGATTTTCAATTCTAACCTAAAGACCTATTTATAGGAAAATGCTTAGAACACAAAGCGAGAAAATTTAATATAATAATATATTTATAAACAAAATTCACACCCACCTCAAGACCATCTGAATTCAGCCACCAATATAGCCCACCATAGTGCCAAAAAACATTTTCTAAACAAAATATTTAAAACTTCCAAAATTTAATTATTTGAACTTGAACTTCAAAATTCATAATAAATAGCCCTTTTGCGGAAAAATTGAATCTCATGTCTTTTCATAAAAATTCCATTATCTACAACTTTGCGAAGAAAGTTTTTTCAAATTGCAAACAGAAATTGAACGAAATCCATAAACGGGCGATTTTACAAGCTATAAATGAATTCAGTCAAGAAATGGGGTTCACCGACACAGAAAACATGTGTTTATCATTTATTGAGCAAAAATACTCTTCCTCCTCATATACTCATATATCCCACATTCATTGTAAAAATATCATCATTATTATATTATTAAAATAATATAATTAAATGAATTATTTTATCAGAAAAAGATAAAATATTAATTTTTAACAATTGTCACATTAAAAATTTTCTCCATCTATATCCATATAAAAACAATATTTTTCTCATCATATAAATCAATAATTAATTATTCACATATAATATTACAGAATCACAAAGATCGACAACCGAGGCGGTTCCGAGGAAGAGGGCTTTCCAATAAGGATCTCTCGCTTCTTTGCATGATTAGATGACCAAACCTCTCCTTAGATGCAGAACTTTCTAGACATTGCCAATAATGTTATCCAATAATATTATTTAGATAATATGAATTATTGCTCCGATAATGGAAAATACTGTGTAGTGACAATTATTGAAACAACAGTAATATAAAATATCAACGCAGTAATTATTGAATCAATAAAATAAAATCTTTGAGCGGTAATTACCGTAACAATTATTGAGTAGTGCCTTCTTACGTAAGAATCAATAATTGGTGCAATACCGTGTCTTCTTGTGTTTTAACCACCGAGTATTTTAACAGTATTAACTGTAAGACCCCAAATTATTAATAAATGAAATTTATTTTCCTCTATTTATTATTTTGAAATAGTAAGGGTTGATTTGATTAATGTGGTTAGTTATAGGTAAAATGCGCAAATATTTTAAATAAGTAGGTGGTTATAAAATATTCATTGTTGTCGGGAAATATTCGTTTGGTCGTGGAATATTCTTGCTGTCGGGGAATATTCGTACGACGGCGCAGTCTTTTGTGGGCCCCATAACGGAAAGCGATTGGATGAAGAAAACGACAAGTATAAGTTGTTTATAAATAACGGCGTAGTGGTTACCGTTAACTTTGTTGGAATACCCGGTTGGTTAAAACACGATGTCTGGCGTTGTTGACAAGAAGGCACGCAGTATTGCACCAATTATTGATTCTTACGTAAGAAGGCACTACTCAATAATTGTTACGATAGTTAGTGTTGAAAGATTTTATATTATTGATTCAATAATTCTTTGCGTTGATATTTTATATTATTGTTGTTTCAATAATTGTCTACTACACAAGTATTTTCTATTATCGAAGCAATAATTCATATTATCCGAATAATATTATTAAAAACATTATTGGCAATGTCTAGAAAGTTACATCTAAGGAGAGGTTTGGTCACCTAATTGCGCCAAGAAGGAGAAATTCTTATTGGAAAGCCCCTCTTTCTGAAAGCTACACGGTCACAAGATCTTGTGATCTCTGTAATATTATTTATGAATAATTAATTATTGATTTATATGATGGGAAAAATATTGATTTTATGTGGATATAGATGGAGAAAATTTTTAAAGTGACAATTGTTGAAAATCGATATTTTATCTTTTCTGATAAAATAATATTTTATTATATTATTATAATATAATAATGATGATATTTTTACAATGAATGTGGGATATATGAGTATATGAGGAGGAAGAGTATTTTTGTTGCAAAAGTTGTTTAACACATGTTTTGTGTGTCGGTGGACCCCATTTCTTGACTGAAATTTGATTATAGCCTGTAAAATTGCCCGTTTGTGGATTTCGGTCAATTTTTGTTTGGAATTTGGAAAAACTTTCTTCTGCAAAGTTGTAGAGAATTGAATTTCCTATAAAAAAATTGTGAGATTCGAATTTTCTGATAAAAAGGCTATTTATTGTGAATTATTGAAGTTCCGGAGTTCCGAAATAATTAATTTTTAGAATTTTAAAATACTTTAAATAACAAAAACGTTTTTTTCATTATGGTGTGTTCCACATGTGTGTTGAATGGGCTGATTTCAGATTTTCTAAGGTTGGCGTAGGAATTAAATTTTAATATATTAATATTATTTTAAATTTTCTGCTTTGGTGTTCTAAGCATTTTCCTATAAATAGGGTGCTTAGGTTAGAATTGAAAATCACACCAGAAACTATAGATTTCTCTCTCTTTCTCTCTCTATATATCGAGCGTATTTTTGTTAGTATTTTAGTACTTTGAGTATTGCTATATCTGATGCAAGTTCTTTCATCACTATATCAAAGATTCCAACTGTAAATCTTATTCTAAAGCTAAGGTAAGGATGTTATTTTCTTCTTAAATGATATTATTTCTTCAATATCATTATCTTTGAAATATTGGTTGGAACTTTTATCAAATTTGGAACTTTTTTATGTCGGGGTTACTATTAATGAGAGTTCTTATTCACGAGTTACTATTCATGAGTTACTATTCACAGTCTTATTCACGAAGCATGATGATGTTTTTGTAAAATTTTTATCTTTTGGTTCGGTTACTATTCACGATATCGGCATTATTCACGATATCTGGACTATTCACGAATCGACACTTATTCACGTAAAAATTAAATTTTGTTTTCGTCTCAAAATATCTATTATGGATACTAGCTTTGATTGTATCCATGTTTTGATCATTCTTGAATTTTACTCCACTATGATTATTTGTGAGGTATTTTTGGACATGAAATAGCTGAAATACAAATCCTTAATATTTATTCTTTTGTTTCACTGGATTCGTTTCATTTAAAATATTTTTCATCATCCTCAGTCCTAAATGATGATATAATTGAATATCTTTGGCCTGTAGTGCAAAGATTAATGATTTCTGCTGAATATCTTTGGCCCGTAGTGCAAAGATGAACAGGTGTTTAGATGAACATGACCAACTGTTGAATATCTTTGGCCTGTAGTGCAAAGATGAATATTTGATTCCAGATATATATTGATTGATATTACAGGGATAAAATATCGATGATTTAACTTTTAAATTCATATATGTAAGATAGTAGTTTGCATTCTCTACTTAACTCTTCTAATGAATTATTATTTTCACCATAAGATTGATTTAAAACCTGGTTGTCTATTGTATTCTATCGATTATTTCCTGTTGAAGACTAACGATAATTTATTCTATGTTATCTTAGTCATAATATTCTTTCTTGGGCTAGTTGAGCTCACCCTTTTCCTTGTTGTTCCATTTTTCTTCTCAGGAGGCGAGAATGTAGCGAGTACTAGTCGGGGTGTGGAATGATGGTTCTAGAAGTGGTTTTAGTAGTTCTCACCATTTTTGTAAAATAATGTATCAATAATTGAAATGAGGACTTATTTGAGTGTGGATATTGTCTAGATGACAATATTTGTATTTAAACTCACTTTTTTATGTTGTATTAATAAAGTTGTAGTTGTTTACATGCATGTATTTTGACGACTCAGAATGGGTGTTGTATACCTGTTTTGGGGGCGTCACAGTTGGTATCAGAGCTTAGGGATATGGTCTCTGGCGAAGATCGGGGAATAGTACTAGGAGGGGAGAGACGAGTAATCCTTCGCTAGTGTGTCATACCTAAGCTTATTTGTTGGTCAATTGAAGAATATGGTTAATATGTGATGTGATATGTTAAATTGTTTAATTAACCCTTGTTTTATGGCAATATTTAAGAATGACAACTGAGAATATTAACGGTGGAGTTAATGAGACCGTGGAAACACCTTTAATCACCACTCAAGGGAACGTACAACAGGAAGGCAATATTCCTCCTGTAAACAATACCACTGAGCAGACGATGAACGACGGGATGTTTAGGAGCTTTTTGCAGTTCATGGAAAATCAGACGAGGGAGACTCGTGCACAGAATACGGGTGGAAATGCTAGCAATGCACGGCATGTCAAAGCCAAGCAGTTCAAAGAGTTGGGACCACCAGAATTTAAGGGAAAGCCAGATCCGATCATGGCGGAAATGTGGATCAAGCAAATTACCAAGATATTCGATGTCTTGGGATGCACGGAGGAACAGAAGGTTCCATTCGCCACCTTTATGTTCCGTGGCGAGGAAAACTACTGGTGGGAGTCTGTGAAATGGACCCAGCCTGCCGTACTCAGCATGTCTTGGGAACGTTTCAGAAACTTTTCAACGAAAAATACTTTCCTGAAAGTATTCGCCATATGAAGGAGGTAGAGTTTATTAGACTAGAACAAAACAACATGGCGGTGTCCCAATACTGGCGAAGTTAGAGAGTTATCGAGTTTGCACCTCATTTGGTATAGAATGAGGAACGAATGACGAGGATGTTTACGAGAGGTTTAAAACCCGAGATTCTAAGCAATATCTTATATCTCATAAATTTGCTTTATATTAGGATGTTGTCAATGTGGCTCAATTATTAGAAGCGAGATAGCGAAAGCACGTTCAACCAAGGAACCGCAACTGTGGTCATACCAAATGGCGGCCAATCTGAGATAATGAAAACCGGTGGGGAGGAAAACATCGGACAAAAGCGGTAACCACTCGATGGTAATCGTGGCCATGAAAATAGAAGAAGCGACTCGGGGAGATTTTAAAAGAGGAGATTCAACAATGATAATATGAAGACGCGTCGACCACAAGAACAATTGGTTTCAAGGGAGAGAAACGACCACCGGTCATTATATCTTTATAAGTGCGGAAAAGAAGGACATATTAGCCCAAATTTGTCCTAGCAGTTCAAGGTATGCTATAATTGTGGAAAGGAAGGACATATCGCTTCGAGATTACATCAGATGGCGAAACCAAGTCCAGCGGGGATGGTGACTCAAAAGGCTGTCCCAGAAAAGTCAAAGTCAATGGTTCCTGGAAGAGCGTTTGTCGTGACTGGTCAACATGCGAGGAACCTAAACGAGGTGATCACGGGTAAGCTAATCATAAATTCATGCGAAGTTTATACATTTCTTGATACCGGTGCTACCCATTCATTTATCTCTCCTTCTTGTGCTCAACGTTTAAACTTGACTCCGGAGAAATTAGACTTTGACCTATTTGTGGAAACTCCATTAGGAGAAACTTTCATCACATCCACTGTTTATAAATCTTGTTTGATCCAAGTTGGCACCATCACATTACCCGTTGACCTTATCTCTTTAAAGATACTTGCTTTTGATATGATTTTAGGGATTGATTGGTTAACTACTCATCATGCCAAAATTGATTGTTTTCGTAAGGTTGTTAGTTTTCATATTCCTAATCAACCTGTTGTGCGAATTCAAGCAACTAAACTATTAAAATCAATCACTGTCATATCAAGTCATAAAGCTATTCGTTTATTGAAAAACGGATGTCAAGCTTTCTTAGCCCATGTTATGGATTTGAATAAAGACACGTCAGCTTTGAATAATATTCCTGTTGTTAGTGACTTTCCTGACGTATTTCCTAAAGAACTTCCCGGTCTACCCCCAGAACCTGAAGTTGAATTCTTTATTGACCTTGAACCTGGTACAAAGTCCATTTCTAAAACCCCATATCGAATGGCTCCTATTGAACTTCAGGAGTTAAAGGTCCAACTACAGGAGTTGTTGGACATCGGTTTCATTTGTCCTAGTATATCTCCTTGGGGTGCTCCTGTTTTATTCGTAAAGAAGAAAGACGGGAGTATGCGACTTTGTATCGATTAACGAGAATTAAACCATGTCACTATCAAGAATAGGTATCCGCTACCTCGTATTGATGACTTGTTTGACCAGTTACAAGGAGCGAAATTCTTTTCAAAGATCGATCTTCATTCTGGATATCATCAGCTGAAGGTTAAAACTGAGGATATTCCAAAAGGCGCCTTTAGAACTCGATGACGGGCATTATGAATTCTTAGTCATGTCTTTTGGATTGACTAATGCTCCCTGCGGCTTTCATGGATATGATGAACCAAAAGTATTCAAGGAATATTTGGATCGGGTTCGTCGTTGTTTTTATTGATGGCATCCTCATATATTCCAAAAGTCTTGAAGATCATGAGCACCATTTGAAAATTTGGTACTCGAAAGGCTTTATGAAAACAAGTTATATGCCAAGTTGAAGAAATGCGAGTTAAAGCGAGGAAGTAGCATTCCTCTGCACGTGGTGTCAAAATATGGAGTATCTGTTGACCCAAATGAAGATTGAAGCAATACAAAGTTGGGAACAGCCAAGGCGGTGACCAGGAAATCGTAGCTTTTTGTGCTTATTTGGTTATTATCGGAGATTTGTGGAAGGATTTTCTAGAATCGCTACTCAGATTAACTCAAATTTGATTCAGTAAAGATACAAAATTCATATGGAGCGAGGAATGCGAGAAGAGTTTCCAAGATCTCAAGAGGAGACTCATTTGCACTTTTGTTTTAACAATACCATCTGGTTCGGATGGATTTGTTATCTACAAATGATGCTTCGTGCAAAGGGTTAGTGTGTGTTCTCATGCAGCGTGGGAAAGTCATAGCCTATGCCTCGTGACAACTTAAAGAATATGAGAGGAATTATCCTACTCATGATCTAGAGTTAGCGGCGATGATTTCGCATTAAAGATCTGGAGGCACTATCTATATGGGGAGAAAGTGGAGATATATTCAAACCATAAAAGCCTCAAATATTTCTTCACTCATAAAGAACTCAACATGCGGCAACGACGTTGGCTCGAGCTGTTGAAAGATTTCCACCACACTATTCAATACCATCCTGGAAAAGCAAACGTGGTAGCTGACGCGTTGAGTAGAAGATCATATGCAGGAACGAGTGGGATGATGTCAAATATACGCATAGAACCGACTTTAATCGAAAAAGTTAAAGTTGCTCAAGCCACAGACCCGGAGCTGATGATTATGAAGAAGAAAGTACAAGAAGGTGCTATTCCAGAAGCAAGAATCGATAAAGAAGGAATACTTCGAGTCCACTCCAGACTTTGTGTTCCTAACGATTCTGATTTGAAGTACAAGATCATAATGGAGGCACACAATACACCATTTGCAATCCATCTTGGAAGTACCAAAATGTATCGTGATCTTCGAAATACATTTTGGTGGAACAATATGAAGAGAGAGATTGCAAAGTTTATCTCGATGTGTTTAACTTGTCAACATGTAAAGGCGAAGCATCAAGTGCCAAAGGGTCCATTGCAACCACTTGAGATTCTGAAATGGAAGTGGGAACACGTTACCATGGATTTCGTTACGGGTCTTCCCACGATTTCTCAAGGCATAAATGCTATTTGGGTTATTGTTGATAGATTAACAAAGTCTGCTCATTTCTTGCCGATACGGGAGACTTATTCCCTTGAACGTCTTGTTAGTATGTATGTGAATGAGATTGTGAGGTTGCATGGCATGCCAATATCCATAGTTTTGGATCGTGACCCAAGATTCACTTCAAGATTTTGGGTTAGCTTGCAAAAAGCTATGAGCATGATTCTGATTTAGCTCGCATACCATCCTCAAACGGACGGACAATCGGAGAGGACTATTCAAACTCTTGAAGATCTATTAAGACTCTGTGTCCTAGACTTCAAAGCGAGTTGGGATAAGTATTTACCATTGGTGGAATTTTCCTACAACAACAGTTATCAGGAAAGTATAGGTGTGGCTCCATTCGAAGCATTGTATGGACGAAAGTGTCGCTCTCCAATATGTTGGGATGAGGTAGGTGAAGCAACATTGTTGGGACCCGAGTTGGTACGTATAACTACGGAAAATATCCAAACGATTCGACAACGTATACAAACGGCACAGGATCGACAAAAGAATTATGTGGATCTTCATCGAAAGGACGTGGAGTTTAGTATTGGGGATCATGTATTGTTGCGTGTGGCTCCATGGAAAGGAGTTACAAGATTTGGGAAGAGAGAAAAGCTCAATCCACGATTTATTGGTCCATTTCAGATTCTTGACCGAGTAGGAAATGTGGCCTATAGACTCGCGTTACCTCCAAGTATGTCTCGTGTTCATAATGTTTTTCACGTATCCGTGCTTCGTAAATATGTGAAAGACCCGAACCATGTTATTGAGTTAAAACCGGACGAGATAGCCGAAGACTTAACGTATGAAGAGGTACCTGTCAAGATCTTGGATAGGAAGGAGAATGTCCTACGCACGAAGGTCATACCACAAGTTAAAGTTTTATGGAGAAACCATGTTATTGAGGAAATGACCTGGGAGTTGGTAACAGAAATGAAAACGAGGTATCCTCATCTTTTCGAAACACCAGGTACGTACGTCAATTTCGAGGACGAAATTTCATAAGGAGGTGAGGTTGTAAGACCCCAAATTATTAATAAATGAAATTTATTTTCCTCTATTTATTATTTTGAAATAGTAAGGGTTGATTTGATTAATGTGGTTAGTTATGGGTAAAATGTGCAAATATTTTAAATAAGTAGGTGGTTATAAAATATTCATTGTTGTCGGGAAATATTCGTTTGGTCGTGGAATATTCTTCTTTGTCGAGGAATATTAAATACTGACAGTTTTGACCTTTTATGGGCCCCATGCTTGAAAGCGATTGGATGAAGAAAATAACAAGTATAAGTTGTTTATAAATAATGGGCGTAGTGGTTCTGAATTAACTTTGTTGGAATACCGGTGGTTAAAACACGATGTCTGGCGTTGTTGCGCGAAGAAGCTTTGCGGTATTGCACCAATTATTGATTCTTACGTGAAGGCACTACTCAATAATTATTACGATAGTTAGTGTTTAGTATTTTATATTATTGATTCAATAATTCTTTGCGTTGATATTTTATATTCTTTGTTGTTTCAATAATTGTCACTACGATTATTTTCCATTATCGAAGCAATAATTCATATTATCTGAATAATATTATTAGAAAATATTATTGGCAATGTCTAGAAAGTTACATCTAAGGAGAGGTTTGGTCACCTAATTGCTTGCGTAGATGAAGGAGAAATTCTTATTGGAAAGCCCCTCTTTCACAAGAGAAGCGGCTGGTTGCGATCTTGTGATTCTGTAATATTATTTGTGAATAATTAATTATTGATTTATATGATGAGAAAAATATTGATTTTATGTGGATATAGATGGAGAAAATTTTTAAAGTGACAATTGTTGAAAATCGATATTTTATCTTTTACGATAAAATAATATTTTATTATATTATTATAATATAATAATGATGATATTTTTACAATGAATGTGGGATATATGAGTATATGAGGAGGAAGAGTATTTTTGTTGCAAAAGTTGTTTTAACATGTTTTTTGTGTGTCGGTGGACCCCATTTCTTTTGAAATTTGATTATAACTGTAAAATCGCTTGGTTTGTGGATTTGGTCAATTTACATTTGGAATTTGAAAAACTTTCTTCTGTAAAGTTGTAGACAATTGAATTTCCTATAAAAAGTTGCGAGATTCGAATTTTCTGATAAAAGGGCTATTTATTGTGAATTATTGAAGTTCCGGAGTTCCGAAATAATTAATTTTTGGAAGTTTAAAATACTTTAAATAACAAAAATGTTTTTTTCATTATGGTGTGTTCCACATGTGTGTTGAATGGGCTGATTTCAAATTTTCTAAGGTTAGCGTAGGAATTTAATTTTAATATATTAATATTATATTAAATTTTCTGCTTTGATGTTCTAAGCATTTTCCTATAAATAGGGTGCTTAGGTTAGAATTGAAAATCACACCAGAAACTACAGATTTCTCTCTCTCTCTCTCTATATATATATATATATATCGAGCGTATTTTTGTTAGTATTTTAGTACTTTGAGTATTGCTATACAGTGCAAGTTCTTTCAGCACTATATCCAGTATTCCAACCAGAAGTACTATTTTAGCTAAGGTAAGGGATGTTATTTTCTTCTTAAATGATATTATTTCTTCAATATCATTATGCTGAAATATTGGTTGGAACTTTTTATCAAATTTGGAACTTTTTCATGTCGGGGTTACTATCCATGAGTTACTATTCACGTATACGGCATTATTCACGTATACGGCATTATTCACGAATACGACACTATTCACAGAAAAATTAAATTTTTGTTTTCGTCCAAAATATCTATTATGGATACTAGCTTTGATTGTATCCATGTTTTGATCATTCTTGAATTTTACTCCACTATGATTATTTATGAGGTATTTTTGGACATGAAATAATAAAAATCTGAATCCTTAATATTTATTATTTTGTTTCACTGGATTCGTTTCATTTTAAATATTTTTCATCATCCTCCATCCTAAATGATGATATAATTGAATATCTTTGGCCTGTAGTGCAAAGATTAATGATTTCTGATTAATATCTTTGGCCCGTAGTGCAAAGATGAGCAGTGTTTAGATGAACATGATTAATGGTGAATATCTTTGGCCTGTAGTGCAAAGATGAATATTTAATTCCAGATATATATTGATTGATGTTATAGGGATAAAATATCGACGACGAACTTTTAAATTCATATATAGAAGATATTAGTTTGCATTCTCTACTTAACTCTTCTAATGAATTATTATTTCCGCTGCGAAGATTGATTTAAAACTGGTTGTCTATTGTATTCTATCAGATTTTTTCCCTGTTGAAGACTAACGATAATTTATTCTATGTTATCTTAGTCATAATATTCTTTACTGGGCTAGTTGAGCTCACCCTTTTCCTTGTTGTTCTATTTTTCTTCTTAGGAGGCGAGAATGTAGCGAGTACTAGTCGGGGTGTGGAATGATGGTTCTAGAAGTGGTTTTAGTAGTCCTCACCATTTTTATAAAATAATGTATCAATAATTGAAATGAGGACTTATTTGAGTGTGGATATTATCTAGATGACAATATTTGTATTTAAACTCACAGTTTTTATGTAGTATTAATAAAGTTGTAGTTGTTTCTGTACCATGTATTTTGACGACTCAGAATGGGTGTTGTATACCTGTTTTGGAGGCGTCACATTAACGGTAACAACTACGCCGTTATTTATAAACAACTTATATTTATCGTTTTCTTCATCCAATCACTTTCCGTTATGGGGCCCACACAAGGCTGCGCCGTCGTACGAATATTCCCCGACAGTAAGAATATTCCACGACCAAACAAATATTCTCCGGTAAAAATGAATATTTTATAACCACTTGCTTATTTGAAATATTTGCGCATTTTACCCATAACTAATTATATTAATTAAATTAACCCTTACTATTTTAAAATAATAAATAAAGGAAATTCAAATTTATTTATAATAAGTTGGGGTCTTACAACCTCCCCTCCTTATGAAATTTCGTCCTCGAAATTGACGTACGTACCTGGTGTTTCGAAAAGATGAGGATACCTCGCTTTCATTTCCGTTTCCAAATCTGACGTGTTTTTGTTCAAGTCCGTGACATGGACTAAGAAAGCTTGACATCCGTTTTTCAATAAACGAATAGCTTTATGGCTTGATATGACAGTGACTGATTTTAGTGGTTTGGTTGTTTGAATTCGCATAATAGGTTGGTTAGGAATATGAAAACTAACAACCTTACGAAAAAAAATCAATTTTAGCATGATGCGTGGTTAACCAATCAATCCCCAAAATCACATCAAATGCAAGAATTTTCAACCAAATAAGGTCGGCAGGTAATGTGATGGTACCGATTTGAATCATGCAAGATTTAAAAATAGTAGATGTAATGAAAGTTTTTCCTAACGGAGTCTCAACAGATAAGTCAAAGTCTAATTTCTCCGGAGTCAAGTTTAAACGTTGAGCACAAACAGGAAAGATAAAAGAATGGGTAGAATCGGTATCTAATAAGGTATAAACTTCGCAAGAGTTTATGATTAGCTTACCCGGGATCACCTCGTTTGGGTTCCTCGCGTTTTGGGCAGTCACGACAAACGACTTTTCAGGAACCACCGACTTTAACTTGTCCGGGACAGCCTTTGGAGTCACCATCCCTGTTGAACTTGGTTTCGCAACTAGACAATCTCTAGCTATATGACCTTCCTTTCCATAGTTATAACACACCTTGGATTGTTGTGCGGTTTGGGGTGATGTGTCCCTCTTTCCGCATTTGTAACATCTGACCAGGTGGTCGAATTCTCCTCCCCCAAAGCAGTTGATGTTGGTCTTTGGCGTCTTTACACTATCATTGTTATACCTTCTCCTTTTGAAATCTCCTCCCGACTCGCTCCTTCTATTATCACGGCCACGATTACCACCAGAGTGGTTACCGCTTTTGTCCGAATGCTTTACTTCCCTCTGGTTGTCATTGCTCCAATGATCGCTGCCACCGGTATGACCCTGATTGTGTTCCCTCGGTTGAACATACTCATTATCTCGCTCTAATAATTGAGCCCTATTTACAACATCTGAATATAAAGAAAATTTATGAGAGATAAGATATTGTCGAATCTCGGGATTTAGACCTCTCAGAAACATCCTCGTCATTCGTTCCTCATTTTCGACCAAATGAGGTGCAAACCTGGATAACTCTGTAAACTTCGCCTCGTACTGGGACACCATCATGTTGTTTTGTTCCAGTTTGATAAACTCCACCTCCTTCATATGACGAATACTTTCAGGAAAGTACTTGTCATTGAATAGTTTCTGAAACGTTTCCCAAGACATGCTGAGTGTGGCTGGCTGGGTATGCTTCACAGACTCCCACCAGTAGTCTGTCTCACCGCGGAACATAAAGGTGGCGAATGGAACCTTCTGGTCCTCCGTGCATCCCAAGACATCGAATATCTTAGTAATTTGTTTGACCCACGTTTCCGCCATGATCGGATCCGACTTTCCCTTAAATTCGGTGGTCCCAACTCTTTGAAGCTGCTTGGTTGTGACAAGCCAGCGCATTCTTATCATTTCCACCAGTATTTTACGCACGAGTCTCCTCTAAATTCGATTTTGCATGAACTGCAAAAAGCTTCTAAACATCCCATCATTCATCATTTGTTCGAGTAACGTTGTTTACTGGGAGGATTATTGCCTTTGTGTTGCACGTTCCCCTGGGTAGTGATCAAAGGTGTCTCCACGGTCTGATTCACTCCATTATTAACGTTCTCAGCTGCCATTCTTAAATACTACCATAAAACAAGGTTTAATAGTCATGCAATATATTATCCCTATACTCTGACCGACCAAATAAATACCAAATAAACTTAGTCGAAGTCATACTAGCGAAGGAATTCCCGTGCTCTCCCTCCTAGTTCTTGTCTCACATCTCGACGGGGATCATATCCTAAGCTCGATACCAATTGTGATGCCCCCAAAATAGGTATACATCACCCATTCTGAGTCACCAAATATATGGTACAGAAACAAATACAACCTCAGTAATATAATTATCGCAAAATACGACAACACATATACTGTGAGTTTGAATACAAATACTGTCTAATAGAGAGTATACAAACTCAAAAGGAGTCCTCATTACAATTATTCAAACACTATTTTACAGAAATAGTGAGGACTGCTAAAACATCTTTCTAGAATCATCACTCCATACCCCGACTAGATCCTGCTATGTTCTCACCTCCTGAGAAGAAAAATGGAACAAAAGGAAAAGTTGTAGATAATGGAATTTTCTACGGTAAAGACATGATATTTGAATTTTTCTGACAAAAGGGATATTTATTATGAATTATTAAAGTTCTGAAGTTTTGAAATAATTAAATTTTGGAAGTTTTAAATATTTTTGTTTAGAAAAATGTTTTTGGCATTATGGTGGGCTATATTGGTGGCTGAATTCATATGGTCTTGAGGTGGGCGTGAATTTTGTTTATAAATATATTATTATATTATTATATTTATTCTTTTGTTTCACTGGAATCGTTTTCTTTAAAATATTTTTCATCATCCTCAGTCCTAAATGATGATATAGTTGAATATCTTTTGCCTGTAGTGCAAAGATTAATGATTTCTGATGAATATCTTTGGCCCGTAGTGCAAAGATGAACAGGTGTTTAGATGAACATGACCAACTGGTGAATATCTTTGGCCTGTAGTCCAAAGATGAATATTTGATTCCAGATATATATTGATTCGTGTTACAGGGATAAAATATTGATGATGGACTTTTAAATTCATAGATAATAGCAGATTTCAGTCTCTACGTAACTCTTCTATGAATTATTATTTTCGTTGCGAATATTGATCTGAAACTTGTTGTCTATTGTATTTTATCAGATTTTTCCCTGTTGAAGACTAACGATAATTTGTTCTATGTTATCTTAGTCATAATATTCTTTACTGGACTAGTTGAGCTCACCCTTTTCCTTTTTGTTCCATTTTTCTTCTCGGGAGGCGAGAATATAAGCGAAAGTCTTAGTCGGAGTATGGAATGAAGGTTCTAGAAAGTCGTTTTAGTAGTCCTCACCATTTTTGTAAAATAATGTATCAATAATTGTAATGAGGACTTATTTGAGTGTGGATATTGTCTAGATGACAATATTTGTATTTAAACTCACAGTTTTTATGTTGTATTAATAAAGTTGTAGTTGTTTCTGTACCATGTATTTTGACGACTCAGAATGGGTGTTGCATCCTATTTGGTTGATAATGAGGAGCGAATAACGCGAATGTTTTTAAGAGGTTTGAAACCGGAGATACGTCAATATCTTATTTTTCATAAATTGTGTTTGTATTAGGATGTTGTAAATAGGGCTCGATTATTGGAGCGCGATAACGAGTCAATATAATTAAAAAGAAGCGGTGACAAAATGATAATATCGGTGAGGAAGCGATCATCGAGCGGTGACAACAAGCGTGGAGGAATCAACGGGCCGAAATGGTAATCACGCCGGTGGTAATCGGGCCAAAACAATAAGAATGGACATTTCAAGAAGAGGAGATTCAACAATGATGGAAAGACTCGTCGACCAAAGCACCATTGTTAAGGAAGGAGAATGACCACCTATTATATGCTTTAAATGCGGAGGGAGGACACATCGGTTCAAACTGCTCGATGCCGTCCAAAGCATGTTATAATTGTGGAAGAGAAGGTCACCTAGCCCGATTTTGTCATTCACCGAAGACAAGTTCAGTTAGGATGGAGGCACCAAAGGCTGTCCCAGAAAAGTCAAAGCCAGTAGTGCAAGGGAGAGCGTTTGTAGTGACCTCCCAGAAAGCAAGGAACTCGAATGAGGTCATCACGGGTAAGCTTATCATAAACTCTAGTGAAGTCTATATTTTATTTGATACCGGTTCTACCCATTCTTTTATTTCTCCTACTTGCGCTCAACGATTGAATTTGACTCCGGAGAAATTAGACTTTGACTTATCTGTGGAAACTCTGTTGGGAGAAACCTTCATTACATCCACTGTTTATAAGTCTTGTTTGGTTCAAATCGATGCCCTTACATTACATGTCAATCTTATTTCATTAAAAATACTTGGATTTGATGTGATTCTAGGGATTGATTGGTTAACTACTCATTATGCAAAAATTGATTATTTTCGTAAGGTTGTTAGCTTTCATATTCCTAACTAACCTATTATACGAATTCAAGTAACCAAACCATTAAAATCAATAACTGTCATCTCAAGCCATAAAGCTATTCGTTTATTAAAAAAAGGATGTCAAGCTTTCTTAGCTCATGTCACGAATCTAAACAAAAATACGTCAGTTTTGAATGATATTTCTATTGTTAATGAATTTCCTGACGTATTCACGAAGAACTTTTCGGCCTACCCCGGGCCTTGAAATTGAATTTTGTATCGACCTTGAACCCATTACAAAACCCATTTCAAAGCCCCATATCGAATGTCTCTATTGAACTTCGAGGAGTTAAAGACCCAAGCTGCAGGAATTGTTAGACATTGGCTTTATTAGTCCCTAGTACTTCTCCTTGGGGTGCTCTGTTTATTCGTGAAGAAGAAAGATGTGAGTATGCAACTTTGTATTGATTATCGGGAGTTGAATCATGTCACCATCAAAAATAGGTACCCATTGCCACGTATTGATGACCTGTTTGACCAGTTCCAATTGAAGATTAAAACCGATGACATTCCAAAGATGGCTTTCAGAACTCGGTATGGGCATTATGAATTCCTAGTCATGTCCTTTGGATTGACTAATGCTCCTGCTGCCTTCATGGATATGATGAACTGAGTATTCAGGGAATATTTAGATCACTTTGTGGTCGTCTTTATCGATGACATTCTCATATATTCCAAAACCCGTGAAGATCATGATCAACACTTGAGGCTGATACTCCAAAAGCTTCGTGAATATAAGCTTTATGCCGAGTTGAAGAAATCACGAGTTACGGCGAGGAAGTAGCATTCCTTGGGCACGTGGTATCAAGTCATGGAATATCATTGACCCGCCAAATATTGAAGCTATTCAAAGTCGGGAGCAACCTAAATCGATGATCGAAATCGTAGCTTTCTCGGTTTATTTGGTTATTATCGGAGATTCGTGGAAGGATTTTCTCGAATCGCTACTCCACTAACTCAGTTGACTCGGAAAGATAAAAAGTTACATTGGGGCGAGGATTGTGAGAAGAGTTTTCAAGAACTCAAGAGGAGACTCATTTATTTTGTTAAACAATACCATCGGTTCGGAGGATTTGTCATCTCTGATGATGCTTGAGGCAAAGGGTTAGGATGTGTTCTCATGCAACATGGGAAAGTCATAGCCTATGCCTCACAACAACTCAAAGAATATGAGAGGAATTATCTTACTCATGATCTAGAGTTGGCGGTACATTATCTTCACACTAAAGATTTGGAGGCATTACTTGTATGGGGAGAAAGTGGAGATCTTTCACGGATCATAAAAGCCTAAAATATTTCTTCACTCAAAAGGAACTCAATATCGACAACGACGACGTTGGTTGGCAGGCATTGAAAGATTATGATCATACCATCCAATACCATCTGGAAAAGCGAGCGTGGTAGGTGGCGCATTGAGTAGAAGAAGATCGTATTGAGTGCAAAGTGCGATATTGTCAGCGCAAAGGCCCATTTTGTATGACTTGCAAAGGATGGAGATAGAGATAAAGACTCCATGGACCCACATGATGATGGCGAATATAAGAGTAAAACCGACTTTAATTGATAAAATTAAAGGTGCTCAAGTTACAGATCCGGAGCTGATGCGTATGAGGAAGAAAGTGCAAGAAGGTGTTATACCGGAAGCAAGAATCGATGATGAAGGAATACTTCGAGTCAACTCCAGACTTTGTGTTCCTAACGATCCTGAGCTAAAGTATAAAATCATGATGGAGGCGCATAACACACCGTTTGTAATCCATCCTGGGAGTACCAAAATGTATCGTGCAAAATACGACAACACATACTGTGAGTTTAAATACAAATATTGTCTTCTAGACAATATCCACACTCAAATAAGTCCTCATTACAATTATTCAAACACTATTTTTCAAAAATAGTGAGGACTGCTAAAATATCTTTCTAGAACCATCACTCCATACCCCGACTAGATCCCATTATATTACTCACCTCACGAGAAGAAAAATGGAACAAAAGGAAAAGGGTGAGCTCAACTAGCCCAGTAAAGAATATTATGACTAGGATAATATACAACAAATTATCGTTAGTCTTTAACAGGGAATAATCTCATAAATATAATAGACAACAAGTTTTAGATCAACAACTGCAGCGGAAACAACAATCCATTAGAAGAGTCAAGTAGAGAAAGAATTCTACTATCTTCTAAGATTTAAAAGTCCATCATCAATATTTTATCCTGTAACATCAATCAATATACATCTTGAATCAAATATTCATCTTTGCTTCTGAGGCCAAAGATATTCATTTGTATCTGGGTTGGTCATATTCATCTCAACACCTATTCATCTTTTGCATTCTGAGCCAAAGATATTCATTAGGTAATCATTCATCTTTGCACTACAGGCCAAAGATATTCAGTAATATCATCAATTAGGACTGAGGATGATGAAAACTATTTTAAAAGAACGAATCCAGTGAAACAAAATAACAAATATTAGAGATTCGTATTACAGTTTATCCAAGATTAATAATACTCCATAATAACCAATTTTGAAGCAAAATTCAAGAATAAAGATCAAAACATGGATACAATCAAAGATAGTAACCATAATAGACATCTTGGACAAAAAGAAGAAAATTTCATTTTTCAGTGAATAGTGTCGTATTCATGAATAGTGCCGTATACGTGAATAATGTCGTATACGTGAATAGTAACCCCGACACAAAAAGGTAGAAATTCCACAATAAAATCCATACCAATATTTTGGTATAAT
This sequence comes from Panax ginseng, assembly GCA_020205605.1. Classification (NCBI taxonomy): domain Eukaryota; kingdom Viridiplantae; phylum Streptophyta; class Magnoliopsida; order Apiales; family Araliaceae; genus Panax; species Panax ginseng. Next base: position 25,299,898 of record CM035138.1, read on the forward strand.
GATATTGAAAGAATAATATCATTATGAAGAAAATAATATCCCTTACCTCAAAATATCGATCTTACGATCGGAATATCGGTATAAAATTTGAAGGAAACTTGCCTGGCGATTAACGTAAATTGCAAAGTATCTAAATACTCACAAAATACACTCAATAATCTAGAGAGAGAAAGAGAGAAAACTTGTTTCTGGTGTGATTTTTAATTTTAACTTAGATTTCTATTTATAGGAAAATGTTAGCAATGAACGAGACTTAACTGCAACACGATGGCTTTACCTACTACTATTCCCACCCACCACATTTGAATAAAAATATCAACACATTTCTTCACCAACCAAGAGTGGGGCCCACTAATTCTAGAATTTTCACCAAAATGATTTATAACTTTGATTTAGAATCATCCACCTCTTAAAATTCATAACAAATCATCGCTCATTTTAACGGTTCAAAATTTGTGGACATATACTCAACTTATATATGTATAACATATCCAAAAATTACAACGATCAACGGTCGGATTAAAAATTATAACTCATAATATATCTCTCAAAAAAACCTTTAGTTTGATTTTTAATACCTCAATCAAACAAAATACTAATAAAACACCTCAAAATTAATTCCTTCATTTATAACCACATAAATAAATCCATTATTTATATCCACATAAAATAAATATTTCCTTATCATATGAATCAATGATTAATTATTCACAAATAATAAATATAGGAAATTTGATTTTATTCATTAAAAAGTTGGGGTCTTACAATATTTGTGGCTGAATTCAGATGGTCTTGAGGTGGGCGTGAATTTTGTTTATAAATATATTATTATATTAAATTTTTTGCTTTGGTGTTTTAAGCATTTTCCTATAAATAGGGTGCTTAGGTTAGAATTGAAAATCACACCAGAAACTGAAGTTTTCTCTCTATTTCTCTCTCGATATATTGAGCGTATTCTTGTGAGTATTTTAATACTTTGAGTGTTGCTATACGGTGCAAGTTCAAGTCATAGCCTATATCCGGTGTTTCAACTAGAAGTACTGTCTTTACGAGGTAAGGGATATTATTTTTTTTAAATGATATTAATTCTTTCAATATCATATACCGGAATATTGTGAGTATTTTTCTTGTGAAATTCTTGTCTTTTTAATTAGGTAGTTACTTTTCACGTATCTGCACCATTCACGATATCGACACTATTCACGAATACAACACTATTCACAAAAAAATTAAATTTTCATTTTTCGTCCAAAATATCTATTATGGATACTAGCTTTGATTGTATCCATGTTTTGATCATTCTTGAATTTTACTCCACTATGATTATTTATGAGGTATTTTTGGACATGGAATAGGTGAAATCTGAATCCTTAATATTTATTCTTTTGTTTCACTTTGGATTCGTTTTCTTTAAAATATTTTTCATCATCCTCGATCCTAAATGATGATATAATTGAATATCTTTGGCACAGTAGTGCAAAGATTAATGATTTCGATGAATATCTTTGGGCCCGTAGTGCAACGATGAGCAGTGTTTAGATGAACATGACCAATGATGAATATCTTTGGCTGTAGTGCAAAGATGAATATTTGATTCGAGATATATATTGATTCATATTACGGTGGATAAAATATTGATGATGGACTTTTAAATTCATAGATAATAGTAGATTTCATTCTCTACGTAACTCTTCTATGAATTATTGTTTCCGCTGCGAATATTGATCTGAAACTTGTTGTCTATTGTATTTTATCAGATTTTTCCCTGTTGAAGACTAACGATAAATTGTTCTATGTTATCTTAGTCATAATATTCTTTCTTGGGCTAGTTGAGCTCACCCTTTTCTTTTTGTTCCATTTTTTTCTTCTAGGAGGCGAGAATGTAGCGAAGTCTTAGTTGGGGTATGGAATGAAGGTTCTAGAAAGTCATTTTAGTAGTCCTCACCATTTTTGTAAAATAATGTATCAATAATTGTAATGAGGACTTATTTGAGTGTGGATATTGTCTAGATGATAATATTTGTATTTAAACTCACAGTTTTTATGTTGTATTAATAAAGTTGTAGTTGTTTTTGTACCATGTATTTTGACGACTCAGAATGGGTGTTGTATACCTATTTTGGGGCTTCATAGTTGGTATCAGAGCTTAGGGATATGATCTCTAGCGGAGATCGGGGAATAGAACTAGGAGGAGAGAGACGAATATATCCTTCGCTAGTGTGTCCTACCTAAGCTTATTTATTGGTCGGTCATAATATAGGGGTATTATGTGATTTGTTAATTTATTTAATTAACCCTTGTTTTATGGCAGTATTTAAGAATGGTAACTGAGAATGATAATAGTGGAGTAAATGAGACCGTGGAGACACTGTCTTTTCACCAGCGAGGAGAACGCGATAACAGTGGCAATGTTCCTCCCGTAAACAACACCACTTGAAGCGCGGACGATGAGCGATGAGATGTTTAAAAGCTTTTTGCCGTTCATGCAAAAACCGAACGAAGGAGATTCTGTTCAAAATATAGGAAGAAACAATGGCAGCATACAATTTGGTCACATCAAGCGATTCAAAGAGTTGGGACCACGAAGTGCAGGAAAAGCGGATCCGATTAAAGGCGGAGGCGTGGGTCAAACAAATTACCAAGATATTCGATGTCTTGTGATGCACGAGAGAATGAAGGTTCCATTCACTACTTTAATGTTCCAGTAATGAGGTGATTCTTGGTGGGAATTTGTGAAGCGTACCCACCTGGTATTTCAAAGATATCTTAGGAGACATTTGAAGCTGTCAATGACAAATACTTTCACGAAAGTGTTAAATCGTATGAAGGAGGTAGAGTTTATTAGATGGAACAAAACAACATGGCGGTGTCGGTATGATGAGGCGAAGTTCGCGGAGTTATCGAGTTTGCACCTCATTTAGTGGAGAATGAGAAGCGATATGATGATGTTTACGAGAGGTTTCAAACCCAAGATACGTCGATATCTCATTTCTCATAAATCTTCTTTCTATTCGGATGTTGTCATGCAGGCTCAATTATTAGGCGAGATAACGAGTACGGTGTTGAGGACCACAACCGAGGATCATCTAGGGTGACAATGATCATCGAACAACGATAAACAATGGAGAAAGAAGAATACGGACAAGAGCGGCAACCACTACTGGTGGTAATTATGGCCATGAGAATAGAAGAAGCGAGTCGGGGAGATTTTAAAAGAGGAGATTCAACAATGACAATGTGAGGACGTCGGCACCAATGACAGAATTGGTTACAGGGAGGAGAATGACCACTTAGGTCGTATCTTTATAAATGTGGAAAAGAGGGACATATCATTCAAGCGCCTACAAAAGTTCAAGGTATGCTATAATTGTGGAAAGGAATGACATATCGCTTCGAAATTATGCAGTGGCGAAACCAAGTTCGATTGGGAGCGGTGACTTAAAAGGTCATCCCGAGAAAAGTCAAAGTCAAGCGGTTCTGGAAAAGCGTTTGTCGTGTGTTGGTCAAAATACAAAGGAACCCAAACGAGGTGATCACGGGTAAGCTAATCATAAATTCTTGTGAAGTTTATACCTTACTGAATCTTTGGTGCTACCCATTCATTTATCTATTCTACCTGTGCTCAACGTTTAAATTTAACTCCGGAGAAATTAGACTTTGACCTATCTGTGGAAACTCCGTTAGGAGAAACTTTCATCACATCCATTGTTTATAAATCTTATTTGATCCAAGTTGGCACCATCACATTACGTGTTGACCTTATCTCTTTAAAGATACTTGCTTTTGATGTGATTTTAGGGATTGATTGGTTAACTACTCATCATGCCAAAATTGATTGTTTTCGTAAGGTTGTTAGTTTTCATATTTCTTATGACTTTGTTGTTGAATTCAAGCAACTAAACTATTAAAATCAATCACTGTTATATCAAGCCATAAAGCCATTCGTTTATTAAAAAACGGATGTCAAGCTTTCTTAGCCCATGTTATGGATTTGAATAAAGACACGTCATATTTGAATAATATTCTGTTGTTATTGACTTTCCGGCGTATTTCTGAAGAACTTCCCGGTCTACCCCCGAGCGTGAAGTTGAATTCTTTATTGATCTTGAAACTGCATACAAAGCCCATTTCTAAAACCCCATATCGAATGACTCTATTGAACTTGGGAGTTAAAGGTCCAACTACTGAGTTGTTGGACATCGGTTTCATTAAATCTAGTACATCTCCTTGGGGTGCTCTATTTTATTTGTAAAGAAGAAAAGCGGAGTATGCGACTTTGTATTGACTATCGGGGAATTGAACCATGTCCTTATCAAGAATAGGTATCCGCTACCTCGTATTGATGACTGTTTGATCGATTTGCAAGGAGCACACAATTCATTTCAAAATTGATCTTCGATTCGGATATCATCGGTGAAGATTAGGCGAGGATATTCAAAGGCGCCTTTAGAACTCGATGCGGGCATTATGAATTCTTAGTCATGTCTTTTGGATTGACTAATGCTCCTGCGGCTTTCATGGATATGATGAACTGAGTATTCAAGGAATATTTGGATCAGTTCGTCGTTGTTTTTATTGATGACATCCTCATATATTCCAAAAGTCTCGAAGATCATGAGCACCATTTGAAGCTGGTACTCCAAAGGCATCGTGAAAATAAGTTATATGCCAAGTTGAAGAAATGCGAGTTCTGGCTTGAGGAAGTAGCATTCATTGGGCACGTGGTATCAAAACATGGAGTATCTGTTGACCCAGCGAAGATTGAAGCAATACAAAGTTGGGAGCAACCGAAGACGATGACCAAAGTATGTAGCTTTCTGGGCTTAGCTGGTTATTATCGGAGATTCGTGGAAGGGTTTTCTCAAATCGCTATCCCATTAACTCAGCTGACTCGGAAGGATACAAAATTCGTATGGAGTGAGGAATGCGAGAAGAGTTTCCAAGAGCTTAAGAGGAGACTCATTTCAGCACCTGTTTTGACAATACCATCTGGTTCGGATGGATTTGTTATCTACAGCGATGCTTCAGGCAAAGGGTTAGGATGTGTTCTCATGCAACGTGGGAAAGTCATAGCTTATGCCTCGCGATAACTTAAAGAATATGAGAGAAATTATCCTACTTATGATCTAGAGTTGGCAGCAGTCGTTTTCGCGCTAAAGATCTGGAGGCACTATCTATATGGGGAGAAAATGGAGATATATTCAGACCATAAAAGCCTCAAATATTTCTTCATCCAAAAAGAACTCAACATGCAGCAATGACATTGGCTAGAGCTGTTGAAAGACTACGACCATACCATTCAATACCATATTGGAAAAGCGAACGTGGTAGCCGACGCATTGAGTAGAAGATCATACGCAGGAACGAGTGCGATGTTGTCAACACAAAGGCCCATTTTGTGTGATTTACAAAAGATGAAGTTAGAATTCAAGACTCCGGGGACCCATGCAATGATGTCAAGTATACGTATAGAACCATCTTTAATTGAAAAAGTTAAAGTTGCTCAAGTCACAGACCCGGAGCTGATGCGTATGAAGAAGAAAGTGCAAGAAGGTGTTATTCCAGAGGCAAGAATCGATGAAGAAGGAATACTTTGAGTCCACTCCAGACTTTGTGTTCCTAATGATTCTGATTTGAAGTACAAGATCATGATGGAGGCACACAATACACCATTTGCAATCCATCCTGGAAGTACCAAAATATATCGTGATCTTCGACATACATTTTGGTGGAACAATATGAAGAGAGAGATTGCAAAGTTTATCTCGAGGTGTTTAACTTGTCAACGTGTAAAGCGGAGCATCAAGTGCCTATGGGACCATTGCAACCACTTGAGATTCGAAATGGAAGTGGGAACACATTACCATGGATTTCGTTACGGGTTTTCCCACGGTTTCTCAAGGCATAAATGCTATTTGGGTTATTATTGATAGATTAACCAAGTGCGCACATTTCTTGAATCACGGAGACTTATTCCTTGAGCGTCTTGCTAGTATATATGTGAATGAGATTGTGAGGTTGCATGGCATGCCAATATCCATAGTCTTGGATCGTGACCCAAGATTCACTTCAAGATTTTGGGTTAGCTTGCAAAAAGCTATGGGCGCAGATTTACGATTTGATTCAAAGATACCATCCTCAAACGGACGGACAATCAGAGAGGACTATTCAAACTCTTGAAGATCTATTAAGACTTTATGTCCTAGATTTCAAAGGGAGTTGGGATAAGTACCTACCATTGGTGGAATTCTCCTATAACAACAGTTATCAGGCAAGTATAGGTGTGGCTCCATTTGAAGCATTGTATGGACGAAAGTGTCGCTCTCTAGTATGTTGGGATGAGGTGGAAGAAGTAACGTTGTTGGGACCAGAGTTGGTACGTATGACTACGGAAAAGATCCAAATGATTTGACAACGTATACAAACGGCACAGGATTGACAAAAGAGTTATGCGGATCTTCATCAAAAGGACGTGGAATTTAGTATTGCGGATCATGTATTGTTGCGTGTGGCTCCATGGAAGGGAGTTACAAGATTCGGAAGAGAGGAAAGCTCAATCCACAATTTATTGGTCCATTTCATATTCTTGATCGAGTAGGAAATGTGGCCTATAGACTCGCGTTACCTCCAAGTATGTCTCGTGTTCATAATATTTTTCATGTATCTGTGCTTCGTAAATATGTAAAAGACCCGAACCACGTTATTGAGTTAGAATCGGACGAGATAGCCGAAGACTTAACGTATGAAGAGGTACCTGTCAAGATTTTAGATAGGAAGGAGCATGTCCTACGCACAAAGGTCATACCACAAGTCAAAGTTTTGTGGAGGAACCTTCTTTATGAAGAAATGACCTAGGAGTTGGAAGCGAAATGAAAGCGAGGTATCCTCATCTTTTGAAAACACCGGTGCGTCGTCGATTTCGAGGGGCGACATTTCATAAGGAGGGAGGTTGTAAGACCCCAACTTATTATAAATAAAATTGAATTTCCTTTATTTATTATTTTGAAATAGTAAGGGTTAATTTGATTAATATAATTAGTTATGGGTAAAATGCGCAAATATTTTAAATAAGCAAGTGGTTATAAAATATTCTTTTTTATCGGAGAATATTCGTTTGGTCGTGGAATATTCTTACTGTCAGGAAATATTCGTACGACGGCACAACCTTGTGTGGGCCCCATGTGAAAGCGATGGATGAAGAAAGCGACAAATATAAGTTGTTTATAAATAACGGCGTAGTTATTACAGATTAATCTTGTTGAAATACTAAATTGGTTAAAAACACGGTAGCACGCGGTAGTGCACCAATTATTGATTCTTAAGTAAGAAGGCACTACTCAATAATTATTACGATAATTCTTATTCGATATTTTATTTTATTGATTCAATAATTCTTTGCATTGATATTTTATATTACCGTTGTTTCAATAATTGTCACTACTACGGTATTTTTCATTATCGAGACAATAATTCATATTATCTGAATATTATTATTGGATAACATTATTGGTAGTGTCAAGAAAGTTACATCTAAGGAGAGGTTTGGTAATCTAATTGCGCTGCAGAGTAGGAGAGATCCTTATTGGAAAGCCCCCTCTTTCTTGAGGAAGCGCACGGTTATCGATATTGTGATTACGTAATATTATTTGTGAATAATTAATTATTAATTTATATGATGAGAAAAATATTAATTTTATGTGGATATAGGCGGAGAAAATTTTTAATGTGACAATTGTTGAAAATTAATATTATATCTTTTTCTGATAAAATAATTCATTTTATTATATTATTTTAATAATATAATAATGGTAATATTTTTACAATGAATGTGGGATATATGATTATATGAGGAGGAAGAGTATTTTTTCTCAATAAATGATAAACACATGTTTTGTGTGTCGGTGAACCCCATTTCTTGACTGAAATTCAATTATAGCTTGTAAAATCGCCCGTTTATGAATTTTGGTCAATTTTTGTTTGGAATTTGGAAAAACTTTCTTCTGTAAAGTTGTAGATAATGGAATTTTCTACGGTAAAGACATGATATTTGAATTTTTCTGACAAAAGGGCTATTTATTATGAATTATTAAAGTTCTGAAGTTTTGAAATAATTAAATTTTGGAAGTTTTAAATATTTTTGTTTAGAAAAATGTTTTTGGCATTATGGTGGGCTATATTGGTGGCTGAATTCATATGGTCTTGAGGTGGGCGTGAATTTTGTTTATAAATATATTATTATATTATTATATTTATTCTTTTGTTTCACTGGATTCGTTTTCTTTAAAATATTTTTCATCAGCCTCAGTCCTAAATGATGATATAGTTGAATATCTTTTGCCTGTAGTGCAAAGATTAATGATTTCGATGAATATCTTTGGCCGTAGTGCAAAGATGAGCAGGTGTTTAGATGAACATGACCAACTGGTGAATATCTTTGGCTTTTGTAGTCCAAAGATGAATATTTGATTCAGATATATATTGATTCGTGTTACGGGGATAAAATATTGATGATGGACTTTTAAATTCATAGATAATAGTGATTTAGGTCTCTACGTAACTCTTTCTATGAATTATTATTTCCATCATGAATATTGATCTGAAACTTGTTGTCTATTGTATTTTATCAGAGTTTTCCCTGTTGAAGACTAACGATAATTTGTTTTATGTTATCTTAGTCATAATATTCTTTACTGGACTAGTTGAGCTCACCCTTTTCCTTTTTGTTCCATTTTTCTTCTCAGGAGGCGAGAATATAGCGAGTACTAGTCGGAGTATGGAATGAAGGTTCTAGAAAGTCGTTTTAGTAGTCCTCACCATTTTTGTAAAATAATGTATCAATAATTGTAATGAGGACTTATTTGAGTGTGGATATTGTCTAGATGACAATATTTGTATTTAAACTCACAGTTTTTATGTTGTATTAATAAAGTTGTAGTTGTTTCTGTACCATGTATTTTGACGACTCAGAATGGGTGTTGCATCCCATTTGGTTGATAATGAGGAGAGAATAACGCGAATGTTTTTAAGAGGTTTGAAACCGGAGATACGTCAATATCTTATTTTTCATAAATTGTGTTTGTATTCAGATGTTGTAAATAGGGCTCAGTTATTGGAGCGCGATAACGAGTCAACGCAATTAAAAGAGAGCAGCTGACAAAATGATAATATCAGTGAGAGCAGTCATCGAAGCGGTGACAACAAGCGTGGAGGGAATCAACAGGCCAGAAATGGTAATCACTTCGGTGGTAATCAGGGCCAATACAATAAGAATGGACATTTCAAGAAGAGGAGATTCAACAATGATGGAAAGACGTCAACACCAGCACCCATTGTTAAGGAAGGAGAATGACCACCTATTATATGCTTTAAATGCGGAGGGGAGGGACACATCAGTTCAAACTGCGCGATGCCGTCCAAAGCATGTTATAATTATGGAAGAGAAGGTCACCTGGCAGGGATTTTGTCATTCACAGAAGACAAGTTAAACCTAGGATGGAGGCACCAAAGGTACATCCCGGAAAAGTCAAAGCGGGTAGTGCAAGGGAGAGCGTTTGTAGTGACCTCCCAGAAAGCAAGGAACTCGAATGAGGTCATCACGGGTAAGCTTATCATAAACTCTAGTGAAGTCTATATTTTATTTGATACCGGTTCTACCCATTCTTTTATTTCTCCTACTTGCGCTCAATGATTGAATTTGACTCCGGAGAAATTAGACTTTGACTTATCTGTGGAAACTCCGTTGGGAGAAACCTTCATTACATCCACTGTTTATAAGTCTTGTTTGGTTCAAATCGATGCCCTTACATTACATGTCGATCTTATTTCATTAAAAATACTTGGATTTGATGTGATTCTAGGGATTGATTGGTTAACTACTCATTATGCAAAAATTGATTATTTTCGTAAGGTTGTTAGCTTTCATATTCCTAACCAACCTATTATACGAATTCAAGTAACCAAACCATTAAAATCAATAACTGTCATCTCAAGCCATAAAGCTATTCGTTTATTAAAAAATGGATGTCAAGCTTTCTTAGCTCATGTCACGAATCTAAACAAAAATACGTCAGTTTTGAATGATATTTTATTGTTAATGAATTTCTGGACGTATTCCTCGAAGAACTTTCGGCCTACCCCGAGGCCTTGAAATTGAATTTTGTATCGACCTTGAACCCGTTACAAAACCCATTTCCAAAGCCCCATATCGAATGTCTCTATTGAACTTCGTGGAGTTAAAGACCCAACTGCAGGAATTGTTAGACATTGGCTTTATTCGTCCCCTAGTACTTCTCCTTGGGGTGCTCTCATTACTATATTCGTGAAGAAGAAAGATGTGAGTATGCAACTTTGTATTGATTATCGGGAGTTGAATTATGTCACCATCAAAAATAGGTACCCATTGCCACGTATTGATGACCTGTTTGTCCAGTTGCAAAGCGCCAAATTCTTTTCAAAGATTGATCTTCATTCCAGATATCACCAATTGAAGATTAAAACCGATGACATTCCAAAGACGGCTTTTCCGAACTCAGACGGGCATTATGAATTCTAGTCATGTCCTTTGGATTGACTAATGCTCCTCTTTGCCTTCATGGATATGATGAACCGAGTATTAGGGAATATTTAGATCACTTTGTGGTCGTCTTTATCGATTACATTCTCATATATTCCAAAACCCGTGAAGATCATGAAAGCAACACTTGAGGTCGATACTCCAAAAGCTTCGTGAATATAAGCTTTATGCCAAGTTGAAGAAATGCGAGTTACGGCGAGGAAGTAGCATTCCTTGGGCACGTGGTATCAAGTCATGGAATATCTATTGATTGACCAAATATTGAAGCTATTCAATTTGGGAGTAACCTAAATCGATGATCAAGCACGTAGCTTTCTCGGTTTAATTTGGTTATTATCGGAGATTCGTGGAAGGATTTTCTCGAATCGCTACTCCACTAACTTCGATTGATTCGGGAAGATACAAAGTTCGGTTGGAGGCGAGGATTGTGAGAAGAGTTTTCAAGAACTCAAGAGGAGACTCATTTATTTTTGCTACGACAATACCATCTGGTTCGGAGGGATTTGTCATCTACAATGATGCTTCAGGCAAAGGGTTAGGATGTGTTCTCATGCAACATGGGAAAGTCATAGCCTATGCCTCACAACAACTCAAAGAATATGAGAGGAATTATCCTACTCATGATCTAGAGTTGGCAGCTGTTATCTTCACACTAAAGATTTGGAGGCATTACTTGTATGGGGAGAAAGTGGAGATCTTTACGGATCATAAAAGCCTAAAATATTTCTTCACTCAAAAGGAACTCAATATGCGACAACGACGTTGGCTTGAACTGTTGAAAGATTATGATCATACCATCCAATACCATCCACGGAAAAGCGAGCGTGGTAGGCGGCGCATTGAGTAGAAGATCATATGCGGGTACGAGTGCGATATTGTCAACGCAAAGGCCCATTTTGTATGACTTGCAAAGGATGGAGATAGAGATAAAGACTCCATGGACCCACATGATGATGGCGAATATAAGAGTAGAACCGACTTTAATTGATAAAATTAAAGGTGCTCAAGTTACAAATCCGGAGCTGATGCGTATGAGGAAGAAAGTGCAAGAAGGTGTTATACCGGAAGCAAGAATCGATGATGAAGGAATACTTCGAGTCAACTCCAGACTTTGCGTTCCTAACGATCACGAGTTAAAGTATAAAATCATGATGGGTAGCATAACACACCGTTTGCAATCCATCACAGGAGTACCAAAATGTATCGTGCAAAATCGACAACACATCTTTGTGAGTTTAAATACAAATATTGTCTTCTAGACAATATCCACACTCAAATAAGTCCTCATTACAATTATTCAAACACTATTTTTCAAAAATAGTGAGGATTTGCTAAAATATCTTTCTAGAACCATCACTCCATACCCCACTAGATCCTGCTATGTTCTCACCTCACGAGAAGAAAAATGTAACAAAAAAAGGAAAAGGGTGAGCTCAACTAGCCCGGTAAAGAATATTATGACTAAGATAATATACAACAAATTATCGTTAGTCTTTAACGAGGAATAATCGATAAATATAATAGACAACAAGTTTTAGATCAACAAGCTGCGGTGGAAGCGAAGAATCCATTAGAAGAGTCAAGTAGAGAAAGAATTCTACTATCTTCTAAGATTTAAAAATCCATCATCAATATTTTATCCCTATAACATCAATCAATATACATCTTGAATCAAATATTCATCTTTGCACTCTGTGCCAAAGATATTCATTTATATCACCGGTTGGTCATGTTCATCTCAACACTGCTCATCTTTGCACTACGGGCCAAAGATATTCATTAGGTAATTATTCATCTTTATACTACAGGCCAAAGATATTCATCAGTTAATCATTCATCTTGCACTACTGAGCCAAAGATATTGATAATATCATCATTTAGGACTAAGGATGATGAAAAATATTTTAAAGGCGAATCCAATTGAAACAAAATGACAAATATTAGAGATTCATATTACAGTTTATCCAAGATCAATAATACTCCATAATAACCAATTTTGAAGCAAAATTCAAGAATAAAGATCAAAACATGGATACAATCAAAAATAGTAACCATAACAGACATCTTGGACAAAAGAAAAAAATTTCATTTTTTGGTGAATAGTGTCGTATTCGTGAATAGTGCCATATACGTGAATAGTGTCGTATACATGAATAGTGCCGTATACGTGAATAGTAATCCCGACACAAAAAGGTAGAAATTCTACAATAAAATTCATACCAATATTTCGGTATAATGATATTGAAAGAATAACATCATTAGGAAGAAAATAACATCCCTTACCTCAAAATAACCGTACTTCTGACTGAATTTCGGATATAGTGCTAACAGAAACTTGCACCGTATAGCAACACTCAAAGTATCAAAATACTCACAAGAATACGCTCGATAATATAGAGAGAGAAAGAGAGAAAACTTATGAATTCTGGTGTGATTTTCAATTCTAACTAAGCACCCTATTTATAGAAAAATGCTTAAGCGCCATAGAAGACTAACTCGCTATCTCGATGGCTTTTACTCATTACTATTGTCACCCACCACATTTGAAATTCAATTGAGCAAATTTCTCACCAACCAATTCTAGAATTTTCCAAAATGTTTTATCATTTAAACAATAATCAGAAACTTTAATAATTCATAGAAAATAACCCGTTTGTAAGACACCAAATTTTATGAAATAAAAATATTCAATTTTTCTTATAATAACTGTTCAGTAAATGGTTAAATTGATAAAAGGTTAAAGTTAAGGGTGATATATGAATTTCTTCAAAATACACAAGTGGTTATAAAATATTCATTGTTGTCGGGGAATATTCGTTTGGTCGTGGAATATTCTTTTTACATAGGGAATATTAAATGCGACGACGCTATGACCATTTGTGGGCCCATAACGAATAATGCATCGGATGAAGAAAATGACAAAAATTAGTTTTTATAAATAACGGCATAGTTATTTACGAATTAACCTTTGTTGGAATACCCGGTGGTTAAAATCTGTGATGTCTGGCGTGGATGCATGCGATATTTTGAATTATTGATTCTTACGTAAGAAGGCACTACTCAATAATTATTACGATAATTATTGTTTAATATTTTATTTTATTGATTCAATAATTCTTTGCGTGGATATTTTATATTATTGTTGTTTCAATAATTATCAACGCACGATATTTCCCATTATCAGATCAATAATTCATATTATTTGAATAATATTATTAGATAGTATTATTGGCAATGTCTAGAAAGTTTTGTCAAGGAGAGGTTTGGTCACCTAATTGTGCGCCAGTAAGAAAAAATTCTTATTGGAAAGCCCCCTCTTTCCTGGGAACGGCCTGGTTGTCATAATTGTGATTCTGTAATATTATTTGTGAATAATTAATTATTGATTTATATGATAAGAAAATATTTATTTTATGTGGATATAAATAATGGATATATTTATTTTTATGTGGATAAAAATAAAGGAATTAATGTTGAGGTGTTTTATCAGTATTTTGTCGGTGTAGAGGTATTAAAAATCATCCGTTTGTGGATTTTGGATATTTTCGGTCTAGAATTTGGAAAAACTTTCTTCTGTAAAGTTGTAGAGAATTCGATTCCAGTTAGAATGGACGTCAAATTCGTATTTTTCTAATAACGGGCCATTTTCTATGAATTATTGAAGTTTCGGAAAATAAAATAATTTTTTATTAAATTATGGGTGGGACCCACTTATGTTATAAGCATGTGAAATTTCTTTGAATTTTCTTCCTTAAGGGCTGCTGGTGGCTTGGTTGGTGAAGTGGCGTAGAAGGAAGAAAAGAAATAATATTATTATATTATTTTAGTCTCCTTTGGCGTTCTAGCATTTTCCTATAAATAGAAGCTTAAGTTAGAATTGAAAATCACACCAGAAAAAAGTTTTCTTTCTCTCTATATTATCAAAAATATTTTTGAGAGTATTTAGATAATTTGAGAGTTCTTTATTTAGTAGAAGTTTCCTTGGTTTTTCATCCGATATTCGATCGGAAATCTGCTTCTCTTGAGGTAAGGGATTTTAAAGGGTTATTATGTTTTTCGATTCGTACTCTTTAGTCCTTGAAAATTCTGGAAAAATTTGAAATGATATTTTGATGAGTTTTTATTGATTGTGTCCAAAAATGGCAATTTTTGGATGTATAGATTAAGAGTTATGAATTTTACGGGAAAAGACTATTTTAAAAGTAACCGCTTATAACTCCTTGTGGTTAACTCCAAAATTGATGAAATTTTTATTGGGAGTACATCTATATAATATTAGTGTACTCTGTGAATTTCGAAATTTTTAGATAAAAGTACAATTTATGATAAATGTCTAAATATTCGGTGGTTTTGGCCATATGAAAAATAGTAAATGAATTTTAAAAATTCTAAGAAAAATATATGTTCAATATGGGACTATATTCTGCTAAATCATAGAAAAGAAATATTTTTGGAACTGATTTGGTTTTTTTCATGAAAATAGACTAGTTATGAGTAAATGAATTAAATATGTTATGTGAAGTAAGAAAATTGGAAAATAGAATTTTATAGCTTGAGAATCCTATATGAGGTATATGTAGATTTTTGATGAGGGTTTTGGTTATTTGGTGATTAAATCTTATGAGTTTGACATTTTAAGATGATTAAATGCATTATTTAGTAAAGTGTAAACAATTAAAATAAATTGTTTATATGCTTAAGAAATATTACTATTTCAATATCATTATACTGAAATATTGGTATGGATCATATTGTGAAATTTCTACCTTTTTCATGTCGGGGTTACTATTCATGAGTTACTATTCATGGTTACCATTCACGGGTACTATTCACGACAAAATTGGTTTCTTTTTCTAATCAAATTATAGTTGATTTATGAATATTACTCTTGAGATTAAAACTATATGTTGATCATATTATTTTTATTATCATATAACATTTTTATAACCCTAATGATGATATTTCTCTTTGACTTGAGTGTAAAGATGGGTAGATTTTTGGTATGATCATGACTATGGGTTCTCTTTGGCGATGGTGCAAAGTTGAATTGTTATTTGGTATGATCATGACCATTGAATTTATAATTGAATATCTTTAGCTTAAGTGCAAAGGTGAAATGATCAACATGGTTATAATTATTGTTTATATAAATTCTGAAATGATTATATATTTCTATGAGATAATAATATATTTGGCCTGTAGTACAAATATGAACTGTTGATGAATATATTTGGCCTGTAGTGCAAATATGAACTGTTGATGAATATATTTGGCCTGTAGTGCAAATATGAACTGTTGAGGAATATCTTTTGCCTGTAGTGCAAAGATGAATTGTTGATGAATATCTTTGGCCCATAGTGCAAATATGACATGTTGTTGAATATCTTTGGCCAGTAGTGCAAAGATGAACTGTTGACGAATATCTTTGGCCGTAGTGCAAAGATGAATTTATTAGTATGATTATGAGCAGAGGCTGTGATTTGGTATAACCATGATCTTTGATGTTTGAGGTAAAGACATGTGATGAAAATTATCTTAAATGCGGGATGCGAAGAGAAATTTAGAATCACAATTATGATTATGAGTTATTCATATGATTGTGGACCAGAACTGTTGATTGATGTTACAAGGATAAAACATTGTTGGTGGATTTTTAACATAGAGAAGATAATAGACTTTATGGTCTATTTAACTCTTCTAATGGATTGCTCATTCCGCTGCAACTATGGTTTAAAAATTTTATCATCTACCATATGTTCTAAATCTCTGATTTATTATTGATGAAGGCAATTGATAATTTAATTATCTTTAGTCATGATATTCTTTACTGAGCTAGTTGTGCTCACCCTTTTGCTTCACAATTCCTTTCAGGTAATAAGAGTGTAGTTGGGTCGAGCGGGGGTAACAGGAGAATAGAACGGTGGTCATCATTTAGTAGTTATATTTGGTGAATTAAATAGGGTGAGACGAACCCAACGTTGGAAGGTTGTTTTTCCACTATCATACAAGATGTCTAAAGACATACAACCTCGTGTCATCATAAGACAGGGTTGTGGACATCTACTATCGAGAGTATATCTACTGCACTACCTATATGATCTTGGAGTTTGTTTGAAGTATAATTCTCAATTAGAGACGGTGGAGATAATGATATGTCAGAGAAGACTCACCATTGGGAAGAATATGATAGTAATCTTCTCGTTTTTCTTTGGGGTCTATTGAGTCAACCAAGGATAATTCTATGGCCATATGATATCTATCATAACCTAGACGCATGGCCTCCCATGTACGAAGGTTTCCTTGAACACTTCCCAAAGATTCTAATTTCTAAAATAGTTTTTGACTATACCTTTATGTAAGGTGTCATTGTGACGTGCTATCCAACATTGGGATAAGAGTCACAGTTGATATATATTTGTATCCAAACTCACAGCATATGTGTTGTTGTATTTTGCACGACAATTGTTGTAATAAAGTTGTAGTTATTTTCTGTACCATGTGTTTGGCGACTCAGAATGGGTTGGATGGAATGGACCTATTTTGGGGTTGTCAGACCGTTTATCAGAAAAATACGAATTTTATGTCCATTCCACACGAAATCAAATTCTCTACAACTTTGTTGCTTTGAGTTTTTCCAAATTCCAAACAGAAAAATACCCGAAATCCACAAACGGATGATTTTTAAATACTTCCAATCCGACAATACTGATAAAACATCTCAGCATTAATTCCTTCATTAATAACCACATAAATAAATCCATCATTTATATCCACATAAAATAAATATTTCCTTATCATATGAATCAATAATTAATTATTCACAAATAATATTACAGAATCACATTTATGACAACCAGGCTATTCCCAAGAAAGAGGGGGCTTTCCGATAAGGATTTCTCCTTACTGGCGCGCAATTAGGTGACCAAACCTCTCGTTGACAGAACTTTCTAGACATTGCCAATAATGCTATCTAATAATATTATTCAAATAATATGAATTATTGATCTGAAAATGGAGATGATGTGCGGTGACAATTATTGAGCAACAATAATATAAAATATCAACGACAATTATTGAATCAATAAAATAAAATATTGAGCGATAACTCTGTGTAACAATTATTGAGTTGTGCCTTCTACGTAAGGATCAATAATTCAACAATCTTATGCAATACTGGTAGTGCTTCTTTGTGCGACCACGCGTAGACATCGTATTTTAACCACCGGGTATTCCAACAGTGTTAATCGTAATAAACTTCTGTTGTTATTTATAACAACCCAAACTTTGTCGTTTTCTTCATCAAGCAGGTTATCCGTTATAGGGCCCATAAATGGTACGCATCATTGCATGCGAATATTTCCCGACAGAAAGAATATTCCACGACCAAACGAATATTCCCCGACACAATGAATATTTTATTACCACTTGCTTATTTTGTAAAATTTGCACATTTCACCCATAACCAAAGTATTATATCAAATTAACACCTTATTATTCATAATAATAAATAGAGGAAATTCGATTTTATTCATTAAAAAGTTGGGGTCTTACAATTGTGATCATCCTCATGTTTATATTTTGTTGAAAGTCATCTGTGGCCTATAGTGCATAGATGGACTTGGTATGATTATGACCAGGAATTATTCGGTATAATCATGACCGTAATGTTACAAATGATGTGGTAAAAATCTTTATTGGCCCGTAGTGCATTGATGGA
This sequence comes from Panax ginseng, assembly GCA_020205605.1. Classification (NCBI taxonomy): domain Eukaryota; kingdom Viridiplantae; phylum Streptophyta; class Magnoliopsida; order Apiales; family Araliaceae; genus Panax; species Panax ginseng. The sequence continues at coordinate 25,318,188 of CM035138.1, forward strand.
CAGTTGTTGGCATGATCATGACCATTGATGAATACACGAATATCCTTGGCCCGTAGTGCATGGATAATTTGTTGTCGTGATACTAATGAATATCATTGGCCGTAGTGCAAGGTTGATGTGGATTATTTATTAAGCTGAGTCCCAGCGATAATAGTGATGAAAAACCTTTTAAATCATAAAAGATAGTAGATTTTATTCTCTACTTGACTCTTTTAATGGATTGCTTGATCCGCTGCAGTTAAACTTGATGTCTATTGTATTTTATCAGTTTAACATTGTTGAAGACTAATGATAATTTATTCTGCATTATCTTAGTCATAATATTTTTTACTGGGCTAGTTGAGCTCACCCTTTCTTTCACTTTTCTCTTTAGGAAATGAGAATATAGCTGGGACGAGTCGGGGAACGGAGTGATGGATCAGATGATAGTATTTGTTGTCCTCACTATTCTGTTAAATAGTGTGACAATAAATGTAATAAGGACTTATTCTGAGAGTGGATATTGTCTACAAGACAGTATTTGTATTGAAACTCGCAGCTCTCTTGTTGTATATTAAAGATTGTATTTGTATTCTGTACCACGTATTTGGCGACTCAGAATAGGTGATGTATACCTATTTTGGGGGCGTCATAACCAGAGTGTACAGGTTCCTTCCCTCTTCCTAGTTGCCTTTCTGTGGACCTACTCTATCCTTCAGACTGAGCATAACTAGACGCTTCGTCTTTCATCTCTGCCATACGCAACATCTGTTCAGCAATTTCTTCTCTTTGTTTCAGAAGAACCTCTAAGGCTTTATCCATTTCATTTGCCATCTTGGCTAATTTGGAGGCTCTAACGGTCTGACCACCTAGGTGTTGGGTTCTAGGCGGTGTGCCTTCTACCCGTTTTCGACCATGGTCAGGTCCTTTATCAACAACAAAAACCAATCTTCTCTTAGCATCACCAAGGACCCTCGCACGAGAACCTTCTGAAACATCCTTTGAAGCAGTACTATCATGAGCACTCTTTGAAGGACCCAAACGATCCTTGACAGATATCCGTTGTATAGACGAACTCACATCCATCGACTGTCTTTCAAGAGTAACCGTTCTACTCCTCACCATAAATTACGACGTAGAACAACTAAAATCTGTGATTGAAAACTCAAGAACACTAGAAAACAACCCTTCTTCTAGTGCCAATGTTAACATCAAGATCTTTCCACGCGTCTCAATCACGTAAAACGCGTCCAATCCTGCACAATAAACACGTCAATACCAGAAGTTTGACGGCTTGGACCGTCGGGGGATAGCTCCGGCGTGAGAGTCAGTACAGGAAGACACAAGGTTAACAATGTAGGATAAAAACTCTAGTGTTTTGATAAAACAAATATCAGTTACTTTTTGTGTGCTATCATTTTCCATCATATACTCCCACTCTGATTTTTCGTGCCACCGACCCCCCTGACACCAACCCCATCCTGCCGTGACCTCAGCCGACTGAGTGCAACCCACCTACTCCATCCCATCACTGTTTGCCACCGCCGGCTGATTTAGTCCAATCCTCATAAATGCAATGCAGAGATAACAGTCAACCATTATCTTTTTAATCATTACCGGTCAAAGCTTAAATTAAGATATTATTCATCTAATGGGTCAGCCCACTGAACCGGCCCAACACTTTCAAGACCTAGTAGATATAATCTAATGAGTCGGCCCAAACAATTTGGCCCACTACATAAAATATCATGGCCCAACATTGCCCCCAGTCTTTTATTAAACAGAATGTTTAATGAAAGAGTATACCTAGGCCAAATAATAAAATTGACCAAGGCCCATCTGGTGAATCTCAAATAGCAATATAAATAAAAACAAGAAGCCCACTCGGATTAATATCTTTTTAAATTTGCCATCATGACTGGCATTAAATGTGCCGCCCTCGAGATTCATGAAAAACTGAAAAGACCGCCAGTATAAAAAATCATTTCCCCTAATTTTGACAGTTTTACCTGCCAATTTGAAGAGCATTTTAAGTCTGTCATAATATTACTTGATTGTTTTTGATTCCTTCATCTTTTGTATCTAAAATTCACTAATCAAATTGAGCACTTGAATCCGTTTGACCCTTTCATTTCCTTCTTATTCTTGCTTCAAAAAATCCCAAATTTCTTTGACTGTTTTCAGTGTCATTACTCTGATAAAAATGGTGGATGAGACTACTGCAAACAAGGTTGCTCATGTTTTTAATTTTGTTTGCTTCCTCTCTTTTTGATTTTTGATTTGTGCAAGAGTTGGATTTTCTAGTAAGGCTTGAACTTCATATATATACTTGTTCGCGTGTTTCCCCGTATCACTGGCATCAAGATAGGCTTCCATTCTAACAGGTCACACCTGATAATTTGTTCCATCAAACACTGAAGGCGCAATTTCAATGAGTGAATTTTCTGATTTCATGTTATTGAAAAGTGTTAGAGTGTATGCCCTAGAGGCCAATTATTTGATATAATTGCTTAATATTTTGATATTATATTTGATTGAATAAATGAATGATTTTATTATGGTTTTATTTACTGTGTTATATAAATGTTAACATTATAAAATTCCTTAGATTAGTGATACAAATTATATAGTTTCAAGTATGTGACTTGAACATGAGATTATATAATTACAATTAGTATCACTGCTCTTAAATGTTCCTAGTCGAGTATCATTGTTGATAGGACACCAATTATGCATTGAGGCTAGTATGTGGATTGACCGATGATCAAATCTCATTGGTCATAAATATATGAGATATTAAGTCAATGCATAGGTATGTGTTAGATAACGATGTACTGGACAGACCCACCATGAGAATTCTATATGGAGCATTATGCGAAGTGTCATTAGCAATTCTCATAGTGACAATGATGTAATGATCCTCTTACCTGAAATCACTATATTACTACACGGGAATTTATATACTTTGATATCATCAAATGTCACCTTTAATAGGGTGGACTATAAAGGTGATTATTGGGTTCATCATGAATCGTGTGAGGAATATGAGTGATCTAGATGGAATTTAACCCTCCTATATATTAGGGGTGATATACATAGGCCTCTTGATTGAGTAGGACTATGAAATGTATGGTCATGCTCAAATAATGATTTGTTTCATATAGTCTACTCATTGATCAAGAAAAACTCAGATTAAATTATGAAGAGTATGACATATTCCATGACTCGAGTTTAATCTAGGATATTAAGGTTAAAAGGATTAAATTACATTGAAATATTGGTCACAAAAAGGTTGCATCGAATCATCGATCTTATTATTACTTGGGTAGCAATGATGCATTACTAGATGCCGCTCACTGTTTATAATTTTGTAATATAATTTTAAAATTATTGTCAACGTAATAATAACATATAGGGTCACACACATAGAACGTAATTAAAAGGAAATTAATTTAAATTGTAAAGATTTAAATATGTCAATATGATTGATATTATTTAAATTACGAATTTAATTTAATAGGATAATTTATATATATGGGTATATTAATTAAGTAAGACTTAATTAAGATATATATATAAATTCGGATTTTATTTTAATTAAGTTTTTGATTAATTCTTTTTAACCGCTATATATATGATATGTAGCAGCCATATTAGGGATTATCATTAACCTAAAACCATAGTCGCTCATAGAGAAAGACTAGAGAAAAAGTTTTCGAAAATCCTGTTCCTTTGGTGGCTAGTACCGCAGCTCCCTTTATTGCAGAATTGTGCGATGGTTGGCGATGCGTTATCGTGTGATATCGTAGTAGAGGCGAAATGTACCGTGAGAAATTGCGTTGGAGATTCGAAGCATTTCAGAAAATTCTATAATCGATATAATATCTAAACACTGAATTATTATGTTTTCGCATGGATCCTGTATTTAGGGTTTCAGATTTGGCTTTATAATTTTTATTTTCCGTTGCGTTTTTATGCCAAAATCCCTACAAAAAGGTGGGTGATAAGTGTTTAGGAATTGTGTTTGGGCTCTCTCAATCTCACAGGTCCCTCAGGATTATAGCTCTGATACCAGATTAATTGTTGGATATTCAGAAAACTAAGAACTATAGATAATGAAAGAAAACTAATTTAGGGACTGTTGAAGGATAATTTTATTGAGCAACAAACCATCTATTTATACAGCACAATGAGAACTGATCAATTGCAGAAAAGCTGCTACATGATAAGCATAATAGTTAAGTACCTAATTAGAAATAGCATAACAACTAAGTGCCTAAAAAATAGGATGAAGAAATGATCATAATCCTAAAGAATAGTAACAAATGAAACTGATTCAGCTTCATGAGTCATTTCAGTCAACATGTGCAATGATTATTGCTCTTGTTTTCTCATCTTGTTTATTTATATTCAAATTGGTAATTTGTTACAAGGAATATCAAGCCTAGTGACTTGATATTATAATAATAAATGATGTACTTGATTATGAAATTAATTATTATATTCTCAAAAAGTGACACCTGAAACATCATTTTGTTAATGTGAGAAAAAATTAGTTTCTTTCTACCAGGAAAAAGTGATAAATAAAATTCCAAAATTAATAGTTTATGAATTTGAAATTTCATATATACTAGCTAGAGAAGAACTAATTATTCTTAAAGGTCATGTTTGTAAGACCCCAACTTATTATAAATAAAATTAAATTTCCTCTATTTATTATTTTAAAATAGTAAGGGTTGATTTGATTAATGTGGTTAGTTATGGGTAAAATCTTTAAATATTTTAAAGTGGTTATAAAATATTCATTTTATCGGAGAATATTCGTTTGGTCGTGAAATATTCTTACCGTCGGGGAATATTAAATGCGATGGCGCTTGACCTTGTGTGGGCCCCATAACTTGAAAGCGATTGGATGAAGAAAGCGACAAGTATAAGTTGTTTATAAATAACAGGCGTAGTTATTTCAGATTAATCTGGCGTTGTTAAGATACCAGAGTATTGCACCAATTATTGATTCTTACGTGAAGAAGGCAATTACTCAATAATTGTTATAGTAATTACTATTATTCAAAGTATTTTATTTTATTGATTCAATAATTGCTACGTTGATATTTTATATTCTTTGTTGTTTTAATAATTGTCACTACGGTATTTTTCATTATCAGAGTAATAATTCATATTATCTGAATAATATTATTAGATAACATTATTGGCAATGTCTAGAAAGTTACATCAAGGAGAGGTTTGGTCACCTAATTACGCACCAGGTAAGGAGAAATCCTTATTAGAAAGCCCCCTCTCTTCCTAAGAAAGCAGAGTGGTGCCCGAGATTGTGATTCTGTAATATTATTTGTGAATAATTAATTATTGATTTATATGAAAAGAAAAATATTGATTTTATGTGGATATAGATGGAGAAAATTTTTAATGTGACAATTTTTGAAAATTAATATTTTATCTTTTTCTGATAAAATAATTCATTTAAATATATTATTATATTTTAATAATATAATAATGGGGATATTTTTTTATAATGAATGTGGGATATATAAGTATATGAGGAGGAAGAGTATTTTTATTGCAAAAGTTGTTTAAAACATGTTAAACATGTCTGTGGGTCCATTTCTTGACTGAAATTTGATTATAGCCTGTAAAATCGCCCGTTTGGGGATTTCGGTCAATATCTGTTTAGAATTTGGAAAACTTTTCTTCTGCAAAGTTATAGAGAATGGAATTTCCTATGGAAAGGACATGATGTTTGAATTTTTTTGACAAAAGGGCTATTTATTATGAATTATTGAAGTTCTGAAATAATTGATTTTTGAAGTTTTAAATAATTTTTAAAAGAAAAACGTTTTTTTCATTTATGGGCATGTGTTAAATGGTTGAAATCAGCTGGTAAGGTGTACGTAGGATTTTAATTTATAAATATTATTATTTTATTCAATTTTCTACTTTGGTGTTCTAAACATTTTCCTATATATAGGGTGCTTAGGTTAGAATTGAAAATCACACCAGAAACTGAAGTTTTCTCTCTTTCTCTCTCGATATATTGAGCGTATTCTTGTGAGTATTTTAATACTTTGAGTGTTGCTATACGGTGCAAGTTCAAGTCATAGCCTATATTCGGTGTTTCAACTAGAAGTACTGTCTTTACGAGGTAAGGGAGGTTATTTTCTTCTTAAATGATATTATTTTCTTCAATATCATTATGCCGAAATATTGGTTTGAACTTTTTATAAAAGTTGGAACTTTTTGTGTCGGGGTTACTATTCACGTATATGATACTATTCAAGTATACGACACTATTCACGAATACGGCACTATTGTAAGACCCCAACTTATTATAAATAAAATTGAATTTCCTCTAATTATTATTGTGAATAATAAGGTGTTAAATTGATATAATACTTTGGTTATGGGTGAAATGTGAAAATTTTGCAAAATAAGCAATTGGTTATAAAATATTCATTGTGTCGGGGAATATTCGTTTGGTCGTGGAATATTCTTTACGTCGAGGGAATATTAAATACGCACGGCCTTAACTATTTGTGGGCCCCATAACGGATAAGCTGTCGAAAGAAGAAAGCGACAAAATTGAATAATGGCGTAGTTATTACTGAATTAACTTTGTTGGAATACCGTGTGGTTAAAATACGGTAATATCGCGAGGTTACAAGAAATGACACTGCGGTATTATGCAAGTATTGTTGAATTATTGATCCTTACGTAAGAAGGCTGCACTACTCAATAATTGTCACAGTGAATTCTTGTTCAATATTTTATTTTATTGATTCAATAATTGCTGCGTTGATATTTTATATTATTGTTGTTCAATAATTGTCACTGCACAGTATCTCCATTATCATATAAATAATTCATATTATTTGAATAATATTTGTGACAACCCCAAAATAGGTCTATTCCACCCAACCCATTCTGAGTCGCCAAATACATGGTATAGAAAACAACTACAACTTTATTACAACAATTGTCGTGCAAAATACAACAACACATATGCTGTAAGTTTTGATACAAATATATACCAACTGTGACTCTCATCCCAACCTTGGATAACACGTCACAATGGCACCTTACATAAAGGTATAGTCAAAAAACTATTTTAGAAATTAAAATCTTTGGGAAGTGCTCAAGGAAACCTTCGTACATGGGAGGCCATGCTTCTAGGTTATGATAGATATCATATGGCCATAGAATTATCCTTGGTTGACCCAATAGACCCCAAAGAAAAATGAGAAGATTACTATCATATTCTTCCCAATGGTGAGTCTTCTCTTGATTTATCATTATCTCCATTGTCTCAAATTGAGAATTATACTTCAAACAAACACCAAGATTATATAGGTAGTGCTCGTAAATATACTCAGCAAGTGGATGAGCACAACCCTGTCTTATGATGACACGAGGTTGTATGTCATTAGACATCTTGTATGATAGTGGCAAAACACCCTTCCAACATTGGGTTCGCCTCTCCCTATATGATTCACCAAATATAACTACTAAAAGATGTATACAACACACTTGTCTACATCTTTGTTTAGGGAGAACTCCACGACTAGAGACCACCGATTCTATTCACTTGTTACCCCATTTCGACCAAATTTACACTTTTATTACAGAAAGGAATTGTGAAGCAAAAGGGTGATCACAACTACCTCAACAAAGAATATCATGACTAAAGATAATTAAATTATCAATAGCCTTCATCAATAACAAATCAGAGATTTAGAAAATATGGTAGATGATAAAAATTTCAACCATAGTTACAGCGGAACGAGCAATTCAGTAAAAGAGTCAAATAGACAATACAGTCTATTATCTTCTCCATGTTAAAAGTCCACCAACAATGTTTTATCCCTGTAACATCAATCAACAGTTCCTTTCCACAATTATATGAATATCTCATGATCATAATTGTGATTCTAAATTCCTTTTCGTACCCAGGACGAATATAATTTTCATCACATGTGTTTACCTGAAACATCAAATATCATGGTTATACCAAATCACAGTTCCTGTTTATAATCATACTAAAAATTTCATCTTTGCACTATGGGCCAAAGATATTCATCAACAGACCATCTTTGCACTACAGGCCAAATATATTCATCAACAATTCATCTTTGCACTACGGGCCAAAGATATTCATCAACAATTCATCTTTGCACTACAGGCCAAAGATATTCCTCAACAGTTCATATTTGCACTACAAGCCAAATATATTTATCAACAGTTCATATTTTCACTACAGGTCAAATATATTAATATCTCAAAGAAATATATAATCATTTCAGAATTTATATAAACAATAATTATAACCATGTTGATCATTTCACCTTTGCACTTAAGCTAAAGATATTCAATTATAAATTCAATGGTCATGATCATACCAGTCAACAATTTAACTTTGCACTACTGGCCAAAGAGAACCCATAGTCATGATCATACCAAAAATCTACCCATCTTTACACTCAAGTCAAAGGGAAATATCATCATTAAGGTTATAAAAATGTTATATATAATAGTAAAATCAATATAATCAAAACATCTAGATTTAATCTCAAGAGTAATATTCATAAATCAACTATAATTTGGTTAGAAAAATAAAACCAATTTTGTCATGAATAGTAACCCATGAATAGTAACTTCGTAAATAGTAACTCATGAATAGTAAACCCGACACAAAAAGGTAGAAATTCTATAATAAAATTCATACCAATATTTCAGTATAATGATATTGAAATAACATTTCTTAAACTTATAAACAAATTTATTTTAATTGTTTACACTTTACTAAATAATGCATTTAATTATTCTAAAATGCCAACCTCATAAGATTTCATCACCAATAACCAAAACCCTCATAAAAAATCTGCATATACCTCATATAGGATTCTCAAGTCATAAAATCTTATTTTCAATTTTCTTACTTCACATAACATATTTAATTCATTTACTCATAACTAGTCCATTTTCATGAAAAATACCAAATCAGTTCCAAAAATATTTCTTTTCTGGGATTTAGCAGAATATAGTCCCATATTGAACATATATTTTTCTCAAAATTTTTAAAATTCATTTACTATTTTTCATATGGCCAAAATCGCCGAATATTTAGACATTTATCATAAATTGTACTTTTATCCAAAAATTCCGAAATTCACAGAGTATACTGATATTATATAGATATACTCCCAATAAATATTTCATCAATTTTGGAGTTAACCACAAGGAGTTATAAGCGGTTACTTTTAAAATAGTCTTTTCCCGTAAAATTCATAACTCTTAATCTATACATCCAAAAATCGCCATTTTTGGACACAATCAATAAAACTCATCAAAATATCATTTCAAATTTTTCTAGAATTTTCTGAAGGTCAGAAGAAGTACGAACTAAAAAACATAATAACCCTTAAAATCCTTTACTATCCCTTACCTCAAAAAAAAAAAGACTTACATTTGGATGTCGGATATATTGAAGGAAACTTGCACTGATGAATATTAACTCACCAAGTATCTAAATACTCACAAAATACACTTAATAATCTAGAGAGAGAAAGAGAGAAAACTTGTTTCTGGTGTGATTTTCAATTCTAACTTAGCCCTCTATTTATAGGAAAATTTTAGCAGACTTGACCTGCAACCTAATGACTTTACCTGCTACTATTCCCACCCACCACATTTGAAATAAAATTCAGCACATTTCTTCACCAACCACAAGTGGGGCCCACTCAATTCTAGAATTTTCCACCAAAATGCTAAATTCGGATACTTCAACAATTTCTGAACCATTCACCTCTTAAAATTCATAACAAATCATACGTTCATTTTTAACGGTTCAAAATTTGTGGACATATACTCAACTTATATATGTATAACATATCCAAAAATTACAACGATCCAACGGTCGGATTAAAAATTATAACTAACTTGTAATATATCTCAAAAACCTTTGGTTTAATTTTTAATACCTTCATTTCGACAAAAAATCTCGATAAAATACCTCAACATTAATTCCTTCATTTATAACCACATAAATAAATCCATCATTTATATCCACATCAAATAAATATTTCCTTATCATATAAATCAATAATTAATTATTCACAAATAATATTACAGAATCACAATTATGACAACCAAGTCGTTCCCAGGAAAGAGGGGGCTTTCCAATAAGAATTTCTCCTTACTGGCGCGCAATTAGATGACCAAACCTCTCGTTGACAGAACTTTCTAGACATTGCCAATAATTCTATCTAATAATATTATTCAAATAATATGAATTATTGATCTGATAATGAGAAATATTGTGCAGTGATAATTATTGAAACAACAATAATATAAAATATCAAGGCAGCAACTATTGAATCAATAAAATAAAATATTGAGCAAAGTAATTACTTGTAACAATTATTGAGTAGTGCCTTCACGTAAGAATCAATAATTCAAAAATCGTGTAATACCGTGTCTTCTTTGTCTTGACAACAACGTATTACTTTATTTTACCAACCGGGTATTCCAACGAGTGTTAGCAGTAACGATTATGCCGTTATTAATAAAAACTTAATTTTGTCATTTTTTCATCATCAAGATATTATTACATTATGGGGCCCCTAAATGGGTGCTTATTTGTCAAATGCGGATATTCCAAACGGAAAGAATATTCCACGACCAAACGAATATTCCCAAAACAACAATGAATATTTTATAACCACTTGTGTATTTTGAAAAAAAAAATTCATATATAACCCTTAACTTTAAATTTTATCAATTTAACCATTTACTGAATAGTAATTATAAGAAAAATTGAATACTTTTATTTCATAAAATTCGGGGTCTTACAATCTCCCCTCCTTATGAAATTTTGTCCCCGAAATTTACGTACCTGGTATTTCAAAGAGTTGAGAATACCTTGCTTTCATTTCAGATTCCATCTTCCCTGTCATCATGATTTCTCCATTACTCATCTCCTGTATTTCAGATATCATTCTAGAATACAGCTTTAAAACAAAGGTTAATTAACATATCACAATTTGTCAACTTAAGTAAGAAAATTCAGCTTAGGTAGGACATACACTAGCGAAGGATATTACTCGTCTCTCCCTTCCTAGTTATATTCTCTGATCTTCGCCAGAGACCATATCCCTAAGCTCTGATACCAAATGTGACAACCCCAAAATAGATCCATTCCACCCAACCCATTCTGAGTCGCCAAATACATGGTACAGAAAATAACTACAACTTTATTACAACATTTGTCGTGCAAAATACAATAACACATATGCTGTAAGTTTTGATACAAATATATACCAACTGTGACTCTCATCCCAACCTTGGATAACACGTCACAATGGCACCTTACATAAAGGTATAGTCAAAAACTGTTTTAGAAATTAAAATCTATGGGAAGTGCTCAAGGAAACCAACCATACATGGGAGGCCATGCTTACAGGTTATGATAGATATCATATGGCCTGCAGAATTATCCTTGGTTGACCCAATAGACCCCAAAGAAAAACGAGAAGATTACTATCATATTCTTCCCAATGGTGAGTCTTCTCTTGACTTATCATTATCTCCACTATCTCAAATTGAGAATTATACTTCAAACAAACACCAAGATTATATAGATAGTGCTCATAAATATACTCAGCAAGTGGATGAGCACAACCCTGTCTTATGATGACACGAGGTTGTATGTCATTAGACATTTTGTATGATAGTGGCAAAACACCCTTCCAACGTTGGGTTCGCCTCTCCCTATATGATTCACCAAATATAACTACTAAAAGATGTATACAACACACTTGTCTATCTTTGTTTTAGGAGAACTCCACACTAGAGACCACCATTCTATTCCTTGTTACCCACTTCACCCAAATTTACACTTTTATTACTTGAAAGGAATTGGGAAGCAAAAGGGTGAGCACAACTAGCTCAGTAAAGAATATCATGACTAAAGATAATTAAATTATCAATAGCCTTCATCAATAACAAATCATAGATTTAGAAAATATGGTAGATGATAAAAATTTCAACCATAGTTACAACGGAACGAGCAATCCATTAGAAGAGTCAAATAGACAATACAGTCTATTATCTTCTCCATGTTAAAAGTCCACCAACAATATTTTATCCCTGTAACATCAGTCAACAGTTCCTTTCTACAATTATATGAATATCTCATGATCATAATTGTGATTCTAAATTCCTCTTCATACCCAGGACGAATATAATTTTCATCACATGTCTTTACCTGAAACATCAAATATCATGGTTATACCAAATCACAGTTCCTTTTTATAATCATACTAACAATTTCATCTTTGCACTACGGGCCAAATATATTCATCAACAGACCATCTTTGCACTACATGCCAAATATATTCATTAACAGTTCATCTTTGCACTACGGGCCAAAGATATTCATCAACAATTCATCTTTGCACTACAGGCCAAAGATATTCCTCAACAGTTCATATTTGCACTACAGGCCAAATATATTCATTTTGGAAAATTCTAGAATTGGTTGGTGAGAAATGTGCTCAATTGAATTTCAAATGTGGTGGGTGGCAATAGTAACAGGTAAAGCCATCAGGTAGCAGGTTAGTCTTCTATGGCGTTCTAAGCATTTTTCTATAAATAGGGTGCTAAGTTAGAATTGAAAATCACACCAGAAACAAGTTTTCTCTCTTTCTCTCTTTATATTATCGAGTGTATTTTGTGAGTATTTAGATACTTTGTGAGTTTCTAATTAGCGGTGCAAGTTCCTTCAGCACTATATCCAGTATTCCATTCAGAAGTACTGTCTTTGCAAGGTAAGGGATGTTATTTTCTTCGTAAGTGATATTATTTCTTCAATATCATTATGCCGAAATATTGGTTGGAACTTTTTATCAAATTTAGAACTTTTCATGTCGGGATTACTATTCATGAGTTACTATTCACGAGTTACTATTCATGAGTTACTATTCACGAGTTACTATTCAAGAGTATTATTCACGAAGCATGATGATTTTTTTTATGGAATTTCTATCTTTTGGTGTCGGAGTTACTATTCACGTATACGACACTATTCACCGAAAAATGATATTTTCTTCTTTTTATCCAAGGTGTCTATTATGGTTACTATCTTTGATTGTATCCATGTTTTGATCTTTATTCTTGAATTTTGCTTCAAAAATGGTAATTATGAAGTATTATTGATCTTGGATAAACTGTAATACAAATCTCTAATATTTGTTATTTTGTTTCACTAGATTCGTTTTCTTTAAAACATTTTTCATCATCCTCAGTCCTAAATGATGATATAACTGAATATCTTTGGCCTGTAGTGCAAAGATGAATGATTACCTGATGAATAGCCCGTAGTGCAAAGATGAACAGGTGTTGAGATGAACATGACCAACTGGTGATACAAATGAATATCTTTGGCCCGCAGTGCAAAGATGAATATTTATTAAATATGTGTATTGATTGTTGTTACAGGGATAAAATATTGATGACGGACTTCTAAATCTTAGAAGATAGTAGAACTCATTCTCTACTTGACTCTTCTAATGGATTCTTTGTTACATTTGCGAGTTGTTGATCTAAAACTTGTTGTCTATTATATTTTATCGATTTTCCCCTGTTGAAGACTAATGATAATTTGTTGTATATTATCTTAGTCATAATATTTCTTACTGGGCTAGTTGAGCTCACCCTTTCTTTCTTTATTCTCTTCAAGAAATGAGAATATAGTGGGATTAGTTGTGGACGCCCCAAAATAGGTATACATCACCTATTTTGAGTCGTCAAATACATGGTATGTAATACAAAAACAACTTACTAATACAAGCTGCCGTGTACAATATACGACAAAACATAAAAGTGTGAGTTTGAATACAAATATTGTCTACTAGAGATTATACAAACTCAAAAGGAGTCCTCATTACAATTATTATCACACTATTTTCACGAATAGTGAGGACTACTAATGCTATTATTATCCGTCACTCCGCCACCCCGCTCCTCGACTAGTCCTCGCTACGTTCTCATTTCTGAAGAGAACAATGAAAGTAAAAGGGTGAGCTCAACTAGCCCGAGAGAAATATTATGACTAAGATAATGCAGAATATATTATTGTTAGCCTTCAACAGTGTTAAACTGATACAATATAACAACCATCAAGTTTAATTGCAGTGGAACAACCAATCCATTAAAAGAGTCAAGTAGAGAATAAAATCTACTATCTTTTGTTATTTAAAAGGTTTTTCATCACTTTTATCGCTGGGACTCAGCTTAATAAATAATCCACATTATCGAATCACCCCTGCACTACGGCCAAGGATATTCTTTAGTATCACGACCACAATTATCCATGCACTACGAGCCAAGAATATTTGTGTATTCAATAATGGTCATGATCATGCCAACAACTGTCCATCAATGCACTACGGGCCAATGAGAACTTTTACCACATCATTTGTAACATTACGGTCATGATTACACAAGAATAATCCACGGTCATAATCATACCAAGTCCATCTATGCCTTTATAGGCCACAGATGACTTTCAACAAAATATAAACATGAGGATGATGACAATGATATAAGAATTCAATAAAACAAGTTCAAGAATTATTTTATCCAAGAACTAATAACGTCCAAATTGTCAACATGATCTTTCGCTTTGTAGAGTAAAATTCAAGAATGCTCAGTATATTTCCATGAAAAGATCTTTGGATGAAGCACAAATATCAAGGATATTCCACTAATTTCATGGAGTATAGAAGTTAAAACTTTAACCAATTGAGTATAATAAGGAATGGAATAACAAAAGAAATCACCAGCATGCGATAGATCAGCCGAGGCGGAGTTATTCTAAGCTGAATAATAAATAACGGAATCATGTCGGCGTAAAATACACGCAGACGGGATATTCCAATGAGAATAATAAATACTGGAATCAGTCAAGCGTAAAATGCATGAGACGAGGATATTCCAATGAATAATAAAGAGGCGGAATCGGAGTTCGGTAGAATGCATGAGACATGATATTCCAACGAGAATAATAATAAAGGCGGAATCGGGCCGGCGTAAAAACGCCGATGTGACAGGAAATTCCAACAGAATAATAAAAGCGAAACGAAACCCAGTCCGTAGAAGCGCACAAACAGGATGTTCCAACAGAATGATAAAGAAGGGAACAATAAAAGAATTTCACCAAGTATAGGGTAGCCCGCGTATACAAGTTATTCCAACTGAATAATAAAGAATGGAATAATGAAGTTCTCTTCATAGATAAGAAAGAAATAACACTCCTACCTTTAGAAAAAGCTGGATACTAAAATAGTGAGGTAATAGACTTCTCTTCTTCTTTCTATAATTTCTCTCTATAATAATAAATTTCTAAAGCTTTTGTGAATTGGTGAGAAATGAAGGAAGAATGAGCTTCTATTTAGAAAAATATAGTTTCGATAATTTATGCGTTTTGGGGCTCGAAAAATTGAAGACAATACCTCCAACTTTTCCTTTATTTTTAATTTAGTCATGGAAGTATTATCAAACTTGCACCACCTCCCCTAATAGTAAATAATGTGATTTAATAGTAAATTATGTGAATTAATAGTTCTAGACATGTGAAAATACGAATTATAGTATAGTACCTCCATCTATACCTCCATTTTTAACTTAGTCATGCAAGTATTATCAATCTTGCACCAACTCCTCTAATAGTAACAAGAATGTGAAACAATAGTATACACATGTGAACAAATAGTTATAATCATGTGAAATAATAGCAATCAATTGCTCATTTATTCGGTTAAATACCCGATTGGTCAATATAACCTCCAGACATCAATTATTATCGAAATAATTGTCGATTTTCACTAACACAATTAATTCCAACACAATGAAACCATTTTTATCAAAAATATAAATTTTGAAATTTTGAAGTTTGACTTTTCCCGAAAAATTCAACTATTGACTTTTTGACCAAATAGTAAAATCCAAAAAATTTTGTGTTTATAGACTATTTTTACTAGTTTCATCGTTCCGGACTCAAATATCACGTCCGCGTCTCCAAATTCAACTCCGAACACAACTTCAATTTTAAGAACATTCATCATTAATATTATAACTCACAATATTTATCAACTGTGTCGTTCCCGAGGAAGAGGGGCTTTCAATAAGGATTTCTCTATTGGCTTGATTAGGTGACCAAACCTCTCCTTGACAGAACTTCTAGACATTGTAAATATTTTAATTTAATAATATGAATAACTTTGTCCTCTCAATTATTGATTTAATAAAATAACATATTATGAAGATGATACTATGACAATAATCGAATCAATAATATGAGAGATATGATGCAGCAATTACTGTAGCAATAATTGAGTATAAATGAGTGACTTCTCACGTAAGCATCAATAATTAATACTGGTGTGCTACTTGCAACCATGCGTATTCATTGTACTTTTTACTAGGGTAGTTGCAGTTTAGCAGTAAAACTTCCGCCATTATTTTCATAAAAGTATTTTTTGTCGTTTTCTCAATCCAACAAGTAATTACGTTATGGGGGTCCACCAATGATTGTCTTAGTTATACGAATATTCCTGTTAAAAGCGAATATTCCCAGACCAATCGAATATTATATAACAACTTGCGTCTTTTGCAAAATTTGTAAATATTACCCACAACTATAACATTATATCAAATCCACACCATAATATTCAAAAATATATTTCGAGAAAATTTAATCTTTATTCAAAAAGTTGGGGTCTTACAACCTCCCCTTCTTATGAAATTTCGTCCTCGAAATTAGGGTGCGTACCTGGTATGTCGAAGAGGTGATGATACTTTAATTTCATTTCAGATTCCCAGGTCATTTCCTCAACATCGTGGTTTCTCCACAAAACTTTGACTTGAGGTATAACCTTGGAGCATAGAATATGTTCCTTCTTATCCAAGATTTTAACAAGAACCTGTTCATACGTTAAATCTTCCTCTATTTCATTCCGTTCTAACTCAATAATGTGGTTCGGGTCTTTCATATATTTATGTAACATGGATATGTGAGAAAGCGTTATGAACACGAGACATACTTAAGCGTGAACGCAAGTCTATATAGCCACAGATCCTACTCGATCGAGGATTAAAAATGGGCCAATGAATCGAGGATTGAGCTTTCCTCTCTTTCTAAATCTTGTAACTCCTTTCCATGGAGAAACACGTAACAACACATGATCTCCAATATCGAATTCTACGTCCTTTCGATGAAGATCAGCATAACTCTTTTGTCGATCTTGTGAGGTTTTTATACGTTGTCGGATCATTTGAATCTTTTTCGTAGTCATACGTACCAACTCTGGTCCCAACAACGTTGCTTCACCCACCTCATCCCAGCATACTGGAGAACGACACTTTCTTCCATACAACGCCTCGAATGGAGCCATGCTAATACTTGCTTGATAACTGTTGTTGTAGGAAAACTCCACCAATGGTAAGAACTTATCCCAACTTCCCATGAAGTCAAGGACACAGAGTCTTAATAGATCTTCAAGAGTTTGAATCGTCCTCTCCGACTTCCCGTCCGTCTGAGGATGATATGCCGAGCTAAATCGTAAATCCGTGCCCATAGCTTTTTGCAAACTAACCCAAAATCTTGAAGTGAATCTTGGGTCTCGATCAGAAACTATGGATACTGGCATACCATGCAATCTTACAACCTCGTTTATGTACATACGAACAAGACGTTCAAGTGTATAAGTTTCTCGTATCGATAAGAAATGAGCAGACTTGGTCAATCTATCAATAATGACCCAAATCGTATCTATGCCTTGAGAAACTTTGGGAAGACCGGTAACGAAATCCATGGTAATGTGCTCCCACTTCCATTCTGGAATTTCAAGTGGTTGCAATGGACCTTTTGGTACTTGATGCTCCACTTTAACTCGTTGACAAATTAGACACCTTGAGATAAATAACGCTATCTCTCTCTTCATATTGCTCCACCAAAATGTATGACGAATATCACGAAACGTTTTGGTACTCCCAGGATGGATTGCAAACGGTGTGTTGTGCGCCTCCATCATGATTTTATACTTTAATTCAGGGTCATTAAGAACACAAAGTCTAGAGTTGACTCGAAATATTCCTTCTTCATCGATTCTTGCTTCCAGCATAGCACCTTCTTGCACTTTCTTCCTCATACGCATCAGCTCCGGATCTGTAACTTGAGCAACTTTAACTTTATCAATTAAAGTCGGTTCTACTCGTATATTCTCCATCATCACATGGGTCCCTAGAGTCTTTAACTCTATCTCCATCCTTTGCAAGTCATACAAAATGGGCCTTTGCGTTGACAATATCGCACTCGTACCCGCATATGATCTTCTACTCAATGCGTCAGCTACCACGTTAAACTTTTCGGGATGGTATTGGATGGTATGATCATAATCTTTCAAAAGTTCCAGCCAACGTCGTTGTCGCATGTTGAGTTCCTTTTGAGTGAAGAAATATTTTAGGCTTTTATGATCCGTAAAGATCTCCACTTTCTCTCCATACAAGTAATGCCTCCAAATTTTAAGTGCGAAGATAATAGGCGCTAACTCTAGATCATGAGTAGGATAATTCCTCTCATATTCTTTGAGTTGTCATGAGGCATAAAGGCTATAACTTTCCCATGTTGCATGAGAACACATCCTAACCCTTTGCCGAAGCATCATGTAGATGACAAATCCCTCGAACCGGATGGTATTGTCGAGCAGTCTTTGAAATGAGTCTCCTTTTGAGTTCACGAAAATTCTTCTCACAATCCTCGCTCAATCGAACTTTGTATCTTTCCGAGTCAGCTGAGTTAATGGAGTAGCGATTCGAGAAAATCCTTCCACGAATCTCCGATAATAACCTTATTAATCGAGAAAGCTACATGACTTGATCATCGATTTGGGTTGCTCCCAGCTTTGAATAGCTTCAATCTTTGCCGGGTCAATGGATATTCCATGACTTGATACTACGTGCCCAAGGAATGCTACTTCCTCAAGCCAGAACTCGCATTTCTTTAACTTGGCATAAAGCTTATATTCACGAAGCTTTTGGAGTATCAGCCTCAAGTGTTGCTCATGATCTTCACGGCTTTTGGAATAAATAAGGATGTCATCAATAAAGACGACCACAAATTGATCCAAATATTCCTTGAATATTCTGGTTCATCATATCCATGAAAGCGGCGAGGGCATTAGTCAATCCAAAAGACATGACTAAGAATTCATAATGCCGCATCGGAGTTCGAAAGGCGGTCTTTGGAATATCCTCGATTTTAACCTTGGTGATGATATCGAACAAAGATCGATCTTTGAAAAAATTGTGCTCCTTGTAACTGATCAAATAGGTCATCAATACGTGGCAATGGGTACCTATTTTTGGTGGTGACATGATTCAACTCCGATAATCAATACAAAGTCGCATACTCCCATCTTTTTTTTCTTCACGAATAGAGCAGGAGCACCCCAAGGAGATGTACTGGGGGACTAATGAAACCAATGTCTAACAATTCTGTAATTGGGTCTTTAACTCCTGAAGTTCAATAGGAGCCATTCGGTATGGGGCTTTGGAAATGAGTTTTGTCTAGGGTTCAAGAGTCGATACAAAATTTAACTTCACGCCGGGGGGTAGGCGGGGAAGTTCTTGGGGAATACGTCGGAAATTTATTAACAATAGAAATATCCTTCAAATCGGCGTATTTTTGTTTAAATCAAGTGACATGAGCTAAGAAAGCTTGACATCCGTTTTTCAATAAGCGAATAGCTTTATGGCTTGAGATGACCGTGATTGATTTTAATGGTTTGGTCGCTTGAATTCGCATAATAGGTTTATTAGGAATATGAAAGCTAACAACCTTACAAAAACAATCAATTTTAGCATGATGAGTAGTTAACCAATCAATCCTAGAATCACGTCAAATGCAAGTATTTTTAAGGAGATAAGATCGACGAGTAACGATGCGATTCTGGATTTGAATCAAACAAGACTTATAAACAGTGGATGTAATAAAGGTTTCTCCTAATGGAGTTTCAACAGATAAGTCAAGTTCTAATTTCTCTAGAGTCAAATTTAAGCGTTGAGCGCAAAGTAGGAGAAATAAAAGAATGGGTAGAACCGGTATCAAATAAGGTATAGACTTCTTTAGAGTTTATGATAAGCTTACCCGTGATAACCCGTTCGGGTTCCTTGCTTTACGGGATGTCACAACAAACGCTCTCCTCTCCACTAACTGGCTTTGACTTTTTTCCGGGATGACCTTTGGTGCCTCCATCCTAGTGAATTTGTCTTGGTGAGCGACAAAATCGAGCTAAGTGACCTTCTCTTCCACAATTATAACATGCTTTGGGCGGCATTGCTTGCATGATTTGATGATGTGTCCCTCCCCTCCGCATTTGAAGCATATGATAGGTGGTCGTTCTCCTTCTTTAACAACGGGCTCTGGTGCTGACGTCTTTCCATCATTGTTGAATCTCCTTTTCTTGAAATGTCCATTTTTATTTTCTTGGCTATGATTACCACCGAAATGGTTACCATTTCTGGCATGTTGATTCCCTCCACATTTGTTATCACCGCTCGACGATTTGTTACCCTTTGGTATTTTCATTCGCCGTTGCTTTTTTCTTGGTTGCGTTGACTCGTTATCGCGCTCCAATAACTGAGCCCTATTTACAACATCTGAAAACAAACACAGTTTATGAGAAATAAGATATTGTCGTATCTCCGGTTTCAAACCTCTTAAAAACATTCGGGTCATTCGCTCCTCATTAACAACCAAATGGGATGCAAACCGGGATAACTCCACAAATTTAGCCTCGTATTGCGACACGGTCATATTATTTTGTTCCAACTTGATAAACTCCACCTCCTTCATGTGACGAATACTTTCGGAAAAGTACTTGTCGTTGAACAGCCCTTGGAACTTCTCCCAAGACATCTTGAGCGCCGTCGGGTAGTGCGTTTTACGATTCCCACCGATGTCTCGCCTCTTCCACGCAACATAAAGGTGGCGAAGGAACCTTTGTTCCTCGGAGCATCCCAAGACATCAAATATCTTGGTTATCTGCTTTATCCATGCTTCTGCCTTAACTGGTTTTGGCTCTGCAATAAACTACGGTGCTCCCAGCTCCTTGAACTGTTTGGCGGTGACCGTCCGAGAGTTTCCAGTGTTTCCACCTGTATTTTGGACAGGAGCCGCTCTCGCCTGATGTTGCATGAATTGCATGATGCCTCGGAACATTCCATCATTTATCATTTGGTCAGGGTTGTTGTTTGCATGAGGATTGTCGCCTTCCTGATGCACATTGTCCTGGTTATTGATCTGTGGAGACTCAATGGTCTCTTGTGCTCCATTGATGTTCTCAATATTCACGGATGCCATTTTCAAATACTGCCACAAAACAAGGGTTAATTGACATGAAACATATTATCCCTACACTCTGACTGACCAATTAAATACCAAATAAACTTAGGTAGGTCATAGTAGCGAAGGAATTCCCCGTCTCTCCCCTCCTAGTTCTAGTCTCACATCTTAGCCAGGGATCATATACCTAAGCTTTGATACCAACTGTGAAGCCCCCAAAATAAGTATACATCACCTATTCTGAGTCGTCAAATACACGGTACAGAATACAAATACAACTTAATAATACAACTGTCGTGTACAATACGACAAAACATAAGCTGTAAGTTTGAATACAAATATTTTCTACTAGAGATTATACAAACTCAAAAGGAGTCCTCATTACAATTATTATCACACTATTTCACAGAATAGTGAGGACTACTAATGCTATTATCATCGCCCGTCACTCCGCTCCTCGACTAGTCCCTCGCCACTTCTCATTTCCTGAAGAGAACAATGAAAGTAAAAGGGTGAGCTCAACTAGCCCAGTAGAAATATTATGACTAAGATAATGCAGAATATATTATCGTTAGCCTTCAACAGTGTTAAACTGATACAATATAACAACCATCAAGTTTAACTGCAGCGGAACAAGCAAGCCATTAAAAGAGTCAAGTAGAGAATAAAATCTCCTATCTTTTATGATGTAAAAGGTTTTTCATCACTTTTATCGCTGGGACTCAGCTTAATAAATAATCCATATTATCGAATCACCCCTGCACTACGGCCAAGGATATTCTTTAGTATCACGACCACAATTATCCATGCACTACGGGCCAAGAATATTTGTGTATTCAATAATGGTCATGATCATGCCAACAACTGTCCATTAATGCACTACGGGCCAATGAGGACTTTTACCACATCATTTGTAACATTACGGCCATGATTACAAGAATAATCCACGGTCATAATCATACCAAGTCCATCTATGCACTTTATAGGCCACAGATGACTTTCAACAAAATATAAACATGAGGATGATGACAATGATATAAGAATTCAATAAAACAAGTTCAAGAATTATTTTATCCCAGGAACTAATAACGCCCAAATTGTCAACATGATCTTCGCTTTGTAGAGTAAAATTCAAGAATGCTCAGAAGAATATTTCCATGAAAAGATACTGGATGAAGCGCAAATATCAAGGATATTCCACTAATTTCATGGAGTATAGAAGTCAAAACTTTAACCAACTGAGTATAATAAGGAATGGAATAACAAAAGAAATCACCAAGCATGCGATAGATTGCATGAGCGAGTTATTCAATGAGAATAATAAATAACGAAATCAGGTCCGGCGTAAAATGCACACATAGGATATTCCAACAGAATAATAAAGACGGAATCAGGTCCAGCGTAAAATGCACAGACAAGATATTCCAACAGAATAATAAAGACGGAATCAGGTCCGGCGTAGAACGCACAGACAGGATATTCCAACAGAATAATAAAGACGGAATCAGTCCGGCAGTAAAAGCGCATGCACGAGGATATTCAGCGAGAATAATAAAAAGCGGAACCGGTCCCGGCAGTAGAACGCCTAAACAGGATGTTCCAATGAGAATGATAAAGAATGGAACAATGTAAGAATTTCACCAATTATAGGGTAGTCGGCGTATACAAAAGTTATTCCAACAGAATAATAAAGAATGGAATAACAGAAGTTCTCTTCATAGATAAGAAAGAAATACTACTCCCTACCTTTAGAAAAACTGGATACTGGAATAGTGAGGTAGCAGACTTCTCTTCTTCTTTCTATAATTTCTCTCTATAATAATTGCTCTAAAGTTTTTGTGAATTGGTGAGAAATGAAGGAAGAATGAGCTTCTATTTATAGAAAAATATAGTTTCGATAATTGCACGTTTTGGGGCTCGAAAAATTTTAGTACAATACCTCCAACTTTTCCTTTATTTTTAATTTAGTCATGGAAGAATTATCAAACTTGCACCACCTCCCCTAATAGTAAATAATGTGATTCAATAGTAAATTATGTGAATCAATAGTTCTAGACATGTGAAAAATATGAATTACAGTATAGTACCACCATCTATATCTCCATTTTTAACTTAGTCATGCAAGTATTATCAATCTTGCACCAACTCCCCTAATAGTAACAAGAATGTGAAACAATAGTATACACATGTGAACAAATAGTTATAATCATGTGAAATAATAGCAATCAATTGCTCATTTATCCGGTTAAATGCCTGATTGGTCAATATAACCTCCAGACATCAATTATTATCGAAATAATTGTCGATTTTCACTAACACAATTAATTCCAACACAATGAAACCATTTTTATCAAAAATATAAATTTTGAAATTTCGAAATTTGACTTTTCCCGAAAAAGTTAACTGTTGACTTTTTGACCAAATAGTAAATTCTAGAAAATTTTGTATTTGTAGACTATTTTTACTAATTTCATCGTTCCAGACTCAAATATCACGTCCGCATCTCCAAATTCAACTCCGAACACAACTTCAATTTTAATAACATTCATCATTAATATTATAACTCATAATTTTTATCAACCAGGTCGTTCCCAGGAAAGATTGTAAGACCCCGAATTTTATGAAATAAAAGTATTCAATTTTTCTTAAAATTACTATTCAGTAAATGGTTAAATTGATAAAAGTTAAAGTTAAGGGTGATATATGAATTTTTTTTCAAAATACACAAGTGGTTATAAAATATTCATTGTTGTCAGAGAATATTTGTTTGGTCGTGGAATATTCATTCCGCTTGGGGAATATTTAAATTTAATGTAGCTTGACCATTTGTAGGGCCCCATAATGAGAATAAGCGTCGGATGAAGAAAATGACAAAATTAAGTTTTTATAAATAACGGCGTAATCGTATCTGAATTAACATTGTTGGAATACCGGTTGGTAAAATAAATTAATACGGCGTTGTTGCAAAGAATATTACTGCGGTATTACATGTATTTTTGAATTATTGATTCTTACGTAAGAAGGCACTACTCAATAATTGTTCACAGTAATTCTTTATTCAATATTTTATTTTATTGATTCAATAGTTCTTTGCGTTGATATTTTATATTATTGTTGTTTCAATAATTATAACTGCACAATATTTCTCATTATCAGATCAATAATCCATATTATTTGAATAATATTATTAGATAGTATTATTGACAATGTCTAGAAATTTCTGTCAAGTAGAGGTTTGGTCATCTAATTGCGCGCCAGTAAGGAGAAATTCTTATTGGAAAGCCCTCTCTTTCCTGGGAACGGCCTGGTTGTCATAATTGTGATTCTGTAATATTATTTGTGAATAATTAATTATTGATTTATATGATAAGGAAATATTTATTTGATGTGGATATAAATGATGGATTTATTTATGTGGTTATAAATGAAGGAATTAATGTTGAGGTAGTTTATCAGTATTTTTGTCAGAATGAAGGTATTAAAAATTAAACCAGTGTTTTTGCGATAAATTGCGTTAGTTATAATTTTTAATCCGACCGTTGGATCATTGTAATTTTTGGATATGTTATACATATATAAGTTGAGTATATGTCCACAAATTTTGAACCGTTAAAAATAAACGTATGATTTGTTATGAATTTTAAGAGGTGAATGGTTCAGAAATTGTTGAAGTATCCGAATTTAGCATTTTGGTGGAAAATTCTAGAATTGAATGGGCCCCACTTGTGGTTGGTGAAGAAATGTGCTGAATTTTATTTCAAATATGGTGGGTGGGAATAGTAAAGCGAGTAAAGCTATCAAAGTTGAGAAGGTCAAGTCTGCTAAAATTTTCCTATAAATAGAGGGCTAAGTTAGAATTGAAAATCACACCAGAAACAAGTTTTATCTCTTTCTCTCTCTAGATTATTGAGTGTATTTTATGAGTATTTAGATACTTGGTGAGTTGATATTCATCAGTGCAAGTTTCCTCGGTAATCGTATCCGATATCCAAATGAAGTGTGCTTCTTTTGAGGTAAGGGATAGTAAGGGATTTTAAGGGTTATTATGTTTTTCAGTTCGTACTTCTTCTGACTTTCAGAAAATTCTGGAAAAATTTGAAATGATATGTTGATGAGTTTTATTGATTGTGTCCATAAATGGTGATTTTTGGATGTATAGATTAAGAGTTATGAATTTTATGAGAAAAGACTATTTTAAAAGTATCGCCTTATAACTCCTTATGGTTAACTCCAAAATTGATGAAATTTTTATTGGGAGTACATCTATATAATATCAGTGTACTCTATGAATTTCGGAATTTTTGGATAAAAGTACAATTTATGATAAATGTCTAAATATTCGACGGTTTTAGCCATATGAAAAATAGTAAATGAATTTTAAAAATTCTAAGAAAAATATATGTTCAGTATGGGACAATATTCTGCTAAATTCCAGAAAAGAAATATTTTTGGAACTGATTTGGTATTTTTCATGAAAATGGACTAGTTATGAATAAATGAGTTAAATATGTTATGTGAAGGAAGAAAATTGGAAAATGTGATTTTATGGCTTGAGAATCATATATGTGGTATATGCAGATTTTTGATGAGGGTTTTGGTTATTGGTGATGAAACCTTATAAGTTTGGCATTTTATGATGATTAAATGCATTATTTAGTAAAGTGTAAATAGTTAAAATAAATTGTTTATAAGTTTAAGAAATGTTATTCTTTCAATATCATTATACCAAAATATTGGTATAGATTTTATTGTGAAATTTCTATCTTTTTATGTCAAGGTTACTATTTATGAGATACTATTCATGAGTTACTATTCACGAGTTACTATTCATGAGTTACTATTCATGAGTTACTATTGTGGAAAGGAACTGTTGATTGATGTTACAGGGATAAAACATTGTTGGTGGACTTTTAATATGGAGAAGATAATAGACTGTATTATCTATTTGACTCTTCTAATGGATTGCTCGTTCCGCTGCAACTATGGTTGAAATTTTTATCATCTACCATATGTTCTAAATCTCTGATTTGTTATTGATGAAGGTTATTGATAATTTAATTATCTTTAGTCATGATATTCTTTATCGAGCTAGTTCAGTTTCACCCTTTTGCTTCACAATTTCTTTTTCGGGTAATAAAAGTGTAAAGCGAGGTCGGCCGGGGTAACAAGGAATAGAGCGGTGGTCTCTAGTCGTGGAGTTCTCCTAAACAAAGTATAGATAAGTGTGTTGTATATATCTTTTAGTAGTTATATTTGGTGAATCATATAGGGAGAGGTGAACCCAACGTTGGAAGGGTGTTTTGCCTTTATCATACAAGATGTCTAATTACATAAAACCTCGTGTCATCATAAAGACGAGTTGTGCTCATCCACTTCTTTGAGTATATTTACGAGCACTACCTATATAATCTTGGTGTTTGTTTGAAGTATAATTCTCAATTTGAGACAATGGAGATAATGATAAGTCAAGAGAAGACTCACCATTGGGAAAAATATGATAGTAATCTTCTCATTTTTCTTTGGGGTCTATTGGGTCAACCAAGGATAATTCTGTGGCCATATGATATCTATCATAACCTAGAAGTATGGCCTCCCATGTACGAAAGTTTCCTTGAGCACTTCCCAAAAATTCTAATTTCTAAAACAGTTTTTGACTATACCTTTATGTAAGGTGTCATTGTGACGTGCTATCCACGAATGGTACATGAGTCACAGTTGGTATATATTTGTATCCAAACTCACAGCGTATGTGTTGTTGTATTTTGTACGACAATTGTTGTAATAAAGTTGTAGTTATTTTACATCTTATGTATTTGGCGACCCAGAATGGGTTGGATGGAATGGACCTATTTTGGGGAATCATATCGTTGGTATTATCGAGCTATAAGTAAAAGAGCCTTGAGCCTCTCATTTGGTGACTTCGTTGATGGGGATGCACCGAAGCGGACTCTCCGAGGGGGGGGCCGCTTCTGCGGTGGTAACCCGACAGTACCAATGTGAGGTCTTTGTCCATCGATGGGACATTTGTCATGCGGTTGGTATCGAGCTTAGGGATATGATCTGGCGGAGATCGGGGAATATAACTAGGAGGGAGAGATGAGTAAATCCTTCGCTTAGTGTGTCCTACCTAAGCTTATTTGTTGGTCGGTCATAATATCAGGATATTATGTGATATGTTAATTTGTTTAATTAACCCTTATTTTATGGCGATGATTGGAGAATGGTCATTGAGAATGTTAACAATGGAGTGAATGAGACCGTGGGGATACCTCTAATCACTAACCATGATAATGTGATTAGAGATATCCATGTGGTGAGTGAAGAATTGATAGTTGCACCCGAGATAGTCACAGAGGTACCAGCTGAGAGTGAGGAAGAAGAGGAAAAGAGGTACCTGAGGAGAGTTTATTAGAGGTATTATATGATCAAAATGTAGAATTTCAAAATCGTATTCATGAGTTAGAAGAGCAGGCTGAAGAACGACAGGCGGTCGTGGAACAAAAGGATGCAACAATTCAAGCTTGTGTTACCCGATATGTGATGCTTGAACAGAAGCATTCTTTGGCAGAGTATAAGATGATAAAGATGGAATCTGAGCTGAAAGAAGAAAAAACTGAACGAGTAAGAATGAGTGATGCATGGGTAAAAGCCACACGACACGTGGATATTGTGGAAAGAGATGTCCGATCTAAGAAGGCTAAAATAGATGACATGAATTTCTCTTTTTGGAAAGCAATTGGGAGAACCCAACATCAAGTTTTGAATTACCCTGTACATAGCGGTCAACCTGAATTCGATTTGATCGAAGATTGATGATTCAGATCATGAAACAGGAGTACGACGAGGCAGTTGAGGGAGGAATATGTCCTATAGAAAATATATTCCAATGATCGATGGCGTAAATGTCCCCCAAACAAGTCAAAGTCGGGTAATTCGAAGGATGGCGGTTGTCATGACTTCCTAACAAATGAGGAACCCAAATGAAGTTATCACGGGAGATGGAGAAATCATGATGATCGGGGAGATAGAATCTGAAATGAAAGCAAGGTATTCTCAACTTTTCAAAATACCAGGTACGTAAATTTCGGGGACGAAATTTCATAAGGAGGGGAGATTGTAAGACCCCGAATTTTATGAAATAAAAGTATTCAATTTTTCTTATAATTACTATTCAGTAAATAGTTAAATTGATAAAAGTTAAAGTTAAGGGTGATATATGAATTTTTTTTCAAAATACACAAGTGGTTATAAAATATTCATTGTTGTCGGGGAATATTCGTTTGGTTGTGGAATATTCATTCTGTTGGGAAATATTAAATGCATTTAGTAGCATGACCATTTGTGGGCCCCATAATGTAATAAGCGCCGGATGAAGAAAATGACAAAATTAAGTTTTTATAAATAAATAGCGTAATCATTACCAAGTAACATCATTGTTGGAATACCCGGTTGGTAAAATAAATTAATATCGTTGTTGTTGAAAGTAGACACCACGGTATTACACATGATTTTTGAATTATTGATTCTTACGTAAGAAGGCACTACTCAATAATTGTTACGAAGAATCTTTGTTCAATATTTTATTTTATTGATTCAATAGTTCTTTGCATTGATATTTTATATTATTGTTGTTTCAATAATTATCACCGCACAATATTTCTCATTATCGATCAATAATTCATATTATTTGAATAATATTATTAGATAGTATTATTGACAATGTCCAGAAAGTTCTGTCAAGGAAAGGTTTGGTCATCTAATTGCGCGCCAGTAAGGAGAAATTCTTATTGGAAAGCCCTCTTTCCAGGAACCGCACTGGTTGTTATTATTGTAATTTCGTAATATTATTTGTGAATAATTAATTATTGATTTATATGATAAGGAAATATTTATTTGATGTGGATATAAATGATGGATTTATTTATGTGGTTATAAATGAAGGAATTAATGTTGAGGTATTTTATCGATATTTTTTGCCGGAATGAAGGTATTAAAAATTAAACCGGTGTTTTTGCGATAAATTGCGTTAGTTATATTTTAAATCAAACCGTTGGATCATTGTAATTTTTGGATATGTTATACATATATAAGTTGAGTATATGTCCACAAATTTTGAACCGTTAAAATAAACGTATGATTTGTTATGAATTTTAAGAGGTGAATGGTTCGAAATTGTTGAAGTATCCGAATTTAGCATTTTGGTGGAAAATTCTAGAATTGAATGGGCCCCACTTGTGGTTGGTGAAGAAATGTGCTGAATTTTATTTCAAATATGGTGGGTGGGAATAGTAGCAAGTGTAAAGCTATCGAGGTTGCGGTCAAGTCTGCTAAAATTTTCCTATAAATAGAGGCTAAGTTAGAATTGAAAATCACACCAGAAACAAGTTTTATCTCTTTCTCTCTCTAGATTATTGAGTGTATTTTATGAGTATTTAGATACTTGGTGAGTTGATATTTATCAGTGCAAGTTTCCTTCAATATATCCGATATCCAATCAAGTCAAGTCTTTGCTCTTTTGAGGTAAGGGATAGTAAGGGATTTTAAGGGTTATTATGTTTTTCAGGTTCGTACTTCTTCCGACTTTCGTAAAATTTGGAAAAATTTGAAATGATATGTTGATGAGTTTTATTGATTGTGTCCATAAATGGTGATTTTTGGATGTATAGATTAAGAGTTATGAATTTTATGAGAAAAGACTATTTTAAAAGTATCGCCTTTATAACTCCTTATGGTTAACTCCAAAATTGATGAAATTTTTATTGGGAGTGCATCTATATAATATCAGTGTACTCTATGAATTTGAATTTTTGGATAAAAGTACAATTTATGATAAATGTCTAAATATTTAACGGTTTTAGCCATATGAAAAATAGTAAATGAATTTTAAAAATTCTAAGAAAAATATATGTTCAGGTATGGGACAATATTCGCTAAATTCAGAAAAGAAATATTTTTGGAACCGATTTGGTATTTTTCATAAAAATGGACTAGTTATGAATAAATGAGTTAAATATGTTATGTGAAGGAAGAAAATTGGAAAATGTGATTTTATGGCTTGAGAATCATATATGTGGTATATGCAGATTTTTGATGAGGGTTTTGGTTATTGGTGATGAAACCTTATAAGTTTGGCATTTTATGATGATTAAATGCATTATTTAGTAAAGTGTAAAATGATTAAAATAAATTGTTTATAAGTTTAAGAAATGTTATTCTTTCAATATCATTATACTTAGAAATATTGGCATGGATTTTATTGTGGAATTTCTACCTTTTTGTGTCGGGATTACTATTCATGAGTTCTTATTCATGAGTTACTATTCACGAGTTCTTATTCACTTAGTACTATTCACTACAAAATTGGTTTCTTTTTTCTAACCAAATTATAGTTGATTTATAAATATTACTCTGGAGATTAAAACAATATATTGATTATATTGATTTTATTATCATATATAATATTTTATAATACGATGTTGAAATTCTCTTTCTTTGGAGTGTAAAGATGAGTAGATTATTGGTATGATCATGATTAGGGTTCTCTTTTGGCCGAAGAAGTGAAAACTTGAATTGTGGATTGGTATGATCATGACCATTGAATTTATAATTGAATATCTTTAGCTTAAGTGCAAAGGTGAATTGATCAACATGGTTATAATTATTGTTTATATAAATTCGAAATGATTATATATTTCTTTGAGATATTAATATCTTTGGCTGTAGTGGCAAAGATAAATTGTTGATGAATATCTTTGGCCGAGAGTGCAAAGATGAATCATTAATGAATATCTTTGG
This sequence comes from Panax ginseng, assembly GCA_020205605.1. Classification (NCBI taxonomy): domain Eukaryota; kingdom Viridiplantae; phylum Streptophyta; class Magnoliopsida; order Apiales; family Araliaceae; genus Panax; species Panax ginseng. Next base: position 25,349,377 of record CM035138.1, read on the forward strand.
CCCGTAGTGCAAAGATGGTGCATTGTTGAATATCTTTGGCCCGATTAGTGCGAAGATGAATCGTGGATCAATATCTTTGGCTCGAGTGCAAAAGATGAATTAATTAGTATGATTATGAAAAGGAACTGTGATTTGGTATAACTATGATCTTTGATGTTTGTGTAAAGACATGTGATGAAAATTATATTCGATCACCGGGTACGAAGAGGAATTTAGAATCACAATTATGATCATAAGATATTCATATAATTGTGGAAAGGAACTGTTGATTGATGTTACAGGGATAAAATATTGTTGGTGGACTTTTAATATGGAGAAGATAATAGACTGTATTATCTATTTGACTCTTCTAATGGATTTCTCGTTCCGCTGCAACTATGGTTGAAATTTTGATCATCTACCATATGTTCTAAATCTCTGATTTGTTATTGATGAAGGCTATTGATAATTTAATTATCTTTAGTCATGATATTCTTTACTAAGCTAGTTGTGCTCACCCTTTTGCTTCACAATTCCTTTCAGGTAATAAAAGTGTAGCTGGGTCGAGCGGGGGTAACAAGAGAATAGAACGGTGGTCTCTAGCTATGGAGTTCTCCCTAAATAGTATAGATAAGTGTGTTGTATATATCTTTTAGTAGTTATATTTGGTGAATCATATAGGGAGAGGTGAACCCAACGTTGGAAGGGTGTTTTGCCACTATCATACAAGATGTCTAATGACATACAACCTTGTGTCATCATAAGACAAGGTTGTGCTCATCCACTTGCTGAGTATATTTACGAGCACTACCTATATAATCTTGGTGTTTGTTTGAAGTATAATTCTCAATTTGAGACAGTGGAGATAATGATAAGTCAAGAGAAGACTCACCATTGGGAAGAATATGATAGTAATCTTCTCGTTTTTCTTTTGGGGTCTATTAATCAACCAAGGATAATTTCGTGGCCATATGATATCTATCATAACCTAGAAGCGTGGCCTCCCATGTACGAAGGTTTTCTTGAGCACTTTCTAAAAATTCTAATTTCTAAAACAGTTTTTGACTATACCTTTATGTAAGGTGTCATTGTGACGTGCTATCCATGATTGGGACATGAGTCACAGTTGGTATATATTTGTATCCAAACTCACAGCATATGTGTTGTTGTATTTTGTACGACAATTATTGTAATAAAGTTGTAGTTATTTTCTGTACCATGTATTTGGCGATTCAGAATGGGTTGGATGGAATGGACCTATTTTGGGGTCGTCACAAGGGGGCTTTCTAATAAGGATTTCTCCCTATTGGCGCGCAATTAGGTGACCAAACCTCTCCTTGACAGAACTTCTAGACATTGTAAATATTTCAATTTAATAATATGAATAACTTTGTCATCTCAATTATTGATTTAATAAAATAACATATTATGCGAGATGATACTATGACAATAATCGAATCAATAATATGAGAGATATGATCGCAATAATCTTGTGAGCAATAATTGAGTATAATCGAGTGACTTCTCACGTAAGCATCAATAATCAATACCGAGTGCTACTATGCAACCACGCCAGACATCAGCACTTTTACTACTAGGGTAGTTCAGCAGTTAACAGTAAAACTTCCGCCGTTATTTTCATAAAGTATTTTTGTCATTTTCTCAATCCGACAATAATTCCGTTATGGGGGGGGTCCACCAATGATTGTGTCATTGTATGAATATTCCCTGTTAAAACGAATATTCCCCGACCAATCAAATATTATATAACAACTTGCGTACTTTGCAAAATTTGTAAATATTACCCACAACTATAACATTATATCAAATCCATACCATAATATTCAAAAATATATTTCGAGAAAATTTAATCTTTATTCAAAAAGTTGGGGTCTTACACTAGTCGAGGAATGGATTGACGGTCCAGATGGTTGCATTAGTAGTCCTCACTATTCTATGAAATAGCGTATCAATAATTGTAATGAGAACCCCTTTTGAGTTTTTATACTGTCTATTAGACAATAGTTGTATTTAAACTCACACTATATGTGTTGTCGTATTACTGAAGTTGTATTTGTTTTTGTACCATATATTTGGCGACTCAAAATGGATTGGGTGAAATGGACCTATTTTGGGGGCGTCACAACTATTCACAAAAAAAATAAATTTTCATTTTTCGTCCAAAATATCTATTATGGATACTAGCTTTGATTGTATCCATATTTTGATCATTCTTGAATTTTACTCCACTATGATTATTTATGAGGTATTTTTGGACATGGAATAGTCAAATACTTAATCCTTAATATTTATTCTTTTGTTTTCTTTGGGTTCGTTTTTCTTTAAAATATTTTTCATCATCCTCGACCCTAAATGATGATATAATTGAATATCTCTTTGGCTGTAGTGCAAAAAAGATTAATGATTTCGATGAATATCTTTGGCCCGTAGTGCAAAAGATGAACAAGTGTTTAGATGAACATGACCAACTAATGAATATCTTTGGCCTGCAGTGCAAAGATGAATATTTGATTCCAGATATATGTTGATTGATGTTACAGGGATAAAATATTGACGATGGAATTTTAAATTCATATATAAAAGATAGTAGACTTTATTCTCTATTTAACTCTTCTAATGAATTATTATTTCATCATGAACATTGATTTAAAACTTGTTGTCTATTGTATTCTATTAGATTTTTCCCTGTTGAAGACTAACGATAATTTGTTCTATATTATCTTGGTCATAATATTCTTTACTGGGCTAGTTGACCTCACCCTTTTCCTTTTTGTTCCATTTTTCTTCTCAGAGGTGAGAATGTAGCAAGTACTAGTCAGGGTATGGAATGAAGATTCTAGAAAGTCGTTTTAGTAGTCCTCACCATTTTTGTAAAATAATGTATCAATAATTATAATGAGGACTTATTTGAGTGTGGATATTGTCTAGATGACAATATTTATATTTAAACTCACAGTTTTTATGTTGTACTAATAAAGTTGTGGTTGTCTCTGTACCATGTATTTTGACGACTCAGAATGGGTGTTGTATACCTATTTTGGGGGCGTCACAGTTGGTATCAGAGCTTAGGGGATATGATCTCTGGCGGAGATCGGAGAATAGAACTAGGAGGGGAGAGACGAGTAAATCCTTTGCTATTGTGTCCTACCTAAGCTTATTTGTTGGTCGGTCATAATATAGGGATATTATGTGATATGTTAATTTGTTAAATTAACCCTTATTTTATGGCAGTATTTGAGAATGTCGACTGAGAATGATAATAGTGGAGTAAATGAGACCGTGGAGACACCTTTGCTCACCAATGAGGAGAACGTGCAACAGGCTGGCAATATTCCTCCTGTAAACAACACCGCTGAGTAGACGATGAACGATGAGATGTTTAGAAGCTTTTTGCGATTCATGCAAAACCAAACGAAGGAGATTTCTGTTCAAAATACAGGTAGAAACAATGGCAACGCACAGTTAGTCACAGCCAAGCAGTTGAAAGAGTTGGGACCACCAGAATTCTGGGGAAAGCCGGATCCGATTAAGGCGGAGACGTGGGTCAAGAAAATTACCAAGATATTCGATGTCTTGGGATGCACGAAGGAACAGAAAGTTCCATTCACCACTTTTATGTTCCGTAATGAGGCAGATTACTGGTGGGAATCTGTGAAGCGTACTCCATCCAAATTTCGCCAATGTCTTGGGAGACATTTCAGAAACTGTTCAATGACAAATATTTTCCTGAAAGTGTTCGTCATATAAAAGAGGTAGAGTTTATTAGATTGGAACAAAACAACATGACGGTGTCCCAGTACGAGGCAAAGTTCGCGGAGTTATCCAGGTTTGCACCTCATTTGGTGGAGATTTAAAAAAAAAGAGATTCAACAATGACAATGCGAAGACGCGTCGACCAAAGCAAAGAATCTGGTTCCAAGGAGGAGAACGACCACCGGTCCTATATGCTATAAATGCGGAAAGAAGGACATATCAATCCAAACTGCCCACAACAGTTCAAGGTATGCTATAATTGTGGAAAGGAAGGATATATCGCTCGAGATTCAGACGCAGAGTGAAACCAAGTCCAATGAGGATAGTGACTCAAAAGGTGTCCCGGAAAAAAAGTCAAAGTCAACGGTTCTCGGAAGAGCGTTTGTCGTGGATCGGTCAACATGCGAGAACCCAAACGAGGTGATCACGGGTAAGCTAATCATAAATTCATGCGAAGTTTATACCTTACTAGATACCGGTGCTACCCATTCATTTATTTCTCTTGCTTGTGCTCAACGTTTAAACTTGACTCCGGAGAAATTAGACTTTGATTTATCTGTGGGGACTCCGTTAAGAGAAACTTTCATCACATCCACTGTTTATAAATCTTGTTTGATCCAAGTTGGCACCATCACCTTACCTGTTGACCTTATCTCTTTAAAGATACTTGCATTTGACGTGATTTTAGGGATTGATTGGTTAACTACTCATCATGCCAAAATTGATTGTTTTCGTAAGGTTGTTAGTTTTCATATTCCTAATCAACTTGTTGTTCGAATTCAAGCAACTAAACCATTAAAATCAATCACTGTCATATCAAGTCATAAAGCTATTCGTTTATTGAAAAATGGATGTCAAGCTTTCTTAGCTCATGTTATGGATTTGAATAAAGACACGTCATATTTGAATAATATTCCTCTTGTTATTGACTTTCCTGACGTATTTCCTGAAGAACTTCCCGGTCTACCCCCAGAACGTGAAGTTGAATTCTTTATTGATCTTGAACCTGATACAATGCCCATTTCTAGAACCCCATATCGAATGGCTCCTATTGAATTTAAGGAGTTAAAGGTCCAACTACAGGAGTTGTTGGACATCGGTTTCATTCATCCTAGTACATCTCCTTGGGGTGCTCCTGTTTTATTCATAAAGAAGAAAGATGGGAGTATGCGACTTTGTATTGATTACCGGGAATTAAACCATGTCACTATCAAGAATAGGTATCCACTACCTCGTATTGATGACTTGTTTGACCAGTTGCAAGGAGCATAATTCTTTTCAAAGATCGATCTTCGTTCTAGATATCATCAGCTGAAGGTTAAAACTAAGGATATTCCGAAGACTGCCTTCAGAACTCGGTACGGGCATTATGAATTCCTAGTCATGTCTTTTGGATTGACTAATGCTCTTGCGGCTTTCATGGATATGATGAACCGAGTATTCAAGGATTATTTGGATCAGTTCGTTGTTGTCTTTATTGATGACATCCTCATATATTCCAAAAGTTTGTGAAGATCATGAGCACCGATTTGAAGTTAGTGCATCGCAAAGGCTTCGTGATAACAAGTTATATGCCAAGTTGAAGAAATGCGAGTTCTGGCTTGAGGAAGTAGCATTCCTTGGGCACGTGGTGTCAAAACATGGAGTATCTGTTGACCCGGTGAAGATTGAAGCAATACAAAGTTGGGAACAACCAAGTCGGTGATCAAGTACGAGCTTTCTACGGGCTTATTTGGTTATTATCGGAGATTCATGGAAGGATTTTCTTGAATCGCTACTCCATTAACTCGGTGACTCGGAAGGATACAAAATTTCGTATGGAAGCGAGGAATGTGAGAAGAGTTCCAAGAGCTCAAGAGGAGACTCATTTCTAAGACTGTTCGACAATACCATCAGGTTCGGATGGATTTGTTATCTACAGCGATGCTTCAGGCAAAGGGCTAGGATGTGTTCTCATACAACGTGGGAAAGTTATAGCCTATGCCTCACGACAACTTAAAGAATATGAGAGGAATTATCCTACTCATGATCTAGAGTTGGTAGCAGTCGCTTTTGCGCTAAAGATCTGGAGGCACTATCTATATGGGGAGAAAGTGGAGATATATTCAGACCATAAAAGTCTCAAATATTTCTTCACCCAAAAGGAACACAACATGTGGCAACGACGTTGGCTCGAACGTGGTAGCTGACGCGTTGAGTAGAAGATCTTATACGGGAACGAGTGTGATGTTGTTAACACAAATGCCTATTTTGTGTGATTTACAAAAGATTAAGATAGAATTCAAGACTCCGGGGACCCATGTAATGATGTCAAGTATACGTATAGAACCAACTTTAATCGAAAAAGTTAAAGTTGCTCAAGCCACAGACCCGGAGCTGATGCGTATGAAGAAGGTGCTATTCCAGAAGCAAGAATCGATGAAGAAGGAATACTTCGAGTCCACTCCAGACTTTGTGTTCCTAATGATTCTGATTTGAAGTAAAAGATCATGATGGAGGCACACAATACACCATTTTCAATCCATCCTGGAAGTACCAAAATGTATCGTGATCTTCAACATACATTTTGGTGGAACAATATGAAGAGAGAGATTGCAAAGTTTATCTTGAGGTGTTTAACTTGTTAACGTGTAAAGGCGGAGCATCAAGTACCTAAGGGTCCGTTGCAACCACTTGAGATTCCGAAATGGAAGTGGGAACACATTACCATGGATTTCATTACGGGTCTTCCCACAGTTTCTCAAGGCATAAAAACTATTTGGGTTATTGTTGATAGATTAACCAAGTCTGCACATTTCTTTCCGATACGGGTGACTTATTCCCTTGAACGTCTTGTTCATATGTATGTAAATAAGATTGTAAGATTTCATGGCATGCCAGTATCCATAGTTTCGGATTGTGACCCAAGATTCACTTCAAGATTTTGGGTTAGCTTGCAAAAAGCTATGGGTATGAATTTATGATTTAGTTCACATACCATCCTCAAACGGACGGACAATCAGAGAGGACTATTCAAACTCTTGAAGATCTATTAAGACTCTGTGTCCTAGACTTCAAAGGCAGTTGGGATAAGTATTTACCATTGGTGGAATTTTCCTACAACAACAGTTATCAGGCAAGTATAGGTGTGGCTCCATTTGAAGCATTATATGGACGGAAGTGTCGCTCTCCAGTTTGTTGGGATGAGGTAGGTGAAGCAACATTGTTGGGATCAGAGTTGGTACGTATTACTACAGAAAAGATCCAAATGATTCGATAACGTATACAAATGGCACAGGATCGACAAAAGAGTTATGAGGATCTTCATCGAAAGGACGTGGAATTTAGTATTGGGGATCATGTATTGTTGTGTGTGGCTCCATGGAAGGGAGTTACAAGATTCGGGAAGAGAGGAAAGCTCAATCCACGATTTATTGGTCCATTTCAAATTCTTGACCGAGTAGGAAATGTGGCCTATAGACTCGCGTTACCTCCAAGTATGTCTCGTGTTCATAATATTTTTCATATATATGTGCTACATAAATATGTGAAAGACCCAAACCACGTTATTGAGTTAGAACCGGACGAGATAACCGAAGACTTAACGTACGAAGAGGTACCTATCAAGATCTTGGATAGGAAGGAGCATGTCCTACGCACGAAGGTTATACCACAAGTTAAAGTTTTGTGGAGAAACCATGCTATAGAGGAAATGACCTGGGAGTTGGAAACGGAAATGAAAGCGAGGTACCCACATCTTTTCGAAACACCAGATACGTATGTCAATTTCAAGGACGAAATTTCATAAGGAGGGGAGGTTGTAAAACCCCAACTTATTATAAATAAAATTAAATTTCTTCTATTTATTATTTTGAAATAGTAAGGGTTGATTTGATTAATGTGGTTAGTTATGGGTAAAATGCGCAAATATTTTAAAGTGGTTATAAAATATTCATTTTTATCGAAGAATATTCGTTTAGTCATGGAATATTCTTACCGCTTCGGGAATATTAAACGACTGTAGTGACCTTGTGTGGGCCCCATAATGGAGAGCGATTGGATAAAGAAAACGACAAGTATAAGTTGTTTATAAATAACGGCGTAGTTGTTACCGTTAATACTGTTGGAATACCCGGTGGTTAAAACACGATGAATACGCGTTGTCAGACAAAGAAGACACTCAGTATTGCACCAATTATTGATTCTTACGTAAGAAGGCACTACTCAATAATTGTTACAGTAATTACTATTCAGTATTTTATTTTATTGATTCAATAAATGCTACGTTGATATTTTATATTACTGTTGTTTTAATAATTGTCACTACACAGTATTTTTTATTATCGGAGCAATAATTCATATTATCTGAATAATATTATTAGATAACATTATTGGCAATTTCTAGAAAGTTTTGTCTAAGAAGAGGTTTGGTCACCTAATTGCGTGCCAGTAAGGAGAAATCCTTATCGAAAGCCCCTCTCCTCTGAGGAACTAATGATTGTCGAGATTGTGATTACGTAATATTATTTGTGAATAATTAATTATTGATTTATATGATAAGAAAAATATTCATTTTATGTGGATATAGATGGAGAAAATTTTTAATGTGACAATTGTTGAAAATTAATATTTTATCTTTTTCTGATAAAATAATTCATTTAAATATATTATTATATTTTAATAATATAAGAATGGGGATATTTTTTTACAATGAATGTGAGATATATGAGTATATGAGGAGGAAGAGTATTTTTGTTGCAAAAGTTGTTTAAAACATGTTAAACATGTCTGTGGGCCCATTTCTTGACTGAAATTTGATTATAGCCTATAAAATCGCCCGTTTATTGATTTCGGTCAATTTCTATTTGGAATTTGGAAAAATTTTCTTCTGCAAAGTTGTAGCGAATGAAATTTCCTATGAAAAGGACATGAGGTTCGAATTTTTCTGACAAAAAGGCTATTTATTATGAATTATTGAAGTTCCGAAGTTCCGAAATAATTGATTTTTGAAGTTTTAAATAATTTTTAAAAGAAAAACATTTTTTTCATTTGTGGGCATGTGTTAAATGGTTGAAATCAGCTGGTAAGGTGTGCGTAGGATTTTAATTTATAAATATTATTATTTTATTCAATTTTGTACTTTGGTGTTCTAAGCATTTTCCTATAAATAGGGTGCTTATGTTAGAATTAAAAATCACACCAGAAACTGAAGTTTTCTCTCTCTTTCTCTCTCGATATATTGAGCGTATTCTTATGAGAATTTTAATACTTTGAGTGTTACTATACGGTGCAAGTTTAAGTCATAGCCTATATCCGGTGTTTCAACTAGAAGTACTGTCTTTACGAGGTAAGGGAGGTTATTTTCTTCTTAAATGATATTATTTTCTTCAATATCATTATGCCGAAATATTGGTTTGAACTTTTTATCAAATTTGGAACTTTTTGTGTCGGGGTTACTATTCGCGTATACGGCATTATTCAAGAATACGACACTATTCACAGAAAAATTAAATTTTAGTTTTTCGTCCAAAATATCTATTATGGATCCTAGCTTTGATCGTATCCATGTTTTGATCATTCTTGAATTTTACTCCACTATTGTGAAACCCCAGATTATATGAATAAAGATTTAATTTTCACAAAATATTTTTTTGAATATTATGGTGTGGATTTGATATAATGTAATAGTTGTGGGTTATATTTATAAATTTTGGAAAGTACGTAAGTTGTTATATAATATTCAATTGGTCGAGGAATATTCTTTTTTGTTTGGGAATATCCAAATGCGACCAAGACAATCATTAGTGGACCCCATGAACGGAATTATTATCTCGGATCGAGAAAAGCGACAAAAATATTTTTTATGAAAATAACGGCGGAAGTTTTACCGTTAACTGTTGAAACACCCGGTGTTAAAAGTACAGTAATACGCGTGGTTGCATAGTAGCACACGGTATTGATTATTGATGCTTACGTGAGAAGTCACTCAGTTATACTCAATTATTACTACTGAAGAATTCTTCGTGATCATATCTTTCATATTATTGATTCAATTATTGTTACAGTATCATCTGCATAATATGATATATTATTAAATCAATGATTGAGACGACAAAGTTATTCATATTATTATTTGCAATATTGACAATGTCTAGAAGTTCTGTCAAGGAGAGGTTTGGTCACCTAATTGCGCGCCAATAAAGAGAAATCCTTATCGGAAAGCCCCCTCTTTCCTGGGAACGACCTGGTTGTTAAATATTGTGAGTTATAATATTAATGATGAATGTTATTAAAATTGAAGTTGTGTTCGGAGTTGAATTTGGAGACGCGAACGTGATATTTGAGTCCGGAACGATGAAATTAGTATAAATAGTCTATAAACATAAAATTTTCCGGGATTCACTATTTGGTCAAAAAGTCAACAGTTGACTTTTTCGAGAAAAGTCAAACTTCAAAATTTCAAATTTTATATTGTTGATAAAAATAGTTTCATTATGTTGGAATTGTTTGTGTTAGTGAAAATCGACATCTATTAGATGATAATTGATGTCTGGGGTTATATTGATAAACCGGGTAATTTATCGGATAAATGAGCAATTAATTTCTACTAATTCACATGCTTATATAACTATTTGTTCACATGTGTGTACTATTGAATCACATTCTTGTACTATTAGGGGAGTTGGTGCAAAATTGATAATACTTGCATGACTAAGTTAAAAATGAAGATATAGATGGATAATCCACATCATCGAATCACCCCTGCACTACGGCCAAGGATATTCTTTAGTATCACGACCACAATTATCCATGCACTACGGGCCAAGAATATTTGTGTATTCAATAATGGTCATGATCATGCCAACAATCGTCCATCAATGCACTACGGGCCAATGAGGACTTTTACCACATCATTTGTAATATTACTACCATGATTACACGAATAATCCTCGGTCATAATCATACCAAGTCCATCTATGCACTATAGGCCATGATGACTTTCAACAAAATATAAACATGAGGATGAAGACAATGATATAAGAATTCAATAAAAAAGTTCAAAATTATTTTATCCAGGAACTAATAACGCCCAAATTGTCAACATGATACTACTTTGTAGAGTAAAATTCAAGAATGCTCGGAAGAATATTTCCATGAAAAGATCTTTGGATGAAGCGCAAATATCAAGGATATTCCACTAATTTCATGGAGTATAGAAGTCAAAAATTTAATCAACCGAGTATAATAAGGAATGAAATAACAAAAGAAATCACCGAGCATGCGTAGATCAAGACAGCAAAGTTATTCCAACAGTAATAATAAATAACGGAATCAGTCCAAGCGTAAAAATGATGCATGGATATTCCAAATGTAATAATAAAGACGGAATCAGTCCTAAGATAAAACGTCATGATAGGATATTCCAGCAGAATAATAAAAAGGCGGAACCCGAATTGTGTCCGGTAGAAACGACAAACAGGATGTTCAAATGAATGATATAGAATGGAACAATGGAAGAATTTCACCAAGTATAGGGTAGCTGGCAGATACAAAGTTATTCCAATGTAATAATAAAGAATGGAATAATGAAGTTCTTTTCATAGATAAGAAAGAAATAATACTCCTACCTTAGAAAAACCGGATTTGGAATAGTGAGGTAATGTACTTTCTTCTTTCTATAATTTCTTTCTATAATAATCTCTCTAAAGCTTTTGTGAATTGGTGAGAAATGAAGGAAGAATGAGCTTCTATTTATAGAAAAATATAGTTTCAATAATTGCACGTTTTGGGGCTCGGAAAATTATAGTACAATACCTCCAACTTTTCCTTTATTTTTAATTAGTCATGGAAGTATTATCAAACTTGCACCACCTCCCTTAATAGTAAATAATGTGATTCAATATTAAATTATGTGAATCAATAGTTCTAGACATGTGAAAATACGAATTACAGTATAGTACCTCCATCTATATCTCCATTTTTAATTTAGTCATGCAAGTATTATCAATCTTGCACCAAATCCCCTAATAGTAACAAGAATGTGAAACAATAGTATACACATGTGAACAAATAGTTATAATCATGTGAAATAATAGCAATCAATTGCTCATTTATCCGGTTAAATACCCGATTGATCAATATAACCTCCAGACATCAATTATTATCGAAATAATTATCGATTTTCACTAACACAATTAATTCCAACACAATGAAACCATTTTTATCAAAAATATAAATTTTGAAATTTCAAAGTTTGTCTTTTCCCAAAAAAGTCAATTGTTGACTTTTTGACCAAATAGTGAATTCTGGAAAATTTTATGTTTATAGACTATTTTTACTAATTCCATCGTTTCGGACTCAAATATCACGTCCGCGTCTCCAAATTCAACTCCGAACACAATTTCAATTTTAATAACATTTATCATTAATATTATAACTCACAATATTTATCAACCAGGTCGTTCCCAGGAAAGAGGGGGCTTTCCAATAAGGATTTCTCCCTATTGGCGCGCAAATAGGTGACCAAACCTCTCCTTGACAGAACTTCTAGACATTGTAAATATTACAATTTAATAATATGAATAACTTTGTCATCTCAATTATTGATTTAATAAAATAACATATAATGCAGATGATACTATGACAATAATCGAATCAATAATATGAGAGATATGATGCAAAGAATTATCGTAGTAATAATTGAGTATAATCGAAATACTCACATAAGTATCAATAATCAATACCGTGTGCTACTATGCAACCACGCGTATTACTGTACTTTTACTACCGGGTAGGTCAACAGTTAACGGTAAAACTTCCGTCGTTATTTTCATAAAGTATTTTTGTCATTTTCTCAATCCGACAATAATTCCGTTGTGGGTCCACCAATGATTGTCTTGTTGTATTTAATATTCCCCGTTAAAATGAATATTCCCCACCAATCGAATATTATATAACAACTTGCGTGACTTTTACAAAATTTGTAAATATTATCCACAACTATAACATTATATCAAATCCACACCATAATATTCAAAAATATATTTCGAGAAAATTTAATCTTTATTTAAAAAGTTGGGGTCTTACAACCTCCCCTTCTTATGAAATTTTGTCCTCGAAATTAGGGTGCGTACCTGGTATGTCGAAGAGGTGAGGATACCTTGATTTCATTTCGGATTCTAACTCCCAAGTCATTTCCTCAACATCGTGGTTTCTCCACAAAACTTTGACTTGAGGTATAACCTTGGAGCGTAGAATATGTTCCTTCTTATCCAAGATTTTAACAGGAACCTCTTCATATGTTAAATCTTCCTCTATCTCGTCTGGTTCTAATTCAATAATGTGGTTTGGGTCTTTCATATATTTATGTAACATAGATATGTGAAAACGTTATGAACACACGAGACATACTTTGACTTGCTAACGCAAGTCTATAGCCACAGCCCTACTCGATCGAGGATTAAAATGGGCCAATGAATCGAGGGTTGAGCTTTTCTCTCTTTCCAAATCTCGTAACTCCCTTCCATGGAGCAACACGTAACAACACATGATCTCCAATATCGAATTCCACGTCCTTTCGATGAAGATCAACATAACTCTTTTGTCGATCTTGTGGGGTTTTTATACGTTGTCGGATCGTTTGAATCTTTTCCGTAGTCATACGTACCAACTCCGGTCCCAACAACGTTGCTTCACCCACCTCATCCCAGCATATTGGAGAACGACACTTTCTTCCATATAACGCCTCAAATGGAGCCATGCCAATACTTGCTTGATAACTATTATTGTAGGAAAACTCCACCAATGGTAAGAACTTTTCCCAACTTCCCTTGAAGTCAAGGACACAGAGTCTTAATAGATCTTCAAGAGTTTGAATGGTCCTCTCCGACTGCCCGTCCGTCTGAGGATGATATGCCGAGCTAAATCGTAAATCCATGCCCATAGCTTTTTGCAAACTAACCCAAAATCTTGAAGTGAATCTTGGGTCTCGATCAGAAATTATGGATACTGGCATACCATGCAGTTTTACAATCTCGTTTATGTATATACGAGCAAGACGTTCAAGTGTATAAGTTTTTCGTATAGGTAGGAAATGAGCAGACATGGTCAATCTATCAACAATGACCCAAATTGCATCTATGCCTTGAAAAACCTTGGGAAGACCAGTAACGAAATCCATAGTAATGTGTTCCCACTTCCATTCTGGAATTTCAAGTTGTTGCAATGGACCTTTTGGTACTTGATGCTCTACTTGACTCGTTGACAAGTTAAACACCTTGAGATAAACTCGCTATCTCTCTCTCTTCATATTGCTCCACCAAAATGTATGTCAAGATCACGATACATTTGGTACTCCCAAGATGGATTGCAAATGGTGCGTTGTGCGCCTCCATCATGATTTTATACTTTAAATCGGGGTTGTTAGAACACAAAGTCCGGAGTTGACTCAAGTATTCCTTCCTCATCGATTCTTGCTCCAGGCTAAGATAAGCACCTTCTTGCACTTTCTTCTTCATACGCATTAGCTCCGTGTCCAGTAGCTCGAGCGCCTTTAACTTTATCGATTAAAGTCGGTTCTACTCGTATGTTTGCCATCATCATGTGGGTCCCTGGAGTTTTTAACTCTATCTCCATCCTTTGCAAGTCACACAAAAATGGGCTTTTGTGTTGTGAATATTGCACTCGTACCCACATATGATCTTCTACTCAATGCATCAGCTACCACGTTCGCTTTTCTAGGATGGTATTGGATGGTATGATCATAATCTTTCAACAGTTCAAGCCAACGTCATTGTCGCATGTTGAGCTCCTTTTGAGTTCTTGAAAACTCTTCTCACATTCCTCGTTCCAACCGAACTTTGTATCTTTTTGAGTCAGCTGAGTTAATGGAGTAGCGATTCGAGAAAATCCTTCCACGAATCTCCGATAATAACCAGCTAAACCAAGAAAGCTACGTACTTCGGTCACTGATTTGGGTTGCTCCCAGCTTTGAATAGCTTCAATCTTTGTCGGGTCAACAGATATTCCATGACTTGATACTACGTGCCTAAGGAATGCTACTTCCTCAAGCCAGAACTCGTATTTCTTTAACTTGGCATAAAGCTTATATTCACGAAGCTTTTGGAGTATCAGCCTCAAGTGTTGCTCATGATCTTAACGGCTTTTGGAATAAATAAGGATGTCATCAATAAAGACGACCACAAAGTGATCCAAATATTCCTTGAATACTCGGTTCATCATATCCATGAAGGCAGCAGGAGAATTAGTCAATCCAAAAGACATGACTAAGAATTCATAATGCTGTCATCGAAGTTTTGAAGGCAATCTTTGGAATATCCTCGCTTTTAACCTTCAAATTGATGATATCCGTAAGCGAAGATCGATCTTTGAAAAAATTGTGCTCCTTATAATCGATCAAACATGTCATCAATACGTGACGATGGGTACCTTTATTTTTTGATGGTGACATGATTCAACTCCGATAATCAATACAAAGTCGCATACTCTCATCTTTCTTCTTCTTCATTTAATAGAACAGAGAGCACCCAAGGAGACGATTTAGGATGAATGAAACCAATGTGTAACAATTCCTGCAATTGGGTCTTTAACTCCTGAAGTTCAATAGGAGCCATTCAATATGGGACTTTGGAAATGGGTTTTGTACCGGGTTCAAGGTCGATATAAAATTTAACCTCACGCTCTGGGGGTAGGCCAGGAAGTTCTTCAGGGAATATGTCAGGAAATTTATTAACAATAGAAATATCCTTCAAATCGATATTTTGTTTAAATCCGTGACATGAGCTAAGAAAGCTTGACATCCATTTTTCAATAAACGAATAGCTTTATGGCTTGAGATTACCGTGATTGATTTTAATGGTTTGGTCGCTTGAATTCGCATAATAGGTTTATTAGGAATATGAAAGCTAACAACCTTACGAAAATAATCAATTTTAGCATGATGAGTAGTTAACCAATCAATCCCTAGAATCACGTCAAATGCAAGTATTTTTAAGGAGATAAGATCGAGCGAAGTAACGTATGCGATTACCGATTTGAATCAAACAAGACTTATAAACAAATGGATGTAATGAAGGTTTCTCCTAATGGAGTTTCAACAGATAAGTCAAAGTCTAATTTCTCTAGAGTTAAATTTAAACGTTGAGCGCAAGTAGGAGAAATAAAAGAATGGGTAGAACTGGTGCTGACGTCTTTCCATCATTGTTTAATCTCCTTTTCTTGAAATGTCCATTTTTATTGTCTTGGCTATGATTACCACCCAAGTGGTTACCATTTTCGCATGTTGATTCCTCCACGTTTGTTATCACCGCTTCGATGGATATTACCATCGGTATTTTAATTTTCGCCGTACCGCTTTCTCTTGGTTGCGTTGACTCGTTATCGTGCTCCAACAACCGAGCCCTATTTTCAACATCCGAATACAAACACGCTTTATGAGAAATAAGATATTGTCGTATCTCCGGTTTCAAACCTCTTAAAACATTCGGGGTCATTCGCTTCCTCATTATCAACCAAATGGGATGCAAACCGGATAACTCCGCAAATTTAGCCTCGATTGCGACATGGTCATATTGTTTTGTTCCAACTTGATAAACTCCACCTCCTTCATGTGACGAATACTTTCGGGAAAGTACTTGTCGTTGAACAGCTCTTGGAACTTCTCCCAAGACATCTTGAGTATGTCAGGCTGGGTACGTTTTACAGATTCCCACCAGTAATCTACCTCTTCACGCAACATAAAGGTGGCGAAGGGAACCTTTTGTTCCTCGGAGCATCCCAAGACATCAAATATCTTGGTTGTCTTCTTTATCCATGCTTCCGCCTTAAGTGGTTATCTTCGTTATTCATATTATTATTTGCAATATTGACAATGTCTAGAAGTTTTGTCAAGGAGAGGTTTGGTCACCTAATTGCGCGCCAATAAAGAGAAATCCTTATCAGAAAGCCCCCTCTTTCCAGGGAACGACCTGGTTGTTAAATATTGTGAGTTATAATATTAATGATGAATGTTATTAAAATTGAAGTTGTGTTCGGAGTTGAATTTGGAGACGCGGACGTGATATTTGAGTCCGGAACGATGAAATTAGTATAAATAGTCTATAAACACAAAATTTTAAGGATTCACTATTTGGTCAAAAAAGTCAGATTGACTTTTTTCGGGAAAAGTCAAACTTCAAAATTTCAAAATTTATATTGTTGATAAAAATAGTTTCATTATGTTGGAATTGTTTGTGTTAGAAAAAATCGACATCTATTCCGATGATAATTGATGTCTGGGGGTTATATTGATAAATCGGGTAATTTATCGGATAAATGAGCAATTAATTGCTACTAATTCACATGCTTATATAACTATTTGTTCACATGTGTGTACTATTGAATCACATTCTTGTACTATTAGGGGAGTTGGTGCAAAATTGATAATACTTGCATGACTAAGTTAAAAATGAAGGTATAGATGGAGGTACTATACTGTAATTATTTTTATCACATGATTAGAACTATTGAGTCACATGATTTACTATTGATTCACATTATTTACTATTAGGGGAGTTGGTGCAAGTTTGATAATACTTGCATGACTAAATTAAAAATAAAGAAAAAGAGGAAGGTATTATACTGTAATATTTTAAGCCCCAAAACGTGCAATTATCAAAACTATATTTTTCTATAAATAGAAGCTCATTCTTCCTTCATTTCTCACCAATTCACAAAATCTTTAGAGAAATTATTATAGAGAGAAATTATAGAGAGAAAGAAGTAGAGAAGTCTGTTACCTCACTATTCCAGTATCCAGTTTTTTTTAAGGTAGAGAATATTATTTGTTGTACTCATAAGGGGTACTCTTTCTTTCTTATTTATGAAGAGAACTTCTGTTATTCCATTCTTTATTATTCTGTTGGAATAACATGTATACGCGGGCTACCCTATACTTGGTGAAATTATTCTGTTATTCCATTCTTTATTATTATGTTGGAATAACTCGCTCTACGCAAAATAACGCATACATGGTGAAATTCTTCTAATATTTCATTCTTTATTATTCTGTTGGAATATCCTGTCTGTGCGTTTTACGCTGGACCTGGTTCCGTTATTTATTATTCTGTTGGAATAACCTGCATGTGCGGTCTATCGCATGCATGGTGATTTCTTTTGTTATTCCATTCCTTGTTATACTCAATTAGTTAAAGTTTTGACTTCTATACTCCATGAAATTAGTGGAATATCCTTGATATTTGCGCTTCATCCAGTATCTTTTCATGGAAATATTCTTCTGAGCATTCTTGAATTTTACTCTATAAAGCAGTATCATCTTAACAATTTGGACGTTATCAGTTCCTAGATAAATTAATTATTGAACTTGTTTTATTGAATTCTTATATCATTGTCATCATCCTCATGTTTATATTTTGTTGAAAGTCATCTGTGGCCTGTAGTGCATAGATGGACTTGGTATGATTATAACCAAAGATTATTCGGTATAATCATAATCGTAATGTTACAAATGATGTGGAAAAAGTCCTCATTGGCCCGTAGTGCATTGATGGACAGTTTTTGGTATGATTATGGCTATGGATTCTCTTTGGCCGTAGTGTAAAGATGAATTGTTTTATGGCATGATCAGACTAGTTGATGAAAACATGATTATCTTTAGTCAGTAGTGCATGGATAATTCGTGGTCGTGATACTAAAAAATATCATTGGTCGTAGTGTGTGGGGTGATTCGATGATGTGGATTATTTATTGTCGAGTCCCAAATGATAAAAGTGATGAAAAACCTTTTAAAACATAGAAGATAGTATATTTTATTCCCTACTTGACTTTTCTAATGGATTGTTTGTTCCGCTGCAGTTAAACTTGATAGTTATTATATTTTATCAGTTTAACACTGTTGAAGGCTAACGATAAATTAGTCTGCATTATCTTAGTCATAATATTTCTTACTGAGCTAGTTGAGCTCACCCTTTCTTTCACTGTTCTCTTCAGGAAATGAGAACGTAGCTGGAACTAGTCGGGGAACAGAGTGATGGTCCTAGATGGTGCATTAGTAGTCCTCACTATTCTGAGAAATAGTGTGATAATAATTCTAATGAGGACACCTTTTGAGTTTGTATACTCTCTAGTAGACAATATTTGTATTCAAACTCACAGTTTATGTTTTGTCGTATTGTACACGACAGTTGTATTATTAAGTTGTATTTGAATTCTGTACCATGTATCTGGCGACTCAAGATGGGTGATGTATACATGTTTTGGGGGCGTCACAGTTGGTATCAAAGCTTAGGGATATGTTCCCTAGCTAAGATGTGAGACAAGAACTAGGAGGGGAGAGACAGGGAATTCCTTCGTTAGTATAACCTACCTAAGTTTATTTGATATTTAATTGGTTAGTCAGAGTATATGGATAATATGTTACATGTTAATTAACCTTTGTTTTGTGGCAGTATCTAAAAATGACATCCGAGAATGTTGAGAATAGCAATGAAGCATATGAGACCGTGGAGACACCTCTAATCACAAACCAAGATAATGTGATTAGAGATATCCATGTGGTGATTGAGGAATTAAAAGTTGCACTCAAGTTTAGTCGCAAAGGTAAGAATCGGGAGTGAGGAAGAAGAGGAACCCGAGGAGGATTTATTAGAAGAACTTATTGATCAAAATGTAGAATTGCAAAATCGTATTCATGAGTTAGAAGAAGAAAAGTCAAGAACGGCAAGGCGATCGTGGAGTAAAGGAATGTAACAATTTAAAATTGTATTACCCGATGTGCGATAAATTTGAACAGAGCGCTCTTTGCAAGAGTATACGATATTAAATTTGGAATCGAGAATTGAATGTCAAGGAGCGGTACCGCAAAGAAGAAACAACTGAACGAGTGAGAATGAAAAATGCATGGGCAAAAGCCTCACGATGCGTTGATATTGTGGAAAGAGAAGTCCGATCCAAGAAAGCTAAAATAGATGATATGTATTTCTCTTTTTCGACAGTAATTGGGAGAACCCATCATTGAGTTTTGAATTACCCTATACATTGGTCAACCCCAATTCGATATGGATCAAGGCTAATGATTCAGATCATGGAGCAGAGTACGACGAAGCGGTTGAGGGTGGAATATGCCCTATAGCGAAAGTCAATTCCAGTGGTAATGACGACACCAAAGACTGTCCCGAACAAGTCAAATTCGGTAGTTTAAGGGAGAGTGTTTTTTGTGACGACGAATCGAACGAAGTTATCACGGGTTAGTTAATTATAAATTCTTGCTAAGTCTATACCTTATTCGATACCGGTTCTACCTATTCTTTTATCTCTCTTGCTTGTGCTCAACGTTTAAATTTAACTCCGGAGAAGTTAGACTTTGACTTATTGGTTGAAACTTCGTTAGTAGAAACCTTCGTTACCTCCACTATTTATAAATCTTGTTGATTCAAATTGACACTTTCACGTTACCTGTCAATCTTATCTCTTTGAAAATACTTGCCTTTGATGCAATTTTTAGAAATCGATTAGTTAACTACTCATCATGCTTTTCGTAAGGTTGTTAGCTTTCATAATCTTAACCATCCTGTTATGCAAATTCAAGCAACTAAACCACTAAAGTCAATCATTGTCATATAAAGCCATAAGTAAAGAGCCCCGGTCCTTTCGTTGTTGACTTTCTTGTGTGGAATGCAACCAAGCCGGACTTTTTCAGAGGCAACGTCGTGAATGACGATGGCAAGTTGATAGGTATTAATGTGACGTGTTATCCAAGTCTTGGATGAGAGTCACAGTTTTGAATGATATTTCTATTGTTAATAAATTTCCTGACGTATTCTTGAAGTCTTCTTAGCCTACCCCTAGAGCGTGAAATCGAATTTTGTATTGACCCCAGTACAAAACCCATTTCTAAAACCCTCAAATATTTCTTTACTTAAAATGAACGTAATACGCGCCAAAGACGTTGGCTCGAAGTGTTGAAGATTACGATCGTACCATTCAATACCATCGTGGAAAGCGAACGTGGTAGCCGTTGCGCGTTGAGTAGAGAAGATCGTATGCGTTTACGAGTGCGATGTTGTTAACACAAAGGCTCATTTCGTACGACTTACAAATGATGAAGATAAAGTTAAAGACTCTAGGGACCCACGTGAAGATAACGAATATACGAGTAGAATCGACTAAAGCCGCTCAAGCTACACACCCGGAGCTGATAAATGTAAAGATGAAGGTTCAAGAGGGCGTTATTCTAGAAGCAAGAATCGACGAAGAGAGAAAATCTCAACCCTCGATTTAATTGGCCCATTTGAAATCCTCGATCGAGTATGAATTGTGGCCTATAGACTCGTTTTACCGCCAAGTATGTTGCGTGTTCATAACTTTTTTTTTCATATCGATGTTACGTAAATATGTGGACGACCCGAACCACATTATTAATTTAGAACCGGACGAGATAGCGGATGATTTAACGTTTGAGGAGATACGTGTTAAAATCTTGGATAAGAAGGATCGTATTCAACACTCAAAGGTTATACCTCAAGAATTAGAATCTGAAATGAAGTCAAGAGATCCTCACCTCTTCGGTATACCAAGTACGTACGTAAATTTCGAGGGCGAAATTCCATAAGGAGGGGAGATTGTGAGACCCCAGATGTTATGAATAAAGATTTAATTTTCACAAAATATTTTTTTGAATATTATGGTGTCGATTTGATATAATGTTATAGTTGTGGGTTATATTTATAAATTTTGGAAAGTACGCAAGTTGTTATATAATATTCGATTGGTCAGGGAATATTCTTTTTGTCGGGGAATATCTGTACGACGGTACAATCATTAGTGGACCCCGCAACGTAATTATTGTCGGATTGAGAAAATGACAAAAATACTTTATGAAAATAACGGCGGAAGTTTTACCGTTAACTGTTGAAACACCGGTGTTAAAAGTATAATAATCTGGCTGTGGTTGATAAGAAGACACCAGATTGATTATTGATGCTTACGTGAGAAGTCACTCGCTTATACTCAATTATTGCTCACAAAGAATTGTCGCATCATATCTTTCATATTATTGATTCAATTATTGTTATAAGATCATCCGTGATAATATGATATATTATTAAATCAATGATTGAGAGACAAAGTTATTCATATTATTATTTGCAATATTGACAATGTCTAGAAGTTCTCACAAGGAGAGGTTTGGTCACCTAATCATTACCTAATAAAGAGAAATCCTTATCGGAAAGCCCCCTCTTTCCTGGGAACGACCTGGTTGTTAAATATTGTTAAGTTATAATATTAATGATGAATGTTATTAAAATTGAAGTTGTGTTCGGAGTTGAATTTGGAGACGCGAACGTGATATTTGAGTCCGGATCGATGAAATTAGTATAAATAGTCTATAAACACAAAATTTTCCGGGATTCACTATTTGGTCAAAAAGTCAACAGTTGACTTTTTCGGGAAAAGTCAAACTTCAAAATTTCAAAATTTATATTGTTGATAAAAATAGTTTCATTATGTTGGAATTGTTTGTGTTAGTGAAAATCGACATCTATTCCGATGATAATTGATGTCTGGGGGTTATATTGATAAATCGGGTAATTTATCGGATAAATGAGCAATTAATTGCTACTAATTCACATGTTTATATAACTATTTGTTCACATGTGTGTACTATTGAATCACATTCTTGTACTATTAGGGGAGTTGGTACAAAATTGATAATACTTGCATGACTAAGTTAAAAATGAAGGTATAGATGGAGGTACTATACTGTAATTATTTTTATCACATGATTAGAACTATTAAGTCACATGATTTACTATTGATTCACATTATTTACTATTAGGGGACTTGGTGTAAGTTTGATAATACTTGCATGACTAAATTAAAAATAAAGAAAAAAAGGAAGGTATTATACTGTAATATTTTGAGCCCCAAAACGTGCAATTATCAAAACTATATTTTCCTATAAATAGAAGCTCATTCTTCCTTCATTTCTCACCAATTCACAAAAGCTTTAGAGAAATTATTATAGAGAGAAATTATAGAGAGAAAGAAGAAGAGAAGTCTGCTACCTCACTATTCTAGTATCCAGTTTTTTTTTAAGGTAGAGAATATTATTTGTTGTACTCATAAGGGGTACTCTTTCTTTCTTATTTATGAAGAGAACTTCTGTTATTCCATTCTTTATTATTCTGTTGAATAACATGTATACTGTGAGCTACCTTATACTTGGTGAAATTCTTCGTTATTCCATTCTTTATTATTATGTTGAATAACCGCCTATGCAAAGCATCGCATACATGGTGAAATTCTTCTAATATTCCATTCTTTATTATTCTCGTTGAATATCCTGTTTGTGCGCTTTTTTCTACCGACCGGGTTCCGTTATTTATTTATTATTTCGTTGGAATAAACCGCCTGTGCGGATCTATCGCATGCATGGTGATTTCTTTTGTTATTCCATTCCTTGTTATACTCAAATTGGTTAAAGTTTTGACTTCTATACTCCATGAAATTAGTGGAATATCCTTGATATTTGCGCTTCATCCAAAGATCTTTTCATGGAAATATTCTTCCGAGCATTCTTGAATTTTACTCTACAAAGCAGTATCATCTTAACAATTTGGACGTTATCAGTTCCTAGATAAATTAATTGTTGAACTTGTTTTATTGAATTCTTATATCATTGTCATCATCTTCATGTTTATATTTTGTTGAAAGTCATCTGTGGCCTGTAGTACATAGATGGACTTGGTATGATTATGACCAAGGATTATTCGGTATAATCATAACCGTAATGTTACAAATGATGTGGAAAAAGTCCTCATTGGCCGTAGAGTGCATTGATGGATGCTTTTTGGTATGATTATGGCTATGGATTCTCTTTGGCCGTAGTGTAAAGATGAATTGTTTTATGGCATGATCAGGACCGTTGATGAAAACATGATTATCTTTAAGCCAGTAGTGCATGGATAATTTGTGGTCGTGATACTAAAGAATATCATTCGTCAGTAGTAATGCAGGGTGATTCGATGATGTGGATTATTTATTATTGTCGAGACCCAGCGATAAAAGTGATGAAAAACCTTTTAAATCATAGAAGATAGTAGATTTTATTCCCTACTTGACTCTTCTAATGGATTGCTTGTTCCGCTGCAGTTAAACTTGATAGTTATTATATTTTATCAGTTTAACACTATTGAAGGCTAACGATAAATTAGTCTGCATTATCTTAGTCATAATATTTCTTACTGAGCTAGTTGAGCTCACCCTTTCTTTCACGGTTCTATTCAGGAAATGAGAACGTAGCTGAGACTAGTCGGGGAACAGAGTGATGGTCCTAGATGGTGCATTAGTAGTCCTCACTATTCTGTGAAATAGTGTGATAATAATTCTAATGAGGACTCCTTTTGAGTTTGTATACTCTCTAGTAGACAATATTTGTATTCAAACTCACAGCTTTATGTTTTATCGTATTGTACTGCATAGTTGTATTATTAAGTTGTATTTGAATTACGTACCATGTATCTGGCGACTCAAGATGGGTGATGTATACATGTTTTGGGGGCGCCACAACTATGATTATTTATGAGGTATTTTGGACATGGAATAAATTGAAATACTTAATCCTTAATATATATCCTTTTATTTCACTAGGTTCGTTTAAAATATTTTTCATCATCCTCAGTCCTAAATGATGATATAATTGAATATCTTTGGCCTGTAGTGCAAAGATTAATGATTTCTGATGAATATCTTTGGTCCGTAGTGCAAAGATGAGCAGTGTTTAGATGAACATGATTAATGGTGAATATCTTTCGCTGCGCAGCAAAGATGAATATTTGATTCGGATATATGTTGATTGATGTTACAGGATAAAATATTGACGATGGACTTTTAAATTCATATATGAAGATAGTAGACTTTATTCTCTATTTAACTCTTCTAATGAATTATTATTTCACTGCATAAAACATTGATTTAAAACTTGTTGTCTATTGTATTCTATTAGATTTTTCCCTGTGAAGACTAACGATAATTTGTTTTATATTATCTTGGTCATAATATTCTTTCTTCGGGCTAGTTGAGCTCACCCTTTTCCTTTTTGTTCCATTTTTCTTCTCAGGAGGCGAGAATGTAGCAAATACTAGTCGGGGTATGGAATGAAGGTTCTAGAAAGTCGTTTTAGTAGTCCTCGCCATTTTTATAAAATAATGTATCAATAATTGTAATGAGAACTTATTTGAGTGTGGATATTGTCTAGATGACAATATTTGTATTTAAACTCACAGTTTTTATGTTATACTAATAAAGTTGTGGTTATCTCTGTACCATGTATTTTGACGACTCAGAAAGAGTGTTGTATACCTATTTTGGGGGCATCACAATGTTTGTCCGTAAAAAAACATGCTTAGGAGTCCTTAATTATCTGTCTTAATTTAATATTATTTGAGACTATTTAATCCTTTGATTAGGGATTATTAATCCCTTAAAGTGGGACTATTAGTCCCATAAAATCAACCCCAACTTATCACGAGATTATATAAATCTCTTATAAAAATAGCTTTAGAAATGACAAAAAATAATCATAAGACTATTTAGAGGACTTTTGTAAAATTACAAGTGTATTTGTTTGTGAGCAATTGTTACTTGTAGACTAAGAAGGTGAAATTAGTTTTAACCACCATTAATTACTGCAATACCAAATTAATTTATATTAGATAAAAAGGCTGAAATACAAGTAAATATTTCGAATTAGCAAATACAAAGAACATGAATATTCATTCATTCATTTATAGCTTAATGTGAAAAAAGAATTAAGAAGAAATTTAAATAGCCATGATCATCATCATCATGAGTGCGCCAAATGCTAAAGCAATCCATGCAAAATATGTAGCGGGAGCAAATCCAGTTGCTGCCGACGTAGAGCTACTGGGAGAAGGTGAAGCAGCCGGCGATCCCACTTGAGCTAAAACCGTTATCGCCAGCTTCTGGTTTCCGGTTGTACAATGGCTGCCAACACTGCATATATACCATTTCTTCCCCTCAGTTGCTAAGGTAATCACATCATTGCCGGCGGTAAGACCAACACTTGTCGCCGGTTTTGTGCAATTTTGGAAAGAAGCTAAATCCACTTTGTGAACATTATGGACTCCTGTGGGTACTTAAAAACTGCACAATAATATTTTATATATTAGATGCTTTAAAATTATATATTTTGAGAAATTTCAAGATGACCTAGCTAGCTAGCTCTCTTCTATAAGTATATATAGTCTCACAGCTAATATATATATATATATATATATATATATATATATATATATATATATATATAATTTACCACTAGTAGAATTAAAGATTAATGAAAATGAAGAGATTAACATACTAAGTTTATCGCCTACGTGGAATTGTTTGTCTGCAGCCCATGTTCTGTAATCAAAATTGATGGTCCAACCCTTATCATCTCCAACCAAAAAATCTGTTGCCAAAGCTGGAGTAACCACAGCTGCAATTAGAGCTAGTGCAACCAAGAATTTGTTTGAGGCCATTGAGAAAAAGATGATCAAATTGGTTGCAAAAGCTAGCTTTAATTCTTTTTCCTGATTATTGTTATATATATATTCCCCTTAACTGTTTGATCAGGATGGTGATCTAGCTACTAGCTAGGGTACCATTTATAGAGATTTTAACGTCAGTGATTAGCCGGCTACGGTCGGCATGGCACTTTTTTGTGGCCATATGTCAATAATAAGAAGGATGCATGGTAAGTTGGCCATATATAATTGTGAACAATGTTGAGTAAAAGACAAGCTTATTGATTAATCACACAAATTTAATTAATAAATTAATTAGGTTGTTTTTTTTATGACTAATTAATTATTCTTAAATGAGAATTCGTGCAATTTCCCTCCCCAAACTTATATCTCTTTCTGGAATTTATATTCTTATTTTTTTTATTGAGATTAATATATATAACAAAAACATTATGACTTGACTAGTTTTAGCTTTAAAACCTTGTGAAATGTTTTTGACACATTACACTGTAGATGTTTTAATTCATCATCAACTCATTTATGGTTGACATAATTTGAAATTTTGTACGTAATTAAATTTGAGAGATTTCATAAACAAGTATCAAGATCAATTTTCATCAATTTTCATCGTATCTTAATAAATTACTACTTTCTTAATTTATGCGTAAAAACCTTAAACGACAATCTTTTAGGACAGAAGAAGTAGATCATATGGGTGAAATAACATCTAAACTTAAAAATTGTTTGTTAACTAAAAAGTATAAAACATTTGAATGACTTAAATTTTAAAATATCTTAAATTGACTTTTCAAAAATCAATAATGATATTAAAATTTGGAATGGAATGAGTACAATATTTATAGATGCTCTATAAATTTAAATTTCTCATTAAGAGACAACACTAAATAATTTAGATTTATATCTCAATCGTACCGATTAATAATTTACATTTATATCTCAACTCTTAATAATTTAGATTTACCCTCACATTCTCTTGTTTTGTATTTTGATCCTCTCAATTATACATATCCTCTAATTTTCCCGATACACAATTAGCGACATAGATATTATATTTAGCGACACAAATTGTTTGCAACATTTTTTTGTCATTAATTTTGTAAAGCCCCCAAATTCGAGTACTTGAAATCCGAACTCGGTGCTTCACGATATCATTTATATGAGCGGAATAATACTAATAATAATAATAATAATATAAAAATCAAACTTAATTTATATTTATCAGAGTCTAATCCCAAGTACGCGACCTTTAAACATTCATTTACATGATACTTAATAGTTATCATTGTCTTAAAAAAGTCCTACTATTACATAGAGTACCAAAAATCTTACTCTGTTTGCTTTCCTTTTTCTTTATTTCTGCATGATCCTTCAAGTTGATCACGATTGGCTGGAAACATTTAAATTAAGCAAGGATGAGCATTTGAGTGCCTAACAAGTAATAGCAATTATAATTATATTTAGCTGAAAGGATTAAATGTTTTCTTTATACATCACTTCTACAACGATTCAATAGTTATGAAGTTAACTGATCCGATAATAATAACATAACAATTCTATCTCAAATTTTTGAAACTACGTATTGACTATAAATGGGGTTTAAGTGACATACTATGAACATTGTTTTAAATTTTCGATAAGATTTAGCAGAACTTCATCTGCAAACCGTCATAACTTACGGGCGCGAGGGTGATCATCCCAATGAGCCCTGTATTGATCAATACTATATTACAAGAACGATATTATCGTTCACTCTGTCCGCCTTAGGCGCATAAAAGTTTTTCCTTGATCGAGATGTTCATACTTAGTCGTGAATCCAAACCAAAATAATATTTGATTGGATACAAAAAGGTTTTATCATATACAACGATATTTTGAAATCAGGTCTCAAGTGGGTCAAATAGCTTATTTTATATATATATATATATATATATATATATATATATATATATATATATCAACATGTGTTTAACTACAATGATTATCCAAGTGGGGACACTTGTATAACCATATTTCGAAATTAACGAACAAAATATATATATGAGTTATATAATATAATATCTTGTTGATAAACAATGATCGGATATAATATATACGACAATATGGTTAATAATCTAGTACAATAACAATATATTTCTGAAACTTCTTACTCATGTCCAGTGCATAAAGGAAATGCAAAGGTAAGATACTTGCATGATGCACTGCTTACAGTTCGTAACTTAGTTCTATCTTTATATAACACCTATCAGTAATAAGATCATTTTACTGATTAGAATAACATATCTCAACATATAATACTGCTTATTGCAGTCAACACATAACCTAATCACATTGTCACATATGTTTAACAACCATTGAATCATAAATAAACACATATCTAATCAAATTATCTAAGTTCAGATCAATTTCTGAAACATGTCGGTGTACCGACGGATTTATCGGGTAATTATTGAGTCTAAGACTCTATCCTGTAATTTAATATCAGTCATATTATTTTTAAACGACTTATAATAATTTTTAAACATTTATTATAATTTATAATGAATTTTCAAACATCGGAATCATTATTAAATGATTTAAATATTAAACAATTCTATTATCATTCATATTTAATTAATATTAAACTATTAATGAAACCATTGTCAAAATATTAAAGTTATTTATAATAACTTAGAAATATTTTTTTAAAGTATTTATTTTACCCTTAAAAGATTTTTAAAACATTTAAAATCATTTTTAAATAATTACCATTAATATTAATATATTAATGTTTTATTTATCAAAATATTAAAAGTTCTTATTTATAACTTAAATTATTTTTATTTCATTTTTTCATTTTTAAATGATTTTAAATAAATAAAACCATTTTTAAACTATTTATTTAATATAATTATTAAATAAATTTAATACCATTAATATTAAATTAATATCATTTATTAAAGAAATTATCCTTTAAATATTAAAAGTTATATTTTATAACTTAAAATATCCTTAAACAATTTATTTTCATTTAAAATGATTATTATAATATTAAAATTATTTTTAAACTAAATTATTTAATATAATTATTAAATAACTTTAATATCATTAATTATAATTAATTAATGAAATTTACTTTTAAATATTGAAAGTTATATTTTATAACTTAAAATATTTTAAATACCTTATTATTATTTAAAATGATTTTTAATATAATAAAATCATTTTTAATTAATTTATTTCATTCATTTAGTAAATAACTTAATTATCATTAATATTAATTTATTAATGAATTTCATCACAAAATATTAAAAGTCATTAAAAATAACTTAAAATATTTTCTTATATCATTATATAATTTTAAATGATTTTTCAAATATTAAAATCATTTTTAAATAATTTATTTAATATAATAATTAAATAAATTAAATACTTTTAATATTTCAAAATATTAAATATTTATGAAATATATTAAAATAATTAAAAACTAATTTTCGATTTTAAAATAATTTTTAATAATTTATTTTGTATTTTAATAATTAAAACTAATTTTCTATAATTATTTAATAAAAATAATTAATTTTCGAAAATATCTCATCATTAAAGGGCTCTATAATGATTTAACTGTCATTAAAATCCCTATAATGATTTAACTGTCGCTATAGGTGTTCTTGAGCTGATCTTCATGAAACCCAGAAAATAAGTCAGTGCACGAGCTAGCTAGTTTGACCAAACTTTAATCTCAATCTGTGATGTTTCATGGCATTCTTGTGATCAGAGCTTATAGTGCTAGTACATTACCAAACAATAAACATAGTTATAACATGCATAACAAAGAAGATCTGGGTACCCAAAGTAGCTGTCAGAGGCTGTTCTTCATTTCTGGATTGCCCAGATATGAAGAACAGTTCAAGCATGCATGTTTGGGCTTCCAAAACTTGAAATCCGCATATTGTGTTTATGATCTATAAACTGCAGTGTATAGTCAGTATGTAAATGAAGAGATCTAACACCAAACATCAACAAAACATCAACAGAATCAATAGATCTGGATCGGTCAATGCATGTCAGAAACTGTGCTCTTAGGTTTTCTGGGTTACCCAGAAAACCATTTTTGTGCTTGACCCTGCTAGTTTAACCGGTCATTAAATCCAGTGTATTTGATATCTAGATGTACTATAAGCATATATCGAAAGTGTACATAACAGACTAAAACATGGTTTCAACAAAGAACTTAAACCACCAAAAGCCTAACAGATCTAGAGCCTTAAATAACTTGTCAGACACTAAAAACCCATTTCTGGGTCCCAGAAATGGTCTAGTCATGGTCGGTCAACGACCTTTGACCAAGAATAACTTACAATCTGTTCAGGCTATGACCTTGATTCAACTTCCAGAGTATAGATCTCATGACATACTACAAGATTAAACATTTAAAACACAAACGCTAAACACAGACAGAGATCTACAAGGCCTGACATTTGGTTGTCAGAACACAAAATGAACTTTTCCAGATTTTGTAAAATCTTAAATCCGAGCGTCTAGATGTTATGGATCTAACATCTAGCAACCCAGATCATCATTATATACTATAACCAACATATTTTAACAACAAATCACAACTTTTAACACATCATAAAAGGTCAGATTTTGAAATTAGGGTTTATACCTTACTTTGAAAAAATTGGATTCTCAGCTTCTGATTTGTTTAAGGAATTCGTGGGGCTTGAATTGTGAGCTGATATACTACTATATTTCATAGGTTAGAGAGAGAGGGCCTTGGATGGTTATTGTGATCAAATGAGCTAGCAAATGTCATTTCTCTCTCTTCAAATCTATTTATAGAAGTTAGATGCAATGAATGGCTGATCTAGAGCTGATGTGCTAGAGTTTTAAGTTGTATTAAGTCAACATGTTAGGTCACCCACTCCAATTATTTCTAGATATTCAAGAAAGCTTCAATTATGCAAGAGGGTATTTTAGTCTTTTCACATGCATTTTTTGTAAGACCCCAACTTATTATAAATAAAATCGAATTTTCTCTAATTATTATTGTGAATAATAAGGTATTAATTTGATATAATTCTCTGGTTATGGGTGAAATGTGCAAATTTTGTAAAATATGCAAGTGGTTATAAAATAATCATTGTTGTCGGGGAATATTTATTTGGTCGTGGAATATTCTTGTTGTCGGGGAATATTTGTACGACGGCGCAGTCATTTGTGGGCCTCATAACAGAATAATTGTCGGATGAAGAAAACGTCAAGTTTGAGTTTTTATAAATAACGGCGTAATTGTTACCGTTAACACTGTTAGAATACCCGGTGGTTAAAATACGATGAATCTGGCGTGGATGCACAAAGTGTTAATGAATTATTGATCCTTACGTAAGAAGGCACTACTCAATAATTGTTACTGATGAGTTCTTTGCTCAATATTTTATATTATTGTTGTTTCAATAATTGTCATTTGCACGATATTTCCCATTATCGGATCAATAATTCATATTATTTGAATAATATTATTAGATAGCATTATTGGCAATGTCTAGAAAGTTCTGTCAAGGAGAGGTTTGGTCACCTAATTGCGCGCAAGTACGGAGAAATTCTTATTGAAAAGCCCCCTCTTTCCTGGGAACGGCCTGGTTGTCATAAATGTGATTCTGTAATATAATTTGTGAATAATTAATTATTGATTCATATGATAAGGAAATATTTATTTTATGTGGATATAAATGTTGGATATATTTATTGTGGTTAAAAATGAAATAGTTAATGTTGAGGTGTTTTATCAGTATTTTTGTCAGAATGAAGGTATTAAAAAATTAAACCAGTGTTTTTGAGATATATTGCGTGAGTTATAATTTTTAATCCGACCGTTGGATCGTTGTAATTTTTGGATATGTTATACATATATAAGTTGAGTATATGTCCACAAATTTTGAACCGTTAAAAATGAACTTATGATTTGTTATGAATTTTAAGAGGTGACTGGTTTAGAAATTATTGAAGTATCCGAATTTAGCATTTTGGTGGAAAATTCTAGAATTGAGTGGGCCCCACTTGTGGTTGGTGAAGAAATATGCTGAATTTTATTTCAAATGTGGTGGGTGAGAATAGTAGCGAGTAAAGCCATCGGGTTCTTGGTCAAGTCTGCTAACATTTTCCTATAAATAGAGGCTAAGTTAGAATTGAAAATCACACCGTAAACATAAGCTTTTCTCTTTCTCTCTAGATTATTGAGTGTATTTTGTGAGTATTTAGATACTTTGTGAGTTTCTATTCATCGGTCTGCAAGTTTTCTTCACTTTTATACCGATATTCCGATCAGAAGTACTGATATTTTGAGGTAAGGGGTGTTATATTCTTCTTAAAATGATATTTTCTTCAATATCATTATACCGAAATGTTGGTATGAACTTTTTATAAAATTTGGAACTTTTTGTGTCGGGGTTACTATTCACGATAATGATAATTATTCACTTATCATTTACTATTCATAGAAAAATGAAATTTTCTTCTTTTTGTCCAAGATGTCTATTATGGTTACTATCTTTGATTGCATCCATGTTTTGATCTTTATTCTTGAATTTTGCTTCAAAATTGGTTATTATGGAGTATTATTGATCTTGGATAAACTGTTATACGAATCCTTACTATTTGTCCTTCTATCTCACTGGATTCGTTTTTTTTAAAATATGTTTCATCATCATCAGTCCTAAATGATGATATTACTGAATATCTTTGGCCTGTAGTGCAAAGATGAATGATTAACTGATGAATATCTTTGGCCCGTAGTGCGAAGATGAACAGGTGTTGAGATGAACATGGACAACTGGTAATACAAATGAATATCTTTGGCCTGTAGTGCAAAGATGAATATTGATTAAAGATGTATATTGATTGTTTTTACAGGAATAAAATTGATGATGGACTTTTAAATCTTAGAAGATAGTAGAACTCATTCTCTACTTGACTCTTCTAATGGATTGTTGTTTCATTGCGATTGTTGATCTAAAACTTGTTGTCTATTATATTTTATCGATTTTTCCTGTTGAAGACTAACGATAATTTGTTGTATATTATCTTAGTCATAATATTCTTTACTGGGCTAGTTGAGCTCACCCTTTTCTTTTTTGTTCCATTTTTCTCGTGAGGTGAGAACATAGAAGGAACTAGGTAAGTGCTGAGTGATGGTTCTAGAAAGATATTTTAACGATCCTCACTATTTCGTAAAATAGTGTTTGAATAATTGTAATGAGGACTTATTTGAGTTTGGATATTGTCTAGAAGACAATATTTGTATTTAAACTCACAAAGATATGTGTTGTCGTATTTTATTGCACGATAATTGTATTATTGAAGTTGTAGTTTGCTTTACGTACCATGTATTTGGCGACTCAGAATGGGTGTTGTATACCTATTTTGGGGGCGCCACGGTTGGTATCGAGCTTAGGGATATGGTCTCTGGCGGAGATCGGGAATAAAACTAGGAGGGAGAGATGAGTAAATCCTTCGCTAGTGTGTCCTATCTAAGCTTATTTGTTGGTCGGTCATAATATAGGATATTATGTGATATGTTAATTTGTTTAATTAACCCTTGTTTTATGGAAGTATTTAAGAATGGTCACTTGAAGCGTTAACAATGGAGTGTATGAGACTTTGGAACAACCTTTAGTTACAAACCAGGAGAACGTGCAACAGAAGGCAATAATCCTCCCGTAAACAACACTAGAACAAA
The DNA here is from genome assembly GCA_020205605.1 of Panax ginseng. NCBI lineage: Eukaryota > Viridiplantae > Streptophyta > Magnoliopsida > Apiales > Araliaceae > Panax > Panax ginseng. Next base: position 25,383,391 of record CM035138.1, read on the forward strand.
TGATGAATGATGGAATGTTCGGAAGTTTTTTGCATTTTATACGCAAAACCGCAGACGAGGAAACTCGTGTACGTAATACTGGTGAAAATGCTAGCAATGCGTGGCTTGTCACAAATGCCCAAGCGATTCAAAGAGTTGGGACCACGAATTTAAGGGAAAACGAATCCGATCATGGCGTAAACGTGGGTCAAGCAAATTACCAAGATATTCGATGTCTTGGGATGCACGGAGGAATGAAGGTTCCATTCGCCACCTTTATGTTCCGCGGTGATGCAGATTTCATCGGTGGGAGTCAGGAGTGCAGCGTACCAACCACCGCACTCAAAGATGTCTTGGGAAACATTTCAGAACTATTCAATGACAAGTACTTTCCGAAAGTATTCGCTATATGAAGGAGGTGGAGTTTATCGATGGAACAAAACAACATGACGGTGTCCCAAAGATGAGGCTTAAGTTTGCAGAGTTATCCAGGTTTGCACCTCATTTGGTCGAAAATGAGGAACGAATGACAAGGATGTTTTCGAGGTCTAAAGCCCGAGATTCGCAATATCTTATATCTCATAAATTTTCTTTATATTGGATGTTGTAAATGTAGGCTCAATTATTAGAAAGCGAGATAATGAGTATGTGCAACCGAGGGACCACAACCAGGGTTGTAATAACTCATTTTTTTATTATTAAATATTAATTGATTTTATCTTATACAATTGTGTTTAAATTAAAAAAAAAAGGTAAATGATTTTGTTTCCCTCTTTTCTTCCTTGTTTTGTTTGAAAGATTAAATTCTTTTAGTAGATAATTAACTAACTGATAAAATTAAAATTGAGGAAGATAATTCCTTTTGTTACGGAGCGGGAAACTACTTAGGAGATGGAGGAGTCTATTCGAACGGAATATCCGCATCTTTTTTATAATTAGGTATTTTTCATTCTTTTGATTCCGGGGACGGAATCCTTTTTAAGGAGTAGGTGATGTAATACCCGAAAAAAATAATATTAAATAATAAAAATTATTTTGTTTGAAAGCATATTAATTGGACTTTGTCCATTATTTTGGGTCAAAATAGTTATTTAATTTGTGTGGGCTAATAAATATTAATAAGAGATGGGTAAATTAATTTAGTACAAATTGGGCCTTAAAAATTAATTGGGTTTAATTTATGTGGTAGTATTAAAATCCTATTATAATTAGGAGAAATAATAAGATAATAAATAAAACCTAATTCACTTAAACATTTTACTTTGATACGAGTTGGGGAAAAGAAGGAAGAAGCGGCATCATCAAAGCAAAGACATAAAGAAGAGAACATGAGGCTTTTATTTCAAGATTAATTAATACCTTTTCGTTGAGAAATTGATTTAATGTTAAAACATCTTGCATATTGAGGCATACATCATAGATATTTGAGAATGATGGGTATTAATTTATATATTAATATAGTGAATCAAGCAGAGTGTTTGGTTTTGGTTTTGTAGTATATATATATATATATATATATGCATGAATTGAATATGGTATAAATTCATTGAATGAGAAAGGTAGGCCATTGAATGATAATATATTAATTAGGATGATTTATCGCAATCTTTAATTCATCATGTTCGGATTGGTAAACCAAATTAATAGTATTATATTTTTAATAATTTATTTATTTATTTATTTTGCCATAAAGCTTATTAACCTAATTGGTAAATTTAATTGAAAGTTGTGTATATGAATTTGAATTAATTAATTTTTATTAAACATAGTTATAAAAAGTTTTAATAATAAATTTAATAGTATTATGTTATTAATGATTGGATTGTAATAAAATCTTATTAAATTATTTAAATTGAACGGAAAGAATTTAAAGAGTTATACTTAGTATATAAATTTTGGAGTATTAATAATTGATATAAGGCGATGATTAAAGGCATATTAAATAGATTATGAATTATTTTGGAATTATTGAATTGGATTATATTTAATTTGAGGTGAATATGTTTAGGTGATGAATAACGTTTCGTATTTGATATCGTTTGCATTTGAGGGTAAGATTTTGTGGAGTGTGCTATAAATGGTTTGGAAGTATCAGGTACGGATGCCGTACTCTTTCAGCGATACCTTTGTTAAATTTGATTTGTTCGTTTTGTTCCTCGTTTCGAATTTCTGTTATTATTTCACATAATTGTTTCTTGTGAAATTGATATATTTATTTCATTTTAGAGTTGACACATTGGACTCGTACTTGTACTCTTTGAATGAGGTTATCATGTCTAATATTTATTTTGATAATTGTAGAGCGGTACATGTTGCTATCTTCTTTTTGAAACCTTGTGACTATAATTTGATTTGGTTCAACATGTACATATAGAACCCTTTTGTTGGTATTATATCGCATGTGTTGTGACATGATATTTTTGTTAGAATATACCGTAGTGTATACCTGAGCTATAACCACCTGTGGGGGTACCACAGGCATGTCGTCTTGTCACGAGAGGCATGACACTTTCCGTGGCGGTGTGATTTGTCCACGGCGTCTCCGTTTTGGGCTCCGGAGGAAGTGGGCCATTTGGTATTTTGTTGTGGGAGGCGTATGGGTTAACCTTAGTTTTCATTGCTCATGGATTTGTGATGTTGTGCCAAAACACACATATCCGATTTGCAGACACATTGGATTCGCAATCCAATGTGTGATTTGTGCATGTGGCATTATTTTTGGTTTGTGTGGCATCATTTGACTTGCATGTGTGGCATTATTTTGACTTTGCTTGTGTGGCAATGTGTATTTCGAGCTCATTCGGTATAAAATAACTCCAAACCATTTGTTTCAAATTTTTATTATTTTATCGATTAGTTTTGTTGGTTTCATTTCAGTTCAAGTCATTGAGTTAGTTACTTGATTCGTTATTTCTTTATTTTTTATTGGTTTTCGTCAATTACGTTGATTCAGATATATTCATTACGTTGATTCGGATATATTCCATTCGAGGATATTTGGATATTATATTTTCGCTCAGATTTGCACTTGAGGCTTTGTTCAGTATTTTGTCTCAGTTATTTTCGTATATCAGTTCTATATCTTTTGTATATCTGTATCCGTACTGGGCAATTGGCTCATGCTGTATTTTTCTTCCGGCAGGTTTGCAGGGGTGATTCAGGGCTAGTGTGATGAGAGAGTTGTCTTTGACCATCTAGGTTGTTTTGATTTTTTTTTTGTTTTGATTATTTTGATTCTAGTTGGAGAATTATATTTAGTACTTCATTGATGGATATCATTATTAAAATTTTGAAGTTATTAGTGCTCTGTTTATTTATTTTGAGGTTTGTTGTGCTTTGCACGTGACCTCCCTTTCCTTTTCGGGAAGGGGGTGTTACAAGGGTCATATCAAGGATGTAGATCATCGTGAGCGATGATAACCAACGAGGAGGGAAAATACGAACAAAGCGGTAACCACTCGGGTGGTCATCGTGGCCATGATAATAAGAGAGGTGAGTCAGTGAAAATTTTAAAGAGGAGATTCAACAATGACGGAAGACATCAAAGACCAAAGAACAAATTTAGGGGAGGAGAACAACCGCCAGTTAGATGTTACAAATGCGGAAAGAGGGACATATCACCAAACTATCCACAACAATCCAAGGTATGTTACAATTGTGGAAAGGAAGGCCACATAGCTCGGGATTGTTCTATAAAGAAACCAAGTTCAACGGGATGGTGACTCAAGGGCTATCCGGATAAGTCAAAATCATTTGTTCTGAAAGAACGTTTGTCGTGGATCGCCAAAACGCGAGGAACCCGAACGAGGTGATTACGGGTAAGATAATCTTGAACTCTCACAAGTTTATACCTTACTAGAATCTGGGTTCTACCCATTCTTTTATCTCTCCTTGTCTTGTGCTCAACGCGTTTAAACTTGACTCAGGAGAAATTAGACTTTGATTTATCAATTGGAGACTCAGTTGGGTGAAACTTTCGTTACATCCACGGTTTATAAATCTTGCATGATCCAAGTTGGCACTATCACCTTACATTGATCTTTTCTCTTTAAAAAAAGCAGATTTTTAAAAAATATAATTTATAAAAATATATTTTTTAAAAAGCTTATTTTTAAAAAAACATATTTTTAAAAAAAATAGAATTTATAAAAATATATTTTTAAAAAATAGATTTTTTAAAAATGTAATTCTAAAAAAAATATATTTGTTTTAAAAAGTCGATTTTTTTTAATAAAATAGAAATTTTTTAAAAAACAAATTTTTTAAAAAGCGAAACTTTTTAAAAATAGAACTTTTTTAAAATTGATTATTTTTAAAAATGTAATTTTTAAAAATCGATTTTTTAGAAAAATGATTTTTTTAAAAACATACTTTTTAAAAATTGCATTTTTTAAAAATTATCTTTTTAAAAAATTGCTTTTAAAAAATTCTATTTTTTAAAAATGCTTTTTAGAAAAAATCTATTTTAAAAAAAAATATGTGTTTTTAAAAGTTAGGTTTTTTACAAATTCTATTTTTTTAAAAGTTATTTTTTAAAAAATGCTTTTTTTAAAATATATATTTTTATATAATTATGCTTTTTTAAAATTCTTTTTTAAAAAATTCTATTTTTTAAAAATCTTTTTTTAAAAAAAATTGTTTTTAAATAAAATCATTAATAAAAAATCTATTTTTTAAAAATCTATTTTTTTAAAAAATCTGTTTTTTTATTTCTTGTTTTATTTTATTATGTTTTTTTATTTTTAAAACTTTAAAATGTTAAAAAAAAATTTAAAAATCTGTTTTTGATTCTTTTTGTCACATAAGCAATATTTTTTTTTAGTTTTTTGCCACATCAGCGCCACGTCAGCACTACTTTAACGTCTGTCATCTTTTTTGGACGGAATGACCCAATTTTAATATTTTAATTAGTTTAATGGGGTAATACAAAAAATTAAAAGTTTATTTGTGTAATAAGTAAAACTTGCCAAGTATGGTGGTGAAAAACATAGTTTTGCCATAATTAATTATTAGGGTTAACAAATTTGCAATTAGTGTTTACAATTTGTAATTAGGGTTTCTAATTACATTAACATAAATATTAAGGTTTTAATCACCAATTATAATTAACCTTGCTAATTTAGCAATTAGGGTTTACAATTGTAATTAAATTTTATAATTACTAATTAGGGTTACCTAATATAGAAATTAGGGTTTCTTAATATTTGTGACGCCCCAAAATAGGTATACATCACCCATTCTGAGTTGTCAATACATGGTACAGAAACAACTACAACTTTATTATTACAATAGTAAAACTGTGAGTTTGAATACAAATATTATCTTCTAGACAATATCTATACTCAAATAAATCTTCATCACATTTTTGATATATTATTTTACAAAATGGTGAGGACTACTAAACAAACTCTCTAGAACCTTCATTCCATACCCGAGGCTACTCTTCGCTTATATTCTCGCCTCCGAGAAGAAAAATGGAACAAAAGGAAAAGGGTGAGTTCAACTAGCCCAATAAAGAATATTATGACTAAGATAATATACAACACATTATCGTTAGTCTTCAACGAGGAAAAATCTAATAGAATACAATAGACAACAAGTTTTAAATCAATATTGAGCGGAAATAATAATTTATTAGAAGAGTTAAGTAGAGAATGCAAACTACTATCTTCTATGTATGAATTTAAAAGTTCATCGCTCATCTTTTATCCTCGTAACATCAATCAATATATATCCTGAAATCAAATATTCATCTTTGCACTCTGAGCCAAAGATATTCATCGATTAGTCATGTTCATCTAAACACTGCTCATCTTTGCACTACTGGCCAAAGATATTCATCGAAATCATTCATCTTTGCACTACGGGCCAAAGATATTCAATAATATCATCATTTAAGACTGAGGATGATGAAAAATATTTTTAAAGAAACGAATCCAGTGAAACAAAATGACAAGGATTAAGGATTAAGGATTCGTACTTTGTTTTATCCATGTCCAAAAATACCTCAAAAATAATCATAGTGGTGTAAAATTCAAGAATGATCAAAACATGGATATAATCAAAGCTAGTATCCAGAATAGATATTTTGGACGAAAAGGAAAATTTTAATTTTTTGATGAATAGTCGTATTCGTGAATAGTATCAGATATCGTGAATAAAGTCGTGATATCGTGAATAGTAACCAGACACTAAAAGTTCCAAATTTGATTAAAAAGTTCAGATCAATACTTTGGCATAATGATATTAAAATAAATAATATCATTAAAAAAAATAATATCCCTTACCTCGGAAAGACAGTACTTCTAACTGGAATACTGGATATAAGCTATAACTTGAACTTGCACCGTATAGCAATACTCAAAGTATACTCAAAATACTCACAAGAATACGCTCGATAATATAGAGAGAGAAACTTTAATTTCTGGTGTTATTTTCAATTCTAACCTAAGCACCCTATTTATAGGAAAATGCTTAGAACACCAAAGCAGAAAATTTAATAAAATATTAATATATATTTATTAAATTTCTACGCACCCAAAATCTGATTCAAACCATCAGCCACCAAGAGTGATTCACCTTGCCTAATTCAAAAAAAACATTTTTCTTATTAAAAATATTTAAAACTTCAAAAATTAATTATTTCGGAGCTTCAGAACTTCAATAATTCACAATAAATAGCCCTTTTGTCAGAAAACTCGAATCTCGCGAGTTTTTATAGGAAATTCAATTCTCTACAACTTTGCAGAAGAAAGTTTTTCTAAATTCAAAACAGAAATTGATCGAAATTCATAAACGGGCGATTTTACAAGCTATAATCAATTTCAGTCAAGAAATGGGGTCCACCGACATGTTTAACATGTTTTAAACATTTATTGCAACAAAAATACTCTTTCTCCTCAGATACTCATATATATCACACATTCATTGTAAAAATATCACCATTATTATATTATTAAAATATAATAATATATTTAAATAAATTATTTTATCGTAAAAAGATAAAATTTTAATTTTCAACAATTGTCACATTAAAAAATTTCTCCATCTATATCCACATAAAATCAATATTTTCCTCATCATATGAATCAATAGTTAATTATTCACAAATAATATTATGAGAATCACAATATCGATAAACTGCATACGGTTCAGGAAAGGGGCTTTCAATAAGAATTTTTCCTTACTTGGCGGCGCAATTAGGTGACCAAACTCTCCTTAGATGTAACTTTCTAGACATTGCCAATAATGTTATCTAATAATATTATTCGGATAATATGAATTATCGCTTTGATAATGAAAAATTGTGTAATGACAATTATTGAAACAACAAAGAATATAAAATATCAACGCAAAGAATTATTAAATCAATAAAATAAAATACCGAACAAGAATTATCGTAACCATTATTGAGTAGTGCCTTTCACGTAAGAATCAATAATTGGTGCAATACGATTGTCTTCTTGTGTTTTTAACCAATAGTATTTTAACAAGATTACTGCAGTAACAAACCACGCCTGTTATTTTTAAACAACTTATATTTATCATTTTCTTCATCCAATCGCTTTCAGTTATGGGCGCACACATAGTAGTTCTTGGTCGCATTTAATATTCCCCAAGCATGACGAATATTTCACGACCAAACGAATATTCCCCGACAACAATGAATATTTTATAACCACTTGCTTATTTTGAAATATTTGCGTATTTTACCCATAACTATCCACATTAATCACATCAACCCTTACTATTTCAAAATAATAAATAGAGAAAATTAAATTTCATTAATAATAAGTTGGGGGCTTACAACCTCCCCTCCTTATGAAATTTCGTCCTCGAAATTGACGACGTGACGTACACAGTGTTTCGAAAAGGTGAGGATACCTCGCTTTCATTTCCGTTTCAATTCCTGTGTCATTTCCTCTATAGCATGGTTCCTCCACAAAACTCTAACTTGTGGTATAACCTTCGTGCGTAGGACATGCTCTTTCCTATCCAAAATCTTGACAGGTACCTCCTCATACATTAAGTCTTCGGCTATCTCGTCCAGTTCTAACTCTATAACGTGGTTCGGGTCTTTCACATATTTACGAAGCACAGATATATGAAAAACATTATGAACACGAGACATACTTGGAGGTAACGCGAGTCTATAGGCTACATTTCCTACTCGATCAAGAATTTGAAATGGACCAATAAATCGTGGATTGAGCTTTCCTCTCTTCCCAAATCTTGTAACTCCCTTCTATGGAGCAACTCGCAACAATACATGATCCCCTATACTAAATTCCACGTCCTTTCGATGAAAATCCGCATAACTCTTTTGTCGATCTTGTGCCGTTTGTATACGTTGTCGAATTATTTGGATCTTTTCGGTAGTCATACGTACTAACTCGGGTCCCAACAATGTTGCTTCACCCACCTCATCCCAACATATTGGATAGCGACACTTTCGTCCATCTAATGCTTCAAATGGAGCCACACCTATACTTGCACGATAATCTGTTGTTGTAGGAGAATTCCACCAATGGTAAATACTTATCCCAATCGCCCTTGAAGTCTCAGGACACGAGTCTTAATAGATCTTCAAGAGTTTGAATAATCCTCTCCGATTGTCGTCTGGTTTGAGGATGGTATCTTTGAATCAATCAGAATCTGCCATAGCTTTTTGCAAGCTAACCCAAAATCTTGAAGTGAATCTTGGGTCACGATCCAAAACTATGGATCTTGGCATGCCATGCAACCTCACAATCTCATTTACATATATACTAGCAAGACGTTCAAGGAATAAGTCTCCTCAGATCGGCAAGAAATGAGCAGACTTGGTTAATCTATCAACAATAACCCAAATGGCATTGATGCCTTGAGAAACCGTAGGAAGACCCGTAATTGAAATCCATGGTAATGTGTTCCCACTTCCATTTCGAGAATCTCAAGTGGTTGCAGCGGACCCTTAGGTACTAGATGCTCCGCCTTTACACGTTGACAAGTTAAACACATCGAGATAAACTTTGTAATCTCTCTCTTCATATTGTTCCACCAAAATGTATGTCGAAGATCAAGATACATTTTAGTACTTCCAAGATGGATTGCAAATGGTGTATTGTGTGCCTCCATCATAATCTTGTACTTCAAATCAGAGTCGTTAGGAACACAAAGTCTGGAGTGGACTCAAAGTATTCCTTCTTCATCGATTCTTGCTTCTGGAATAGCACCTTCTTGTACTTTCTTCTTCATAATCATCAGCTCCGGGTCTGTGGCTTGAGCAACTTTAACTTTTTCGATTAAAGTCGGTTCTATGCGTATATTTGACATCATCCCACTCGTTCCTGCATATGATCTTCTACTCAACGCGTCAGCTACCATATTTGCTTTTCCAGGATGGTATTGAATAGTGTGGTGGTAATCTTTCAATAGCTCGAGCCAACGTCGTTGCCGCATGTTGAGTTCTTTTTGAGTGAAGAAATATTTGAGGCTTTTATGGTCTGAATATATCTCCACTTTCTCCCCATATAGATAGTGCCTCCAGATCTTTAGAGCGAAAACGACTCACGCTAACTCTAGATCATGAGTAGGATAATTCCTCTCATATTCTTTAAGTTGTCGCGAGGCATAGGCTATGACTTTCCCACGTTGCATGAGAACACATCCTAACCCTTTGCCTGAAGCATCACTGTAGATAACAAATCCATCCGTCCGGATGGGATGGTATTGTTAGAAACAGTGCCAAATAAGTCTCCTCTTAAGCTCTGGAAACTCTTCTCTCATTCCTCGCTCCCATACGAATTTTATATCTTTCCGAGTCAATTTGAGTTAATGGAGTAGCGATTCGAGAAAATCCTTCCACGAATCTCCGATAATAACCAAATTTAAGCCCGTAAAGCTACGATTTTTGATCACCGACTTCGGTTGCTCCCAACTTTGTATTGCTTCAATCTTCGTCGGGTCCACAGATACTCCCTTTTTTGACACCACGTGCCCAAGGAATGCTACTTCCTCAAGCCAGAACTCGCATTTCTTCAATTTGGCATATAGTTTGTTTTCACGAAGCCTTTGGAGTACCAGCTTCAAATGGTGCTCATGATCTTCATGACTTTTGGAATATATGAGGATGTCATCAATAAAGACAACAACGAACTGATCCAAATATTCCTTGAATACTCGGTTCATCATATCCATGAAAGCCACAGGAGCATTAGTCAATCCGAAAGACATGACTAAGAATTCATAATGCCCGCATAGGAGTTCTAAAAAGCGTCTTTGGAATATCCTCGGTTCTAATCTCCGGTGATAATATCGTAAGCGAAGATCGATCTTTGAAAAAATTGTGCCTCTTAATCGGGTCAAACAAGTCATCAATACGAGGTAGAGGATACCTATTCTTGATGGTGACATGGTTCAATTCCGATAGTCAATACAAAGTCGCATACTCCCGTCTTTCTTCTTTTTACGAATAAAGCAGGGAGCACCCCAAGGAGATGTACTGGGGACGAATAAAACCGATGTCCAACAACTCCTGTAATTGGACCTTTAACTCCTGAAGTTCAATAGGAGCCATTCGATATGGGGTTTTAGAAATGGGTTTTGTACCAGGTTTAAGATCAATAAAGAATTCAACTTCACGTTCTGGGGGTAGACCGGGAAGTTCTTCAGGAAATACGTCAGGAAAGTCAATAACAACAGGAATATTATTCAAATTTGACGTGTCTTTATTCAAATCCATAACATGGGCTAAGAAAGCTTGACTTCCGTTTTTCAATAAACGAATAGCTTTATAATTAGATATTACAGTGATTGATTTTAATGGTTTAGTTGCTTGAATTCAAACAACAGGTTGGTTAGGAATATGAAAACTAACAACCTTATTAAAAACAATCAATTTTGGCATGATGAGTAGTTAACCAATCAATCCCTAAAATCACATCAAAAGCAAGTATCTTTAAAGAGATAAGGTCAACGGTGTAAGGTGATGATGCCAACTTGAATCAAACAAGATTTATAAGCAAGTGGATGTGACGAAAGTTTCTCTAACGGAGTTTCCATAGATAAGTCAAAGTCTAAATTTTCCGAGTCAAATTTAAATGTTGAGCACAAGTAGAGAGATAAATGAATGGGTAAAGATGCCAGATATCTAGTAAAGTATAAACTTCACAAGAATTTATGATTAGCTTATCCGTTATCACCTCGTTTGGGTTCCTCGATTTTGACCGACCACAACAAACGCTTCTTCCAGAACCGTTGACTTTGACTTTTCTAGGACAATCTTTTGAGTCACCGTCCCCATTGAACTAGGTTTTATTCATCAGTATAATTCGAAAGCGATATGTCCTTCCTTTCCAAAATTATAGCATACCTTGAACTGTTAGTGGCGGTTTGGTGATATGTCCCTCTTTTCCGCATTTGTAGCATACGACTGGTCGTCGTTCCCCTCCTTGGAACCGATTCTTCTTTGTTGTTTTCGTCTTCACATGGTCATTGTTAAATCTCCTCTTTTTAAAATCTCCTCCAAACTCGCTTCTTCTATTTTCATGGCTATGATTACCACCAGAGTGGTTACCATTTTTGTCCAAATTTTTTCTTTCTCCATTTGGTTATCGTTGTTTTGTTGATCGCTATCTCCCAGATGATCCTGGTTGTGGTCCTCGCCGACTGCACTCGTTATCTCATTTCTAATAATTGAGCCACATTTACAACATCCGAATAGAGAGAAAATTTATGAGAAATGAGATATCGACGCGTATCGGGTTTCAACCTCTAAGAAACATCCCGGTGTACACGCGTTCCTCATTCTCCACCAAATGAGGTGCAAACCTGGATAACTCTGCAAACTTTGCCTCGTACTGAGATACCGTCATGTTGTTTTGCTCTAATCTGATGAACTCCACTTCCTTCATATGACGAACACTTTCAGGAAAGTATTTGTCATTAAATAGTTTCTGAAACGTCTCCCAAGACATGCCGAAAAGGGTGGATGGGTACGCTTCACGACTCCCACCAAGAGTCTCGCTTCGCCACGGAACATAAAGGTGGCGAATGGAACCTTCATGTTTCTCCGTGCATCCCAAGACATCGAATATCTTGGTAATTTGCTTGACCCATGTTTTCGCTTATGATCGGATCGGCTTTCCCTTAAATTATGGTGGTCTCAACTCTTTGAATGCTGAATTTGTGACAACCCGTGAATTGCTATCATTTCTCTCCGTATTTTGAACACAAGTCTCCCTAAATGCGATTTTGCATGAATCGCGAAAAACTTCTAAACATCCCCTCGTTCATCATCTCGCCGGTGGTGTTGTTCATGGGAGGAACATTGCCACACTGTTGCACGCTCTCCTCGTTGGTGAGTCTGAGCATCTCCACGGCCTCATTTCCTTTGTTAATATTCTCAATCGACATTCTCAAATCTTTGTCATAAAACAAGGGTTAATTAAGGAAATCAATATATCACATAATATCCTATATACTAACCAACTAACAAATAAGCTTAGGTAGGACACACTAACGAAGGATTTACTCGCTCTCTCCCTCCTAGTTCTATTCCCCGATCTCCGCCAGAGATCATATCCCTAAGCTCGATACCATTTGTGACGCCCCAAAATAGGTATACATCACCCATTCGAGTTGTCAATACATGGATGTAAAACAACTACAACTTTATTATTACAACAAGAAAGCGTGAGTTTGAATACAAATATTATCTTCTAGACAATATCTATACTCAAATAAATCCTCATCACATTTATTGATACATTATTTACAAAAATGGTGAGGACTACTAAACAACTCTCTCTAGAACCTTCATTCCATACCCCGACTGCGTCTCGCTTATATTCTCGCCTCCCGAGAAGAAAAAAATGGAACAAAAAGGAAAAGGGTGAGCTCAACTAGCCCAGTAAAGAATATTATGACTAAGATAATATACAACACATTATCGTTAGTCTTCAATTGGGAAAAATCTAATAGAATACAATAGACAACAAATTTTAAATCAATATTCGCAGCGGAAATAATAATTCATTAGAAGAGTTAAGTAGAGAATGCAAACTACTATCTTCTATGTATGAATTTAAAAGTTCATCGTCATCTTTTATCCCTCGTAACATCAATTAATATATATCTCGAAATCAAATATTCATCTTTGCACTACTGAGCCAAAGATATTCATCATTAGTCATGTTCATCTAAACACTGTTCATCTTTGCACTACGGGCCAAAGATATTCATCGAAATCATTCATCTTTTGCACTACGGGCCAAAGATATTCAATAATATCATCATTTAAGACTGAGGATGATGAAAATATTTTTAAAGAAACGAATCCCAGTGAAACAAAATGACAAAGATTAAGGATTAAGGATTCGTACTTTGTTTTATCCATGTCCAAAAATACCTCAAAAATAATCATAGTGGTGTAAAATTCAAGAATGATCAAAACATGGATATAATCAAAGCTAGTATCCAGAATAGATATTTTGGACGAAAAGGAAAATTTTAATTTTTCGATGAATAAAGTCTTAGATTCGTGAATAAGACCAGAGTATCGTGAATAAGCCGTATACGTGAATAGTAACTCCAGGCACTAAAAGTTCCAAATTTGATTAAAAAGTTCAGATCAATACTTGACATAATGATATTAGAATAAATAATATCATTAAAAAAATATCCCTTACCCGGAAAGACAAGATTTAACTGGAATACTGGATATAAGCTATAACTTGAACTTGCACCGTATAGCAATACTCAAAGTATACTCAAAATACTCACAAGAATACGCTCGATAATATAGAGATAGAAAACTTCAATTTCTGGTGTGATTTTCAATTCTAACCTAAGCACCCTATTTATAGGAAAATGCTTAGAACACCAAAGCAGAAAATTTAATAAAATATTAATATATATTTATTAAATTCCTATGCACCCAAAATCTGATTCAAACCATCAGCCACCAAGAGTGACTCACCTTGCCTAACTCAAAAAAAAACGTTTTTCTTATTAAAAATATTTAAAACTTCAAAAATTAATTATTTCGGAGCTTCAGAACTTCAATAATTCACAATAAATAGCCTTTTTGTCAGACAATTCGAATCTCGCGAGTTTTTATAGGAAATTCAATTTTCTACAACTTTGCAGAAGAACATTTTTCCAAATTCCAAAGCAGAAAATTGCCGAAATCCATAAACGGTCGATTTTCTGTTTATAATCAAATTTCACGTCAAGAAATGGGGTCCACCATAGACATGTTTAATATGTTTTAAACATTTATTGCAACAAAAATACTCTTTTACCTCAGATACTCATATATATCACATTCATTGTAAAAATATCACCATTATTATATTATTAAAAATATAATAATATATTTAAATGAATTATTTTATCGGAAAAAGATAAAATTTTAATTTTCAACAATTGTCACATTAAAAAATTTCTCCATCTATATCCACATAAAATCAATATTTTTTCTCATCATATGAATCAATAGTTAATTATTCACAAATAATATTCTGTAATCACAATATTGACAACCGAGCAGTTTCCAGGAAAGAGGGGGCTTTCAATAAGAATTTCTCCTCATCATGCGCGCAATTAGGTGACCAAACCTCTCCTTAGATGTAACTTTCTAGACATTGCCAATAATGTTATCTAATAATATTTTTAGATAATATAAATTATCGCTCGATAATGAAAATCTTCAGATAATGACAATTATTGAAACAACAATGAATATAAAATATCAACGCAAAGAATTATTAAATCAATAAAATAAAATACCTAGAGCGATAATTCATCAGTAACCATTATTGAGTAGTACCTTTCTTACGTAAGAATCAATAATTGGTGCAATACTGAGTGTCTTCTCGTGTTTTAACCGCAAGAGTATTTTAACGATATAACTTGAATAACTACGCCAAGTTATTTTTTAAACAACTTATATTTATCGCTTTCTTCATCCAATCGCTTTTAGTTATGGGGCCCACACACATGCATTTTGCCGTCATACGAATATTCCCAAACGATCACGAATATTTCACGACCAAACGAATATTCCCCGACAACAATGAATATTTTATAACCACTTGCTTATTTTGAAATATTTGCGTATTTTACCCATAACTATCCACATTAATCACATCAACCCTTACTATTTCAAAATAATAAATAGAGAAAATTAAATTTCATTAATAATAAGTTGGGGTCTTACAATATTAATATTTCAAAATGTTAATTAGGGTTTTAAAATAATAATTAGTCTTTCCCCAATTAACAATGAAGTCTAATATACATGATATTAATCACATTAACACAATTTCTGACTGATCATAAACTCCAGTTTAGGTTTCAAATTAGGGTTTTAAAATTAGGGTTTTTCTAAAGATTAGGGTTTATAGATTTTAATTAGGGTTTACCTAATTAATCATTCCATACACAATATAAATCATATAACACAGTTATATAACAGACTTAAACTCATAATTGAGTTTCAATTTAGGGCTTCCCACAGTGAAATTAGGGTTTAACATAATACACAATAATTGACCAACCATTATCAGTCCACAAACATACAGTACATATTTATAGTACTAAAAAATCAAAATATAATTAATATTATATTATTATTTTCATCCCTTGATAAAAATCCAAAATTAAGGTTTGGATTCCATGTGTGATTTATTCTTCCATATTTAACCTTAATAATTAAGGTAAAATAATTAACTTGATAATCTGTACTAAAACTCATATAATAGAATAATTATTATAATTATTCTCAAAATCATTTCATATATTATTTAAATAATATATAATTATATTTTCGTGGAAAATAATTAATAAAAATATTTCTACTATAAATTAATTATTATAAGAATATACTTTATAAAAATCAATAATTCTAAATTAAAATTATTTGTAAATATTCATGTAATAAATATATTTTTATTTACCACATAAATACATATACACATTATCTTGTACAAATTCTCATCTTTAAAAAAAAATTATACGCAAAATTTCTGATTTATTTATATAAAAAATATCAGGTTGTTACAAATTTTGCGACGAATTTTATTATGATGATGTATTCCCAATTTCAATGCAACGTTGACGAGTCGTTATTAGAAGTGAGCAAAAAATGGATAAATCCGAATAAGCAAACATAACCGATTTTTTTAATGGAATTATTTTGGTTTTTTAATTTTTTTTTTCTTTAATTCAGTTATATCCGATTTGCTATCCGGTATTTGGGTTTTGATATGGTTACTAAAATTGTAGTATTCGGTTAACCGAATAGATACTTAAAAAAAGACTTAATTCTTGAGACTTAGGGGGGGTGTTTGATAAAAATTGAATGAATATGAATCTGAATCTAAATGAGCTGAATTTGAATCTGAAAATGAATAAAAAAAATTGTTTGATAATTAATATGTCTGAAATATCTGAATGACAAAATTTTATTATTTTACATCTCTAGAAAAATTCAAAGTTGTTGTATATTTATTTAATATTACTTAATATAATAGTTAATATATTTTTTAAATTTTTTTTAACCATTCAGCCAAAAAAATCTGACTTAACTGTTCATCTGAATCATCATACCAATTCAGCAATTCAGATTTTTTTTTCCAAATCTCTAAATCCCAAATTCTTAATTCTCTCCGCAGCTGCAGTTTCGCAAATTGCAAGTCCCGACTCGTCTCCCCCACTTCGACAGTTCGGCCTCCACCTACGTCTTCTCTGCGACTCATCGTCTAGAACTTATGCCGTAATCCTTTAATGATTTGATTGATTTCAGTTGGGTTGATGCTGAAGATTTCGATTTTGTCAGTGAGTTGGTTTCTCACATGAAATGCTTGTGTTTAACCCCTCTAGTCTTGTTTTTGGATGGCTTGGGTTTCAGTTCCACTTATTGTTGACCATGTGTCTGTAGCATCTACAAGGAACAATTGAATTAATTGGAACTCCAATTTGATTATTTCTCTCTTTTCAAATATAGTGAATACCGAAATGTGCCAAGTGTAGTTTGATTAAATGGAACTTAATTTCAATTATTTGGTTATTCAGTATTCTATTAGTTATTCGGATACTTAAGAAGATTTTGATTTTCAATTATAACCAAATAATTTATTCGGTTCAATTATAACCGAATTGCTCATCTCTAGCCGTGATAGGGAACAAAGTTTGAATAAAAGGTAACACCAAAATTAATACTCCATTAGTTCCTTAATATAAGTCGTTTTAGAGAATTGTTTTTGTTCCTTAATATAAGTCGTTTGAAAATTTCAAGTAAGCATTAATTACTTAATTTTTAATATTATTCTAAATAATAAATATAACTTTGGTTCTCTCACTATTTTTTGTTCAATAAATAACATTCTATTTTTTTAATACAAGAGCAATATAGACAATTGATATTATACTTAATACTATACAATTATTTTCTTAATACCTGTGCACAACTCTAAAACGACTTATATTAAGGAGTAGTCAAAGGGAGACACTTTCATAAATTATTAGTGTATTAACTTAATTGTCTATTTATATTATAAATATATATATATATATATATATATATATATATATATATATATATATATATATATATATATGGTCGGATCATTGATACCTTTCTTATCTTACTCATCTCGTGTTCACCCCCCTTTAATGGCGTGGTTTGGCCATACAATAGTTGCCTATACTTTTTAATGACGCTTATATGTTGTCTCGTCGCTAAAAGTATGAGCAGCATTTGTAAACCAGCATTGCCTAAAAAGGAGTGAGCATGGTGAGTAAGATAAGGGTATCTATTGATCCTCGCTCTATATATATATACGATCCGCCTCTAAAGCGAACCTTAAAGAGCGAACCAAAGATCTAACTGTAAATGCGGGTCTATGGCATGATTTGTTCGATCCGTCGCCATAGCCATGTAGTCTTTTTGATTTGAATCGGGTCAACTGTCGCCATAGACACCCAAAGACGACGGTTAATCTTTGGTTTCAGCTTTAACTCTCCGTATATATATATATATATATATGGGACCTCTGACAATATATGCCATCACTATTAGTAGCGGCTTGGTGTTTTAATTTTAATTTTTTTTACTTTACAACAATTATAAATGTTTTTATTACTAAAACTTACAACAAAGTAAAAAAATTAAAAATTAAAACACCAAGCCACTACTATGTAATAATATTTAATTTAAAACTAACTAATAATTAATGAAATAATATTAACTAACTAATAATTTTGTAATAATATTATTATTAATATTATTTAATAATTTTATAATAATATTTATGGCAAGCAATTTTGTAAATTTACAATTGTAATAATTTTGTAATAATAATTTTGTAATTATTATTATTAATATTATTTAATAATTTTGTAATAATATTATTATTAATATTACAATATTTTTTTTTTTACTTTACAACAATTTACAACAATTGTAAATGTTTTTATTACTAAAACTTACAACAAAGTAAAAAAATAAAATTAAAAAACACCAAGCCGCTACTATGTGTAGTAGTTGGCATATATATTGTAGGTTTTAATTTAAAGCATTTACAATGTTGTAAGTTTCAGTAATAATATTTTGTAATAATATTTATTTTATTATTACTAAAATTTTGTAATAATATTTATGGCATACAACTTGTCTCATTATTACAAAATTACAAAAATAATATTATTTAATATTAATAATAATATTAACTAACTAATAATTTTGTAATAATATTTAATTTAAAAGTTTAAGATAATAATTTTGTAATAATATTTATTTTAAAAAAGTGGGACAAAAAATATTAGCTAGTTAATATTATTTTTAATATTAATATTAGTTAGTTAATATTATTATTAATAATAAAATAATTTAGTAATATAAATTGAGACAAACAAAATTGGGCAAACAAATAAAGTGGGTAATCATGCAGTTATAATATTAAGATGATAATGGGGAAGTGGAAGTATAAGTGTCTAACCATATGTATTAAAAGGACTCTGGTTACTACGACATAGCAGATTTGAGACAATGAAAATGGGGCATCTCATTTTAATTGTCTCACCATTCGCTACAAACTATAATGTCTTAATTTTTTGGGTTGCTTTCTCAAAGAATCGGTTTGCCATGGATGCGGTCCCTATATATATATATATATATATATATATATATATATATATATATATGGATATCCATCCACAAAGAACAGATTGTTAGGAGAAACCCTTTCAGCCCATTGGCCACAACCTGTATGCTTATATAAAAAAAAAACTAGTAACAAGCTACACAGGTTGTAGCTACCGGGCTGTAAAAGGTTGCTCCCACAACAACCCAATTCTTTGGATGGAATCCCTATATATATATATATATATATATATATATATATATATATATATATAGACAAATAGATATATAAGAGAAATTTGTATATCCGAGGACCAAATATATACAATAAAACCTCTATATAAGAATAGTCTTGGGACCAAGTTAATTGCATTCTAATTGAGAGGTAACTAAATACCGGTATTGGTACAAAATATTTTTTGAACATCAAAAATATCCACTTTAACAAAAATAACAGTAAAAACTCCCTAAAAATTATTATTCAAAAAATATTTATATAAAATTGTGCACATAGTATTTACAGAATATTCAATAGAAAAAATGAAAGAAAACATAAATTCTTTAGACTTTCAAACTAGAATGTGTATGTTTCAATGTGTATGTTTCCAACTCTACATAAGTGCAAAGTCTTTTATAGGTAATTAGGTAAATATAGTCTTTTAAAATTACTAATGTCACTTATATGAATGTAACATTGATATAAATAAGAGTGACAATAATAATTTCAAAAGACTATATATGAAATTATTATTATATACATGTATATTTTTTTAATACGGGACTTAAAAAGTATATAACATATTACAATTTAGAGGTTATTCCTTAAAACCGGCCCAAGTTGAGACTAAAATTTTTTATAATATAATAAAGGTTTTTCTTATATAGAGTATTCCTATAGAGAGGTCAGAGTTCTGTATATATATCTTATTTCCGCTGCATCAATAAAACGATGACTTTTAAGCTTGAAAATCTAATTAATTACGCATATGCCTCTTCCTATGTCTTGATCCTCGCTTCCGAAATCCTTCGATCATCTAATTTCTAGCCAAAAAATCCAATATAAAATTAGGTGGTGGACTGAGTGTTGGTTCTGGATCTTATTGCTGTTTGTCCTCATGGTGGATTATAGACTTATAGCAGTGGTATTTGTGATTTTGATGGCAGTAGTATAAAAGGTATCAGTTTGTAGCGGTGGTTGTTGGTTATGCTTAAAAATTATGGTTTTATCAATGTTTTACATCCGCTATTTATTTCTATAGCTCCCAATTTAATTGGTATTTATTTATGTAACTCCCGTTTAGAGTTAATACTCTACCGTTATGTTTTTTGTAACCCCCAACGGTTAATGGGCAATTCCCAACGTTAATGTATCTAACATTCTAATCATCCTGGCAAATATCGGGTTAAATGTTTTTTTGAAGCACATCTATATGAGTCATTTCTTACGGATGGATAAGCTGAATTTTTTTTTTCTTACGGTCAACTCAACTGTCTTTCAGACTTTTGCTAAAAAAAATTAAAAAACCCGTTAGAAACTTTGACTTTCAACGGAACGGTATACGTCAACGGCTGAGTTGTCCGTTACAAAGTTGACGTGGCGCATTTGTGTGACGTGGCAGTGATTATGTGGATTTGTTGGGAAATTTTTATAAAAAAAATAAATAAGAATATTTTAAAGTATAATAAAATTATAAAAATTATAAAATTAAAAATATTTTAAAATTAAATTTTTTCAAATTTGGACATTAAATTTATAATTCAGTCAATTTGGTGATAATTTTTTTTTCTTTTCTAACTAGGATAAATAAATTTGTACTTTCACATGCAAATAATTTTTGTCAAATAAGTTTTATTGTAATTTTAATTTTTTTTAATAAAATTAAAAAAAGTATTTTTAAAAAAATAAAAAAACGTAACTTTTTAAAATAAAATTTATTTTATTTTTATTAAAAAAAGCAGTTTTTTCATAAGAAAAAAAAACGCAGCTTTTTTCTAAAAAAATATATAAAACGCAGCTTTTTATTAAAAAAATGCAGTTTTTATAATTTTTAATAAAAATGCATTTTAAAATTTTTTATAGAAAACTGCAATTTTTAATAAAAGCTGCGTTTTTGTTTATTAATTTTACTTTTAAAAACTGCGTTTTTTATTAATAATAAAAACAGTTTTATTAAAAAATGCATTTTTTATTTTTATTAAAAAAATTGCGTTTTACATTTTTTAATAAAATTAAATTTTTTAATAAAAGTTAAAAAAATTATTAAAAAACTGAACTCTTTTTTATTAAAAAAAAACTGCGCTTTATTTTATTTAAAAAACTGTGTTTTTTCTTTATTCTTATAAAAAAAACTGCGTCTTTTGAATAAAAATAAAATAAATTTTATTTAAAAATTTGCATTTTTTATTTTTTAAAAAAATACATTTTTTTATTAAAAGAATTGAAAATTACAATAAAACTTATTTGATAAAATTAAAAATTATTTGACAAAATTATTTACATGTGAAAGTACAAATTTATTTATCCTAGTTAGAAAAGAAAAAAAATTCTCACCAAATTGACTCAATTATAAATTTAATGTCCGAATTTGAAAAGATTTTAATTTTAAAATATTTTTAATTTTATAATTTTTATTATACTTTAAAATATTCTTTTTCATTTTTTTCATAAAAATTTCTACAAATCCACATAATCACCGCCACATCACACAAATGCGCTTACGTCACCAGAACGGACAACTCATTACCGACGCAGTACTGCCTCCGTTGAAAGTCAAAGTTTCTAACGGGTTTTTTAATTTTTTGTTAGCAAAGTCGAGTACAGTGAGTTTACTGTAAGAAAAAAAAGTTCAGTTATTCATCTGTAAGTCGATCTATAGTACAGTTACTGAAAAAGCATTTAACCCTGCAAATATCACAATTATTCTTCTTAGCATAAGATACATATCAATATCATCTTCCTATTCTCCTTACAAGAAATTGCCTTTGTTCTTCACATAATATACAATTTCTTCCTCTCCTTATCTCAAAAGTTTGTTCATATATACTCTGTATTAACTGTTAATTGGGCAATCCACATAGACAAGTCCAAAGCCTCCTTCCATGAGTACACACGATCGGAGACTTCGCCGTTGAATCCTGGAGAGTGACCGTCGGCAGCCCATTTGTACTGTGATTATTATCAGTAGGGGCGAAATCACTTTTTAGGACAGTAGCTACGCTACGCCTCGATTTTCTAGCTAAGTTGTTCCAATTTACTGTATTATTTGTCTTGTTAATTGATATATTTTCCAATAATCTAAAAAGTAATTTAATTTATTAACAAGAATACATGTTGTTTTAGTTAGAAACTATGAATTTAGAATGTTAAGATGTTCTGATAATATTGTTTCTTATATGTATTAAATCATTCATTGGGGTTATATGTATGAATTTCTTACACAATATGTAATTGTATGTTGAATAGCTTGAAAAAAAATTGAAAACAATTATATATCCCTATTCTGGGGATATTGGGATAATGACTAGGGAATTGAAGTTGGGGATGCAGGAAAAGGGTCCAGATGTTGTGGGGAAGGTCCTTGTGGCAGTCAAGGCGTCGAAGGAAGTACCTAAAACTGCTTTAATGTGTGGCTGATTTGATATTGGATGATTTGGGTAAAAAAAAAATATATCTACAATTCCCATTACTAACTTTGCAAGATGAACTTTCATGGAGTGAAGATTGTTGGTTCAATCTTTTTCTTGGGAGTTATTAGGACTCCTCTCTCGGTAATATCAATTGAAGTAGAGAGTTAAGGGGTGATGTATTGTATTGTAGGTGTAATCTGAGTTTGGTTGTTTCTTCATTATTACATTTTTGATATATAAAGGGGTGAAGGGAGAATTTCATTTATGGATCTGGGAACCGTCCAACCAGCTCATTCATTCACGTATGTCTTGTTGCCTCTTTGAACGAAAAGTCTAGGAAGGTCCATTTTTGGTGCTGTCTTGTTTTCTGTCAATACACACATCTCGTGTCAAACACATTGTTTTCTTCCCAATAATTTTTGGATCCATTTGAGCTTTTGTTTCTAAAGGAAATTTCTTGCAGAGTTGGAATACACATATCTCTTGTTTGGTAAAAGGAAGTTTTTCCAATTGATCAAGTTGTTTCCAATTTCCAGTTTCCAGTTTCCAGGAGTAATTTGGAGGAATGTTTAGCTCAATTTCTTGTTTTACTTGAAAAAATTTGCTTAGTTTTTTTCGTTGAAAGGTTCTTGTCTTGGGAATCATTCTGGCCCATTTACTGTTAGAAAACAGTGAGCATGGGTACTGACCTGCCTGAAGATTTTTATTTAATCTCAGAAAATGTTTATTAATTGTTTAATCATGGAAATCAATTAATAAATAGTTATTGTGATTATTAAATTCTAAAATTTAACAGATATTAATTATTGGCATAAAATTAATATTTCCACTGAAGTTTTGGGAAATTAATATATTTGGGTAATTTTAGTTATTCTCTAATTTAATAATGCAATAGTTAATTAATTGTGATAATTTGCATGGTCTTCAGAAAATTACACTAACCTTTGGTGATGATAAGATACTGTTGTAAATTTTATGGAAGTATTTTAATGTGTTTATAGCATACTTGGAATATTAATTGAGTAATATTGTCTGTTATTTAATTACTTTGTTAATATTTTTAAAATATTAATTGTTGGTGCTTGGAATTAAATTACCATGTTGTAATAACACATGTACCCTTGTTCCTAGTGGGGTAATTTAGGTTTTAGTAATTTTATTGAATTATTCTCTAAATTCACGTCTTATGAGCTGAAAGATTAATGATAAATAATTGAGCATTTATATGGATTGTGTTTCCTAAGCCTGACAAAATCTTTCTTTTGTTTTTATGTTCTATTATTTTATGTTAATTTGGTTCATGTGGAAAAGATGGTAAACAATGATGATAATTCTAGATATACTCAAATCTATCTCATTGCCTTTAAAAGATGAAGAGGAAGAAGTATTTATTAAATAAAACTTAGGTTGAAAATTAGTTAGAAAGGAAAAATAGATTGAACACTTAAAGATATGATGAATGTCATGTTAATTAGCTTCTAATATGTAGGGAGAAGCTTGCCTTTCTGAATAATCAATTTTTAATAGAGTTCCACATAAAAGGATAAACTCTTTACCATGTCAATTATGGAAGGAACATGCACCTAACTTGGGGTATCTTAAAATGTGGTGATGTCTAGCTAAAGTAGCTATACCAGAATTTAAAAAGAAGTAAATCTGTTGGGTGTTTAAAAAGAAGTTAAAAGTTGACCAGTCTATTGATAATTTTAAAGCAAGTTTTTCAGTACTTGTTGTTATGTGCTAATGTTCAGCATTATGTGAAATTCTTGTGAATTATTTTAATGTGTACTCCGTGCAACAATGTGATAATAACTGTTAATAGTCTGTTGATAATCACTACAAGAAAAATGCCTATCAGCGACCAATAATATCAGCGACCGGATATGCGGTCGTTGATAATAGTAATAGCGACCAGCATTGGCGACTGGCGTTTAATCTAGTCGCTATTTAATATCCGCGACCGCATGTGGTCGCTGAGTGGTCGCTAGCACAAATTTGCCTCGTAAAATTTGGCACGAAATGTTGGCGCCAAGGTTTTGTGCGACCACTTAATACCAGCGACCGCATTATGTGAAATTCTTGTGAATTGTTTTAATGTGTACTCCGTGCAACAATGTGATAATAACTGTTAATAGTCTATTGATAATCACTACAAGAAAAATGCCTATCAATGATTAATAATATCAAGAATGGGATATGCGATCAGCCGATAATAATAATAATGACGGCGTTTAATCTAGTCGCTATTTAATATCCGCGACCGTATGTGGTCGCTGAGTGGTCGCTAGCATAAATTTGCCTCGTAAAATTTGGCACGAAATGTTGGCGCCAAGGTTTTGTGCAACCACTTAATACCAGCGACCGCATGCGGTCGCTGATAAGTCCATGTCATTAAAAATCAGCGACCGCATGCGGTCGCTGATAGCCGTCGCTGATCAAAATTAAGTTTATCAGTAACAGGTATTCACTCGACACAGAACACGGAAGGAAAAAGAAAAGAGGGGGAGAGCTCAGAATAGAGAAGAGGGAGAAAGTGGAAGAAGAGAAGAAGTAGAAGAGGGAGAAAGGGGTAGCAACCGCCACCGGACCGCCGCCGTCACCGGCCAGCCGCCACCACCACCGAGCACTGGTATCATTCTTTCTCCCAATATTACATTTCTACTATTTATATGTTATGTTAGATTAGATTACATTCTGAATTAAATTTAATTAGTGTCGTGTTGGATTTAATTAGTGCAGTGTTGGATTAACAAGCACTTTCCTGTTAATTAATTTAATTAGTGTAGTGTTGGATTGACATGATAATAATTTAGAAAAGTGAGGTTGTAAGTAATTTCCGCTGCTGCAAATTGAACTCTGAAAATTGAATTGCAAATTACAAGAAATAATGGGAGTGGGACTGACAATGTGATAACATAATTGAAAGGCTATTATTTGGTAATTGAGTTTAGTATTAGGAGAATAACCTAAAAATATCACAACACCCCCTCCCCAATTGGGTATTAGTAAAATAAGCTAGTTCCAATACATTAGTATGAAACCTAAGAACCTATCACTGAGCTTTTCATAAAAAAGTCAACTGTTTGTAGAATACTAATAGAGAACTCGCATGGCATGTAACACCCAGTCACTTGGAATTTGACCCGGGTCGTTTCATCGCACTTACTTATCCTTAATTGTACCTATTTCCTACTACCAATATCATCTACTACTTAACCACACAACTTCTTTCTCCTGTTTTCTTACACAAGACTACTTAGCCACAATGCATTTTTAGTTTTCTTTCATGGACTAGTATGAAGAATATTTGTTTCTGTTAATGCTTACATATGAAACCTAATGCTTCAAGAATGCTTCTATGCTTAAGTTTAGTAGGTTTTAATATAACTTATAAATCATGATGGATGGATTCTATAGGAGCAAAATCAGTTCATTGTGACTATATGTTGCATAATCATGCTAACCTTGTGGGCCATGTTGCTAAACCATGTTCTTATGGAATATAACTTTTTACTGCTTTAATTTGCATTATTATATTGGGAATTTGTATATTTCTCTTAGTTTATGTCTTGGGTGCCTAGAAATGACCTTATATACATGTCGCCGTGCATGTGGCTAGTCCATATTACAGGGGAGACTCTGGCCAAATTTTTTTATTGGTCGGGTTGTTGCGAATATTTATACTATTAACGAGCCTATTGGTGATCCACTAGAGCCTATTAAGGGGATGTTGGAGCTGATGGGCTGGGCTTGGGGCCGCGAGGCCACACGAGGCCACGCCAAGCTTAGCCAAGCCTCACGGGGCCAAGCCAAGCTTGGTTGTTAGGGGGTTGTTAAGCCAAAATAGACAGTGCTAGGGAACTGTTAGTGCAACAGAGAAGGTAACTAGACACACTTGGTCAATAAAGAGACTGTTTTAGCTATAACAGAAAAACAAGGGTATTTAACACTTATGTATGCAAGAATAAAGCTACAAAATGTTATAGAAGCTATAAATTACTCAACCAAGTTGTGACTATCCCAAAACATAAAAGATTATAGAAAGGGACCGTGAGGGGTATAATCTTAAAACATGTTTAAAAACAAATTAAAACAAATTAAAATAAAATAACATGATATAATATAACTATTAAACTAAGTAGCATTTACTTAATTTCTCATACTAAATTTAATAACATTTAAAGTTTCTCATATGCTTACAAGTATGCTCAAGTCATATGGTTACAAGTATGCTCAAGTCATATGCTTACAAGTATGCTTAAATGTTAATCATATGCATGCTTACAAGTATATATGCTCAAGTCATATGTTAACATTTATAATGTTGTCTGTAGTAGGTACTGTGGTATCATGGACCTCTATTCAGACCGTAGTTAGATGGCACGACGAAAGTCAAGTGCCCAGATAGGTGCTACAGCTGAATTTAGAGCTGGTTGCCAAGTGTTTTTGGATTATGCGTATAGTCACCCAGAATGTATGAATGGTAAGTCGCAGATACGATGTCCATGTTTGAAGTGTAAGAATGTAAATTATATGGACAAAGACGTGATAAACTATCATTTACTTGTTTCTGGGTTCATGAGAAATTACTAAGAATCTTTGGTGGGCACATGGGCAAGGGAGAAGAGGTGGTGGCATCACTGTATACACAACCGGGCAAGAGTACTCATCATATGAATGAAATGGTTCATGATATTGTAGGGCCAGATTTTGATTGGGAACAAAGCAGAGAGCAACCTATGAATTCTGATGCCAAAGATTTCTTTAAGTTGTTAGACGAGGGTAGCGAGCCATTGTGGCATGGTTGCACCAAACACACTACATTGTCTGCAATGGCGACATTACTTAACATCAAGGCTGATCACAACATGAGCCATGAGTGTTTTGAGTCGCTCTTGAAGGCCATTAAGAGTATGTTGCCTGACGGTGAGAAATTGCCTGGTAACTATTACTTTGGTAAGAAAATGGTGAAGAAGTTGGGTCTTGGATACCAAAAGATCGATGTATGTCCCAACGATTGCATGTTGTTTTATAAGGAAAATGAACAGATGAAAAGGTGCATGTTTTACAGTCATGATCGGTTTAGGCCTAATAAAGAGGGCGTGACTACAAAAAAATCAAGTATACCATTTAAGATTCTAAGGTATTTTCCAATAACACATCGGATAAAAAGATTGTACATGTCTTCAAGAACAGCTGAACATATGAGTTGGCATGCGAAATCTCCAGCTAAAGATGGAGAACTAAATCATCCCGTAGATGGGCAAGCTTGGAAAGATTTCAATATATCACATCCTGGGTTTGCATTGGAACCTAGAAATGTGAGGCTTGGATTGTCCACTGATGGTTTCAATCCGTTTGGCCACTCAGCTGTTCCGTACTCATGTTGACATGTGATTGTTACTCCGTACAACTTGCCTCCTTGGATGTGTATGAAACAGCCATACTTGTTTCTTTCACTCGTGGTTCCTGGTCCTAAGAGTCCTAGAAAGAACTTAGATGTTTACTTAAGACCTCTTATAGACGAGTTGAAGGTATTGTGGGAGGATGGAGTACAGACTTCGGATGTTGCAACGAAAATAAATTTCAACCTTAGGGCAGCGGTTATGTGGACTATAAGTGACTTCCCAGCTTATGGTATGTTAGCTAGATGGAGTACACACGGGAAGTTGGCTTGTCCGTATTGTATGGAGCATACATAGTCTTTTAATCTATCAAAAGGTCGAAGGCCTTGTTGGTTTGACTGTCATCGTCGGTTCTACCCTAGAGATCACCCGTTTCAAGAAATAGAGAACACTTCGAGAAAGGGAAAGTAGACAATGATATGCCCGCATCTGTGATTGCTCGGGAACGGAGATGCGCGAGATCGTGTGATGAGATTACCGGTTATCCCATTTGGTAAGATTGATGCCACAAACATAATCAATGGGTTCATGAATCTCATAACCGGGTTCGGAGAAGCATCTTTTGGGAACCGCCTTTATTGGTCTACAAATTTGATTCGGCTATAATCTAGATGTGATGCATATTGAGAAGAATGTGTTTGACAATGTGTTTAACACTATGATGAATGTTACGGGAAGACAAAAGATAAACGATAAAGGCACGTTTGGACATGAAAGATATTTATAAAGCGTCCGGATTAGAACTTTATGAATCTCCTAATGGTAAGATTGTCAAACCGCACGCAAAGGTACACATTGTCCAAAAAGCAAGTTCAAGATGTGCACATGGGTTAAGTCTCTGAAACTACCGGATGGATATGCGCCAAACATTGCAAGGTGTTACGGGTGGGAAATTGCAAGTGATGAAGAGTCATGATCGCTATGTGTTCATGGAGAGACTCATGCCTATAGCATTTCGGGATCCGCTTGATAAACCAATATGGGATGCTTTGAGCGGATCTTAGTCGTTTCTTCAAAGACTTAGGTTCAAAATCATTAAATGAGAAGGACGGTATCTGTACTTGAGAATAACATCATAGAGATCACGTAAACCGGAAAAATATTCCCACTGGTTTTTTTTGACTCTATAGAGCATTTGCAAATCCATCTTCCCTATGAAGCTCGTGTTGGGGTCCAGATTCAATATAGATGAATGTACCCTTTCGAGAGAGGGTGATGGAAAACCTTAAGAGGAAGGTGAAGAATAGAGATTATGTCGAGGGGTCGATATATGAGGCATACTGATTTCGATGAGATATCTACGTTTGTCTCGTGACTATTTTCCCGGACGAAGTCTTGATAAAGGTCAATCGAGTATCGAGACATGATGATGGGGAAATGTTGAACTAAATGGTTGGCTCTACGTATTTAGTCTATCGTGTCGCGCTTTATAGAAAAGGGAAGCGCGATATTTCTCTCTCGAGCAAGAATTACATGTCGCATATACTTACATTCTTCTCAATCATGAGGAGATTGACGAATTTGTGAGGTATACATGTAAACTTGATAATTTATCTTTTAAGTTAAAAATTTATTCCAATATGTTAATGTTTATATCATGGTATAGATTGTACGATAACGAGTTAAAAGTGAAGCATCCTGGCATAACTGATAAAGATATTCAAATCAATCGTGATAAAAAATTTGCACTTTGGCTAAAGGACAAAGTAAGTTCAATTTTTAAGCACGTAGAATATATATACTCTATGTTAACTATGACTTCATTTAATAAGATGGAGTTTTTGTAGGCTTTGACTGAGGGATCAACGATTCCGGCTAATCTACAAGTCCTAGCTATGGGACCGCATAGGACCAAGTCACCGTAATGGTTACAAAATAAATGGTTGTGAATTTCACACAAAGGCATATGGGCGCGGTAAAAGAACAACGAACTCTGGAGTGTGTCCAAGGAGATTGTTATAATGAGCTTGGTCGTGCCTTTTATGGGGAGTTGGAGGAAATCGTAGAGTTATCGTACAAGGGCACGTACGGGGGTCATATTCACTTGTTCAAGTGTCGTTGGTTTGATTCAAAAAAAGGGATACGTGTTGACAGACATGGAATCGTCGATATTGACCTCCATAGATCTGCGTACTCCAACGAACCGTTTGTTTTACCAACTCAAACAGTACAAATATACTACACTCCTAGTCCTATTAGGAAAAGGGATAGACCACTTACAGATTGGCAAGTTGTAATTCATACTCCCGCACGTAGTCGTGTAGAAGCAGTTGATGGGGAGATTTACCAAGAGTAGATGCTTCATAGTCAAACTATAATAAATGTGGAGGACGACAATGAAGTAATCCGGTTAGATGGTGGAGATGAACCACATGAATTAGATCCACGAGTCAATACTTGTGTCGGATGACATTGACATCGAGGAGGAAGAGTTATCGATCGAATCGATAATTGAATCAAGTAGATAATGGTTATGAATCGCAACACGATCACAGGATGATCTCGAATCTATATCGACACTTGAACAAATGAAATGTATGTTTAGCATTACATGTTTTTTTATATCATTGTCATGTTTATGTACTAAACTATTTAAATAGAACTTAGATGTAAATTGCTTTTGTTTATTATCATTTGATATTCATATATATACATGTTTATATCACTGTCATATTTATTATCATATATACATGTAATCAAATATGACTCATAATAACATCTTGAAATTTTAGGTATACAGATGGCTTCTGAAGCAGCGCAGAAAAAGCGCGGCATGGGTAGGGGGCCTAATCATGTCCTACTAATCCGGATGATCGGATTCTTATTCAGATTCGCCATCCTCCGAATAGCACGTACGTCCCGCATATATCATTTATATATAAGTATTTAAGATTCCATTTATACAAGATATATAGAACTGTGATGTAAATTGCTTTAATATATCTACTTATCGTTGATGTAAATTGATGTTAATATGCTAATTGATGTTAATATGCTTATTATATTGAAAATTTGTATATTTCTCTTGTTTTGTGTCTTGGGTGCCTAGAAATGTCCATATATGCATGCCGTCGTGCATGTGGCTAGTCTATATTGTAGGGGAGACTCTGGCGAACTTTTTTTAAGTATTATAAGTATAAGTTTGAAAAATGTTCATAAGTATTATAACTTAGATGTAAATTGCTTTAATATATCTACTTATCGCTGATGTAAATTGTTGTATATTATAGTGATTTTTTAGATAATAAGATCGTTAAGTGCATATCACAGATGTGTTTATGTAATTGACAAACACCTGTGATTACGCATGGCGAAGACACCTATCGCCTATGTGATGTCGTTTGAAATTTGAATTTCGTGTATGTTTTTTTAATTATGATATATAATATAATATTCAAAGGATAATTGTTTAGTAATGTTATTATTGTTGTTTTATTTGCGTAAACGGTATAGATGGGAGGATTGTGCAGTTTCAAAGTGATATAGACATTATTCGGCGTAGTAATGCGCGATCCGCACTCAAAGATAATTTGAACAAAGAAAGATAAAAAGCCCTTCACAATGCCGAGATCGACCATCCGTGCCGTGGAGAGGATTATATGCACACGAGCATAGCCTGGTGGTGCACCCCAATCCATATAAATTTGAGAGATGTGCCCAATGGAGAATTGAGAAGCGAAATTTGGGTGAAAAGACGAAAGACCGCCTTCCACTAATGAGATCATCTAAAAAATTCGATGTATAAAAGGCTAAAGGGATATACAAGTATGTAGTATTTCACGATTTGCGAAAGATATCAACGCTGTGGTACGATTTACAAGTTTTAATATGTTTACAATCATGAATTCTAGAAAATATATCACATTTTACTTAGTAATCTTGTGCTATTTTTTGTATAGAGTCTCGATCTCAAGGTACACCTATCCATCATTTGGATGTGTACGTACACCCGTGATGGTTCCGCTCGATGCTATCCAGATAAGCGGTAGTAATTTTAACAACTTAATCTTGTTTATCAATGCTTACGTAATTTATTTTAACTATTTTATTGTTAACATGATGACAGGATACTTATAAGCGTTTATTGAATGAAATATTTATCCTCAAGGCACTCCACGTCCCACTATTGATCAAGAGTTTGTGGAGAGAGGCGTCCGTTGTGAAGAAGAACTACATTAAAGGTCAAAGAAAACGACGACGCCCATTCTTCAATTGGCTCGCAAATTCGCTACCAAAGCGGTCGGATTAAAAATTATAACTCCATAATATATCTCAAAAAAACACTAGTTTGATTTTTAATACCTCCAATCCGGACAAAATAATCGATAAAATATCTCAAAGCATTAATTCCTTCATTAATAACCACATAAATAAATTCATCATTTATATCCACATAAAATAAATATTTTCTTATCATATAAATCAATAATTAATTATTCACAAATAATATTACGTAATCACATTTATGACAACCAGTCGTTCCTGAGGAAAGAGGGGCTTTTCGATAAGGATTTCTCCTTCATCGCGCAATTAATTAGCCAAACCTCTCCTCGATGTAAATTTCTAGACATTGCCAATAATGATATCTAATAATATTATTCAAATAATATGAATTATTGATCCGATAATGGAGATATTGGCGTTGACAATTATTGAACAACAATAATATAAAATATCAACGTAGCAATTATTGAATCAATAAAATAAAATATTGAACAAGAATTCATCGTGACAATTATTGAGTAGTGTCTTCTTACGTAAGGATCAATAATTCAACAATATGCATGCAATACCGTGTGCCATCGCAAGCAACCACGCCAGACATCAGATTTTAACCACCGGGTATTCCAATGAGTCTTAATTCAGTAATAACTACTACAAGTTATTTATAACAACCCAAACTTTATCGTTTTCTTCATCCGACAGCTTATCCGTTATGGGCCCACAAATGGTCACTGGCATCGCATTTAATATTCCCCAACGTAAAAGAATATTCCACTACCAAACGAATATTCCCCGACACAATGAATATTTTATAACCACTTACTTTTTTTGCAAAATTTGCACATTTCACCCATAACCAAAGTATTATATCAAATTAACTCCATATTATTTCAAGATAATAAATAGAGAAAATTAAATTTTATTTATAATAAGTTGGGGTCTTACAACCTCCCCTCCTTATGAAATTTCGTCCTCAAAATTGACGTACGTACCTGGTGTTTCGAAAAGGTGAGGGTACCTCGCTTTTATTTTTGATTCCAACTCCCAAGTCATTTCTTCAATAGCATGGTTCCTCCACAAAACTTTAACTTGTGGTATAACCTTTGTTCGTAGGACATGCTCTTTCCTATCCAATATCTTGACAGGTACCTCCTCGTACGTTAAATCTTCGGCTATCTCGTCTGGTTCTAACACAATAATGTGGTTTGGGTCGTCCACATATTTACGTAACATCGATATGTGAAAAACGTTATGAACACGCGACATACTTAGCGTTAAGGCGAGTCTATAGGCCACAATTCCTACTCGATCGAGGATTTCAAATAAATCGAAGGCTGGAGATTTCTAATCTTCATCGACTCTTACTTCTAGAATAACGCATTCTTACACCTTCTGCGTTATATTCATCAGCTCCAGTGTGCAGCTTGAGCGGTTTTAACTTTATCAATTAAAGTCGATTCTACTCGTATATTTGTTATCTTCACGTGGGTCCCTATAGTCTTTAACTCTATCTTCATCATTTGTAAGTCATATAAAATAGATTTTGTGTTAACAACACAGCACTCGTAAACGCATACGATCTTCTACTCAACGCGTCAGCTACCACGTTCGCTTTCCTACGATGGTATTGAATGGTACGATCGTAATCTTCAATAGCTCGAGCCAACATATTTGGCGCATTATATGTTCGTTTTGGTTGAAGAAATATTTAAGGGTTTTAGAAATGGGTTTTGTACTGGGGTCAATACAAAATTTGATTTCACACTCTAGGGGTAGGCTAAGAAGTCCTTCGAGAATACGTCAGGAGATTTATTAACAATAGAAATATCATTTAAAAACTGTGACTCTCATCCAAGACTTGGATAGTACATGAAATGAAGGTTTCTACTAACGAGGTTTCAATCGATAAGTCAAAGTCTAACTTCTCTAGAGTTAAATTTAAACATTGAGCGTAAGCAAGAGAGATAGAATAATGGGTAGAACCGGTATCTAATAAGGTATAGACTTCACAAGAATTTATAATTAACTAACCCGTGCTAACTTCGTTCGGGTTACTCGCTCTTTGAGAAGTCACAAAAAAT
This sequence comes from Panax ginseng, assembly GCA_020205605.1. Classification (NCBI taxonomy): domain Eukaryota; kingdom Viridiplantae; phylum Streptophyta; class Magnoliopsida; order Apiales; family Araliaceae; genus Panax; species Panax ginseng. The sequence goes on from CM035138.1 coordinate 25,417,833, forward strand.
GCTCTTCCTGAAACCACCGACTTTGTTTTGTCCGTATCCACCTTTGGTGCCACCGTCCCAACTGGACTTGATTTCGCTATAGGACAAAATCGAGCTATGTGACCGTCTTTTCCATAATTAAAACATATCTTGGAAAGCTGTGAACAGTTTGGACTTATATGTCCCTCCTCTCCGCATCTGTAGCATCTAACTGATGGTCGTTCTCCTCCCCTAGAATTTGTTCTTTGGTCTTTGGTGTTGTTCTTTGACGTCTTCCGCCATCGTTAAGTCTTTCTTCTTGAAATTTCCACTTGAATCATTTCTTCTATTATCTTGGCCATGATTACCACCAAGTGGTTACCATTTACGGCATGATAATTTCTTCCACGATGGTTATCATTGTTCCGATGACCATTGTCACCGGTACGATTATTATCGTGTTGTTGTTTCGTTATCCTTCGGTTAATGGCTCATTATCGCGCCCCACTAACTGAGCCATATTCACAATATCTGAATATAAACAAAGTTTTTGAGAAATGAGGTATTGACATATTTCGGGTTTCAAACCTCGCAGAAACATTCGCGTCATTCTCTCCTCGTTATCAACCAAATGGGATGCAAATCGGGACAACTCAAAACTTAGCTTCAGATCGCGACATCGTTCATATTGTTTTGCTCCAAATTGATGAACTCAACCTCCTTCATGTGACGAATACTTTCGGGAAAGTACTTATCGTTGAACAATTCTTGGAACTTCTCCCAAGACATCTTCGGGCATGCAGATTGAGTACGCTTTATGATTCCCACCAAGAATCGCCTCTCCTCGCAACATGAAGGTGGCAAAGGGAACCTTTTGCTCCTCGGAACATCCCAAGACATCAAATATCTTGGTGATCTGCTTTATCCACGTCTTTGCCGTAAGTGGTTTTGGTTTTCCCAAAAACTCCGGTGGTCCCAGCTTCTTGAACTGCTTAGCGGTGACCGACCGTGGGTTACCATTGTTTCCACCTGCATTTTGAATAGGAACCACTTTCGCCTGATGTTGCATGAATTGCATAAAGCCTTTGAACATCCCATCGTTCACCATTTCATCGGTGTTATTGTTTACCTGAGGATTATTGTCTTCCTGCTGCACCTTATCCTGGGTATTGATTAAAGGTGTTTCCACTGTCTCATTCACTCCATCGTTAATATTTCCTGATGCCATTCTTAAATACTGCCATAAAACAAGGGTTAATTAACAAATCACATATTATCACTATACTCTAACCGACTAATTAAATACCAAATAAACTTAGGTAGGTCATACTAGTGAAGGAATTTCCCGTCTCTCCCCTCCTAGTTTTTGTCTCACATTTCTCAGCCAGGGATCATATCCCTAAGCTTTGATACCAACTGTGACGACCCCAAAATAGGTCCATTCCACCCAACCCATTCCGAGTCGCCAAAAACTTGGTACCGAAACAAATACAACTTCAATAATATAATCGTCGTGCAAAATACGACAACACATATACTGTGAGTTTGAATACAACTATTGTCTAATAGACAGTATAAAAATTCAAAAGGGGTCCTCATTACAATTATTGATACGCTATTCCAAAGAATAGTGAGGACTACTAATGCAACCATCTGGACCGTCAATCCATTTCCCAACTAGTCCCAGCTATATTCTCATTTCCTGAAGAGAACAGTGAAAGAAAGGGTGAGCTCAACTAGCCTAGTAATAAATATTATGACTAAGATAATATACAACAAATTATCGTTAGTCTTCAATAGGGAAAAATCTGATAAAATATAATAGACAACAAGTTTTAGATCAACAATGCTGCAATGGAATAAGCAATCCATTGTAAGAGTCAAGAGAGAAAGAATTCTACTATCTTCTATGAATTTAAAATTCCATCATCAATATTTTATCCCTGTAACATCAATCAATACACATCTTTAATCAAATATTCATCTTTGCACTGCGGGCCAAAGATATTCATTTGTATCACCAGTTGGTCATGTTCATCTCAACACTTGTTCATCTTCACCACGCCAAAGATATTCATCAGTAATCATTCATCTTTGCACTACAGGCCAAAGATATTCAGTAATAACATCATTTAGGACTGAGGATGATGAAAAATATTTTAAAGGAACGAATCCAGTGAAACAAAATAACAAATATTAGAGATTCGTATCACAGTTTATCCAAGATCAATAATACTCTATAATAACCAATTTCGAAGTAAAATTCAAGAATAAAGATCAAAATATGGATACAATCAAAGATAGTAACCATAATAGACATCTTGGACAAAAAGAAAAAAATTTCATTTTTTGGTGAATAGTGCCGTATACGTGAATAGTAACTCCGACACCAAAAGATAGAAATTCCACAAGAAAAATCATCATGTTTCGTGAATAGTACTCATGAATAGTAACTCGTGAATAATAATTCATGAATAGTAACTCGTGAATAGTAACTCGTGAATAGTAACCCCAACATGAAAAGTTCCAAATTTGATAAAAAGTTCCAACCAATATTTCGGCATAATGATATTGAAGAGATAATATCACTTACGAAGAAAATAACATCCCTTATGAATATTAAACGAAAATAATATTCCTTTCGAATATTGAACGAATATAATATTTCTTACGAATATTAAATGAAAATAATATCTCTTGCGAATATTGAACGAAATAATATTCATACGAATACGAAAAATAATATCTCTTCAGAATATGAAATAAATAATACTCCTTACCTCAAAATATCAAGATTTCCGATGGGAATATCGATATAAAATCAAGAAAACTTGCAATCGATGAATGAAACTCATAAAGTATCTAAATACTCACAAAATACACTCAATAATCTAGAGAGAAAGAGAGAAAGCTTATGTTTTCGGTGTGATTTTCAATTTAACTTAGCCCTCTATTTATAGGAAAATGTTAATGACTTGACTACCGCTGAACCCGATGGCTTTACTCGCTACTATTCCCACCCACCACATTTGAAATAAAATTAAGTACATTTCTTCACCAACCACAAGTGGGGCCCACTCAATTCTAGAATTTTCTACTAAAATCATTTATAACCTGATTTCCGAATAAACCACCTCTTAAAATTCATAACAAATCATACGCTCCTTTTTAACGGTTCAAAATTTGTGGACATATACTCAACTTATATATGTATAACATATCCAAAAATTACAACGATCCAACTGGTCGGATTAAAAATTATAACTCCCGCAATATATCTCAAAAAAAAACACTAGTTTGATTTTTAATACCTCCAATCCGACAAAATACTGATAAAACATCTCAGCATTAATTCATTCATTAATAACCACATAAATAAATTCATCATTTATATCCATATAAAATAAATATTTCCTTATCATATTAATTAATAATTAATTATTCACAAATAATATTATAGAATCACATTTATGACAACCAGGCTGTTCCCAGGAAAGAGGGGGCTTTCCGATAAGGATTTTTTCTTACTGGCGCGCAATTAGGTGACCAAACCTCTCCTTGACAGAACTTTCTAGACATTGCCAATAATGATATCTAATAATATTATTCAAATAATATAAATTATTGATCTGATAATGGAGATACTGTGCAGTGACAATTATTGAACAACAATAATAGAAAATATTAACGCAGCAATTATTGAACCAATAAAATAAAATATTGAACAGTAACTACTGTGACAATTATTGAGTAGTGTCTTCTTACGTAAGGATCAATAATTCAACAACACTGTGCAATACTGTGTGCTACTGTGCAACCACGCGTATTACTGTATTTTAACCACAGGGTATTCCAACAGTCTTAATGGTAACAACTACGCCGTTATTTATAACAACCCAAACTTTATCGTTTTCTTCATCCGACAGTTATCCGTTATGGGGCCCAAAAATGGTTGCGCCGTCGTATGAATATTCCCCGACAGAAAGAATATTCCACGACCAAACGAATATTCCCCGACACAATGAATATTTTATAACCACTTACTTTTTTTGCAAAATTTGCACATTTCACCCATAACCAAAGTATTATATCAAATTAACTCCATATTATTTCAAGATAATAAATAGAGAAAATTAAATTTTATTTATAATAAGTTGGGGTCTTACAACCTCCCCTCCTTATGAAATTTCGTCCTCAAAATTGACGTACGTACCTGGTGTTTCGAAAAGGTGAGGGTACCTCACTTTTATTTTTGATTCCAACTCCCAAGTCATTTCTTCAATAGCATGGTTCCTCCACAAAACTTTAACTTGTGGTATAACCTTTGTTCGTAGGACATGCTCTTTCCTATCCAATATCTTGATGTGTACCTCCTCAGACGTTAAATCTTGACTATCTAAATGCGGTTCTAACACAATAATGTGGTTTGGGTCGTCCACATATTTACGTAACATCGATACGTGAAAAGCGTTATGAACACGCAACATACTTAGCGTTAAGGCGAGTCTATAGGCCACAGTTCCTACTCGATCGAGGATTTCAAATAAATCGAAGGTCGGAGCTTTACTCTTCATCGACTCTTACTTCTAGAATAACGCATTCTTACACCTTCGCTTTATATTCATCACTCCAGTGCAATTTTGAGCGGTTTTAACTTTATCAATTAAAGTCGATTCTACTCAGATATTTGTTATCTTCACGTGGGTCCCTATAGTCTTTAACTCTATCTTCATCATTTGTAAGTCATATAAAATAGATTTTGTGTTAACAACACAAAGACTAAAGAACGATACGATCTTCTACTCAACGCGCGTACCATTCGTTCGCTTTCCTACGATGGTATTGAATGATACGATCGTAATCTTCAATAGCTTCGAGCCAACATATTTGGCGATTATATGTTCTTTTGGTTGAAGAAATATTTAAGGGTTTTAGAAATGGGTTTTGTACTGGGGTCAATACAAAATTTGATTTCACACTCTAGGGTAGGCTAAGAAGTCCTTCGAGAATACGTCAGGAGATTTATTAACAATAGAAATATCATTTAAAAACTGTGACTCTCATCCAAGACTTGGATAGTACATGAAATGAAGGTTTCTACTAACGAGGTTTCAATCGATAAGTCAAAGTCTAACTTCTCTAGAGTTAAATTTAAACATTGAGCGTAAGCAAGAGAGATAGAATAATGGGTAGAACCAGGTATCTAATAAGGTATAGACTTCACAAGAATTTATAATTAACTAACCCGTGCTAACTTCGTTCGGGTTACTCGCTTTTTGAGAAGTCACAAAAATGCTCTTCCCGAAACCACCGACTTTGTTTTGTCCAGTATCCACCTTTGGTGCCACCGCCCCAATCTGGACTTGATTTATTCATGAGGTGACAAAATCGAAGCTATGTCCCTCCTCTCCGCATCTCAGAAGCATCTAAGCGATGGTCGTTCTCCTCCCCTAGAATTTGTTGCTGGTGCTGGTGTTGTTGCTGACGTCTTCCCGTCATCGTTAAGTCTTCTTTTCTTGAAATTTCCACTTGAATCATTTCTTCTATTATCTTAGCCATGATTACCACCGAAGTGGTTACCATTTCTGGCATGATAATTTCTTCCACGATGGTTATCATTATTCGATGGACGATCATTGTCACCGGTACGATTATTATCGTGTTGTTGCTCGTTATCCTTCGGTTGGGCTGGCTCATTATCGCGCTCCACTAACTGAGCCCTATTCAAAACATCTAAATATAAACAAAGTTTGTGAGAAATGAGGTATTGACATATTTCGGATTTCAAACCTCGCAGAAACATTCGCGTCATTCTCTCCTCATTATCAACCAAATGGGATGCAAATCGGGACAACTCCGCAAACTTAGCTTCGTACTGCGACACGTTCATATTGTTTTGCTCTAGCTTGATGAACTCAACCTCCTTCATGTGACGAATACTTTCGGGAAATTACTTGTCGTTGAACAATTTTTGGAACTTCTCCCAAGACATCTTCAGTGCGGCAGATTGAGTACGCTTTACAGATTCCCACCAGTAATCTGCCTCTCCTCGCAACATGAAGGTGACAAAAGGAACCTTTTGCTCCTCGGAACATCCCAAGACATCAAATATCTTGGTGATCTACTTTATCCACGTCTCTGCCGTAAGTGGTTTTGGCTTTCCCAAAAACTCCGGTGGTCCCAACTCCTTGAACTGCTTAGCGGTGACCGACCGTGGGTTGCCATTGATTCCACCTACATTTTGAATAGGGACCGCTTTCGCTTGATGTTGCATGAATTGCATAAAGCCTCTGAACATCCCATCGTTCACCATTTCATCGGTGTTATTAAAGGTGTTTCCACTGTCTCATTCACTCCATCTTTAATATTTCCTGATGCCATTCTTAAATACTGCCATAAAAGAAGGGTTAATTAACAAATCACATATTATCCCTATACTCTGACCGACTAATTAAATACCAAATAAACTTAGGTAGGTCATACTAGTGAAGGAATTCCCCGTCTCTCCCCTCCTAGTTTTTGTCTCACATCTCAGCCAGGGATCATATCCCTAAGCTTTGATACCAACTGTGATGACCCCAAAATAGGTCCATTCCACCCAACCCATTCCGAGTCGCCAAAAACTTGGTACCGAAACAAATACAACTTCAGTAATACAATCGTCGTGCAAAATACGACAACACATATACTGTGAGTTTGAATACAACTATTGTCTAATAGACAGAATAAAAACTCAAAAGGGGTCCTCATTACAATTATTGATACGCTATTCCAAAGAATAGTGAGGACTACTAATGAAACCATCTGGACTGTCAATCCATTCCCCAACTAGTTCCAGCTATATTCTCATTTCCTGAAGAGAACAGTGAAAGAAAGGGTGAGCTCAACTAGCCCAGTAAGAAATATTATGACTAAGATAATATACAACAAATTATCGTTAGTCTTCAACAGGGAAAAATCTGATAAAATATAATAGATAATAAGTTTTAGATCAACAATGCAAGTGAATAAGCAATCCATTATTAAGAGTCAAGTAGAGAAAGAATTCTACTATCTTCTATGAATTTAAAAGTCCATCATCAATATTTTATCCCTATAACATCAATCAATACACATCTTTAATCAAATATTCATCTTTGCAATCATGGGCGGGCCAAAGATATTCATTTCATATCACCAATTGGTCATGTTCATCTCAACACTCATTCATCTTTGCAGACTACGGCCAAAGATATTCATCAGTAATCATTCATCTTTGCACTACAAAGCCAAAGATATTCAAGAATAACATCATTTAGGACCGAGGATGATGAAAAATATTTTAAAAGGAACGAATCCAGTGAAACAAAATAACAAATATTAGAGATTCGTATCACAGTTTATCCAAGATCAATAATACTCTATAATAACCAATTTCGAAGTAAAATTCAAGAATAAAGATCAAAACATGGATACAATTAAAGATAGTAACCATAATAGACATCTTGGACAAAAAGAAGAAAATTTCATTTTTCGGTGAATATTGTCGTATACGTGAATAATGTCGTATACGTGAATAGTGTCGTATACGTGAATAGTAACTCCGACACCAAAAGATAGAAATTCCACAAGAAAAATCATCATGCTTCGTGAATAGTACTCATGAATAGTAACTTATGAATAGTAATCCCGACATGAAAAGTTCCATATTTGATAAAAAGTTCCAACCAATATTTCGGCATAATGATATTGAAGAAATAATATCACTTACGAAGAAAATAACATCCCTTATGAATATTAAACGAAAATAATATTCCTTTCGAATATTGAGCTAATATAATATTCCTTACTTAATATTAAATGAAAATAATATTTTTTGCGAATATTGAGCTAAATAATATTCATACGAATCTTAAAAATAATATCTCTTCGTAATATGAAATAAATAATACCCCTTACCTCAAAATATCAAGATTTTGATGGAATATCGGTAGATAAGGTCAAGAAAACTTCAGACCGATGAATAGAAACTCACAAAATATCTAAATACTCACAAAATACACTCAATAATCTAGAGAGAAAGAGAGAAAGCTTATGTTTCGGTGTGATTTTCAATTCTAACTTAGCCCTCTATTTATAGGAAAATGTTAATGACTGACCAAGAACCCCGATGGCTTTACCGCTATTATTCCCACCCACCACATTTAAAATAAAATGCAAGCACATTTCTTTACCAACCACAAGTGGGGCCCACTCAATTCTAGAATTTTCCACCAAAATCATTTATAACCCGATTTAGAATCACCACCTCTTAAAATTCATAACAAATCATACGCTCCTTTTTAATCGGCTCAAAATTTGTGGACATATACTCAACTTATATATGTATAACATATCCAAAATTACAACGATCCAACCATCGAAATAAAAATTATAACTCCCGCAATATATCTCAAAAAAACACTAGTTTGATTTTTAATACCTCCAATCCGGACAAAAAATACCGATAAAACATCTCAAAGATTAATTCCTTCATTAATAACCACATAAATAAATCCATCATTTATATCCACATAAAATAAATATTTCTTATCATATAAATCAATAATTAATTATTCACAAATAATATTACGAGAATCACATTTATGACAATGATCGCTCCTGTGAAAGAGGGGCTTTCCGATAAGGATTTCTCCTTCTTGGCAAGTAATTAGGTGACCAAACCTATCCTCGACGAACTTTCTAGACATTGTCAATAATGATATCTAATAATATTATTCAAATAATATGAATTATTGATCCGATAATGGAGATATCATGCGGTGACAATTATTGAACAACAATAATATAAAATATCAACGCAAGAATTATTAAATCAATAAAATAAAATATTGAACAAGAATTCACCGTGACAATTATTGAAAGTAAGCCTTCACGTAAGGATCAATAATTCAACAACACTGTAATACCGTGTGCTATCAGGCAACCATGCAGAGTATTATCGTATTTTAACCAACGGGTATTCCAAGCCTTAATAAAGAATAACTACGCCAAGTTATTTATAACAACCCAAACTTTATCGTTTTCTTCATTCGACAGCTTATCCGTTATGGGGGCCACAAATGGTTCATGCTGTACCGCGCATTTAATATTCCCCGACGTAAAGAATATTCCACGACCAAACGAATATTCCCCGACACAATGAATATTTTATAACCACTTGCTTATTTTGCAAAATTTGCACATTTCACCCATAACCAAAGTATTATATCAAATTAACTCCATATTATTTCAAGATAATAAATAGAGAAAATTAAATTTTATTTATAATAAGTTGGGATCTTACATGGAGCATGTATAAATGTACAATATGAGAAAGATGAAGCATGTAAAAAATGTGAATTATACATAAAATGTAAAGCATGAGAAATGTGATGTGATTATATGTGGATAATTTGCTGATATTTGGTACTGATGAGAAAGTTGTGAAAATTATTAATACATTTTTTATTCTCTAAATTTGACATGAAAAACGAACTTGATTCTTGGCATGAGAATTAATAAAAATGCACATGGTTTGTTTTTATTATGTGAAATTCTTAAGAAATTTAATTTCTTTAATAAAGAGCCATTAGGAACACCTTGTGACTCTAGTGTGTGCATTTAAAGAAAAATAAAGGAGATTGGTATTGCACAAATTGAAGATGCCAAAATCATTGATAGTGTAATGTACTTAATGAATTGTACTCGACCTGATATTGAATATGTCATTAGTAGACTTAGCAGATATACGCATAATCCTTCACAAGTTTATTAGAATGCATTGTCACGTCTAATGAGGTATTTAAAAGGAACAGTTAATGTAAGTGTACATTTTTTTTTGATAATCCTAATGTTTTTGAAGGATATTGTGATGCTAATTGGGTATCTGCTAATGATGAAACAAGCTCCACTAGTAGATATGTGTTTACTTTAAGTGGATGAGTTGTCTCTTGGAGATCTGCTAAACAAACTTGTATGGTTAAATCTACTATGAAATCTGAATTTATTGCATTAGAATTGACAGTGCTGTAAGCAGAAGTGACCGAGGAATTTATCAAGCAAGACATTTGTTGTGGCCTAAACCAATTCCTTCTATATCTCCGCATTGTGATTCTCAAGTCGCTATCGACGAGGAATGAACCATGTATAATGGGAAACAAAGAAATATTAGCTTCGAGACATAATATCGAATGAGGAATGATCAGTAAACGGTGTTATTTCCATGAAATTTGTAAGGTCTGAAAAGAACCTAGCAGAAAGGGATTGATTAAACAGAGTGTCCAAGAAGCATCCAGAGGGATGGGACTATTGCCAACATCTTGAGTAAGTAATACGCGATGGAAACCCAACCCATGTGATTGGAGATCCCATGAATGGGTTCAATAGTAACAACAAGTCACGAATTACTTAATTATAAAGACTACAATTATTTATATCCTTCGCGCGTGTAATGTGGTGCTTATCGACAAATTGTGATAGGATGAATCATCTAGATTCTTAATGAAACTCATAGCCCTAAAGGGTGGTGTATGTCAAGATACACTTGATGGGTTCACCTATATAAAAGTGAAAGTGTAAAGCCGCTTCCTATGAGAGTCTTCGCAAACTCTCTAGAGCCTTTATGAAAATCGGGATACGACATACATGGTTTTAGAAATACTTCAACCACGAACTTGTGTGGATTTAGGATTTTTTGATACGTGTGCAAGTTTAAATGATTGTATCATAGATAATGGGTTCAAGAATATAATTCACCTATAATCTACAGTCATGAGCTTGTTCCACTAAGTGTCGATTCAAACCCACAAGGTATCGATGTTATGTATCTAAAATCCATTGCCCTTCTCACTTCCTTTTAATTTTTCTTCCTTTGATAATTTTGAATCATGTGGGGGATTGTTGGTTATGCTTAAAAATTATGGTTTTATCAATGTCCCACATCGGCTATTTATTTCTGTAACTCTCAATTTAATTGGTATTTATTTATGTAAACCCCCGTTTAGAGTTAATACCCTAGCCGTTACGTTTTCTGTAACCCCCAACGGTTAATGGGCAATTCTTAACGTTAATGTGTCTAACATTCTGATCATCCTTGCAAATATCACAATTATTCTTCTTAGCATAATATACATATCAATATCATCTTCTTCTTCTCCTTACAAGAAATTGCCTTTGTTCTTCACATAATATACAATTTCTTCCTCTCCTTATCTCAAAAGTTTGTTCATATATACTTTGTGTTAACTGTTAATTGGGCAATTCACATAGATAAGTCCAAAGCCTCCTTCTGTGAGTACACACGATCGGAGACTTCGCCGTTGAATCCTGTGAGAATGACCACGGCCCATTCCATTTGTGATCGCGATTATTATCAAGGGGCTTAAATCACTTTTTGTGACAAGAGCTATGCTACGCCTCGATTTTCTAACTAAGTTGTTCCAATTTACTGTATTATTTGTCTTGTTAATTGATGTATTTTTCAACAGTGGTGATGGTGGATCAGTGTTCTAAAAATTTCGATTAATCTCCGCCTAGACGTTGGGCGATTCTCTACCATTTTAATTTGGCTAGGTGCCTAGTCTAGACAGAATCTACACGTTTAAGCACATCCACCTAGAAAAACGTCTATGTGCTAGGCGCTCTCTTCGTTGGTCACTCAAGTCTGTCAAACAATTTTTAGAATATTATAGGGATGGTGGTAAGTGACGGTGGTAGTGGTGACGGTGGATGGTGATAAGTGACGGTGGTACTGGTGACGGTGGATGGTGGTGAGTGACGGTGATACTGGTGGTGGTAGTGAATGGAGGTTAAAAATTCTTCCGAGTGAGAAAAGAAATTAAAAGGAAGAAGAAGTTGGGTCGATAAATAATTTTAAATTTAGAAGTGGCCATCTATTAGAAAGGGAGAGAATGTTAGTCCGTAAAAATTGATGCTGCATTCTTATCCATTTTTGAATTGGCTGTGGTGGGGGCCTATTTATCACGAGCTTTATGACCTGACAAACGAATAAAACCGTTAGGGGTAATCTCGCAATTCGCCTATAACTCAAGGTTAAAACTCAATTTGCGCCGAAATTTCAGAATTACCCAGACAGACAGACTTCCGCGCCCCGAAACAGAGCTCTGAACCAGACAAACTAATTCTGGTTTTCCCATAGAATTGAATTGCTGGAGTAATATTCTTTAGGGCATTTCCGTCACAGAATTATTCCCTTACTCGGACCTCCCACATATTCAAATTTCGGATCCGTCAGAGCTTCGGCGCTATTACCAATTTTGTCCTTTCTCTTCTCTCCATTCGCCTCACTTGTATCTATACTATCTTCGTCTCTTGCTATTGTGCGCCGTTCTCTGTGATTAAACAAATCACTGGCATTTTCAATCTATAGGTTTTTTTTTTTCATTTTCAAAACTCTCAGATTTTGGAGCTCCAGAAAAACCAGTGATTTTAGAGAGAAAATGGACGAAGAAATGGAGGATATGGTAATGCTTACGTTCACGGCTGTCGAAATCGATCCTGATTACGAGTTCGACGCGGCTCAATACTTTGATTTCAGTCGTGAGGAGTCGTTGGCTGAGGCTCGTGAAGCTGAGCTGTGGTTCGAATCCGCCGGAACTTATCCACCTTCCCGTAAGTGATTTTATACTTAAACCCTAAGGTGTAGCTGCTCTTCCAAGTTTTTCCTTTGATTCTGGATTTTATTATTAGGTAATATATCTATCTTTTTCAATCAATTTAATCAAATGTTGAGCTATGTTTGAATCTTTTTTGAACTCCACTACCCCAGTGTGCTAAATTTTTTTATAGCTAATATGCATAGTGCCAACTCTCTCACATCATAAGCTTAGAAATTAAATAAACCCTCATTGGAAATTTATTAAAAGAAAATTTTACTAAACAATTTTTGAGAAATAGTGAGACTATAAATTCTCTCGAGCTTTAGTAATCATTCTTTATTTTTTTTAAATTGGGGCTTGGAATGGGACTGACTGTGGTTTTTATATTTGAATTTGTTGGGGTTTCATTTGTGGTTAGAAAATTCCTCTCATGCTTAATGTTTTTAAGCTGAGATTTTATATTTTTGGAGTTCAATACTTGATATTGTTGCTTCGCAGGTGTTTCTGGCTTTCTTCATTTTTTGTTATCTATTATGTATTTCAGCTTTGGTTAAAAAGTTACTTTTGAGAAAGGATATTCTAATGGAAAATGTCACAACCTCTCCGAAAAATAAAAAGTTGGAAAGCATGGCCGTGCCTGAAAATATTGGGATGGACCAAGAAATTTCTGCAATGGACATGAGTAACAGAGGTACAATTTAATTTAGCATGCTGAAGTGATAGCGTTTTCTCATGTTCTACTCTGTGTTATGTTAAAGACATTATATCATCATCAGTCAGGAAAGAAATTTGTATTTTTTGAAGGAGTACATCCAATATATGCTTCTAAAACTTGCACCTTATGTATATATTATTATAACCAGAGGTTTGAAAAGTTTCTTTTTGTTTTTTTCTTATTCCATTACTAAACTTCTTGGTGAATTTAGTTTATATGAAGGGAATAGTTATCCAATTTTAAAGAAAAAGTCTTTCTTGAGCAAAAGTATAGCCAGCTTCCCTGACTTGGCTTTTATTGTTCATTACATATACTACTGTGCATTTACTAATTTTGTTTTGCACTGTGAAATTACGATACCCTTTCTATTTAGACTTGGTATTCTTATACATAGCATTAATTTGTAAAATTCTGTCTTTCTGTCCTACCATGGCATTTTGTTTCACATGTTCCCTTACCAATTCTGTCTACAGTGCTTTTGATATCCTCTGCAAAATGACAATGACCTATTAGAGTTATGATATTGTTCACTCAGGAAGCGTTCCTCATGAGTTATGAGAGGGAATTGTTGTTACCTTGGCCAAGTCTAAACCCTATTATGGCAAAACTTTAAGAGAGACTAGCAGCACTTCTTCATAATATAAGAAATTTTAAGTTAACAACTAAGTACCTGCAGAAGAACTATAGGGAAAAGAAGGAAGCGATACAGATAATAGGTAGGAGTACTTAGTTGTGTCAAATTGATGGTAATTGGGGCACATCAGACCAATGTAATTGTTGCGACATGATTTTACCAATCATACAAAAAATGTCTATTTTGTGTCAATTAAGATAAATATTTGAGTTAGCCTAATTTGCTTAGAAAATTTGTCATGCTGCTCTTAGGTAAATAATGAAGGCAATACGACGTCTTAGGATTATGGCTTTTGAGTTCTGACATCTTTCTTGGCATCTATATGGAATCTTCAAGTGTCTTTCATGACTTCCTCATCCTGTCCAAAACCATTTCTCTACCATGTCTGGGCCTTCATTCTCATCAATGATTATCATGGGAGGAACTAGGGGGGGGAGGGGGGGAGGCGAGGGGGGTCATATGCATCGGCGGAACTAGGGGGGTCATATGACCCCCCAATCCAGTAATCTGAAGCATGTTAATGTTAATTAAATTTGATCTTGTTATGAGATGGTATTAATTCATTTGTTTCTTCATGTCCTTCCACCTATAATAAATTAACAATATTATTTTAAGATAAAATAATGTTAAATAAGTTTGATAATTAATTAATTAATATTGCACTCATTTGTCTTACTGATTTAATCATGCCTTGGTATCAATTTTTTGTAAATGAGAATAACTTAATTCATTTTCTTGCTTTGAGTGGCTCCTTTCAGTTGTCTTTGAGGAAGATGACCAGAACCACAATATAAGGTTTTGAATGTATAATATTATAATTTGTAATTTATCTGTAAAAATAGCTAATCAGTTGACTAAAAACTTCAAAGTCTGATTAATAGTCTTATAGTTCGGAGAAAATTAAAATATATATATATATATATATATATATATATATATATATGTATGTATTTAAAGCCATTAGACTCACAACTCAAAGGTTGACAAGGGTTGGAATAAGATGTTGTGAAATATTGGGCAAAATGAATTTGAATGAAGCACACCAAGCGTCAATAAATAATTTTTTTACTGATATATTTTGATCCCCCTCTAAAAATGTTCTGGTTCCGCCACTGGTCATATGACCCCCCAACCCTAGAATCTGAAGCATGTTAATATTAGTTAAATTTGATCTTTGTTATGAGATGGTATTAATTTATTTGTTTTTTCATGTCTTTTCACCCGTAATAAATTAACAATATTACTATAAGATAAAATAATGTTAAATAAGTTTGATAATTAATTAATTAATATTACACTCATTTGTATTACTGACTTAATCATACATTGATATCAATTTTTTTATAAATGAGAATAACTTAATTCATTTTCGTGCTTTGAGTGGTTACTCTCAGTTGTCTCCAAAGAAGATGACCAGGACCACAATATAAGGTTTTGAATATATAATATTATAATTTGTAATTTATCTATAAAAATAGCTAATCAGTTGATTAAAAAATTCAAAGTCTGATTAATAGTCTCATAGTTCAGGGATAATTAATATATATATATATATATATATATTTAAAGTTATTAGACTCACAACTTATAGGTTTACGATGGTTGGAATATGATGTTGGGAAATACTATAATTCGGCAAAATAAATTTGAAAAAAAGCACTGGAAACGTCGATAAATAATTTTTTTATTGATGTATTTGACCCCTCTCTAAAAATGTTCTGGTTCCGCATACTTGATAATATTTTGGCTTTGTATCTTATCGTGCATAAGTCCTTGACCTCACTCATTTGCTTGCGCCTAAACATTATTTTTAAGTCTCATATTCAGTTGTCAATCCATCAGCACTATTTTTTAAAGTAAGAAGTACTTTTTTTTTGTCTCTAGGTGTTAAGCATATTCATGGACAAAGCCAAACACCATGAGGCATGGGTTTTGTAATAACGCGTAATGACTCAAGTGTTCTTGGTACTAATTACCTTAACAGTGTTCTTGACATCCCAGAGTCATAAACCTGCAAAAATAACTGCAATGTTTATATCTGATTTCTGCTTAAGTTTGCTCTTCTCCTTACTTAAGGAAGTTTATACGGGTTCTTTATATTTCAACTTTTCTTATTTGATTGTAAAGCTTGTACGGGGTCTATGGTTTCTCTCACAGTTTTTTTTTTGGAGATATTCTATAGGGGTGAGCCTTTTGTGATTATTTTTGGGAGCTCCTGGGTTTTAGGCAGTGAGTGTAACTACTCAACACAAACCGGAGTCTAGAATAAAGCTCAATTCGCTGGACTAAGAGCACCTATTGTGTTGGGGATCTTGACTCACCACAGACCTACGCAGAAGGTCTTGACAAGTTGGCACTATTGGTTGTAGTGCTTACACACACTAATCAAACCCATATGTTCCGATGTGGGATTGGACTATAACAATCTCCTCCACTTTAAATCCCTGATGTCCTTGTCAAGTCCGATCTAATTGCTCATAACCCAGGAAATTCTGGATACATACCTTTATTCTTGATACTTTCATTCATTATAATTTTCTTGCAGAATATGAAGGGATAAACGAAAGGATTTCTGTTGACGTAAAGAGTTGTATTCTGCCAAATTTTAATCAAACCCATTGTATACCGACAGGTGATATGAGTTATTAACTGATAATTTAAAGTACTTCTTGTGGGATGACTTCACTTGTTTTCGTCAAAATTTAAATCTTTGCTCCCTTTGATGATTATTTAAATTTCAGCTTTCTTTATTCTCTTCAACACTAGGCTCTCCCAGTCATTTGGAATAATTTTCCCATCCTTCTTCATTTTTCTCTTAATTCTTTGTAGGTTTGACATTTTATAATCATACGATTGAGCCAAAAGCTAAACGAAATACCACTGCTAAACCATCTGTCCCAAGGACCTCAACTCTAATGAAGCTGACAGCAAGCCAATTGGCCAAACAAAGTCGATCCCATCAAGTTGGTGATTCCAGGTGACTACTTCAGCTGCCAGTACTAATACAACATATGTTTTTTTATCTAAGCACTCTACTGTTGTATTCTTCAAGAATTGAAAAACAAATTATTTACTACAGTACAAATAATTTATGCATCCCATGTCTTAATTGTTTGGTATTGCTTGTTTGGAAACATACAAAGTAACACCATAGTAATTTATCTGGGCCCCATGCTTATTTTGTGATAACTTGTTTACCTGCAAGTGTTAGGTTGCTGAAGTTCGAGAACAAGGAGAAAAGTTTAAATAATTCTTCCACGTTGGAGAGTCAAGCTTCTAAGAGACAAAAACTTGAGGGAGGTCAACTGCGTAAGGTCAAGATTGATTCACCATAATCTTTCATCTTCTTAGAATTTACTAATTGTTCATCTGTAATGAACTTCAATAGCATATTATGTTGGCAGTGGCAGAGGGACTCAGAGTTTGGCAGGGACATCCAACCTTAAATTGTTTACAATAAAAAAACATGGCTTGCACACACAAAGCATAATCTACTTTCTACCATCCGTGTGTGTGTTAATTTTAGTATCAGATGCAACTGTTTACCGCTTCCAAAGTTTCACTTGAACATCTAATTTTTTCTGGATAACAGGTTACTGATACAAATCAACAAGCTCATTTAGTTCACAAGGAACCTAAAAGGGTATGTTACTTCTGGAAGCATGAGCTTGCCGTTTGATTTATACGTCTATTTTTCTTCCACGTAATTATTGTATAATGCTGGCAGTTCATCAATTTCTTGAATTGTCTTTGTGTCTTGTTATTTCTTTAAAGTTTGAATACTAAAGTAATCCAAGATAAAATTGATTGTTTGTCCACTAAACCTATTGACCTGTGAATAGGTCAGCCTGAAACAATATTTGGCACAAACACACTCACAAACATGCACAAATTATACACTAAAGAGCAAACTATTATTTGGGTAGGCAAATATTCCAGTCACATTAGGCTAGTGTCTTATAAAAATATGGAACTGGGAATGCGAGAGGGTGATTGGTAGAGAACAAGGAGGAAGCGGGGGCAGCAAAGAATATTGAGCCAAGAAGACTATTGGGATTTGTCCCGAGCTCTGAAAATATTGTTGGATGGTCTTGCAGGATGGTAATATTGGTGGGAACTCAGCACATGCTAAGTTGCGGCTTACTATTCCTAGACAGCCTGACCTTAAAACAGCTCAGAGGGCACAGAGGATAAGGTTTGTTTTACGTGTTCCTGTTGCCGTTCTTAATCATCATTGCCATGATAAACCTGGTTTTCCCTAACTAGCTTACCTTATTTGTCCTTATTTCAGGCCAAAAGTTAGTAGCGAACGTGAACGTGAACAAGAGACATCAACCGCTCCTTTGTTTAAAGCTCTTCCGTTGAACAGAAAGGTCGGTAAAAGTGGGGTATAAAAAGTTTTTTTTTGTACAATACTTACTCTAAATTATTTATTCAACTCAGGTATTTTGTTTGTTACATGCAGATTCTTGATGCTCCTTCACTGATACTTCCAAAAAGAAGCACTCCACGGTTACCAGAATTTCAAGCAAGTGCTTAATCTAAATGTCTTGCTTCCGTATACCAATTTCATTGTGGATAACTGTCATGGTCAAATATTCTTATAAAAATGTATTCACTATTGTATTTTTAGTGGCTAACTTTTTCCTTCATTCCATTGTTCTTCAGGAGTTTCACCTAAAAACATCGGAAAGGGCTATGCAACACAATTCTGCAGTTCCATCATACTCGGTTCATTGCAATAATTCTATGGTTATACTTGTTAAAATTAATGCATATATACTATTTTGCAAAAGCACAAATAGTGCATGTTCTCATTTTTTGTCACACGAGGTAATGCCGAACAAGTAATGAGAAAAAAATGATTGGGAAGATTAAGAAATAAATGCAAGGAAATAAGTTTAGTGTGTCATAGCAGATACATGATAATGATTCACATTCTTATCTGAGTCATCTGTTATGTGATTCCCTATTTATCATTCATGGATTTCATTGCACTGTTTCAGGTGTTGCATCAACCTTGTGTTGGATCAATTGCAGAATGTAGCAACAGAGACCCCAGAAGGTAGAATCTTAGAAGATCCTTCTTACTACATCAATGGTATTATCTAAAGGGTTACTTGTTTATAGTTTTGTGGTTATCATCGAAGGCATTCTATTTTAAATTTCTGAAATTTTATGCTACCATTGTAATTTATATCTTTTTTTCTGAAATTCCTCTAAAGTATCCTGATATCATTTTTTGATGCCATTTATTTTCCATCTTGCAAATCCTTTATAACTCCAACTCGAAGGAGTTCGTATTTTCTCCAATATAATTGTACCTTAATGGGAACTTGGTCATAGTGAAGACCATATTCTGGTGTTCAACTTTTATAATGTTTCGATTTCATAGCTATTGTCAGATTAATTAATATGATTTATTTAATGAAGTGATAGATTATAGAGCTGTTGGAGGGGCTATTACAGATGCTTGTATAGAAAACCAATTTATTAGGATAGATCATTGAATTATTGCTTGATTTGACATTGTATGTTGACTTGGAAGATTTTTATTTAGTTAAAACATGCTCGTCTCTTGTCAGGGCAAATATTGTGGCTGCTCCGAAGCCGCAGGGATGTGAAATAGCTCACAATTTTAAAGCTCTACCTCTTAACAAGAAGGTAGTCTGTACTATTTAGTGTGGAATTTATTCTTTGAAAATGAAACAAATGTCTATAGGTAATTCTGAAGGTGATTGAATATGTGCTGTCCCTAATTGCAGATTTTTTCCAGTAAAGGAGACCTTGGAGTTTTCCGAAATAACAAGAGGGAAACCACAGTACCAATGGTAATTCTCAGCCGGGTTTCTGATTTTACTGATTTACTTTTCACAGTTGCTTGAACTTGTGATCTTTTGTACCATAATGTTTTGGATTTATCACAGGAATTTAATTTACATACAGAACGGAGGGTTCAACGTGATCCACCAACAGAACTTTTTAACAAGGTAAACTTTACATATGTCTCCTTAGTTCCAACTTAATTACGTTTTTGTTTTCAGTTTTGGATTTTTATGACCAATATAAAACAATATCTCTGTTAAATATGCTTCAGCAAATTACTACAAGTTCTCCAATGCTATTTTTAAGTTAATATTTATCTTTTATTAATTTCCTAAAATTATGTTTTCAACTCTTCCGTGACTCATTATGCTTTGGTTTAATGTAGCTGACTTTGACATCTGAACTCCAACCAAACCCCGGATCTCTGTTAAAATTACCTCGGCCTACCTGTTCATTCACAAAGGTTCTACTTGTTCCTGTTCATCTTCAAATAAAACATGTCTTATTGACTTTGAGTTCAATCTTCTAATTTTATGGAGTTATAATATTATTTGGTATAAGGGATCAAAAGAGAATAGATTCGGATCCTTCCAACAAGAAAGTGAGGTAAGAATGGAACCTTTCATAAAACTCATGTTGTGTCTAATGATCTCTTTCCATTTCTTAAAGTAGACAATTAGATTTAGTTGAAATATCTTTCTAGTATCACCAATCACAAATTCTGCACAGGTAAAAAATTTGGTTCAAGAGAAACCACCAAGGTTCAAGGTTAACCAGATTCTTTCACTTGGAGGTGTTACTAAAATTGGTGCCTTGTCTAACACAAGCAGGTACGTGGAGCAAGTGCAATGGACTAATTCTTGGCATTTACAAAAATTGATATTTTGATATGATGCAACAGGAGCTCAGGCATCCGGTAAGAGATAAGATGGAAGAATTGTAGATGGTGTACACTTTTTGGTATCATCAGTTGACAAAAACTGGTGAGCTCTTTTGACTGTATATGTGAACCATAGAAGTCCACATCTAAGCTTAGTATTACTACTTTTTAACTCCAAAATAATACTGATACTATCTCAAAAAAAATGAAAAAAGAAAAGAAAAGGTGTATAGAAAAGAAGGGAAATTCCGGGTTGAATTGTCAAATCTGTTTCTACAGGCCTCAGCCTCTCAATAAAAGTTAAATAAGTTGTAAACATTCTCTTTCCCTCAGTTTTTTCTTTACTGCTTGTGATATAACTGGTTTTATTGAGCAATGCAAATCTTAGTATCCTTGATTGTGTGCTGCTGTGAGTATGTTTTGAGCTAATGCTCTCAAAACAGAAAGATTGTTTGAACTTGTCATGGTAAACATCTTTCCTTAATTCATGGCTGTATGCTGATGACCTTTACATGTTTATAAAAATCTTACATGTTCATATATCATTCTGTTATATATTATTAAAAAACTCTAATATCAAGTATATTATTATTTTTATTTTCAGTTCTTGTTTGGTGTTCCAGACAGTAGAAGGAACCCTATCTTCCGTCTATACATACTGTATTACAGTGAAAATAATTGGAAATTAGAAATTTGAACGACAATGAAATCGAGTATTATTATAACCGATTAGCTGCCTCTTTCTGTCTGAATGTTCTTTTATATATAGCTGCTCTACAATTATACCCTGTTCTTACTGGATTTGTGTTCCTCTTGCTTAATAATCTCCACAGTATTTTCAACGAGCTAAGAAACTGAGTGGTTTCTTAGATAATCAAATGCCAGACGTATACCACTAGAGATATATTAATGTTAAGTGGTTCCATATCCTTCTTCTTTCTCACCATCAGAATCCTTGTCAACCGAATTGTTCTTTTTATTGGTTGAAACAAATGGGAGATTAGACTGTTTTGCCCAGCGCCTAATATCATAAGCTTTTCTCAAGGGTTTCTTCTCCTTGCCGTGCCTCCTTTTAGTTATTGCAATGGCAACATCATTGGGGAACAATGTATGCCATACAAATGCATGAAGAAGGGTAGAGAAGAACAACACAGACACCATTGTTGATGACATGAATGATAGTGAGAGCGCGAGGCCCTTGGTTATGAAACAAGGCACCTCCTCTGCATATTTGATTGTGGCCAATGATGCAGTTGTCATGGGAAAGGTGTAAGACCACCATGCTACTGAGAACCTGAAAAATCAATCGGATTGATGATTAGCTACAAAATTCTTATAAGAATGTAGACAACATCTGTCTGAGACCTAGATTCATAAATTTAATGTTTTGATGGAGCATAAAAATCAGAACTGCTCGGGAATCCCTCCCAAATCCCTAATAAAATGGGATTAGGTCTTTAGTTTTTGGTTAGGGATTATCAAAAACAAACTCTATGTGTGGTGATAACGCATCTTTCCTCTAATGCACCTAGAGTATTTTTAGTTCATAATTTTGTCGAATTACTTGCCTAACCTTTAGAAACTAAAGTTAATATTGATATCCATAATTAATAAATAAATATTAGGCATATAGAGTATAATTTGTACCGATAATTTGTTATGTTGGAAAATATACCTGAAACCAGTGAAGAAGTTAATACGAACAACCAGTGAAACATAGAGAAATAATGCAATGAAGTAGCAAGTCCTTGACACTTCATCAAATTCACCATAAATAGTTTCCCAAGCAATGCTTGCAGCTGAAGGAGCAGCAATGAACATAGAATATACAGGGTGTAGCTCCTTAGGCAGTGCTTCACTTGTAGGCAACCTTTGATATAGTGTCACAAACAGCACCATGTAATGTGCAAACCCAATTGCCCAAAAGAATTTTGCCGGTTCCTGCCACCCAACCTTAGCAGCCAAAATTGCCCCCACAAAGTTCCCCACCACCGATAGATGGGAAGATGGGTTAGCCACTTTAGAGAGACGTCTCTTACCTCCCGAGAGCCACTGGCCATAGATCTTGAGTTCAAGCAAAAAATATGGTGCCATGAAGGTGCACCAGATGGAAGGATGAAGTTTTGCTGGTGATATCATAGGTGGGGCTCCAATTGCTAGGAACATGCAGACAACCGACGGGCGAAAAGAAGTTGACCCTGACGGGGTGAAAGTATTCTCTTCTAACAGCTTCGAAATAGAAAATGCACTTGAGGATATAGGTGATGGAGACTGAAAGGAGGACTGCTACGGCTAGCAGCCACAGGACAAGGTTGATGTATGGTGGAATGTGGAGAAATTTGGTAGCGGGGCTTGTAGCAAGATTTCGCCATAGGATGGCTTGGCTGCTGAGGCCTAAACAGATACCAAAGCAACCTATTGGGAACCGAAGAAGAAATGGCCATATCTCATCTTTAGGAAGTAGAATGTCCTCAGAGTCCTGCAAACAAGTTAAATGTTAGTACTTAATATCTTAACTAGGAACTTTTTCAGAATTAATAGGCCTTTGCCAAGTTTTAGTGTTTTGTAGTCATTTTCTGCTATTTACTTTTTACCTTCACTTGATCTAGTTCAGGTCCAGTAAGAGCTGCAAAGTATCTTCCAGCCGGAACACTTTTGTTAAGAGACTCGTCAGCTCCATCAGAACCATCGTTCTTCTGAAAGTCCATCATGCCACGCTCCTTCCTCAAAGGCAACAACGAGTTCTGCTTACCAAGTGTCGATTTTGTCCTAAAGATATTGAAGTCTCCTTTCCTTCCTTCATTAACACCAATTCTTTGAGCTTCACCAAATCCTCCAAAACTTCTTCCACTTCTTGGGAGTGCAGTCCTTTCATTTTTGGCTCTGTTCAGCACCGAGACTCCCGTCTCTAGCGAGACTTGCCTGCTGAAACTCCTGTGCTGCCTTTTCATCTCTCGAACCTTAGTAGTAGTACGACGCTTCTCTGGCTGGCTTTTTCTCTCTGCCACTATCGCCGTTCCTTCTTCAGGGACAACTTCATGAATATCAAGAAAATGAATATTTGGTGAAAGTTGACTACTTTTTTTCACCTCCATTTTGCTCATTTAGCCTAAGCTATGGTACTGTTTGTTAGGTGTTATATATGTGTTTCAATGTGGGGGAAAATCACGAGAGGAGATGAGAAAGAAAAAAGAGCTTATAGAGAGTGGTGGTGGAATAGGAACCAGTACTTTCTTATGTCAAAAACTGACTGTTTGGAGGGAAATCTCGTGAGGAGAGGAAAAATTGTATATGGGATTTTAAAAAATACGAGTCATTTTGTGCTGTATAATGAGTAAGATTGCTTCCAACATTTCACGGGCTCTAATGTTAAGTCATACATATAAAGGTCAAGTTGGTTAGGAAGGGGTTGGGGATTTTGAAGGCCAGGGTTTTAGTCGAAAGCAAGGGAGGGTTTATTATGCCGTGGAATTCTTCTTTAAGGGAAATAACATTACTTAAAAGAAGTTCCATCTCTCTTTATTATACCACAACTTGACATATATTATTATATTGTTGGTTATATTATAATTATACTCCCTTTCTTTCATAAAAGAAGTTCCATTTCTCAACCATATTTTTTTTCTACAAAATGTGTTTTAATTTCCATTTTATTGATAGTACTTCCTCCAATATTCCACAAAATGAGCTCTATTTGTAAATTCTTTTTTGTATTACAATTTTTTTTAATCATTTATTAACGATATATAATACTATAGACGACACAATATTATCATAATTTCATTATCAATTTATTATTTTGTAAGTGGAATTAATTTTTTAGAATGAAGAGTCATTTAAACTTTAAAACAACACAATATCTTATCATCATCTACGGTTGTAATCTTTGCATTATTGTAACATATTATAGTTTTACAATATTTTAATCACTCTGATTGTTTCAAAATATATAATAATAATAATAACAATAATAATAAACTATTAACAAAAAAAGAAAAAGAAAATAACTACCCATCAGATTTTCAATTAACAGAAAAAGAAAATAACTACCCCTTCTATTGATGAAAATTGATCTTGATACTTGTTTATGAAATCTCTCAAATTTAATTACGTACAAAATTTCAAATTATGTCAACCATAAATGAGTTGATGATGAATTAAAACATCTACAGTGTAATGTGTCAAAAACATTTCACAAGGTTTTAAAGCTAAAACTAGTCAAGTCATAATGTTTTTGTTATATATATTAATCTCAATAAAAAAAATAAGAATATAAATTCCAGAAAGAGATATAAGTTTGGGGAGGGAAATTGCACGAATTCTCATTTAAGAATAATTAATTAGTCATAAAAAAAACAACCTAATTAATTTATTAATTAAATTTGTGTGATTAATCAATAAGCTTGTCTTTTACTCAACATTGTTCACAATTATATATGGCCAACTTACCATGCATCCTTCTTATTATTGACATATGGCCAAAAAAGTGCCATGCCGACCGTAGCCGGCTAATCACTGACGTTAAAATCTCTATAAATGGTACCCTAGCTAGTAGCTAGATCACCATCCTGATCAAACAGTTAAGGGGAATATATATAACAATAATCAGGAAAAAGAATTAAAGCTAGCTTTTGCAACCAATTTGATCATCTTTTCTCAATGGCCTCAAACAAATTCTTGGTTGCACTAGCTCTAATTGCAGCTGTGGTTACTCCAGCTTTGGCAACAGATTTTTTGGTTGGAGATGATAAGGGTTGGACCATCAATTTTGATTACAGAACATGGGCTGCAGACAAACAATTCCACGTAGGCGATAAACTTAGTATGTTAATCTCTTCATTTTCATTAATCTTTAATTCTACTAGTGGTAAATTATATATATATATATATATATATATATATATATATATATATATTAGCTGTGAGACTATATATACTTATAGAAGAGAGCTAGCTAGCTAGGTCATCTTGAAATTTCTCAAAATATATAATTTTAAAGCATCTAATATATAAAATATTATTGTGCAGTTTTTAAGTACCCACAGGGAGTCCATAATGTTCACAAAGTGGATTTAGCTTCTTTCCAAAATTGCACAAAACCGGCGACAAGTGTTGGTCTTACCGCCGGCAATGATGTGATTACCTTAGCAACTGAGGGGAAGAAATGGTATATATGCAGTGTTGGCAGCCATTGTACAACCGGAAACCAGAAGCTGGCGATAACGGTTTTAGCTCAAGTGGGATCGCCGGCTGCTTCACCTTCTCCCAGTAGCTCTACGTCGGCAGCAACTGGATTTGCTCCCGCTACATATTTTGCATGGATTGCTTTAGCATTTGGCGCACTCATGATGATGATGATCATGGCTATTTAAATTTCTTCTTAATTCTTTTTTCACATTAAGCTATAAATGAATGAATGAATATTCATGTTCTTTGTATTTGCTAATTCGAAATATTTACTTGTATTTCAGCCTTTTTATCTAATATAAATTAATTTGGTATTGCAGTAATTAATGGTGGTTAAAACTAATTTCACCTTCTTAGTCTACAAGTAACAATTGCTCACAAACAAATACACTTGTAATTTTACAAAAGTCCTCTAAATAGTCTTATGATTATTTTTTGTCATTTCTAAAGCTATTTTTATAAGAGATTTATATAATCTCGTGATAAGTTGGGGTTGATTTTATGGGACTAATAGTCCCACTTTAAGGGATTAATAATCCCTAATCAAAGGATTAAATAGTCTCAAATAATATTAAATTAAGACAGATAATTAAGGACTCCTAAGCATGTTTTTTTACGGACAAACATTGTGATGCCCCCAAAATAGGTATACAACACTCTTTCTGAGTCGTCAAAATACATGGTACAGAGATAACCACAACTTTATTAGTATAACATAAAAACTGTGAGTTTAAATACAAATATTGTCATCTAGACAATATCCACACTCAAATAAGTTCTCATTACAATTATTGATACATTATTTTATAAAAATGGCGAGGACTACTAAAACGACTTTCTAGAACCTTCATTCCATACCCCGACTAGTATTTGCTACATTCTCGCCTCCTGAGAAGAAAAATGGAACAAAAAGGAAAAGGGTGAGCTCAACTAGCCCAGTAAAGAATATTATGACCAAGATAATATAAAACAAATTATCGTTAGTCTTCACAGGGAAAAATCTAATAGAATACAATAGACAACAAGTTTTAAATCAATGTTTGCAGCGGAAATAATAATTCATTAGAAGAGTTAAATAGAGAATAAAGTCTACTATCTTCTATATATGAATTTAAAAGTCCATCGTCAATATTTTATCCCTGTAACATCAATCAACATATATCTGGAATCAAATATTCATCTTTGCACTGCAGGCCAAAGATATTCACCAGTTGGTCATGTTCATCTAAACACATGTTCATCTTTGCACTACGGGCCAAAGATATTCATCAGAAATCATTAATCTTTGCACTACAGGCCAAAGATATTCAATTATATCATCATTTAGGACTGAGGATGATGAAAAATATTTTAAACGAACCTAGTGAAATAAAAGGATATATATTAAGGATTCGTATTTTAGCTATTCCATGTCCAAAAATACCTCATAAATAATCATAGTTGTGACGCCCCCAAAACATGTATACATCACCCATCTTGAGTCGCCAGATACATGGTACAGAATTCAAATACAACTTAATAATACAACTGTCGCGTACAATACGATAAAACATAAACTGTGACTAATAGTCCCACTTTAAGGGATTAATAATCCCTAATCAAAGGATTAAATAGTCTCAAATAATATTAAATTAAAACAAATAATCCTGGACTTCTAAACATATTTTTTTTACAGACAAACATGATCTTTAAGAATAATTAGTTCTTCTCTAGCTAGTATATATGAAATTTCAAATTCATAAACTACTAATTTTGGGATTTTATTTATCACTTTTTCCTGGTAGCTAGAAAGCAACTAATTTTTTCTAACATTAACAAAATAATGTTTCAGGTGTCACTTTTTGAGAATATTATAATTAATTTCATAATCAAGTAAATCATTTATTATTACAATATCAAGTTACTAGGCTTGATATTCCTTGTAACAAATTACCAATTTGAATATAAATAAACAAGATGAGAAAACAAGAGCAATAATCATTGCACATGTTGACTGAAATAACTTATGAAGCTGAATCAGTTTTATTTGTTACTATTCTTTAGGATTATGACCATTTCTTCATCCTATCTTTAGGCACTTAGTTGTTATGCTATTTCTAATTAGGTACTTAACTGTTATGCTTATCATGTAGCAGATTTTCTGCAATTCAGTTCTCATTGTATTGTATAAATAGATGGATTGTTGCTCAATAAAATTATCCTTCAGCAGTCCCTAAATTAGCTTTCTTTCATTATCTCTAGTCCTTAGTTTTCTGAATATCCAACAATCTAGTATCAGATGTGACGCCCCCAAAATAGGTATACAACACCTATTCTGAGTCGCCAATACATAGTACATAATTTAAATACAACTTCATTATACAATACGATAAAAACATAGCTGAGAGTTTTTACACGAATATTTTCTAGTAGACAGTATTCAAATTCAAATGGAGTCCTCATTATAATTATTATCACACTATTTTATAAAATAGTGAGGACTACTACAGCCACCAACTCGGACCATCACTCCGTTCCCCGACTAGTCCCGACTACGTTCTCATTTCCTGAATAAAACAATGAAAGCAAATGGTGAGCTCAACTAGCCCAGTAAAAAATATTATGACTAAGATAATGCAGAATAAATTATCGTTAGTCTTCAACAGTGTTAAACTGATAAAATATAATAGACATCGAGTTTAACTGCAGCGAAACAAACAATCCATTAGAAGAGTCAAGTAGAGCATGATATCTACTATCTTCTATGATTTAAAAAGTTTATCATTAATTTTATCGCTGAGACTCAGCTTAATAAATAATTCACAACATCAAATCATCCCTACACTACGGGTCAAGGATATTCATTAGTATCACGTCCACGAATTATCCATGCACTACAGCCAATAATATTCGTGTAATTATCAATGGTCATGGTCATGCCAACAAGTGTCATATATATATATATATATATATATATATATATATATATATATATATATATATATGAACTATATGAACTATTTCAATTTCATAAACTACTAATTTTGGGATTTTATTTCACTTTTTTCTGATAGAAAGCAACTAAGTTTTTTCTCACATTAACAAAATGATGTTTGAGGTGGAATAAAAATTAAAAATCAATGTGTCACTTTTTGAGAATATATTCCTTGTAACAAATTACCAATGTGAATATAAATAAACAAGATGAGAAAACAGGAGCAATAATCCTTGCACATGTTGACTGAAATGGCTCATGAAGTTGAATCAATTTCATTTGTTGCTATTCTTTAGAATTATGACCATTTCTTCATCCTATTTTTTAGGCACTTAGTTGTTATGCTATTTCGTAGGCACTTAGCTGTTATGCTTATCATGTAGCAGATTTTCTGCAATTCAGTTCTCATTGTGTTGTATAAATAGATGGTTTGTTGCTCAATAAAATTATCCTTCAGCAGTTCCTAAATTAGCTTTCTTTCATTATCTCTAGTGAGTCCTTAGTTTTTTGAATATCCAACAATCTGGTATCAGATGTGACGCCCCCAAAATAGGTATACAACACCTATTCTGAGTCGCCAAATACATGATACAGAATTTAAATACAACTTCAATATACAATACGACAAAGACGTAGCTGAGAGTTTTTACACGAATATTGTCTAGTATACAGTATTCAAACTCAAATGGAGTCCTCATTACAATTATTATCACACTATTTTATAAAATAGTGAGGACTACTACAGCCACCAACTCGAACCATCACTCCATTTCCCGACTAGTCCCGGCAACGTTCTCATTTCCTGAAGAGCACAACTAGCCCATTAAGAAATATTATGACTAAGATAATGCAGAATAAATTAGCATTAGCCTTCAACAGTGTTAAACTGATAAAATACAATAGACATCAAGTTTAACTGCAGCGGAACAAGAAATCCATTAGAAGAGTCAAGTAGAGCATATCTACTATCTTCTATAATTTAAAAAGTTTATCATCAATTTTATCGCTGAGACTCAGCTTAATAAATAGTCCACAACATCAAATCATCCCTGCACTATGGGCCAAGGATATTCATTAGTCTCACGTCCACGAATTATCCATGCACTACAGCCAATGATATTCGTGTAATCATCAATGGTCATGATCATGCCAACAACTGTCCATCAATGCATTATGGGCCAATGAGGACTTTTACCACATCATTTGTAACATTACGGTCATGATTATACCGAATAATTCCTAGTCATAATCATACTAATCAACAGTCCATCTATGCACTATGGGCCAAATATGACTTTCATCACAATATAAGCATGAGGATGATGACAATAATATAAGAATTCAATTAAATGAAAGCAAAGGATAAACTTTTAAAGATTTATAATTTAATTTATCCAGAATTCAAAAACATCCAAATTATCAACATGATACTGCTTTGTGGAGTAAAATTCAAGAATAATATTGTATCAAATATGATTTGGACCGAAAAGAAATCAATTTTTATCATGAATAGTACCTCGGGTGAATAGTAACCTAGTGAATAGTATTCCGTGAATAGTACTTCGGGAATAGTACCCCGTGAATAGTACTCCGGCATGAAAAAGTTACAATTTAACAAGAATGTTCAGAATAATATTTTCATGAAAAGATACTGGAAGAAACGCAAATTTTAAGGATATTCTACTAATTTCATGGAGTATAGAAGCCAAAACTTAACAAAATGAGTGTAGAATTCGGAATCTAAAACGAAATAATATTACTTACATACAATAGAGTATGGAAGAAAATATTATTTCATACGAATATTGAAAAAAAAATATCTCTTACATTAAAAAGAAGAGTATTCCAACTGGTATAGCGGAGATATTCTTGAAGAAAACTTTCACTGTTTTCTACGTTCAAAGCTTCTTAAAACTCTAAAAAAATGCGCTCAATATTATAGAAGAAGAATTCTCTGTTTCTGGTGTGATTTTCAATTCTAAACTAAGCATCTTATTTATAGGAGAATGGAATGATATTATTTAAAAAATAAAATCACGGACGCACAATGCAGGAAATCACGGGCGCTCAACCGGCGAAAATTTTCTAAAAATTTGATTATTGTACAAACCACATGACTTATGATCGAGAGCTCTTTAGAGAGCTTGATAAGACCGTTGTTTCCAAAGTTAGAATTGGAAATGGAACACAAATTGTAGTGAAAGGCAAAGGAAAAGTAGCAATTGAATGTCACACAGGTCTGAAATTAATTTTTGATGTTTTATATGTTCCGAAAATTAATCAAAATCTTTTAAGTGTTACTTAGTTGTTGGTAAAAGGCTATAATCTGTTGTTTGAAGATAAAAACTGTGTGATTAAAGATTCAAAAGGCATAGAGGTGTTCAAAGTTCAAATGAAAGGCAAAAGTTTTGCTTTAGATTTGGCGAAAGAGGAGCAGGTTGTTGTACATAAAGAAGATATCTGTAAGACCCCAACTTTTTAATGAATAAAATTAAATTTCCTCTATTTATTATTGTGAATAATAAGTATTAATTTGATATAATACTTTGGTTATGGGTGAAATGTGAAAATTTTGCAAAATAAGTAAGTGGTTATAAAATATTTATTTTTTCGGGGAATATTCGTTTGGTCGTGGAATATTCTTTCTGTCGGAGAATATTAAACGCAAAGCGTGACCATTTGTGGGCTCCATAATGGATAACTGTCGGATGAAGAAAACGACAAGTTTGAGTTTTTATAAATAACGGCGTAATGGTTACCGTTAACACTGTTGGAATACCCGGTGGTTAAAATACGATGTCTGGCGTGGATGCACAAAGATTGTTGAATTATTGATTCTTACGTGAAGAAGACTACTTACTCAATAATTATTACAAGTAATTATTGTTCAATATTTTATTTTATTGATTCAATAATTGTTGCGTTGATATTTTATATTATTGTTGTTTCAATAATTGTCACTGCACAATATTTCCCATTATCAGATCAATAATTCATATTATTTGAATAATATTATTAGATAGCATTATTGACAATGTCTAGAAAGTTCTGTCAAGGAGAGGTTTGGTCACCTAATTGCGCGCCAGTAAGGAGAAATCCTTATTGAAAAGCCCTCTTTCACAAGGAGAATGTACTGGTTGTCATAATTGTGATTCTGTAATATTATTTGTGAATAATTAATTATTGATTTATATGATAAGAAAATATTTATTTGATGTGGATATAAATGATGGATTTATTTATTTTATGTGGTTATAAATGAAGGAATTAATGCTGAGGTGTTTTATCAGTATTTTGTCAAAATAGAGGTATTAAAAATCATCTGTTTGTGGATTTCGGATATTTTTTATTTGGAATTTGAAAAAACTCAAAGCTACAAAGTTGTAGAGAATTCGATTTCGTGTGGAATTGACATAAAATTTATATTTTTCTGATAAGCGGGCTATTTTCTATGAATAACTGAAGTTTCAGAAAATAAAATAATTTTTATTAAATTATGGGTGGGACCCACTTTTGTTTTAACATGTGGGTTGCTGGGATTTTTCAAGAATGGCATGCTAGATGGTATGATATTGCATGCGTAGAAGAAAAGTATATAAATAATATTATTTTATTATTTTAGTCTACTATGGCGTTCTAACATTTTCCTAAAAATAGACGATTAGGTTAGAATTGAAAATCACACCAGAAACAAGTTTTCTTTCTCTCTAGATTATCGAGCGTATTTTTGTGAATATTTTAATACTTTGAGAGTTGCTATTCAGTGCAAGTTTTTGTCAGCACTATATCCAAAATTCAGTCAGAAGTACGGTTATTTTGAGGTAAGGGATGTTATTTTCTTCGTAAATGATATTATTTCTTTCAATATCATTATGCCGAAATATTGGTTTGAACTTTTTATCAAATTTGGAACTTTTTTTGTGTGGGGTTACTATCACGATACCAAGACTATTCACTTAATATGATACTATTCATTAGTATTGTTCACTTAAGTATGATTTTTTTCTTGTGGAATTTCTACCTTTTGTGTCTAATTACTATTCACGTTCTCAAGACTATTCACGAATCACGACACTATTCAATAGAAAAATAAAAATTTTCCTTTTGTCCAAGATATCTATTATGGTTACTATCTTTGATTGTATCCATGTTTTGATCTTTATTTTGAATTCTACTCGTAATTGGTTATTATGGAGTATTATTGAATTTGGATAAACTAAAGTACGAATCCCTAATCTTTGATCTTTTATCTCACTGGATTCGTTTTCTTTAAGATATTTTTCATCATCCTCAGTCCTAAATGATGATATTACTGAATATCTTTTGTAAGACCCCAACTTTTATGAATAAAGATGAATTTTCTATAAATACATTTTTGAATATTATGGAATGAATTTGATATAATGTTATAGTTGTGGGTAATATTTATAAATTTTGTAAAGTACGCAAGTTGTTATATAATATTCGATTAGTCGGGAAATATTCATTTTAACAGGGAATATTCGTACAACGACACAATCATTGGTGGACCCCACAACGGAATTATTGTCGGATTGAGAAAACGACAAAAATATCTTTTTATAAAATAATGGCGAAAGTTTTACCGTTAACACCGTTGGAATACACGGTGGTTAAAATACAAGATGTCTGGCGTTGTTTGCACAAGAACACGGTGTTGCGATGATTTTTGAATTATTGATTCTTACGTAGAAAGGCACTACTCAATAATTGTTACATGTAATTCTTTATTCAATATTTTATTTTATTGGTTCAATAATTGTTGCGTTGATATTTTATATTATTGTTGTTTCAATAATTGTCATCGCATGATATTTCCCATTACCAGATCAATAATTCATATTATTTGAATAATATTATTAGATAGCATTATTGGTAATGTCTAGAAAGTTCTGTCAAGAGAGAGGTTTGGTCACCTAATTACGGCAAGTAAGAGAAATCCTTATGAAAAGCCCCTCTTTCACAGTAGCATTACTGTTTGTCATTATTGTGATTCTGTAATATTATTTGTGAATAATTAATTATTGATTTATATGATAAGAAATATTTATTTTATGTGGACACAAATGATAGATAAGAAAATATTTATTCGAAGTGGATTTAAAACTGAGGAATTTTTAGCATGTGACATTTGTTGAAAGTTGATATTTTATCTTTTTCGATAAAATAATTCATTCAAATATATTATTATAATATTACATTATAGTAATATGATGAGATTATATAATAGTACATTTTTATAATTTGAATGGTAGCATTATTATAGTAAATTCATGGTATAAAAGTAAAAGGAGGTGGAAGAGAACAAATTGAATTTGAATTCCTATGATGTAAGCGATGATGTCATCGGACAATGAGGTAAGCGATGATGTCATCGGACGATGAGGTATGCAATGATGTATTATGATTGATGACATTAGCGGTGATTTCATAAATTATGGCAAAAAGACTATTTTACCCTTACTCTGCCAAGCCTATAAATAGAAGCTCATTTCTTCATTATTTTTCACGAATTTATTCAAGCTATAGAGAGAGAAAGTATAGAGAGAATGAGAGAGAAAGAAGAAGAGTATTCTGTTATTACACTATTGCAGTATCCAATCTCCTACTAAGGTAAGGGGTATTATTCTTTCGTATTCATGAAGAGAGTTATTTTCTTTCAATACTAGTAAGGGTTGTTATTCCATTCTTTATTATTATGTTGGAATAACTTTGTCATGTGAAGTAATCTAGTATACATGGTGAAATTCTTACGTTATTCCATTCTTTATTATTTCGCTGAATAACTTTCATGCATGTGATCTCATCGTACGCTCATTTCTGTTGTTATTCCATTATTTATTATTATGTTGGAACATCCTGTCTGTGCGGATTACGCATGACCTGGTCACATTCTTTATTATTTTGTTGGAATATCCTGTCTGTGCAGATTACGCATGACCTAGTTCCATTCTTTATTACTCTGTTGAAATGATCTGTCTACGTGGATTACCGCATGGCGGGCAAAAATTCATTTGCGATTTCATATATTCTATTATACTCAGTTGGTTAAAATTTTGACTTCTATACTCCATGAAATTAGTGGAATATCCTTGATATTTGCGCTTCATCCAGTATCTTTTCATGGAAATATTCTTCTGAGCATTCTTGAATTTTACTCCACAAAACAGTATCATGCTGACAATTTAGACGTTAGATAATTTAAATTATAAATCTTTAAAATTTATCCTTGAACTTGTTTTATTGAATTCTTATATCATTGTTATCATCCTCATGTTTATAATATGTTGAAAGTCATATGTATTTCATGGTGCATAGATGAACTTGGTATGATTATGACCGAGGATTATTCTAAGATAATCATGACCGTAAGTAATGTTACAAATGATGTGGTAAAAATCTTCATTGGTAGTAGTGCATTGATGGATGATTGTTGGCATGATCATGGCCATTGATGAATATACGAATATCTTTGGCCCGTAGTAATACATGGATAATTTGTGGTTGTGATACTAATGAATATCCTTAGCCGTAGTGTAGGGACGATGTGGATTATTTATTAAGTTGAGTCTCAGCGATAAAAGTAATGAAAAACCTTTTAAATCATAGAAGATAGTAGATTTTATTCTCTGGCGACTCTTCTAATGTATTCTTTGGTTCCATTGCAGTTAAACTTGATGTTTGTTATATTTTATCAGTTTAACACTGTTGAAGGCTAATGATAATTTATTCTGCATTATCTTAGTCATAATATTTCTTACTGGGCTAGTTGAGCTCACCCTTTTGCTTTCATTGTTCTCTTCAAGAAATGAGAACGTAGCAAGGACTAGTCGGGGAATGGGGTGACGGTCCATATGATAGCATTAGTAGTCCTCACTATGCTATGAAATAGTGTGATAATAAATGTATTGAGGACTTATTTTGAGTTTGAATACTGTCTAGAAGACAATATTTGTATTAAAACTCACAGCTCATGTTGTATATTTAAGGTTGTATTTATATTCTGTACCATGTATTTGGCGACTCAGAATAGGTGATGTATACCTATTTTGGGGGTGTCACAGCTTTGGCCTGTAGTGCAAAGATGAATGATTACCTGGTGAATATCTTTGGCCTATAGTGCAAAGATGAACAGGTGTTGAGATGAACATGACCAACTGGTGATACAAATAAATATCTTTGGCCTATAGTGCAAAGATGAATATTTGATTCAAGATGTATATTGATTGATGTTACAGGGATAAAATATTGATGATGGACTTTTAAATCTTAGAAGATAGTAGAATTCTTTCTCTACTTTACTCTTCTAATGGATTGTTGTTCCGCTGTAGTTGTTGATCTAAAACTTGTTGTCTATTATATTTTATCAGATTTTTTCCTGCTGAAGACTAATGATAAATTGTTGTATATTATCTTAGTCATAATATTTTTTACTGGGCTAGTTGAGCTCACCATTTTCCTTTTTATTCCATTTTTCTTCTCAGGAAGCGAGAACATAGTAGGAACCAGTCGGGGTATAGAGTGATGGTCCTAGACAGTTGTTTTAGCAGTCCTCACTATTTTTGTAAAATAGTGTATCAATAATTATAATGATGACTTATTTGAGTGTGAATATTATCTAGAAGACAATATTTGTATTTAAACTCGCACTATATGTGTTGTCGTATTTTACACGACAATTGTATTCTTGACAGTTGTAGATTTTTTCGTACCATGTATTTGGCGAATTCGAGAATGGGTGATGTATACCTTTTTTTGGGGGGGGGGGTCACAATATCAATATAGTGCTTTGGCACAAGAGATTGGGGCATTTCCATCACGCCGTTATACTTTTCATGAAGAAGAACAATCTGGTGAAAGGCTTGCCTGAATTAGAGAAGGAGCCCCCTAAATGTGCTGCCTGTTAATATGGGAAGCAAACCAAGCTTTTCTTTTTCAAAAAAACAAGACCTGGAGGGCTACACAGAGGCACTGAAATTAATACACACGGATGTGGGAGGTCCAATGAAAACACCATCATTGAATAACAGTAAGTATTATATTGCTTTCATTGATAATTACTTAAGAATGTGCCGGATTTATTTTATGAAATTTAAATATGAAGTTGTTGAAATCTTTTGGAAGTTTAAAGCATGGGTTGAAACTCAAAGCGGATGCAAAATGCAGGTGATTAGGTCTGATAATGGAACTGATTATACCTCTGAAAAATTTAACAAGTTTTGTGAAGATGCAGGCATTAAACAGCAGTTGGCAACACCTTACACTCCTCAACAGAATGGAGTTGTGGAGAAGAAAAACCGAACAATTATAGAGATGACAAGGTGTTTGCTTCATGACAAGGGGCTGCCAAAGAAATTTTGGGACGAGGCTGCTAACACATCAGTTTTTCTGCTAAATAGATTTCCAACAAAAGCTTTGCAAAATAGGACTCCATTTGAAGCCTGGCATGACTACAAACCAAAGTTGCTTAGCCTGAAGACATTTGGTTGTCTATGTTTCTCTTACATCCCTCAAGTTAAGAGAGACAAATTGGACAAAAAAGCAGAACCTGGAATTTTTGTAGGCTATAACTCAATTTCAAAGGCCTGCAGGATCTACTTACCACAAAGCAACAAAGTAATTGTCAGCAAGGATGTTCAATTCTTTGATTTAGATAACTAGAGTTGGGAGAATGACAAAAAGCTTGAGGTTCAGAAGGAGAATGATGTTGTGGATGATGAACCTGTTAAAGGAACCAGATCACTCTATGACATTTATCAGAGGTGCAATATTGCTGTAATGGAGCCTGCAGGGTATGAAGTAGCTGCAACTGATCAAAAGTGGATAGTTGCAATGAACGAGGAGCTAAAAATGATTGAAAAGAACCAGACATGGGAGTTGGTGGATAGACCTAAACACAATAAAGTTATAGGATTCAAGTGGGTTTACAGGACTAAACTTAATCCTGACGGGTCTGTAAACAAGTACAAGGCAAGACTGGTAGTCAAGGGTTATGCTTAGATGTTTAGGTATATTTTTCTAAAATTTTTGCCCCGGTTGCTAGGTTGGATACCATAAGGATGTTGCTGGCTCTTGCTATACAAAAGGACTAGGATATATGCCAAATGTATGTCAAATCAATTTTTTGAATGGACACTTTGAGGAAGAAATTTTTGTAGAGCAACTTGAAGGGTTCATTTTTAAAGGACAAGAAGAGAAGGTATATCGACTGAAAAAGGCCCTGTATGGTTCAAAACAGGCACCAAGGTCTTGGTATAGCAGAATTGATGCACACTTATTGAACTTAGGCTTTGAAAAAAGTCTAAGTGAATCTACTTTATATATCAAGAAGGCTGATGATGAAATACTTGTGGTATCTCTGTATGTTGATGATCTACTCCTTACAAGAAGTAGCAAGGAACTGATTAACAAGTTTAAAGATGAAATAAAATATGTTTTTGAAACGACATACCTTGGGAGGATGACATTCTTTCTTGGTACGTAGGTATATCAAAAGCAAAATGAAATATTTTTGTGCCAACATAAATATGCGAAGGAAGTCCTCAAGAAATTCAATATGGAAGAGCGCAAGCCAACTGCAACTCCAATGAATCAAAAGGAGAAGTTTTGTAAGGATGATGGAGCTGAAAAGGTGGATGAAAGGTTGTACAGGAGTCTAATAGGTTGCCTAATGCATTTAAGTGCAACCAGGCCAGATATCATGCATATAGTGAGTTTGCTATCAAGGTATATGCATTGTGCTAGTGAAATTCATTTTTAATCATCAAAAAGAATTCTTAGATATGTTAAAGGCACAATTGATTATGGAGTAAGGTTCAAACAAGTTAAATAGTCTTTATGGTTATTCTGATAGTGATTGGGTTGGATGTGTTGATGATATGAGAAGCACCTCAGGTTACTGTTTTAGCTTTGGTTTAGGAATTTTTTCATGGTGTTCTAAGAAGAACGAAGTCATAGCTCAATCCACAGCAGAAACAAAATATGTGGCTGTTGTTGCTTCTGCGAATCAAGCTATTTAGATTAGAAAACTCATGATAAATTTGCATATAGAACAAAAAGAAGGCACACAGATATTTGTGGACAACCAAGCTACAATTTCAATTGCTAATAATCCAGTGTTCCATGACAAAACAAAACACTTCAAGATAAAACTTTATTTTCTAAGAGAGGTACAAAGGGAAGGAGAAGTGCAGCTAATCCATTGTAAAACAGAAAATAAAAGTGATGACATCCTAACAAAGGCACTTCCAAAGATTAGTATGAATTCTTGAGGCAAAAACTAGGTGTATGCAGCTCTAGAGTCAAGGAGGAGTGCAGTTTTAAACTATCCGATAGGAGTTGATGATGTTCATAAAGTGGATTTAGCTTCTTTCCAAAACTGTAAAATCGGCGACTGAAAATTAATGATGTGATTATCCCGAAAAGAAATGGTATTTATGCAGTCATTGTGTATCTGGGCTTGCAATCACAGTTTTAGTTAAAGTTGGATGATCTTCGGCAGTTTTAAAAGAATTTTTTTTTCTTCCCTCAAAACAAACCCCAATCAAGAACAGTATACAAAACTTAACCTGGAATCATTAAATTCCACTTCTTTCCCTTCTCCCTTAATTAAAAATATGAATAGTAAACATCAAAATGAGAAAAAGAGCCGCACCTTTGTATAGCAATGGAATCAACAACAATTGCCTTCCATATTTGTCATTTATCAATGAGCTGTAACTTTAGACCTCTTCATTGCTTCGCTGTAAAGCACCACACCCTTTACCGTAACCCCATCACCGTCACCAGATTCCTAAATATCAACATTGACACTGCCGCCTTGGCATTCCCCACCACTTGTATGCTTTGTCACCAAAAAATTCGTCAAATTAACCAAATAAGCCACCGCCACATATATTTTCCACCAACAAAAACACCAACAAATAAGTTGTTTAAATAATAAATTGGTAAACAAATTATTATTTAAATAATTTATTATATTTAAATACCTTATTATTTAAGTAACTTATTGTTTAAACAACTTATTATTGTTAAACAACTTATTGGTACGTAGAAGATGTATTACGGATAACAATTTAAGGAATTACCACTCAGGATGGAAATTTAACAACTTACAATTTCTTGACGAAGGAACAAGACAAAATAAGTAAGTAGTTTGACGAATATACTATAGTTAATCTACATGCATCCCAATTCTCAATTCAGTTAGCTATATTTTAGTACCAAACTAAACCAAACCTTTTTCCTTTATGCTTTTCAGTAATTCCAAATGTTAAACAAACAATGATGAAATTATTGAACTGGCTTATCCAAGTCATTATCAAGGTAAACTATCAAACTTACTCAAATTAGATTATTAATTCCATAACCATATCAAATCAAATGAACGTGGTCAGAACCAAAATGTAAAAAGCTACAAATCAATGTTTTGGAAACACTGGACAACGATATTGGCCTGAAATCATTAAGCGGCTTTAGTTTGAAACAATTGAGAAATCAGAACAGTTAATATCAACATTCAGTGTATTAGTAGAGATAGGAGCATTATGCTTGTGTGTACTTGGGTGGCGTCCCCTTGGCATCTTCTTAATATAATGTTTTACTCGTCCGAGGAAAGAACAGAAAGAGAGAAGGGTTTTTAGGTTAAGAGGGGGTAAAAATGTAATTTACCTTGATAAAAGAGGGGCAAAATAGACATTATATTTGGTCAAACTAACTTATTAAAAATTACTTATAAGTCATTTTTTAATAAGTTAGAAATTGTTACTTATTATTTTTAACTTATAAATCAAAATAAGTAACAATTTAAGTTGCAAACGAACACCCCAACAGTAAAAAACAGCTTATAAGTCTTTCACTGACACAAAAAGTGAGTCAATAATGACATCTAACTTAAACAACATTAGTACAATTTTGACCATAAGTCAATATTAGGGCTTAACTGGCACAACATTTAAAATTTGGTAGATAGAAAAATGAAATTAGGCAACAATTTTTAGGGAAATGAAGTGCTATCTGACCTAGATTTGGTATTACTTCAGTCCTATAATGCAACTATGCAAGTTTAAATGAACATCTAGTATTAACTATTAGGTTAAATTGACTTTATGAGTGATTTCGAATTCTTATCAAATTATCGAACAAATATATAATTTTTTTAATACCAAAATTATTGAATTTTCAAATAATCATAAAAAATGAGTAACATTTGATTATATGGGTCGAAATGTATGTTGACATATACATTCGATCTGGTCAAATTTTGAGCATTTCATGGATTTTGATGTGAAAAAAAAATAGACCATCCCAAATTATTTGATGTTTTAAAGAAGTTTATTTATACCAAAATAATTGCACTTTACTCTTTTTTAGATAATTAAAGTGGGTATATTGCAAGTTTATCCTATTCATTTACTCTATCCTCATAGGTGTATATGTAAGACCCCAACTTATTATAAATAAAATTGAATTTTCCTTTATTCATTATTCTAAATTAATAAGGGTTAATTTGATATAATTCTTTGGTTATGAGTGAAATGTGCAAAGTTTACAAAATAAGTAAGTGGTTATAAAATATTCATTATTGTCGGGGAATATTCGTTTGGTCGTGGAATATTCTTTTTTTCGGAATCTCAAATGATTGACCTTGATCATTGGTGGGCCCCATAACGGAAAATGGTTGGATGAAGGAAAACGACAAAGATTGAGTTTTATAAATAACGACGTAAATTGTTACCGTTAACACTGTTGGGTTACCTGGTGGTTAAAATATAGAATCTGGTGGTCGTTAAAGAAGTTATTACCTGCGGTATTGCAAGA
Source organism: Panax ginseng (assembly GCA_020205605.1). NCBI lineage: Eukaryota > Viridiplantae > Streptophyta > Magnoliopsida > Apiales > Araliaceae > Panax > Panax ginseng. The sequence goes on from CM035138.1 coordinate 25,459,482, forward strand.
TTATTGAATTATTGATCCTTACGTAAGAAGGCACTACTACTCAATAATTGTTACAGTAGTTACTGTTCAATATTATATTTTATTGATTCAATAATTGCTGCGTTGATATTTTGTATTGCTGTTGTTTCAATAATTGTCATTACACAGTATTTTCCATTATCAAATCAATAATTCATATTATTTGAATAATATTATCAGATAACATTATTGGCAATGTCTAGAAAGTTCTGTCTAAGGAGAGGTTTGGTCACCTAATTGCGCGCCAGTAAGGAGAAATCCTTATTGGAAAGCCCCTCTTTCCTGGGAACGGCCTGGTTGTCAGTATTGTGATTCTGTAATATTATTTTTAAATAAGTAATTATTGATTATTATGATAAAGAAAATATTTATTTTATGTGGATATAGATGGAGAAAATTTTTAATGTGACAATTGTTGAAAATTAATATTTTATCTTTTTTTTGATAAAATAATTCATTTAAATATATTATTTTAATAATATATAATGGTGATATTTTTATAATGAATGTGGGATATATGAGTATATGAGGAGGTAGAGTATTTTGTGACATTAAATGTTTAATATATGTTTTGTGTGTCGGTGGACACAATTCTCGATTAGAAAATTGATTATAGATCGTAAAATCGCCTGTTTGTGGATTTTGGTCAATTTCATTTGGAATTTGGAAAAACTTTCTTCTCGTAAAGTTGTAGAGAATGGAATTTCCCATGGAAAGTCTCGAGTTTTGAATTTTTTCGATAAAGCTATTTTCTACTTAATTGTTGAAGTTTCGAGAAAATAAAATAATTTTTATTAAATTAATGGGTGGGACCCACTTTTGGTAGGTGTTGAACACATGGGCTGCTATTTTCTTCTAATTTGGTGGCTTGGTTGGTGGAGGCATGCGTAGGAAATTTGAAAATTAATAATATTATTTTATTATTTTAGTCTCTTCATGCTCTAACATTTTCCTATAAATAGAGGCTAAGTTAGAATTGAAAATCACACCGTAAACTAAGTTTTCTCTTTCTCTCTCTAAATTATCGAGCGTATTCTTGTGAGTATACTTTGAGTGTTGCTATATCTGATATGGGTTTCATCAAGACTATACCGAAATTCAAATGTAAGACGGTTATTTTGAGGTAAGTGGGTATTATTTTCTTCTTAAATGATATTTTTCTTCAATATCATTATGTCAAGTATTGGTGAACTTTTTATCAAATTTGGAACTTGTTGTGTGGGGTTCTTATTCACGATATCAAGACTATTCACGATATCTTAATTATTCACGAATACTAAGCCTTTATTCAAGAAAAATAAAATTTTTCTTTTTGTCCAAAATATCTATTCGGATACTAGCTTTGATTGTATCCATGTTTTGATCATTCTTGAATTTTACACCAATATGATTATTTTCAAGTATTTTTGGACATGGGTAAAACAAAGTACGAATCCTTAATCCTTAATCCTTGTCATTTTGTTTCTTTGGATTCGTTTTTTAAAAATGTTTTTCATCATCCTCGATCCTAAATGGTGATATAAATGAATATCTTTGGCACTGTAGTGCAAAGATGAACGATTAATCGATGAATATCTTTGGCTCAGTAGTGCAAAGATGAACAAGTGTTGAGATGAACATGACCAATTGGTGATATAAATGAATATCTTTGGCTGTAGTGCAAAAGATGATTAAAGATGTATATTGATTGTTATTACAAGGATAAACTATTGATGATGGACTTTTAAACCTTAGAAGACGGTAGAATTCTTTTCTACGTGACTTTTCTAATGGATTGTTGTTTCATTTGCATTTGTTGATCTAAAACTTGTTGTCTATTGTATTCTATTAGATTTTTCCTGTTGAAGACTAACGATAATTTGTTGTATATTATCTTAGTCATAATATTCTTCTTTGGGCTAGTTGAGCTCACCCTTTTCCTTTTTGTTCCATTTTTCTTCTCGGGAGGAGTAACATAGCGAGGATCGAGTCTGGGTAATGGAGTGATGGTTCTAGGAAGATGTTTTATCATCATCCTCACTATTTCTATAAAATAGTGTATGAATAATTAATGAGGACTTATTTGGGTGTGTATCTTTGTCTAGAAGACAATATTTGTATTCAAACTCACAGGTTGTATTGTCGTATTCTACACGACATCTGTATTGTCAAAGTTGTAGTTTGCTTTCTATACCATGTATTTTGGCGACTCAGAATGGGTGTTGTATACCTATTTTGGGGGCGTCACAGTATAACCCCCAAATTGCATAATTATGGATATAATTGTACTTTTAACGATAAATTTGTCATAATAATTATATTTCTTAATAAGTGTGCAAATAGTTAAAACTTTATATAAGTAAATATTTGAGACGGATAAAGTCCGACTTAAAAAAATCTGTCTCAAAAGATCTGAATTCTAGTAGTGAATATTGAAATGAGAATTATGTAATGAATAAAGTTTTCAGTAGCTTAATTTCTCCTCTTTTCTATCTCTCTTTCTCACGAGCTCGGTGGAAAAATACTTTTAGTTCCTCTCTTTCTTCTTCCCTTTTCTCTCTGAATTCTCTCTATATCTCTCTATCTATCTCCATTTCTCTTTATTTTTTTGATTAGGTACCAACAGGACCTGACAATCTGCATAATGTGCAAGATCATAAGATGTTTAGAGTGAAATTTTAAGCGCTAACATTTGTCGTACATGTTTGACACCAGATTCAAGTCATGACATATAGAAAGAGGATCACTACAAGAAAACTGACTAGTTCTGATGGACTTATCCTCGACGGAGTAGATTCAGTCGAAAGTATCTTATTTCTGACGGAATTATTCGTCGAATATAATTCCCTCGACGGAGTAGATCGATCTTGATTTTATCATCATAATTTACTCTTTAAAATGTAGGCATAGAACTCCATTACTATTATGGAGAGCTTTAGTTATGCAGAGCTTTAGATGAAGAAGAAAGGAGAGAGAAGAGGGAGAAGAAAGAGATAGAAAAGTTGGAGAAAAAAAGAATTGAATAATATTTTTTATTAAATTTTATTTTTGTAACATGTCAGTCGTTAGTGACATCCGTTTGTCTAGCTGAAATTTTTTTAACGGGAGGGACATAATTGAGATATGTTTTACAAAGTCAATGATACTTTTGGAAAAAAAATAGTTCATGTGCTAACTGGGATTTCGGCTAAAACGTTAGGGGCAATTTTGCATCTTTGCCCTTTCTTAATTTGTATTTCCTCGTCTTTTTTTAAATGCCATTTTAGAGAAATATTTTTATCTTTTGATATTTATCGTTTGAGAATTTTAATTAAATATTAATCACTTAGTTTTCTTAACTTTGTTTCTCTCACTATTTTCTATCCAATAAATAATATTATCTTTTTCTAATACAAGGACAATATAGGTAATTGATGTAATATTTAATAATATAAAATTATTTTCTTAATATTTGTACACAACTCTAAAACGACATATATTAAGGGACGGAGGGAGTACTATGTCTTCGTATATAGTTTTGGAGCCCAAATGGAACCATTACTATAAGAGTAGACCTGGCAAAGATGGCCCAGTTTCACTGGCATGGGCCGGGCCGCCTGTCCAAAAAATCGAAGCTTTGGACAGTAATTTTTAGCCGCCAAAAGGGTTTTTGGCCCTACCACCCAAGTGGTCCGTGAACTTTTTTTTTTTTTTTAAATAAAATGTTACTACTTGTGGGTTGTGAGGCTTGAACACAAGACTTGTAAGTAAATAAATAAGAGTTCAAACCAACTAAGCTACAACAACTATTTGTTTTTAAATTCAATCTTCAATATATTTTAACTATAATTGAAAATTATAATTAAGATATGTAGTTAATGTAGGTAATTAATTAATAATACTAATTTATAATACTATTAAAATTTTAATTGATTGAGATATATAGTTAATAATTTCAAAGTATAAAACTATTAAACTAACAAATAACAATTATTAGTTTAAGTTAGATAATATAATTATAAAAATTTAAAATTATCTATATATTAGTATTAATTATGATTATTTATTATTTTTAAAAGTTAAATAAATTATATTAATTTTAAAGAATCAAATTTGATTATATACTTTGAATTACTAGCAATATATAATCCTAATCAACCACTAATTTTTTAGATTGCAAGTCCAAAATCTGTACACAATAATAATTTTATCCCTTAATTATGCAATCCCCCTACTTATTGTAGTACATTTGGAAAGTAAATCAATCATTATCCCTTAATTATGCATTCCCCCTACTTATTTGGAAAGTAAATCAATCATTATCCCAAATCATGCCTTTAGAATAATATCTAAAATTATAATACTATTAAAATTTTAATTGATTGAGATATGTAGTTAATTTAAGTAATTAGAATTATTGTTTATTATAAATTATTTTATTATTTTTAATATTTATTATTATTACTTTTTGGTGTATCAAGATTTTGCAAAAAAAAAAAAAAATAGAAAAAGCTCAGTGGCCTCACTGACAAACTGTACACTGCCTAACAAATCTAGCCCAGCTAAAACTTAGGCCCTTTTGGTCCGAATCAGCCTTCTTACTACCGACTTTGACCTTGTCGTTTGTCAAGTCTATATAAGAGTGTGTTTGTTACACTTTATGATAGATATCCATCTAAGAGCATTTAAAACAGTTTTCTTATCTCTATCTCTACTCTGCAATGTTATTGAGTCATTATGTATGATAGGGATTCAATTTTTTCACTATGTACCCAACATGTTCCTTATATTGATTCCTTAAATATTAAATTTTGAATTTTAAAATTTAAAATTTGAAAGTTCCAATAGTCAAATCATGTTTTGAACGTTGTAACAAATTTTTTTATTTAAAAGTAATTGTTGTTTGAATTTAAAAATTGTAATTATTTTAATTTAAAAATAGATATTGCTAGAAATCAAAATGTGCATCGATCATTATGTGTTTATGAGAACTAAAACAACATTATTTTAATTATAAAATAATAAAATTTATAATTAGTAGTAATATTTTTTACAAAAATGATCAAAATTAAAATGTGACTGATTTTTAATTTTTTTATAGTTCTCTTTCTTTTCTAAATCCTCTGTTTAAAAAATAAAAATAAGTGAATTTGATAGGCATACCAAAATCAGTAATTAATTGAGATAAGATCCTTTAACCAACATAAAATCGTAATAAATAGGGTGTGAAATGTCATTTTACATAAATAGGGAATACTCTTTTGATTCCCTCACCCTGAGGAGTCAAATCATATATATGGATTAAAACAGAGAATTATATAAGGATAAGGAAACTATTGGATATTGATTTATTGATATATTCTTCAAATGTGGGGATAAAGAGTCTATTGGGGAAACTGTTGTGAATGTTCTAAACAAATATATAAGATATGTTGTCAGAAATAAACATGTGAATGATATTCCTATTTAATATATGATTTGATTATGATATATATATGAATGAATATGCAAGTATGCTTGCATGAAGAAAAGTTGTAAAGTCCTTTGATAGATAATAGAAATATATGTACAAGGACTTAGAATGAATTGATCAAATATGTTAGATTGATCCTACATAAGCAAAATAGTTTTGTGAAGTCCTTAAAAAGAAATGATGTACAAGGACTATAAATATAGAAAGATCAAGAATGTTAGGTTGATCTTATGTTGTAATAGATAGGCTTGTCTGATCGTCGAGCACTGCACCAAAAGTCGTAGTCTTCCAGGAGAGTCAGAGTCAACTCGGGAGCTATCGAGGCAGAATAGGAGTATGCAAGATAGTGAGATCTCGGAGTTCGTAGACTTCTAGGGGAAACGAAGAAGGATCGTAGTGTGTCGAGAAGAGCTTCCTCGGGATCGTAGTGTCTTTGAGGAAGTCATGTTCGAGAATCACAGAGATGATGCTCACAAGCCGAACGACCATCTGCCAAAGCCAAGTATGAAACGTAGACTAAGTACCAAGAAGAGCTTACAGTCATCTTAGAAGCCTCTCATGTGCAGCCATCAAGTAACAAGGAGAATGATCTTCAAGGCAGTTCATCAAGGGGTCATCCGGAGTAGTTGAGCAACCTAAGAAGCTGAGCATCATGCAACACTCAACTACTCTTCAAGGATGATCAAGCCAAGCTGCTAGGGATAGAAGATGTTCAGAGCATGAAGACATCTTAGCAGCTCATCACCGACTCCAACAACAACAAACAAACAACTCAACGAAGCTGGGGGCTCGAGGGTCCTTGTCCGGAGGGACTAAATGAAGCAGGCCAAAGGGTCCTTGTCAGGAGGGACTAAACAAAAGCGAGGCCAAAGGGTCCTTGTCCGAAAGGACTAAACGAAGTTCCAAGCCTCATTGGGCTTGAAGAGTTCTAGGGAACTAGAAGAGTCCCAAGGCTCACCGCCTTGAAGAGTTCTTAGTGAATCAAGTCCCAAGGTCTTGGCCTGAAGGAATCGTAGAGATTCGTGAGTGCCGCCCTTCCTTAGTGGAAATCCGCTAGTTGAAAGCAGAAGAGTGGATTAGAGCTTGAGTCTCGAACCACTTAAAACCTCTTGTGTCTTTTACATTATGTCATTTACATTATGTCTATAACTGCTATAACTGCTATGTATGTTTTAACTGCTTACAACTAAACTAACCCAATGAACATTGTACGTATAATTATGAATATATCAATGAAGGGGAATCTTTTACTTATTTCGTTGTACTTGCAAAGATTCTTATGTTTGTCATATACTCTAATATGAATAATACATCATAAACCAGAAAAGTATTTGAAATAAAAAGGATCTATTCAACCCCCCTTCTAGATCTATTGTGCCCTCTGGGAACTAACAATTGGTATCAAAGCAGGTTCTCATGCTATATTCAAAAGCTAATCGCTTTGAGTCTGATCCAAGGCACCAACATTGTTCTAAACTTAGTTTAGTAGTAAGTAACTTGTTATATACAGAAGAGCTCACACGTTGGAAATATTGTATAGGTAAAATGTGTATACACTGAAGTCGCTTTCAGATTGGTCCATATCCTTGATTGCTATATCAACAAGACCAATCCTAGCCTGCAGTCAATCTTATAGTCTGAAGACAAGACGAGAGAAAGAGAGCAAGAGACATCAGTGACAAAAAGTAAAGCATTCATCAGTCTGAAAGATGAAGAGGTCACGTGTACTAAGAAATGCTGATCGAGAGGAGAAAGAAAATCTTCTCAAACTTATGAGTGACCAACCAACAACTGGGTGCTATCTTTGTAAACTCAAAAAATGTCAAAGATCTTAATGCTACGATTCTCTTGATCTACATTTTCAAGACCACGACTGATTGATGAAAGGCCAACAAGAGTATTAAACTGTCAGGAGCAAAAGTAAAGCCATGCACATCAATACCCAAACTCAGTATATCTTCAATAAATGACTATTTCGTAACTGACAGTAAAAAGGTACGGTTCCTCACTTTTATAAATGTACATCATTATTGCATCTTCTTATGAACTATAACAAGATTCTCACAAGGAGTCATAATCTACCTAAAAAGGTGAAGAGAAAGTAACATGAGGATGGAAACTCAAATGACTACAAATTTTCTCTCCATCCAAGTTTTAGGTTGAAGATGATATCTTGAAGGAAGTCCGAAATGGGTCATAAGAGCATCATGAACCTAATGAACGTTATGTGAAGTAATCTTTCTTTGATGGGTTAGTATGTATGTACAAGCCTATGTTCTAAGTGTTTGACAACACATAGAGCATGATCGATTCTGCAAGAGGATCTTGCCGATTTGTAAGCCCGACCACCTCAATGAATCATTTGGATACTCCTAAAATCGTGGAGTGATTCTCACTGTGAACACTTAAACATTGTGAACATAACCTGTTGAATGATGAAACCATCATAGATTGACAAGTGTGTTATTAAATGTCAAATCACACACACTCACCATCATGCATCTCAAAATATATTATCATAATATAGTTGCGTATGTATGGATATGTCTCACATGATGATAAATATGATGATTATCCAAATAAGAGGAACAGGGGTTTAGAAACTAACTCCTAGCAGGACCCATTTAACTATGGGTACCAAAAATAGAAATATATTTAAACCTGCAGGTATTTGGACAGTCTGACCACACTAAGGAATGATGAAGCAGAAGACTTCAGTCAAGAAGATACAACCAATGAAAGGCCAAGGACTGCTCGTTAGAAATGAGTCTGATAAAGTTCCTATATGTTGAAGCTTTGTCCTTGAAGACCCTCCGAAGCTAACCGAATGGAGCTCACATGGTCGCACATCTCAGTATATGAGAGCATGCCATGAAACAGAAGATAAAGAGGATTCTATGTGCCCATATTAAGAAAGACATGCTTTATGGAAAGGATCCTCAAGGGAAGCTCACAACAGAAGATCATTGAGCTTAAGACAATAGGAGTTCTTTATGAAGCAGAACTTCTCAAAACAAAGGACTGACAAAGAAGAATACGTTCGTAGTGCTGTCAAATGATCGTAGAGTGATCAATCCTAAAAATACTCATCTCTACGATACAAGGAAAACTAAGCAACGATGATTATTCCAGTCAGAAGGAGAAATGTTGGGCAGCCTTAAAATAAAAATGAAGAAGGAATCACATCTATCTGAGAAGACAGTATCAACAATGGGGGAGCAGTGATCTGTTAAGGAATAACAGAACTATTAAACCTGGAAGAGATGTACCAGCTACAGAGTCCCAAAACTTTGTGGCTGATGAACCATATAAAGATCCATAGTCAGTAGGAACGTCTCAAAATGTACTACTGATAACCCTTCAGCCACCCAATCCATAATCGTGAAGTTCCTACGATCAAACACATGATCGTAGTGTAAGAGCAGAAGGACACCACGATTTCAGCAATGCAGATATCCAGAGTTGGTAGAAAGACCTCCCCATCAGAAAAGGTCTAATGAGATGTCATTGAAAATCACTGTCTTAGTATTTCATCCGAAAGCGCCTCAGGACAAACTGACCCTTTAGCTAACTCTAAGAGGTTGGCCCTTCCTGAGCTACCTTATCCTAGAAGGAATGCTTGATCTAGTTCATCTCAAAAGAACCAAGTCAGTCAACGATCGTAGAGTTGAACTTGAAGAGGACTAAACGATTGTAGTACAAACTCAATGATCGTAATGCTGTCTAAACGATCGTAAAGGCAACCTCAAATACGACAAAAGAAGACAACTCAACGATCGTAGTCCTACCAAAGGGTATTCCAGTTCAAGGAGCATGAAGAATGAGACATCTGCTAAGCCATTCAAGTTGAGGAGATAAGTTCGAATACATCGATTGATTGAGCTATGTTGCATCAAGTAAGGAGGAAAGACGAAGCCATCCGCTGCAAAGATCTCTCGTAAATTGATCGTTGAGTAAACAAATGAAATCGTAGAGTCTATAGCTATCTCATCATATTCTCTCATTTAATCAAAAGGTCAACGGTCAAAGCCACGCCAATTAAACATCTACTCCTTTAATAACCGAAAAGTTGTGGGAGTTCTGTACTCATTCTCGGGCAACGTGCAACCAATGGACAATTAACACATCACTAAGTATGCAGCGAGTTAGAAGGAGGCGCCATAAAGACAAGTTCAAATCTGCAGACAAGACTAAAAGATATCGAACCTTTCTCCCTCCCATTTTCAAAACCCTAGAAAGCTTTTCAAGAGCAAAATCGTTAACCTTCGTAGTCTAACCAAATCTTAGTCGACCATCTCATAATAATCTCTAAATCAAACACCCATAGTCTTGAGCGATTCAAATGAAGAAGCGGCAAGTTATCACCAGATTCACTTGGAACCAAATCGTTTGCAAATTCTGAGAAGAAGTTCAGGACGTCCTTAGACTCGTAAAGAAAGCTGGGTTTTCAGAATGTCTCGAGGCGAGTACTCGTGTATACATTGACCTGGTTAAGGAGTTCTACTCAAACATCTCCATAAACTCTGAAACTCTATCTACCAAGGTTAAAGGTCAGATTCTGAAGCTGAAATCTTCTAACCTTAATCAATGCCTAGGGTTCCCTAGCCAAGGGCAGAAGAACCTTGAAGATGTGAACGTTGAGCAAGCGAAGGAGTTGATGGGATATCAAAGAAACTCTAGCTTCAAAGATATGAAGAAGAAGGAGTTCCCTGAAGAGTATGAGTTCCTAGCTGAAATTGTAGGAAAGTGCATTCTGTGCAAAAACACTGCACATGATACGGTGATTGATCAACAACTGAAGATTATGTCAGCTATAGTGTTGAAGAAACAAATTGACTTTGGAGCAATTTTGTTTGATCATATCTCTAAGTGGGTAGAGAAGGCTGAGAAGAAACCAATCAATTTTGTTTGATCATATCTCTAAGTGGGTAGAGAAGGCTGAGAAGAAACCACTGACCAAAGTGTTTCATGGAAGGCTGCTAAGTATCATACTGAGAAAAAGCTAGGTGGAAAGATCAAGGATGATGAGGGAGAAGCCCTGAATGTGCACAAAGTAATGTCTCCACGCTTATTTGAAAACCGGAAGAAGAACCCCAAGGAGAAAAAAAGGCGACAATTTGGGAGAAAGAAGAGAGAGCCTCGCAAAGAAGAGGAAGACAAGAAAGGCAAGAGAGCTCTAAGTCCAGTGACTCTGAAGCAGTTGAAATCACACCAGCCAAGAAGAAATCAAAAGTGGTGAAAATAGTGGTGAAGTGAAAGAAAGCCCCCAGCCCCACCAAGGAGAATCTCCTCCTTGAACAAAGATAAGGAAGAAGAAGCCCAAAATCACGAGACTACAAAAAAGAAGAAGCTGAAGAAGTCGCTTCAAGGGCCGCGATTAGAAGAAAAGCTAAGTCCCCACGATCAAGATTCGAATGAAAGTGAAGCGATGTGATGGAAGAAAAGTGCTCAAGCCCCATGGCCAATTCTCGGAAGAACTCTCGATGAAGAAAAAGGAATTCGGAATGATCAAAGTGCATCCCCAAGTGTAATCGCCTAACCCGCCCAAGAGAATGGGTGAGGAAAATACTATTCTAGAAGAAGAAGAAGAACATGTCCCTCAATCCAAGAAAGCTCTCATGATGGTTCAGAAAGTGATGAGGCCAAGAAAGAAGAGTCTGCCCCTGCCAATGCTGATCTTCAAAGAAGGTTATCTGATGAGCAAATGGAGTCAGAGACTGAAAAAGAAGAAGAGTCTGTCTTTCCAATAGTTGAACCTCTACGAAGAAGGAAGAGCTACAGGCTGCAAGCCCAGTTTGCCTCCAAAAGGAACAGTAGCCAATCAAATGCCATCATTGAATTAAGTGATGATGAATCTGTATCCCCATGAGAAGATGCTGAAGAAGAAGCCAGCAGTGAAGAAGAAGTATCTAAGGAAAGTCTTGATGAAGAAAGTTCAGATAATGAAATTTAGCAAGAAGGATTCTCTGTTGAAGATGATTAAGAAGAGTCCAACATGAAATGCAACATGAAGATGATCCTCTCTGCTGAAGTCGATCTAAATGGTTCGGTTACGAGAAGGAAGAAGTGAAATGATTCCAACTCAAGATCGGGGAATCGTAAAAACTCGTAACTCCACCCCGTTTCTCTCACCGCAAGATTTATCGGAGAATAGTAGTAGAAGTTCCCAATGAACCATCAGAGACTCCTCCCGGATGGATGGATAAACCATGGAGGTGAACAGATCAGAATAGTAAGAATGACCTCCTTTGACTTGGTCAAGAACTGGAACAACATGGAAATGGACTGCACAACCATTCTCTACAACCCTGATGATCTGCTAATGAGATGGTTCTTCCAGTGGATGCCATGGCTAAAGGCCATTACTGAAAAAGATGGAAGCTACTTCAGTTGGTGTTATAAGCAGTTTCAAGCATGGAACTGGTGGCTCAGAACTTTCCAAGAGTGAAGAAGTTTGCCACCAAGCTGATCACAAACCAGCCCCACTTCAAGATCTATCGACATGCTGGAAATCTCTACATCCCCTACGATCGTAGGGTGGACTCTGAAGGAAGAAGAACCATGTCCAAGAAGCTGATCGTAGAGTCTGATCACTCTACTACTTATGATGTTCAAATCCAATCTCAGAAGTCTCCTTATGATCAAGCAATCGCTAATGAGACTCCATCATCTCCACAGTGCAATTGGTACTCCACAATTGTTCAGATTATCCACACCTTTGATAATCTGTCCAAAGATGACAATCGTAGAGTCCAATCCATTGCCCATACTGAAGCTACCAATCAAGAGGATCAAACTGCTTTGGAGCAGGAACTAATGAAGAGCTCTGATGATTTAAGCAATAAGATATTTATGCTCACTGAAGAATCACAGAAGCAGACCGCATCAGGAGATGACTCTTTCCATCACAAGCTTCAAGTTATTTTGGCTGATGTATCTCTCAAACTCCAAGAGAGAGATAACATCTATCAGAAGGCCATCCAAGATCAGAAGGCAGAAGCTCTACAAGTTCAGGAGGCCAATGCAAAGTAGATCAAGCCCTCTCCCGACAAGATTGACGATCCGAAATAGCATGATTCTTCTACATCTGCAACTTGAACTCTGATGCCAAGAACTAAAGTTTGAAGTTGCAAACTCCTCCTACCTGATGGAGCAGCTTATGTCCAACATGGAGTAGCTCTCTAAAATGATTGATGACAAAAAGGGGGAGAAAAAGAGGCAAAGAAAGAAGAAGAGCAGAGGGTTAAGGGAGAAGAAGTCAAAGAAGAAGGTAGCAGCAGCAGATAAAGAATCATCATCTGAGGGGGAGCCTGAAGATGATGATACCAAAATCATAGAAGCTGAAAAGAAACCAGATCAGAAAGGTGATGAAGGGGAGCCAAGCAAAGATAGAAGATCATCATCTGAGGGGGAGCAAGAGCAAGAAGTAGAATCAGATGAGTAGCTGATCAACAAGCATCCTGGAAACATACATGGAGCCAAGGAGGTACATCTCTCTAATCTCATTAGTATGTTCGGATCCAGGATGTAGAATGTCCGAATATATAATTGCCATATTAATATAAATGACATTCATGATTAATCATTTAGAAATACAATTTGCTCATCGTATCTAAGATTCATTCATAACATGCATATGCACTTATTGTTTTTGTCATAATCAAATAGGGGGAGATTGTCAGGAATAAACATGTGAATGATATTCCTATTTAATATATGATTTGATTATGATATATATATATGAATGAATATGCAAGTATGCTTGCATGAAGAAAAGCTGTAAAGTCCTTTGATAGATAATAGAAATATATGTACAAGGACTTAGAATGAATTGATCAAATATGTTAGGTTGATCCTACATAAGCAAAACAGTTTTGTGAAGTCCTTAAAAAGAAATGATGTACAAAAACTATAAATATAGAAAGATCAAGCATGTTAGGTTGATCTTATGTTGTAATAGATAGGCTTGTCTGATCGTCGAGCACTGCACCAAAAGTCGTAGTCCGCCAGAGAGTCGAGTCAACTCGGGAGCTATCGAGGCGTAATAGAGTATGCAAGATAGTGAGATCTCTGAGTTCAGAGACTTCAGGAAACGAAGAAGGATCAGAAGTGTCGAGAAGAGCTTCCTCGGGATCGAGTGCCTTTGGAAGTCATGTTCGAATCGCAAAGATGACTTTTATCTACAAGCCGAACGACCATCCGCCAAGCCAACTATGAACGTAGACTACACTCGTAGTCGTAGAGTCTAGCGATGCCAAAGCCAAGACAAGGATCGTAGGCTACACTCTGAGATCGTAGAGTTCACTGAATGAATGCAGAGATCGTAGTCAGGCAAGATCAGATGAAGACAACAAGTACAAGGCAAAAATCGTAGAGTGTCAAGATCTAATCTCGGGATCGTAGTGTCTGCACAGCCGAAGCTGAATCGTAGAGTGAAGAACTACGACTCCAAAAGAAGTGCTCACAATGCTAAGTCAGGATCGTAGAGCAGATACGGTTCTCAACGAATGAGCACTCCCAGAATATCCAAAGGTACGAAGCCTCTGGTTGGCACTGCAAAGATGCAATCCAAAGTAAGGGAACCAGAGAGCACTCAACGAATGACATGCAGGATAACAGGAGAACTAAGCAACAATCCAATCAGCATCAAGATTGAGTTGAAAGGCCATTCGTGATGAAGTCTTCCACAAGATGATTCAAAGTGACTAAGGAAAAGTCAGCTAATGCAGTTGCTGACAAGAGAACAGAAGACAACGACCTTGGAAGTAACCAAGATCGTAGTGTTTTCCAAACAAATAAGGGACTGATGGAAAGTGAACCGAGTTCTTCGGTCACCGAAAAGCAAGGCTAAAGTGATTAAGTGCCGTGTCAGATCATTGATTATAAGTGAACGGAGATCACAAGGAGAAAGTAAAAGTGGACGCACCACAAATCTGAAGTGTCTTAATATTTAGAAGGGGACCAAGACAAGGAATCAAGCCATCAAGATCTGAGAACTGTCAAAGCAAACAGAAGTATTGAAGCACTGCATAATACAAGGAAGGGTGTTCTACATTGAAGATCCAATCAACACTCTTCCGCATCATAGTGTTAACTCTACCAACCAACGAGCAACACTCAACAAGACACTACGATCAGTCCTCAAGACATGCATCGAATCGTAGAAGTTCGAATACCAAGATCAAGCATTGTCAACGATTCAATCTGAAGAGTAATATTCGAATAAGTGCTTATTGAGAGCATCAATGCAAAAGGACAACCTCTGATCTAGAAATCAGAAGAGATAAAGTCTTCAACCTGCCCAAGACAGTAAAGTGATACATCTGACAGGGCAGGTGAAACAGTAGACTGCAGTGTCAGAAAAAGTATGACATGTCACATCAAGTAGTCTACCTCAAGCAACTCGAGATCTGCGAAGACATTTGAATAGCTTCCAACGGCTACTTTCCAACGGAAGAATTGGGAAGATGTATAAATGTAGAAGAGTTTCAAAGATCAAAGGCTGCTGGAGTTGTGAGTTTTGGAGAGAAGGTGGACTGATCGAATCAAGTGATAGTGAGTCCAGAGACTCACTCTACGATCCACCAAGAACACTCAAAAGTCAGATCAAGCAAGAAGTAAAAGTGTGAGTTCTACTATGTAGAAGTGAGAGCTCTACTACATGAAGAGTGTTCTGAACTGCCGAGAGAAAGAAGAACATCATGCCATCTGGATGTCCATCATGGGAAGACTCTAAGTACAACAGAGAAGAAGAGCTACGGTCAACTTGAAGAAGTCCATATGGGAAGGCATCGAGTAAAGCAAAGAAGGAGATCACAAAAGCCATCTTGGTGTCAAGCATGAGAAAGCTTTTTAAGTACCTTGCGAGAAGAGCTTACGGTCATCTTAGAAGCCTTTCATGCGCACCATCAAGTACCAAAGAGAATGATCTTCAAGCGCGTTCATCAAGGGGTCATCCGGAGTAGTTGAGCAACCTAAGAAGCTGAGCATCATGCAACACTCAACTACTCTTCAAGGATGATCAAGCCAAGCTGCTAGGGATAGAAGATGTTCAGAGTATGAAGACATCTTAGCAGCTCAACACCGACTCCAACAACAATAAATAAACAACTCAACGAAGCCAGGGCCTGAGGGGTCCTTGTCCAGAGGGACTAAATGAAGCAGGGCCAAAGGGTCCTTGTCCAGAAGGACTAAACGAAGTTCCAAGCCTGCTAGGCTTGAAGAGTTCCTAGGGAACTAGAAGAGTCCCAAGGCTGCCTGGCCTCAAGAGTTCAGTAGTGAATCAAGTCCCAAAGTCATTGGCCTCAAGGAATCATAGAGATTCGTGGTGCTTCCTTCCTTAGTAGAAATCGCTAGTTGAAAGCGTAAGATCGATTAAGAGTCTTGAGTCTCGAACCACTTAAAATCTCTTGTGTCTTTTTACATTATGTCATTTACATTATGTCTATAACTGTTATAACTGCTATGTATGTTTTAACTGCTTACAACTAAACTAACCCAATGAACAATGTACGTATAATTATGAATATATCAATGAAGGGGAATCTTTTACTTATTCCGCTGTGCTTGCAAAGATTCTTATGTTTGTCATATACTCTAATATGAACAATACATCATAAACCAGAAAAGTATTTGAAAAAAAAAGGATCTATTCAACCCCCCCCCCCTTCTAAATCTATTGTGCCCTCTGGGAACTAACATATATGATTACGGGTAATGATTGACCTTTTAATTTTTTTTAATCAGATCATTAAATTATTAATTTTTTCCACTTTAGTTCAATTAAACCTGCCATGTCATAAATTGATGACGTGTCTTGAACATGTGGCATGTAAAAGCTGATGTGTACTCAAACTGTAATTAATTTAATACTTAAATATAAATTAATACCTCAAACTATTGATCTGTTTCCACTTCAGCGATTGAACTTTCACTTTTTTTCAATTAAATGATTAGACTGTTAATTTTTTTCACTTTAATTCAATTGAAGTTGTCACGTAGTAAATTGATGACGTGACTTTAACACATAGAATGTGATTAATGATGTGTTAAAAGAAGACTCATTTTATTATAAATTTAAATTATTTTATAAAAATTTAGAGGGCATAAATGTAATATAACAATACAAGCTTAACATATTTTTAAAATGAAGGCATCTAATTTAAGAGGTAATTTTTTTAAAAGATAAAAACTAAGTAACAATAAAAATATTATAAGCACTATCATTAATATCTAAATTTGAAAACCTAATAGAAAAACAAATAATTATCATTAAGTTTTTTTTTTTATAAAAATATAGATATCACAACAGATTTAGGATATTAATTTATATTTAAACTTAATAATAAATAACAAATAATACCACATACTTTATAGGAAGAATGAGTTATTTTAGTTAAACTAAACATGTTGGGGAAAAATTCAAAAATAAAAAACAACAAATTAAAAAATAAATATAAATTATGTGACTAATTAGAATATTTATGTCCTAATTATTGACTACAAAGGATATTTATGTTTAAATAAAAAATTCACGACTGCCTATTTTTGTCATCTAATTAGTGGAAATTTTGACACTTTATTAAATATCTAATTATTAAAAATATAATTTAAATTATAAGCGTAACAAACCGGATTGATTAACCCTCTCTGGGTTACTAACCTTGTCGTAAGTAGTAATAATAGTTAAGGGTATAAATGAACTCTAGTCGAATATTGAGTTGTTTAGATTTGATTTATAAAATTTATTCATTAAAAAGTAATGTTTGATTGAGATTCGTTTAGCTACCGAGTTGAACACAATCTTGAATCGAGTTCGAGTAGTTTGAACTTTTCAAATAAATATAATTGAGTATCAATATAAAATTATAATTTGAGGAGAATTAAATTTTAAAATTTGTTCATATTTGAATTATTTATATTTTGAGTCGAGCTGAATCGAACTTTTAGTCGAAATAAATAGGTATCGAACTGTTTGCTCCTAAAATTAGTAATAGTATTACAAAATTTAATTTTTACCGATCGGGAGGGAGGGAGATACAGGTAAAGTAGTATTAACCAATTTAACGGGGTGAAACTTCATGTTCACTTCATGCGTTAGAATGCAGTCATGATAATAAGAGGATGATCATTCTTTTGCATGTCAACACATCAGACGGTCAAAATGAACTTACCATAAAGTTCCGTACATGCTAAACGAATCCCAATTGAACGGATCCGGTTAGCATGAAGTTATTTTTTTGATAAATTGGTCAATTGACCAATAGAATACTGACACACATATAACCTCGCCTGCGTATCAGTATTTTATTGATCAATTGACCAATTTACCCCAAAATAAACTTTATACTACCCACTTCCCAATTGAACCATCTTGTACGTCACCGTGAAAACAAAACCTAAAACAATTTACAACACTTTCCTTATTTGTCATGAAAGAATTCGGAATTTCACAGTCGAAGTCGAATTACACCCAATCCTAGAATCCAACTAACAGAGAGATGTGAAGATTTTCCTACTCAGTATTGCAACCGAAACAAATTAGTCAAAGAGACATCGAAGCGACTGAATCTATACAAAGTTGTCACAATTTCTGACTTCAAAATCTAATTGGTGATTGGATTATACTTCTCCGAATCAATAGGTAATATAATTCGAATGCTGATGCTAATACCAATTTATTTGGTTGAGTGGTTGTTCCAGTTGCTTGCACTCCATGTGTTTGTATGAATTCCCCAAAGACTGCCTTAAATCTATTCTATTGTTCCATGAGTGGTATCGATTACTTGGTGAAATTATTTCTGTTTTCTTGTCTTTTGGCTGTTAAATTTTGTACGGGTGCTTTGGAAATTAACTGGGAAAATTCAGTGTTGCCGCACCGCACAATGACTTGTCAGTACTTAGATGCATAAACCACAATATTTTAAGTGCTACATTCGTCTAATGGCGCCCGTTTTTGTACCATTTTGAATTGCCTTGTTGGTCTCAGAAAGTTTTAGGTAAATGTTTCGGGCTGCTTGATCAGTGCTGTTTCTACGATTTAATTGTAGAATTGCACTCAATATATAGTTCAATATTTGACCTAGGAATTTAATTTTCTTAAACCTGAATAAGAAAGAAAGAATTGTTCTGATATTTTTAGCTTTTGGGAAGATGTATAAATAAATTTGAAGGTGATGAAGGTTCTACTTTCCCACTCTTATCTATCTTCTTTAAGTTTCTGAGAGTGGCATAGTTTGTGTTCAGTGATTGGAATATGAGTTCTAGTGTCTTAATTACCTCTTTTCTCTTTGCATAGCAGCTTGAAGTATGATGAATTGTAATCTTCTTTGAAATTTTAGTGTCATTTTGGCATTTTTTTGGGGGTTAGGGGATGCCTGAAGCGGTTCGTATCTAGTACCCATGAAGAGCTAATAAAGTTAGCCAACACTGATTTTTTTTTTTGGAATTAGACTCCAGCATGCAACTGTGTCGTGGTTGGTGGATTGTTTAAAAATAGATATAGTGTTTTAGTTGTAATAAAATGATTCCAAACTCTACAGGTCATCGATGATATTGTTTTGATTGATAGGAAACTCTGAACTTATTTCCATATTTCACTCGGTTTATAGGTATTCATATTCCTGTTTTCTCCGCCCATATTTTTTTTAGTGTTTGAATAAATTTCATTCATGTTTTTCAGGCCAGCATTATATGATGGCTAAACAAGCTCAATCCCTCTTCCTTGAGGAATGGCTGACCAGTAATAGTGACGGTAGCAGCAACATCAGCTCAAAACATTCTACTTCCTCATCAGCCCGAGCCATCATTCAAGCATGGGCTGATCTTAGGGACTCGCTCAATCATCAGTCATTCCATCCACGTCACCTTCAATCTCTACAATTCCTGATTAATTCCCAAACCTCACTTTATGTGTCAGACCCACAAGCCAAGCTTCTACTTTCTATTCTGTCCTCACAAGACCTATCCCTTCCACATGAATCCTATCCTCTACTTCTCAGGTTACTGTACATTTGGGTTAGAAAATCATCCAAGCCATCTTCAGTGCTTATTGATACTGCTGTTGGGGTTCTTCATCACCTTTTATCTCTGCATTTTGACTCCAAACATAATCCTTTTTTCTACTCGGGAGGAGTTCTACTTCTGGGTGCCCTTTCTTTTGTGCCTTTTATATCTAAAAGGTCAAAAACAATCTGCTTGGAATTGCTGTGTAGGCTATTGCAAGAAGAATACCGATTAATTTTCTTGTCTAAAGCACATATTCCCAATGTTCTCGCAGGAATTGGATATTCTCTATCGTCTTCTGGGAATGTTCATCTTGTTAGAATTCTGGATTCTCTGTTTGGAATTTGGGATAAAAAAGATGGTCCTTCTGGCAGTGTGTCGAATGGTCTCATGATACTGCATCTGATAGAATGGGTTCTTTACAATTTTGTCAAGTCACATTCTTCAGAGAAAATCAGTGTTCTTACCAGAGAGATTTTAGGAACTTCAAAACCAACGTATTCTTCATTTGCTGTGGTCATGGCTGCAGCTGGAGTGCTGAGAGCTTCGAGTAGATCTGTATCAATTGTCTTAATGGAATCAAAAATTTCTGCAGAGGAACGTATAGGGAATGTTGCAAGAGACTTGATTTCTAAGACTGGAGGTTTTAATAATTTTGGCAGTCAACCAGAACACAATCTTCTTCTACAGTGTATATCATTAGCTTTGGCTCGAAGCGGTCCCGTTTCTTTCCAGAGTTCTCTGCTCATATGCCTTGCTTCAGCATTGTTGATTGAAATCTTCCCCCTACGACGCCTCTATACAAGGATTCTGAAAAACTTCCATGATAATTCAGCAAGCCTGACACTTAATGAGGTAAACCAACAACTGGGTAGTTCCATTTTTAGGGAAGCTGGTGCCATAACTGGTGTGCTTTGCAATCAGTATGTCTCAGCTGATGAAGCGACAAAGAGTATAGCGGAGAATCTTACATGGGAGTACTGCCAGGATGTCTACTTATTGCATCGACAAGTGGCTTTAATGCTTAGAGGTGTGGAGGATGAGTTAATTGGGAGCTTAGAGAAAATTGCTGAATCTGCCTTCCTTATGGTTGCAGTTTTTGCGTTGGCAGTCACAAAACAGAGGCTAGACTCCAGGTTTCCCCGAGAAACTCAATTGGAAATTTCAGTAAGGATTTTAATTGCATTTTCTTGTTTTGAATATTTCCGGCGGATGCGCTTGTCTGAGTATATGGACACAATCAGAGAGGTGGTTATTAGTGTCCAGGAAAATGAGTCGGCTTGCGTCTCGTTTGTAGAATCCATACCTTCATATGATCAACTGACAAGTAAACATGGTATGGCACATCACTACGAGGTATTTCATAAAAGTAGTTGACTGGTATATGTTACTCTTACAGTTATTTCCCATTTTGGCTTGCAGGATTTTACAGCTTGCAGAATATTGAATATGTTTGGTCGAAAGATGACGTACAAACTGCTCGGATCTTATTTTATCTTCGGGTTATTCCAACTTGCATTGAACGGTTGCCAGCTTCTGTATTTCGGAAGGTGGTGGCCCCAACTATGTTCTTGTATCCCACACTGAACAACTAGGTTTATAAGCACTTAATATTTTTAACTCGTTTAGGTTTCGATAAAATTATTGGTTCCTTATTACACATTCAATAGATATATGGGGCATCCGAATGGAAAAGTTGCTCGGGCTTCACATTTGATGTTTGTGGCTTTTGTATCTTCTGGGAAGGATTCTAATGAGGAGGAAAGAGTTACACTAAAGGAGCTACTTGTTTTCTATTACATGCAGAGATCTTTAGAGGTATCTATCTAGAACGACTGAAAAAGTTAGTTGTCAAACTTGAGTTTGGTTAACAAAATTTTGTGTGCTAATTTCCTTCCTTGATGGAACTGTAGGGATATCCTGGGGTTACCCCTTTTGAGGGAATGGCTTCTGGAGTTGCTGCTTTGGTTCGACATCTTCCTGCTGGAAGTCCATCTATATTTTACTGCATTCAGAGTCTTGTTGAAAAAGCTAGTAGCCTTTGCAGTGAAATCATGACCCGTGAGTCTGATGCATGGAAGACTTGGCAAGAAGAGTTAGAGCCCTGTAAGAAACTTGTGGAGTTGCTTTTGCGTCTCCTCTCCCTGGTAGATATACAGGTAGAAGCTATTTGTGTTCTGTATTTAAGTTCATATGAGATTCAGCTGCTTTTGCCACATCTTGTTTTTCCTTACTAGAAAACTTTGATCAAGTTGTATGCTTCGTCAAATTTGTTTGGTAAAATTAATACCAAGTTGTTCCAAGGAAATGCACCTACCTCAAATACTATACCTGACATTAGCCTCAACATATTGGAAAAAGTTTATTCCTATTTGAAGGTTATAACATATATATTACTGATTTTCACAGGTCCTGCCAAGTCTAATGAAGCTATTAGCACAGCTAATTTTGCAGCTGCCCAAAGATGGCCAGACCTTGGTTCTTAATGACCTATATGCTCAGGTTGCAGACTCTGACGATGTTATTAGAAAACCCATTCTAGTTTCATGGTTGCAGTCATTGTCATACCTCTGTTCTCAAGCTACTAGTAGAAGAGCATCTAATGGGGTAGAACATGATGGAAATGCTGCTTCGGATTTGAATACTGGCACCTTAAGCTTCAATATAATCAATGCACGACTATGAAGAATTGAGGTTCCATTTTCGTATAATCCAGGTTTTCTTATGTTAAGCTTATTTAGCTAATGTGTTTAATATAGTTGTTTCTGTGTCATCAATAAAATTAGTTATTTGATAATTATCAGCTATAGTGGCATATAGCAAGCGTATGCCTATAATTTCTTGTTGGTTATAAAAGTGCAAAATTGCAATAAATGAAGCAGATAATTATCTTCATATGCATGATTTCCTTTCTTAGAAGCATAGCTATGATCGTACATCACTCTATATATTTCTCTTCTTCATACATACACAGAATCTTTATTACTATTTACTATATGCATAACGTTCACAATCTTTATTACTATATGCATAACGTTCACAAAACACCATTGATCCATTTCATACGGAAAATATTTATTTGTATAGCATGAAAGAGGATCTTGATTTTGTCTTTATAATTTGGACTATTTGGAATGCGTCACAAAACACCATTGATCAATTTCAAATGGAAAAGATTTATTTGTATAGCACAGTGTCGTATTTTTCTTTAACATTATTTCATATTATTCCATACGTTCCAAAATTTGGTAAACATTTTGTAAACGACGACTTTCAAGCAAAAAATTAATTTTCCAAACTTATCCTTAATATTAAGTCTAAATTTAATAGATATACACATATTTATTTATTTACTTTTTTGTTGAGAACCTATACTATTACAACTCAATTTTAGGAATAACATGTTAAGAGAACTAGGAGGGAACTTAAGAGAACCTTACCTTCAATATATCTGTCGCACCTGTTTAGGGCATTTTTTGTTGCGACAACTGTCAACTGACAAGATTACTCTTGTAGCTAAAAGAAGTTAAAAATGCATACTTTTTCTCAAATATGTAAAAGGGAAAAATATATATAATCTATGAAATGATCTTGTTGGAGAGTGATATTATGGTTAAAAAATCATTTGGAGCATTAATGACGCAATATTCGTCACCCTCTAATCAGATCTAATAGATATTAGATAGCGAGTAGAGTACTTAAGTTTAGAGTCATTAGATAAACACAAAGACAAGCACGACTATACTTTTACACGAATAAAAAATGAAATTAGACAATTTAAGCCATTTGGAAGGCTTAACAAGTTGCTATAAAATGGATCATGCATGCAAGACAAATGCATATAAAAATGTTTATTGATTAATGGTCACTAGACTGAACAATGAGGTTTTGAATTCAGAACCTTATTTTGTAATGAACATAAAGAATAAATAAGAATTATAATTAATGTAAAGTTTCATTCCTTCAAGATCTTTGGGATGGCAAGTAGTGGCTTTGCCTTCTGTAGTGATAGTGCAAATCTTTCAGTGGTGTCCATTTCTTCAGGCTTCATTCCATTGGGAAGCTTCCATTCAAAATGATAGACAAGAGAGGCTATCATCAAGCTCACTACTCTCTGACCAAGAGCGATTCCGGCGCACATTCGACGACCGGAACCAAACGGAAGCAAAGAGAAATGCTGTCCCTTAACATCCACTTCACTTTCCAAAAACCTCTCCGGCATAAAACTTGTAGGGTTCTCCCAATAATCACCATCTCGAGCAATGGCCCATGCGTGTACCAGTATTTGAGTGTCTTTAGGTATTAGATAACCCTTTAGTTTTACGTCCTTCTCCGCCCTACGGGGCACGGGGAAAGGCACCAATAGGTGCAGCCGCATTGTTTCTTTGACAACTGATTGCAAGTATGGTAGTCCGAGCATCTCACCTTCTTCTATCTTGCCTTTTGCTTGCACATTGTCTGTAATTTCCTTGCGTAGCTTGGCCATTGTTGTTGGGTTGAGTATTAATTCAGTCATTTGCCCATTCAACAGTATTGGCTGTAGTTTCAGTTCCGGCAAGGAACAATTCCTGAAGAAAGAATTTTGTTTAAATTAGTATATATAAACATATATATTATGCTTTGGGACTAATTTAGATATTGTTATTGGCAAAGCTACCCAATTGAAACTAGGGATCTTTTGGTGTAACAGTATATATATAGGGAGGACGGGATCTTGCATTGTTGATCTACACTATTTTGAATACGTACTGAAATTAGTGATTTTATGAGAAGTAATTATCTTATGGTTTAAGAAAGAGAGGAGAGATTCCATATATACCACTAGTAGAACTTGGACGTGCTTCAAGTTGAATTCAGCCTCATTCTCTGTGCTAAAGTCAATGAAGCAATCCAGCAGATCTCCAGCAATTTAGACTCTCCATAAGCCAATGAATTTATGAGTTCCTCAAGATCCAAAGCTCGTAAGCCTTGAGGAAGCTCTAAGGAAATAATCCGCAACATTAAACTTGATATCAACCTCCATGACGGACTTCACAGCATTTTGAAACCCTTTAACATCTTGGGTTTTATAATCAGCTACATTTTCAGAAAAACAAGTGTTTGATATTTGATTTACCGCGGTAGTAAACCCTAACTTGACAATGTCCACAGATTCTCCCTTTTTGCTAACTTCCTTAACATGTTGAACCATTTCTTCCACCACTTTATGCCTCAAATTCCTTAAGGTGTCTAGCTTTTGGGTGTTTGTCAAGAAAGTAGCTAGGACTTTTCTTAGGGTTCGCCATTGATCCCCTGCGGACAGCCACACCACAGCATAGTAAGGGTGATCTAGCTTTGTGATGGCAGAAGGGACTACTCTGCCGGAAAAAGCCTCGTCATTTTTCTGGAGGATTTCTCTGGCCATCTCTGGCGAAGAAGCCACAATGCTAGTGACTCCGCCTAGACGGATAGACATGAGAGGACCGTACTTCTTTGCTAGCTCGGCGAATGCCTTGTGGGGATTTGCACCAATATTGAATAGGTTTCCGAAGAAAGGGAGGCCATTGGGACCTGGTGGTAGGTTTCTTCTACGAAATAAAGAAAAGCAATGGAGAATAATGAAGAATATAAAAGAGCATAGAAGAAAACTCAACAACTCCATTGGAAGGTATTGATGTATATAATTGGATGCATGATGCTTTATAAGCTTTGTGGGTTTAATCTATACTATGTTTGCATGTATATATAGGCGTTCTTGAGTAAGCAAGAAAGATCGTGTCAGTTTCTTTCTTGCAGATCAGCAAGTTGGTTAATGGTTGGTGGCACTTGCGACTGGACTTTTTGTACAAGCTTTGAAATTCCCATGTGCTGAAAGATAACTTTCGTAAAGTTATCTTTTATTTATTAAATGTATATATATGTATAATAATAGTAGTTTATAATAGCAGTCTAATTTTTTTTACATGCGCTTCATAAATTAAAAAATAGAATAAGTTTTATTTTACAATGAAATTCAAATGAAAGAACTTAAAACATAATCAAATCTAAGTCGTTACTTGAGGTTGGAGAATGATAACAAAAACCAAATTCTTTATTTACCAAATTATTTTCTACAAACATTTTGTATTTTTAAACATCATTAATTTACTTCAGAGACTCTCCCCTTTGTTGATTTGTTTCTGGATTAATTTTCTATATCTATATAGAAAATTGATATTTTCATATAAAAAATAATATTTTTACATGAATTTCTCTCACGTATTTTTACATAAAATAAAAATAATAATATTTCTACATAAATTTTGATATTGACCAAAATTTTGAGACGTTTTCAAACTATACATAATCGCATGATACAATTGCATCCTTTCAGTCGTACAGCCGAAAGTACTCCAAACATCAATAAATAATTTTTTTACTAAAGTATTTTGACCCCCTTTAAAAACGTTTTGGTTTCGTCACTAATTTTACATACCATGCTCACTCCCTTGAGCGACAAACCGGGCGACGGTTTGGTCCGTTGCTATATCAGAGAACCGTCGTCTTAGCTTTTAGCGGCTGACAACATATAGCGACGGACCGAACCGTCGCTCGATCCATCGCTAAAGAGGGTATGTAGGATCAAAAGATATACTTTTATTAAAATTATGTTGTTTTGAAAATTATTTTAAAAAATAAAATAATATTAAAAGAGAATAATTTCACTTGTTTTTCTTTTAATATAGGGACATGATGCATAACCACCGCTAGTTATAGATCATGTTCCAGCCAACCCATTGTGTGCCGTCCGTTACAATGTTTAACGACCCAGATTTGAAAGACCACATTACTATCTACAGGAACTTTTTGGAGTGAGTAATTAAGAGCCGCAAAAAGTTCTTGCCGAGAATTTTTTTTATGTTAAAAGTCAAGACTCTTATTCTCTCTTTTTTTAAAAATTCTAAAATTCAATAAAAAAGATTTTTGTTACAAATCTAAAATTGCAATTTATATATCGTTAGAAAACTGTTATTAAGATATTCAAATTAACAAGATTTATTTATATGTATTTATGTATGTATATTATGTGTTATTTTGTTAAATACAGACAATTGATATTAACAGTACAAAAATTATGGGCACAGAACAATTATATTTTTCTAGACAAATATACTTTTTCATCAAAATTGGGTAAGTCATTACCATTAACATAACCAAACACTCCAATATACCTTCTCTGGAATATTAAATTAACACCTATTATGAATTTTCTTCAATCTCGATTTGGTTTTCAACAAAAGCCACAAATATATATAAATAGCATCACCATTTCAACAAAAATCATAAATATTACTCCCTCCGTTCCTAAAAGATTGTCGTTTTAGGAAGTAATTTTTGTTTCAAAAAGATTGTCGTTTTGAGTTTATCAATACACATTATCTATTTTTTCCCCACTTTACCCTTATTTAAAGTTTTCTCCTATTTAAAGCTTTCTACCATTCCCAATAATTCTTATTCAATTCAATGCTATAATCCAAATAGTAATTGGTTGAATAAAAGCAATTGGTTGAATTGAATAAGAAACATTGGGAAGAAAATAATTAGTTGAGACAATTAATAAGGGTAGTATAGTATTTTCACTATGTATTAATTACATTCTTTAATCTGTGTGCATTAACCTTAAACGACAATCTTTTAGGAACAAAGAGAATAGTACAAAATAGTAAAACCTTCGATATAAGATTTGTACGGCGTATAGAAACATCCATTAGTCCCACATTAATAGAATATGATGTAAACCTTTCAATATACTCTTTCCGTTCTTAAAAGATTGTCGTTTTAGAAGAAAAAATTTATTCTAAAAAGTTTATTGTTTACAACTTTCGAGAAGAATAAATTATTTACTTTCTTATATTACCCCTACCTTCTCTCATTGTCCTAAGAAATTTTTTCCCTTGTATTAATAGTTTTCAACTTCCCATAAAGGGGTAGTGATGAATTTTCAAACAAATTTTACTTGATAAAGATACTTTCTTAATCCATGTGCCAAAACTTTAAACGACAATATTTTAAGAACGGAGGTAGTATATAACTACTTAAAGCACACATGCCAATAACATTCTCTCTCCAAAAGATCAATCAAATCGGCACGTAGTAAAAAATTATTATTATTATTATTATTATTAGTAAAAAAAATTATGTGAACATATTAAAATTTTATTTTTTATATTTTTACCCCATAAAAGTTTTAAAGTACAAAGAGATTACGATTTGCCTTTCTCTTGTACATGTGCTCTATTTATAAGAGTGAATCATAATTAAAGTTATTAATTTTTTGAGGATCTGAGCCCAATATGATGTCGAGTTATCAGATGGCGCATATAGATGATACTGAAAGACCATGAGTTAATAGATCAGTGCAACGATGTTGGTTGACTTTGGGATCGGAGTTCGGCTCATGTTTTCGGGGTTGAGAGTTCGACTCAGTTGGCTTAACTTCGGAACGATCGACTTCGGGACGGGTGTTTGGATTCGTGGTGAACTTTTTCAGGAATGGCGTCATGTTTTCGGGAATATAAGATTGGCTTCAGTTATTATTATTATTATTATTATTATTATTATTATTATTATTATTATTTTGTTCTTTTATGGTAGTATTTTAATTATTAGAAGGTTGTTATTCATTAGAAGTTGTTACCACAAATATAGGAGGATTATTAGGAAGTTGTTTTCTACTGGAAATTTCTTACCATAGTTATATGAATTATGTTGCATGCTGATAAAGAAATCTTTTAGCTATAAAAACTCACCTTGTGGGTTGAATTTCTTTTGCCTATGAATTTCTTGTTACCCTAGCCCGCGGAATAATTGCTTTTCTACCTGGCGTCAGTTGGTATCAAAGCATCAACATCTTTGTGACGCCCCCAAAATAGGTATACACCACCCATCTTGGGTCGCCAGATACATGGTACTGAATACAAATACAACTTAATTATACAACATGAGCTTTGAGTTTTAATACAAACATTGTCTTCTAGACAGCATTAAAACTTAAAATAAGTCCTCAATACATTTATTATCACACTATTTCACAGAATAGTGAGGACTACTAATGCACCATCTAGGACCATCACTCTGTTCCCCGACTAGTCCCAGCTAAGTTCTCATTTCCTGAAGAGAACAGTGAAAGAAAGGGTGAGCTCAACTAGCCCAGTAAGAAATATTATGACTAAGATAATGTAGAACAAATTATCATTAGCCTTCAACAATGTTAAACTGATAAAATACAATAGACATCAAGTTTAACTGCAGCGGAACAAGCAATCCATTAGAAGAGTCAAGTAGTGAATAAAATCTACTATCTTCTATGATTTATAAGGTTTTTCATCACTTTTATCGCTGAGACTCAGCTTAAAAAATAAAATCGATTCATCCCTGCTCCACGGCCAGGGATATTCATGTAATCATCAATGGTCATAACTATACCGAATAATCCCTAGTCATAATCATACCAACAACTGTCCACCACTGAACTACAAGCCAATGAGGCCTTTACCACATCATTCGTCACATTACGGTCATGATTATACCGAATAATCCTTAGTCATAATCATACCAAGTCCATCTATGCACGTAAGCCAAAGATGACTTTCAACATAATATAAGCATGGGGATGATGACATTTCAATAAAACAAGTTCAAGAATAAATTTTAAAGATTTATAAGTTAATTTATCCTGAACTCAATAACATCCAAATTGTCAACTTGATACTGCTTTGTGGAGTAAAATTCAAGAATGCTTAGAAGAATATTTCCATGAAAAGATAATGGATGAAGCGCAAATATCAAGGATATTCCACTAATTTCATGGATTATAGAAGCCAAAGCTTTAACCAACTGAGTATAATAGAATATATGAAACTGCAAATGGATTTTCGCCCGCCATGCGGTAATCCACATAAATGCATCATTTCCACAATTTAATAAGGAATGAATACGAAAGATCATTCACCATGCATGTGGTAATCCATAGGCAAAAGTTATTCCAACAGAATAATAAAGAATGGAATAAATGAAGGATTCACCATGCGCGCGATAGATCGCATGCATGGAGTTATTCCCAGCGTAATAATAAATAATGGAACTAGGTCCGGCATAAACGCACGTGCACAGGATATTTCGGCGAGAATAATAAATAATGGAACCAGTCCAAACAGAACGCAGCATGGATGTTCCGATAAAATAATAAATAATGGAACCACGTCAGCGTAAACGCACGTACGTGATATTACGATGTAATAATAAAGAACGAAATATTAGAAGAATTTCACCATGTATGCGATGCTTAGATAAACAAAGTTATTCAACAAAATAATAAGAATGGAATAACAGCAGAATTCACATGCATGCGATAGATCAGCATGAGACAAAGTTATTCCAATGAATAATAAAGAATGGAATAACAGAAGAATTTCACCATGTATGCAGACTTCAGATAAACAAAGTTATTCCAACATAATAATAAAGAATGGAATAATGTAAGTTCTCTTCATGAATACTGAAAGAAATAATATTTCTTACGAGTACAACAAATAATATCTCCTACCTTTCAAAGAAGAGTATTCAATTTGGTAGAGGCGAGGATATACTCGAAGAAAACTTGTACTACGCTCAAAGCTTTCTTAAACTCTAAAGAAATACGCTCAAGATTATAGAAGAACTTTTTCTATAGTTTCTCTCTCTAGAGTTTCAGTGAATTCGTAAGAAATAATGAATGAATGAGCTTCTATTTATAGAAGAATGGACTGCATAGTAACTAATTCATGAACGGTCCAGATTGATTTACTTTTAATCGGACGGACCATATTTAAAGCAATCTTTTAAATAAAATATAATATATTCTATTTATAATCTAATAAAACGAATAACTTTATAAAAGTATTTTGTTTTATATAAAAAGATTTTACTATGCAAAATACTATGCAGACACTATGCAATACTATGCATAATAAAATATAATATATTCTATTTATAGAATAACTTTATAAAAGTATTCTGTTTTATATAAAAAGATTTTACTATGCAAAACACTATGCATAATAGAATATAATATATTTTATTTATAGAATAACTTTATAAAAGTATTCTATTTTATATAAAAAGTTTTTCTGTTTTATTACATTAATAATACTAATAAAACAAAACTGAGTGACTTATCACGTAAACATCAATAATCAATACCGTGTGCTACTATACAACCACGCGTATTACTGTACTTTTACTACCGAGTAGTTCAACAGTTTTAACGGTAATTCTCATAAAAATATTTTTGTCGTTTTCTCCATCTGACAATTATTCCGTTGTGGGGTCCACCAATGATTGTACCGTCGTACGGATATTCCCCGACAAAAAGAATATTCCCCGACCAATCGAATATTATACAACAACTTGCATACTTTTTAAAATTTATAAATACTACCCACAACTATAACATTATCTCAAATCCACACCATAATATTAAAAAATATATTTCGAGAAAATTAAATCTTTATTCATAAAATCTGGGGTCTCACAATCTCCCCTCCTTATGAAATTTAACTCGAAATTTACGACGCATTCGGTATATCAAGAGGTGAGGGTATCTTGACTTCATTTCAGATTCTAACTCTTGAGGTATAACCTTTTAGTGTTGAATACGATCCTTCTTATCCAAGATTTTAACACGTATCTCCTCATACGTTAAATCTTATGCTATATCGTTTAGTTCTAATTTAATAATGTGGTTCAGGTCGTCCACATATTTACGTAACATCGATACAAAAAAAAACGTTCTGAACACGCAACATACTTGGCGGTAAAACGAGTCTATAGGCCACAGTTCTTACTTCATCGAGGATTTCAAATGGGCCAATAAAATCGAGGGTTGAGATTTCATCTCTTCATCGATTCTTGTTTCTAGAATAACGCCCTCTTGAACCTTCTTCTTCACATTCATCAGCTCTGAGTATGTAGCTTGCACGGCTTTAGCTTTATCGATTAAAATCGATTCTACTCGTATATTTGTTATCTTCACGTGGGTCACTAGAGTCTTTAACTCTATCTTCATCATTTGTAAGTTATACGAAATGGGTTTTTGTGTTAACAACATCGCACTCGTAAACGCATACGATCTTCTACTCAACGCGTCAGCTACCACGTTCGCTTTTCTATAATGATATTGAATGATACAATCGTAATCTTCAACAGCTCGAGCCAACGTCTTGGGCACATTACACGTTCATTTTGGGTGAAGAAAATATTTGAGGGTTTTAAAAATGGGTTTTGTACTGGGGTCAATACAAAATTCGATTTCACGCTCTAGGGTAGGCTAATAAGTCTTCAAGAATACGTCAGGAAATTTATTAACAATAGAAATATCATTCAAAACTGTGACTCTCATCCAAGACTTGGATAGCACGTCGCATTAATACCTATCAACTTGCCACCGTTATTCATAACGTCCCCTACAGAAAGTTCGGCTTCGGTGTATTCCACACAAGGAAGATACCAGCGAAAGGCTTAAGGCTCTTTACTTATGGCTTAATATAACAGTGATTGACTTTAGTAGTTTGGTTGCTTGAATTCACATAACAGGTTGGTTAGGAATATGAAAGCTAACAACCTTACGAAAAGCATGATGAGTAGTTAACCAATCGATTCTTAAAATCACATCAAAGGCAAGTATTTTCAAAGAGATAAGATCGACAGGTAACGTGAAAGTGTCGATTTGAATCAACAAGATTTATAAACATTGGAGATAGCGAAGGTTTCTACTATCGAAGTTTCAACCAATAAGTCAAAGTCTAATTTCTCCGAAGTCAAATTTAAACGTTGAGTGAAAGCAAGAGAGATAAAAGAATGGATAGAACCGGTATCTAATAAGATATAGACTTCGCAAGAATTTATAATTAACTAACCCGTGCTAACTTCTTTCGAGTCACTCACTTTTTAAGAAGTCACGAAAAACGCTCTTCCTGAAACCACCAACTTTGTTTTGTCAGATATCCGCTTTTGGTGCCAATTGCCCAAATTGGACTTGACTTCACTATACGACAAAATCGAGCTAAATGACCTTCTCTTCTTGAAATTTCCACTTCTATTATCTTGGCCATGATTACCACCGAAGTGGTTACCATTCTTGGCATGATAATTTCCCCCACGATGGTTATCATTGTTCCGATGACCGTTGCTACTAGTATGATTATTATCATGTTGTTGGTCGTTACCTTTTGGTTGAGCTGACTCAACGGTCTCATGTGCTTCATTGCTTATCTCAGCATTTTCATACGCCATTTTCAAACACTGTCACAAAACAAGGGTTAATTAACATATCACATATTATCCCTATACTATGACCGACCAATTAAATACCAAATAAACTTAGGTAGGTCATACTAGCGAAGGAATTTCCCATCTCTCCCCTAGTTCTTGTCTCATATCTCAGCCAGGGATCATATCCTTAAGCTTTGATACCAACTGTGACGCCCCCAAAACAGGTATACATCACCCATCTTGGGTCGCCAGATACATGGTATGAATAACAATATTGGTGACGCCCCCAAAATAGGTATACAACACCCATTCTGAGTCGTCAAAATACATGGTACAGAAATAACTACAACTTTATTAATACAACATAAAAACTGTGAGTTTAAATACAAATATTGTCATCTAGACAATATCCACACTCAAATAAGTCCTCATTATAATTATTAATACACTATTTTTACAGAATAGTGAGGACAACTAGAACCACTTCTATAATCATCATTCCACACCCCGACTAGTACTCGCTACATTCTCGCCTCCTGAGAAGAAAAATGGAACAACAAGGAAAAGGGTGAGCTCAACTAGCCCTGTAAAGAACATTATAACTAAGATAATATAAAACAAATTATCATTAGTCCTCAACAGGAAAAAATCTAATAGAATACAATAGACAATAAGTTTGAAATCAATATTCGCAACGGAAATAATAATTCATTAGAAGAGTTAAGTAGAGAATGAAATCTACTATATATGAATTTAAAAGTTCATCGTCTATCTTTTATCCCTGTAACATCAATCAATATATAACTGAAATCAAAAATTCATCTTTGCACTACAGGCCAAAGATATTCATCAGTTGGTCATGTTCATCTAAACACCTATTCATCTTTGCACTACGGGCCAAAGATATTCATCAGAAATCATTCATCTTTGCACTACAAGCCAAAGATATTCAGTTAGATCATCATTTAGGACTGAGGATGATGAAAAATATTTTAAAGAAAACGAATCCAGTGAAACAAAAGAACAAATATTAAGGATTCGTACTTTAAACAATCCAAGTTCAAAAATACTTCATAAATAACCAGAGTGGAGTAAAATTCAAGAATGAAGACCAAAACATAGATCCAATCAAAGATAGGAATCATAACATAAAATTTTGGACACAAAAAAGAAAATTTTAATTTTTTGTGAATAGTGTCGTATTCGTGAATAGTGTCGTATACGTGAATAATGTCGTATACGTGAATAGTAACTCCGACACTAAAAGATAGAAATTTCACAAAAAAAATTATCATGCTTCGTGAATAGTACTCGTGAATAGTAACTCATGAATAGTAATTCTTGAATAGTAACCCCGACATGAAAAGTTCCAAATTTGATAAAAATTCAGACCAATATTTTGGCATAATGATATTGAAGAAATAATATCATTTACAAAGAAAATAACATTCTTTACCTCGGAAAGACAGTACTTTTGACTGGAATACTGGATATAGTGCTGAAGGGAACTTGAACCGTATATCAACACACAAAGTATCAAAATACTCACAAGAATACGCTCGATAATATAGAGAGAGAAGTAAAGAGAAAATTTCAGTTTCTGGAATGATTTTCAATTCTAACCTAAGCACCCTATTTATAGAAAAATGCTTAGAACACCAAAGCAGAAAATTGAATATAATAATATATTTATAACCAAATTTTCCTTAGCCCACCACATCAAAAACACATTTTCCAGACAAATGCACCAAAAATGAAAAACATGTTTTAAACAATTTTTGTTACAAAATCAATTTAGACTCAATAATCTGAAACTTCAATAATTCATAATAAATAGCCCTTTTATCACAAAAATTCGAACCTCATGTCCTTTCCATAGGAAATTTAATTCTCTACAAGTTTGCAGAAGAAAGTTTTTCCAAATTCCAAACAAAAATTTACCGAAATCCACAAACGAGTGATTTTACAGGCTATAATCAAATTTCAGTCAAAAATTGTGTCCACCAACACAAAAAACATGTGTTAAACATTTTTTGTAACACCAAACATGTGTTAAACATTTATTGAACAAAAATACTCTTCCTCCTCATATACTCATATATCCCACATTCATTGTAAAAATATTACAATTATAATAATAAAATATTATTTTATCAGAAAAGATAAAATATCAATTTTCAACAATAGTCACATTAAAAATTTTCTCCATCTATATCCACATAAAATTAATATTTTCCTCATCATATAAATCAATAATTAATTATTCATAAATAATATTACGTAATCACAATCATCGACAACCAAATATTTCCTACGAAAAGAGGGGCTTTCAATAAGGATTTTTTTCTTCTTGCAAGGCAATTAGGTGACCAAAACCTCTCCTTAGATGTAACTTTATAGACATTGCCAATAATGTTATCTAATAATATTATTAGGATAATATGAATTATTGCTTCGATAATGGAAAATCTTGTGTAGTGACAATTATTGAAACAACAGTAATATAAAATATAAACGTAGCAATTATTGAATCAATAAAATAAAATCTTCGAATAAAGAATTACCGTAATAATTATTGAGTAGTGCCTTCTTACGTAAGAATCAATAATTGGTGCAATACCGTAGTGCTCACTTGTGTTTTTAACCACCGAGTATTTCAAGAGTATTAACTTAATAACAACGCCAAGTATTTATAAACAACTTATTTTTGTCATTTTCTTCATCCAATCGCTCGCTCAAGTTATGGGGCCCATGAACAATTTCAATAGTAAATATTTAATATTCCCGACAAGAAGAATATTCCACGACCAAACGAATATTCTCCGATAAAAATGAATATTTTATAACCACTTGCTTATTTGAAATATTTGCGCATTTTACCCATAACTAATCATATTAATCAAATTAACCCTTACTATTTCAAAATAATAAATAAAGGAAATTTAATTTCATTAATAATAAGTTGGGGTCTTACACTCACAATCTTCCTGGAAATATATTTCATCAGTTGCAATAGTGGGTGGTTGTGGTTGTCTAGGGCAGGTTCCGATTGAGGAAGTCTCGAACCGTGGTCTTAACATTCAGGATGTGATGATTGAGGATTTATAGAGACAATTTGCAGAGTTAACCCGGCGTTTAACGACTCAAAATCATGGTCGACATGGACATGTTCTAAATGAGGATGTGAGACCCCAGATTTTATGATTAAATATTTAACATTCTCGAAATAATTTTTTTTAATATTATGGTGTGGATTTGATATAATGTTATAGTTGTGGATAGTATTTATAAATTTTGCAAAGTAAGAAAGTGATTATATAATATTCGATTGGTCGGGGAATATTCGTTTTAACAGCGAATATTGTACGACGTCACAATCATTGGTGGACCCCATAACGGAAGTATTGTCGTAGTTAGAAAACGACAAAATTATCTTTCTATAAAAACAACAAATGAAGGTGTTACCGTTAAAAGCTGTTGAACTACCAAAGAGTAAAAGTACGATGTCTACGCGTGGTTGCGTAAGTAGCAAGCACCGGTATTGATTATTGATGCTTACGTGAGAAGTCACTCAGTTATACTCAATTATTGCTACAGTCATATCTCTCATATTATTGATTCAATTATTGTTACAATATCATCTGCATAATATGTTATATTATTAAATCAATAATTGAGACGGCAAAGTTATTCATATTATTATTTCGCAATATTGACAATGTCTAGAAGTTCTATCAATGAGAGGTTTGATCACCTAATTGCGCATTCAATAAGGAGAAATCCTTATCGAAAGCCCCTCTTT
This sequence comes from Panax ginseng, assembly GCA_020205605.1. Lineage (NCBI taxonomy): Eukaryota > Viridiplantae > Streptophyta > Magnoliopsida > Apiales > Araliaceae > Panax > Panax ginseng. The sequence continues at coordinate 25,496,006 of CM035138.1, forward strand.
CTGGAACGACATTTGATTGTTAAATATTGTGAATTATAATATTAATGATGAATAAGTTCGTGTTGATTAAAGATGAATTTTATAGTTCCATTGTGTTGGAATTATTTGTGTTAGTGGAAATCAACATTTGTTTCGATAATAATTGATGTCTGGAGGTTATATTGTTCAATCGAAGTATTATTGGGGCACTTTTCGTGGTTGGGAGTACTATTCACGAGTTACTTATTCACGAGTTACTATTCATGAGTTACTATTCACGGGTACTATTCAATTGTAAGATATATTTCTTTTCGGTCCAAATTATTTTTTGGTACAATATTATTCCATGAGGAGATGTGCTAATTTTTCAGACCGTTGGTTGAAGATATAATAGTAAATCAATATGGACCGCTGGTGGAAAGTTATAATAATAAATCAATATGGATCGTTGGTTTAAAGTTTTAATAGTAAATCAGTATGGACCGTTGCTTTAAGTTTTAATAGTAAACCAATATGGACCGTCCGTTTAAAAGTAAATCAATTTGGACCGTTCATGAATTAGTTACTATTCAGTCCATTCTCCTATAAATAAGCTCATTCCTTCATTATTTCTTATTTAATTCATCGAAACTCTGAGAGAGAGAAACTATAGAGAGAAAGAAGAAAAGTATTCGCTACTTCACTACTTCAATATCCAGTTTCTTCTAAGGTAGGGATATTATTTGTTGTACTCGTAGTAAGGGTATTCTTTCTTTCTTGTTCGTGAAGAAATTTCATTATTCCATTCTTTATTATTATGTTGGAATAACTTTGTTTTATGCCAAATACGCATACTTGGTGAAATTCTTTCATTATTTCATTCTTTATTATTATGTTGGAATAACTTTGTATATGTGAAGTACCATACATGGTGAAATTCTTACATTATTCCATTCTTATTATTCTCATTGGAATAACTTTGTTTATGCAATCGCATACATGGTGAAATTCTTCTAATATTTCGCTCTTTATTATTTTGTCGAAATATCCCCGCTCATCGCGTTTACGCCCGGACCGGGTTCCATTATTTATTATTCGCCGGAATATCCACATGCGTGCGTTTATTTGGACCTTGTTCCATTATTTATTATTCAGCCGTAATATCTCGTCTGTACGTATTTCTGGCGGACTGGTTCCATTATTTATTATTCTGTTGGGAATAACATGTCTATGCAGTCTATCGCACGCATGGTGAATCCTTCTGTTATTCCATTCTTTATTATTCTGTTGGAATAACCTGTCTATGTGGATTACCACATGCATGGTGAATGATCCTTTGTATTAATTCCTTATTAAATTGTGAAAATGATCTGTATACGTGGATTACCGTATGGCGGGTGAAAATCCATTTGCAGTTTCATATATTCTATTATACTCAGTTGGTTAAAGTTTTAAATTCTATACTCCATGAAATTAGTGAAATATCCTTGATATTTGCGCTTCATCCAGTATCTTTTTATAAAAATATTCTTCTGAGCATTCTTGAATTTTACTGCACAAAGCAGTATCATGTTGACAATTTAGACGTTATTGAGTTCAGGATAAATTAACTTATAAATCTTTAAAATTTATTCTTGAACTTGTTTTATTGAATTGTCATCATCCTCATGCTTATATTATGTTGAAAGTCATCTTTGGCTTACGTGTATAGATGAACTTGGTATGATTATGACCAGGGATTATTCGGTATAATCATGATCGTAATGTGACGAATGATGTGGTAAAAGTCCTCATTGGCGATGAGTTCATTGGTGGGACGGTTGTTGGTATGATTATGACCGAGGATTATTCGGTATAGTCATAACCATTGATGATTACATGAATATCCTTGGACGTGGAGCGAGGATGATTCGATTTTATTTATTGTCGAGTGAGTCAAATGATAAAAGTGATGAAAAACCTTTTAAATCATAGAAGATAGTATATTTTATTCTATACTTGACTCTTCTAATGGATTGCTTGTTCCGCTGCAGTTAAACTTGATGTTTATTATATTTTATCAGTTTAACACCGTTGAAGGCTAATGATAATTTATTCTGCATTATCTTAGTCATAATATTTCTTACTGGGCTAGTAGAGCTCACCCTTTCTTTCACTGTTCTCTTCAGGAAATGAGAACGTAGCTGGGACTAGTCGGAGAACAGAGTGATGATCCTAGATGGTGCATTAGTAGTCCTCACTATTCTGTGAAATAATGTGATAATAAATGTAATGAGGACTCTATTGAGTGTGGATATTGTCTAGATGATAATATTTGTATTAAAACTCACAGCCTATGTTTTGTCGTATTTTACACGACTGTTGTATAATTAAGTTGTATTTGTATTCAGTACCTTGTATCTGGCGACTCAAGATGGGTGATGTATACTTGTTTTGGGGGCGTCACAGAGGAAGTCTCGCACCTTGATCACTATCATGGATAGGTTTCAGCTAGGGAAGTCCCACACCTTGATCATGACAAGGAGGGTTATTACTCTCGTGGATAAATTTCGGCTGAGGAAGTCTCGAAGTATTTCTCGCATCTTGATTATGATGAGGAATTTTATGATTCTAAATCCGGTTTTGATAATCCTTACCACTATAGGGAGAAGCTATGGGAATGACGTGGTCGAATAGAACATCATCGAGATTTGGACTTTAAGGAGGATATATCCGAAACTTAAGACCGGTTAGTTGGGAAAGAAGTAATTGAAGAAGTGGAGGAGTATGAAGAATCTATATACGATGAATATGAAGATGAAGAAAAACTTTATGATGAATATGAAGATGAAGGAGAACTTTATGGAGAACCTGAATATGCCGAATATATTGATGATGACGTAGAGGAAAATGTGTCGTACGGAGATAGCCAAAAGACTCTGATCGTTCGTAAGAGTGTACTAACTCCCAAGGGTGATTCCAAAGATGATTGGTTGAGAACCAATATTTTCCATACAACTTGCATCGTAGCAAATAGAGTCTGCAAGTTAATTATTGACAATGGCAGTTGTGAGAACGTAGTGTCCGAAGAAGCTGTCAAGAAACTGCAGTTGAAAATGGATCGACATTCCAAACCATATAAGTTGTCGTAGTTGAAAAAGAAAAATGAAATAACAATGGATAAAAAGTACTTAATGTCTTTTTCCATCGACAATAAATACTTTGATAGTGCGTGGTGCGTTGAGGTGTCAATGGACGTGCGAATTCCATGTGTTGTTGGGCCGACCTTGACAATATGACCGAAGAGTTATTCATGATGGTCGGAAGAATACGTACTCCTTTAGTATCAAAAGGAAGAAGGTGGTATTAGAACCTCGGAGGGAAGAAATCAGTTCGGCTCGAGCAGTAGGGAACCCGAACCCGTTGTCTATAACTAGATTTCTATCGAAGGTCAATCGTGAAGGCGTGATGTATGCTCTACTCCTTTGAGAGAGCAGTTTGGCAGATAGGAACACCGAAGTATTAGCAGATATACAAAAATTGCTGTCAAAATTCTCTAACTTGATGTCCGAAGAGTTTCCTTCTGGACTGTAACCAGATCAGATGAGTCCTTATTTTGTGGAGGATGGTGAGAACTCGAGGAAGAGTTATTTATTCAACCCGGGGTAACTGATGTAGGAGGATCTGAGCCCGATGATGCTGAGTTGTCAGATAACACATGGATGACACTGAAAGACTATGAGTTCATTGATCAGCGCAACGGTGTCGGTTGACTTCGGGGTCGGGAGTTCAGCTCATGTCTTTGGGGTCGGGAGTTCGACTTAGTTGGCTTAACTTCGGAACGATCAGCTTCGAGACAGGTGTTCGGATTCATAGCGAACTTCTTCGGGAATGGCGGCATGACTTCGGAAAGATCGGATTGGCTTCGGTTATTATTATTATTATTATTATTTAGTTCTTTTATGATAGTATTTTAATTATTAGAAAGTTGTTATTCATTAGAAATTGTTACCATAAATATAGGAGGATTATTAGAAATTGTTTTCTACCGGAACTTTCTTATCATAGTTATAGGAATTCTGTTGTTTGCTGATAAAAAAATCTTTTAACTATAAAATCCTGACTTGTGGGTTGAATTAGAGAGAGTTTTTTTTATAAATATAATTTACACATTAAAAGATTTCTTTGTGTTTAGAATAATGTTTTTTTTTTTTGCCTATAAATTTCTTGTTATTCTAGCCGGCAGGATTTTGTCCGGCGCAAGTTATATTACTTACTCACATATTATTTTTTACTGCATGTCGAGTTACAATGATAATTGGTTAAAAATATTCTCAATTACTTTTGATATGAACGTGTCATTAATGTTTGATAATTTTGTAAGTTATTTTTTCAAAAAAATTAAAAGAAAAAACTTTCCCTTTCATTCCCCAAGTTAAAACTCACAAACATGCCGAGGCGATTAGAGGGTCTTAATTAATATTGTAGGTGTATTTATGAGTAATGAGTCAAGCTTAGTCGAATTTCCTTTTTTCAAATTTGAGCTCTTTATTTTCTACAATCTCAAGCATAAATATATTGAATCATGCTTCAAAAAATTGTTCAAATTTGACTCAACTTTTTTGCATACTGTTCCAGTTTTTGACAAGTTTTATTGGTCAGCTAGTTCGCATGTAATTTGTTCACATTCACATATTTTAAAACATTATACTTTAAGAGTGTGTTTGCAAGGATTTGAAGGTAAAATTAATTTTATTTTTGGTTCAAATTTTTTCTCTTAAAAAGTGGGAGGATTTAGAGGGATGAAAAAAGATGGCAAAATAAAATATTTTATATTACCAAAAATAACATTGTAAATTTACCGCCCGACTCGGGTTGCATTCCCAAACAACCCAACTCGTAGAAACCGTCTTCCAGTGCGACTACGACCTTCTAGGGAATTTGGGTTGGTCATGCCCGAGGACGCTTCTCCATATTACAGTTTGAGTTCCATTAAAAAAAAATATATTTTTACTTTATGCTAGATATATATATATATATATATATATATATATATATATATATATATATATATATATATATATATATATATATACCTTGATCTTTATTGCTGAAGTAATATATATATATATGTACTCCTCCAATCCCTTAATATAAGATTTTTTAGAATTATACACAAGTATTAAGTAAATAATTATATAACATTAAATATAATATCAAATGTCTATATTAGGGTTAAATGCTTTATAAGTCACTCTACTTTAGGTCGACTTACAAATGGATCATTGAACTTTTTTTTTCTTACAGTCAACTCACTGAACTTGTATTTACTAACAAAACGTTATAAAATCCGTTAAATTTGTTGGCTTTTAACGGAAATGTCCACGTCAAGAAATTTGAGTTGGAAAAAAAAAAGTTTATGTGTCAAAAATTATCTCATGTGACATTTATTATGTGGATCTAAAAGGAAAATCTATACCAAAATAAATTTTATGTAATTATTTACAAATAATAATATAAATTAGAAAAGTTTTTCAAAAAATAAGAAAATAAATAAAAAATATATTTAAATATTTTTTGTAATTAATATCAAATGAATTTTTTTAATTATTTATAAATATAATTGAGGAAATTATAAAATTATTAAATTAAAATATTTTAAAATTAAAAATCTTTTCAAATTCGGACATTAAAATTATAATTGAGTCAATTTGGTAATAATTTTTTTCTTTTCTAATTAGGATAAATAAATTTGTACTTTTACATTCAAATAATTTTTATCAAATAATTTTTATTTTAATTTTATCAAATAATTTTTATTGTAATTTTAATTTTATCAAATAATTTTTATTTTAAAATTATATAAAATTTAAATTTTATAATTTAATTTAATCAAATTTAAAAAATAATCATTTTTATTAAAAAGAACAGGAAAAAAAAAGCGAAACTAAAAAAAAGAAACGGGTGTTCTCTCTCTCCTTCTCCTCTGTTCCCTTTCCCCTTTTCCAAAATTTATTCTTGCTTAAAGATTAATTCTAGGGTTTTGAAAGAGCTCAGCTCAGATCTGGTAATTCATGTAATCATAACACTTCATTTTCTCTCAAAAACTTCACGCCATTATGCACAATTATTTCTCATCTATCTGACCACAATCTTCAATCACAACAGTTGATGAAGTATGTCCTCCATCTGATCCGACTTTTTCCATCTCCCTGATACTCCAATCCCTTTCTCCCCAGTTTAGAAGAAGATGATGAATGTTTCGCCGTTTGTTGGAGAGGAATTTGATTTGACTCCATTCTATGGGATACTGCTGTAAGTAAAATGTGTTCGAAGATCAATTTTCTAGGATGCAAAATGTGTTCTGTATTAGAAGATCAATTTTTTATGATTTTTACTGCGTATCTATTTTATTGTACAGATTTGGATGCTTTGATCTATTATTCCTATGTTTTATGGGTGTTTGAATGGATGAAATTTTGTTTTATTTCGTCCGTTTGTTATGTTGGGTTTTAATTACAAAAATAACTAAATATTTTTTCATTTATTTTCTTAATTTTTGGTAACTTTTCTAATTTATATTATTATATTTGTAAATAATTAAATAAAAAAATAATTTGATATTAATTAAAAAAAAATAACTAAATATATTTTTCATTTATTTTCTTGTTTTTTGACAAACTTTTCTAATTTATATTATTATATTTATAAATAATTAAACAAAAATTAATTTGATATTAATTACATAAATAATTAAATATATATTTCATTCATTTTTTTATTTTTTGACAAACTTTTCTAATTTATATTATTGTATTTGTAAATAATTAAACAAAAATAATTTGATATTAATTACAAAAATAATTAAAGATATTTTCATTTATTTTCTTATTTTTTGGCTAACTTTTCTAATTTATATTATTATATTTGTAAATAATTAAATAAAAATTTATTTGATATTAATTAAAAATAATTAAATATATTTTTCATTTATTTTTTTGTTTTTTTCACTAACTTTTCTAATTTATTTTATTATATTTATAAATAATTAAAAAAAAAATTCATTTGATATTAATTACAAAAATATTTAAATATATTTTTTATTTATTTTCTTATTTTTTTGAAAAACTTTTCTAATTTATATTATTATTTGTCAAGAATTACATAAAAATTTATTTTGATATAGATTTTTCTTTTAGATCAACATAATAAATGCCACGTTGGATAATTATTGATACATAAACTTTTTTTTTCCAACTCAGCTGCTGATGTGGACATTTCCGTTAAAAGTCAACAGACTTAACGGATTTTGTAACGTTTGGTTAATAAATACAAGTTCAGTGAGTTGGCTGTAAGAAAAAAAAGTTTAGTGACCCATTTGTAAGTCGACTTAAAGTAGAGTGACTTATAAAGCATTTAATCCGTCTATATTACCCTTGTATTGAAAAAAGATAATGTTATTTATTGGGTAAAAAAATAGTAAGAGAACCAAAGTTATATTTAATATTTGGGGTAATATTGAAAACTAAGCTATTAATGCTTACTTGAAATTCTAAAACGTTATATATTAAGGGACAAAAAATTTCTCTAAAACGTCTTATATTAAGGGACGAAGGGAGTAATATATTACAAAGGTTATGTAACATAAATAATATATTATGTAATATATAATTGGAATCAATTTTTGAGGATTTTTTATGTTCCCAAGATGTCCATATATTATGTTAACATAGAAAGAGACCGAACAAAATAATTTAGTCGTTATATATTGTTAAATTATACATTTATTATATTTATATATAAGGGTTGTAAGACCCCAACTTATTATAAATAAAATTGAGTTTATCTATTTATTATTTTGAAATAATAAGGATTAATTTGATATAATGCTCTGGTTATGGGTGAAATGTGCAAATTTTATAAAATAAGCAAGTGGTTATAAATAATTATTGTTGTCGGAAAATATTCGTTTGGTCGTGGAATATTCATTTTGTCAGGAATATTCGTGCAACGGCGCAGTCATTTGTGGGCCCATAACAGAATAATTATCGGATGAAGAAAACGACAAAATTTGAATTTTATAAATAACGGCGTAATTGTTACCGTTAACACTGTTGGATTACTTGGTGGTTAAAATACGATGTCTGGCGTGGTTGCACAAAGAGAAGCACACGGTATTACGCAGTATTGTTGAATTATTGATTCTTACGTAAGAAGGCCTTTACTCGATAATTGTCATAGTAATTCTTTATTCAATATTTTATTTTATTGATTCAATAATTACGTCGTTGATATTTTATATTGTTGTTGTTTTAATAATTGTCACTGCAAAATATATTTCATTTACCAGATCAATAATTCATATTATTTGAATAATATTATTAGATATCACTATTGGCAATGTCTAGAAAGTTACATCGAGGAGAGGTTTGGTCACCTAATCTTGGCAATGATGAGAAATCCTTATTGGAAAGCCCCTCTTTCCAGGAGCTACCGATTGTCATTATTGTGATTCTATAATATTATTTGTGAATAATTAATTATTGATTTATATGATAAGAAAATATTTATTTTATGTGGATATAAATGAAGGAATTTTAGTATGAATTATTTGATATATATATATATATATATATATATATATATATATATATATATATATATATATATATATATATATATATATATAAACATGTGATTAAAAGATGGAGTAAGCAAATTGCATTCGAATGCATAACAGTATATCTTTGATTTTCCTAAGTTGGTTGATGAGAATTCTTCTGCAAAACTTGATTTTTAAATTGTGGAATAAAGGCCATTGGTGGAATTAGTTGGTGGGAGGAAGAAATTATTGCAAGTATGCTTTGTTTTGTTGTGGATGCATGGTCATTTAATTCTCTGCAAAGCTTGTGTTTTTCCAAACTTGTGGGCCTCACCTATTGGAAAAATAAGAGTTAGGCAATGAATGAAAAGGAAAGGTTAGGCATGATTGAAGAAAAAATTGGCAGGAAAGATTTTGACAAAAAAGTTAGGTAGCTCATTTGGTTTTCTTCCTCCGTCCTGCACTATAAATAGAGAGATAACCCTCCTTCCTCAATCACACCTTGATAATCAGAAATTCTTATTCTAAAATATTGTGAGTATTTTCTTGAGTATAAGAATATTTTGTGCATAGTTTTTCTGCAAGATTTTTTCAGAATAATATCCGATATTCCAGTCAAATCAAGTTTCTACTAAGGTAAATGATATTATTTTATTGCAACACTCGTGAGAAATATTATTTTCTTTCAAACTCCATATTACGAAAGCGATATTATTTCATCTCGTATTCTTAAATTTGAACTTACTATGGTAAGTATTGCTTCTATAATTCCTGAAATGATTAGAAATTTCGTTTCATCTAATATCATTTCATAGGATTATTGGTCTGAATTTTTTATCAAATTGGAACTTTTCATGACGGGTACTGTTCACAAAAGAAAAAAAATTATTTTTTTTCTCTTCCAAGTTATCTGTTGTGACCCTTATTCTGGAAATTTAATCCATGTTTTGATCTCCATTCTTGAATTTTACTCTACTATAGTTTATTATGGAGTATTATTGAACTTGGATAAACTGAAATATGAATCCCTAATATTTGTCCTTCTGTCTCACTGGATTCGTTTTCTTTAAAATATTTTTCATCTTCCTCAGTCCTAAATGATGATATTACTGAATATCTTTGGCCCGTAGTGCAAAGATGAATGATTAACTGATGAATAGGTATCCGCTACCTCGCATTGATGACCTATTTGACCAGTTACAAGGAGCAAAATTCTTTTCAAAGATCGATCTTCGTTCTGGATATCATCAGCTGAAGATTAAAACTGAGGATATTCCAAAGACTGCCTTCAGAACTCGTTACGGGCATTATGAATTCTTAGTCATGTCTTTTGGATTGACTAATGCTCCTGCTTATTTCATGGATATGATGAACCGAGTATTCAAGGAATATTTGGATCAGTTCGTTGTTGTCTTTATTGATGACATCCTCATCTATTCCAAAAGCCGTGAAGATCATGAGCACCATTTGAAGCTGATACTTAAAAGGCTTCGTGAAAACAAGCTATATGCCAAGGCTAAAGAAATGTGAGTTCTGGCTTGAGGAAGTAGAATTCCATGGGCACGTGGTGTCAAAACATGGAGTATCTGTCGACCCGACGAAGATTGAAGTCATACAAAGTTGGGAGCAACCGAAGTCGGTGACTAAAGTACGTAGCTTTTTGGGCTTAGCTGGTTACTATCGGAGATTCGTGGAAGGATTTTCTCGAATTGCTACTCAGATTAACTCGGTGACTCGTAAAGATACAAAAAATTCGGTTGGAGGCGAGGATTGCGAGAAGAGTTTCCAAGAGCTCGAGAGGAGACTCATTTTAAGACTGCTTCGCAATACCATCGGGTTACGATGGATTTGTTATATACAACGATGCTTGAGTGCAAAGGGTTAGGATGTGTTCTCATGCAACATGGGAAAGTCATAGCTTTATGCCTCACGACAACTCAAAGAATATGAGAGGAATTATCCTACTCATGATCTAGAGTTGGCAGCAGTTGTTTTCGCGTTGAAAATCTGGAGACACTTCCTATATGGGGAGAAAGTGGAGATTTATACGGATCATAAAAGCCTCAAATATTTCTTCACCCAAAAGGAACTCAACATGCGGCAACGACGTTGGCTCGAGCTATTGAAAGATTACGATCAACCATCCAATATCATCCTGGAAAAGTAAACGTGGTAGCTGACGCATTAAGTAGAAGATCATATGCGGGTACAAGTGCAATGTTGTTAACACAAAGGCCTATTTTGTATGACTTGCAAAGGATGGAGATAGAGGTAAAGGCTCCAAGTACCCACGTGATGATATCAAACATACGAGTAGAACCGACTTTAATCGATAAAGTTAAAGTTTGCTTTCAAGCTACGGACATGGGTCGTCGTATGAAGAAGAAAGTGCAAGAAGGTGCTATTCCGGAGCAAGAATCGTGAAGAAGGAATACTTGAGTCAACTCCGGACTTTGTGTTCCTAACGATTTCGACTTGAAGATAGAATCATGATGGAGGCACACAACACAATCGTTTTGCAATCCATCTTGGGAGTACCAAAATGTATCATGATCTTGACATATACATTTTGGTGGAACAATATGAAGAGAGAGATCGTGGAGTTTATCTCGAGGTGTTTAACTTTGTCGGCCAACGTGTAAAGGCGGAGCATCAAATGCCAAAAGGTCCATTGCAAACACTTGAGATTCCGGAATGGAAGTGGGAACACATTACTATGGATTTCGTAACGGGTCTTCCCAAAGTTTCTCAAGGCATAGATGCGATTTGGGTTATTGTTGATAGATTAACCAAGTTTGCTCATTTCTTGCCTATACGTGAGACTTATTTCCTTGAACGTCTTGCTCGTATGTACGTGAATGAGATTGTGAGATTGCATGGCATGCCAGTATCCATAGTTTCGGATCGTGACCCAAGATTCACTTCACGATTTTGGGTTAGCTTGCAGAAAGCTATGGGCACGGACTTACAATTCAGTTCGGCATACCATCCTCAAACGGACGGACAATCAGAGAGGACTATTCAGACTCTTGAAGATCTATTAAGATTCTGTGTCCTAGATTTCAAAGGGAGTTGGGATTACCTACTGTTGGGCCATGATCCTTTTCCTTATTGGGCCAGACTTAATGGGCTCCTCCCTGGGGTTATGATTATTCTTGCCCTATTGGTTCTGGATCAGTAATGGGCGAATTACTAGATGAGTATGGTTTCACTTGGGTTTCATGGGGTGTAGATTGGGGATAGAACTTTGGTATCATCTCGCATTGCATTTAATGAGGATTGGGATGAGGCTTAGTAAATTTGAAAAGTCATGGGCCTCAAAAAGTCCCGATTCTTGTCACATGACAAAACCGGACTTTGGGGATATAAAGCAAGGATGACTACGGTGAAAGGTAACTCATAAATTATTGCTCTCAAGTCACTAGATATTTATTCCTCCATTGTTAACCTTGTGATCGCTTCAGATCGACTCTCACGCCGTGAGCTATCCCTCGACCGGTCCCCAATCCAAGCTTTTAGTGTGTTTGTGTTTACCGTGTGGCAGATCAAGACGTCTTACGTGATTGGGACGTGGAGAAAGATTCTGGCGTTAACATTGGCGCTAGAAGGAGGGCGTGTTCTAGTGTTCTTGAAGTTTTCAATCACAAATTGTAGCTGCTCTACGTCGGAATCCATGGTGAAGTAGAGTAGAGCAGGTCATACCTCTAAAGGATACTCGATGGCTATGACTTCGCTCACATGATGAGTATCTGTCGAGGATTGATTGGGTCCTTCAAAGAATGCTCACGTCGGCATCGCCTGCCAAGCAGTTTCGAGGTTCTCGTTCGAGAGCGTGGGATGATCTTTGGAAGAAGATTGATTTTTTGTTTGCCAGAGAATACCGACCATGGTGGAAAAGGGTAGAAGGTATACCGCTTAGAATCCTATACCGAAGTGGTCGGGTCGATGTAACCGATCAAGTTAGAAAGAAGTCTACACTTTAAAGACATGTCTCGAGGCCTTCCTGGATCGAAGCGAACCAATGACCATTTTCCGATTGATTGGACCGAGAAGGTATTCCGCCTACTATGGTCTTGGGATTATGGTCAAGCAGAGTAGATGAAGACCCAATGTACCATTTTCTGATTGATTGATCGAGAAGGGTATTCCGCCTATTGGTCTTTGGGATTATGGTCGCAGCAGGATTTAAGGCTCACCCAATGATGAAAGTTTCACCGAAGTAGATCCAGAAATCACACTCCCGAGAGTCCATTAAGGGCACACCGCCCTGTGGGCACTTGTCTTCGGGGAAATCCATCTAAAGTTGCAGCTCCAGATGGAAAGCAGCTGAGGAGTCCGATAAAGCCGTTGCAGTACTTCAGCATAAGCAGAGCTCGTGGACATTGCATACAGATGGATATTATATTTCGGACATCAGTATAGCAGGCTATTAAGGATTCGATCACAATAACAATTCCACCGCCGGTGCATTATCGAAGCTGGCCACTACAGATGCTTATAACTTTGACGACAGATGGCGTCATTTCTTCGGATCAGATGCTGGCAAAGAAGACCAAGTACAAGAGTGTCCATTTTGTTCTCATTGATGAGAATCTTTATCGAAGGACCTTTTTCATCATCATTACTTAAACATTTGGTTCCATCCGAAGCAGAGTGTGTTCTTCAGGAAGTTCACAAAGATATTCATGACAATTATTTGGCCCGAAGTTGTTGACCTACAAAGCACTTTGGCGTGATATTCTGAAAGGCGGGGATTCAAAGATGAAAGACTTTGGTATTCTACTTTGGACCCATCTCCACTATTGAGGAATTTGGTATGGTCAAAAGTCGCAAATGTTGTTTGGAGGGTTCATGTGGATATTTGTCAGCCAAATGGTTCGATCCCACATCAGCCACCAAAAGGCTATATTTCGATTTTATCTCCTATACCTCTTGCTGTCTGGGGGGTAGTCGTACTGGGTCCATTGCCTAGGGATCAGGTTAACAAACGCCAGCTCATGGGATCGAAGTTTAAAACATTCATAAAGAACTTCCGTAGCTCATCCATATTCTGACAGGCACAGCAAATGCCACCTCGGAGTTAGGAGGTTCGGGAGGACTCGCTGACCATTCGATGGTAGCCTCTTCGACAGGTGGTCACTTTGGCATTGTCAGGCCCTTCGGGGTAGGCAATTGTCGCCACTATTTGGCATTGTCAGGCCCTTCGGGGTAGGCAATTGTCGTCACTTTGGCATTGTCAGGCCCTTCGGGGTAGGCAATTGTCGTCACTATTTGGCATTGTCAGGCCTTTCGGGGTAGGCAATTGTCGTCACTTTGGCATTGTTTGGCCCTTCGGGGTAGGTAATTGTCGTCACTTTGGCATTGTCAGGCCCTTCGGGGTAGGCAATTGTCGCCACTTAGACTTCGTCAGGCCCTTCGTGGTAGGCGAATGTCATCTTTTGACTTTGTCAGGCCCTTCGTGGTAGGTAAGTGTCATTCTTAGACTTTCGCCGGACCGAGTGGTAGATAAAGGTCCTTATATCTTGATCCTTATATCTTGGTCCTTATATACTTGTTTCACCCCTAGTGGTGAGCAAGATCTTGATGGTACAAGGAGGATCACCGAATTCACTTCACATATATGACCGATCTCACACTTGATAGCGATAAGTATGCATTACTTTATTTTGTTCAAGTGTTGAGTTCGGATTATATTATCATTGCTCTTAATCTGTTATATAGTTTGCTTAATTATCGACTAACGGTTTTAAAATAAGAGGCACTTTGCACGCTTTTCAAGTTGATTGATGATCCATTATTGACAAGAAATGTTCACACGAAGTAATAAGGCATGAAGTTGATATTTCATTAAATATTAAGCTTTATTTACATAAAGTTAGAATTTTCACAGAAAGTTCTACAATTAGAGATAAGGAGAGGTCATCTTCAGGCTTCTTCCTTGTCATCGTCACCATCTAAAGAGTCTAGAAGAGATGGATCTACCTTGGCCCGAGCTTTTTCTTGCCTTTACTTCGGCAGATTTCATATCCTTTCGCATACATATGGACGATCTTATTGTTCAGCTTGGCGGATTTTCTGTATTCTGCCTGGATATCCCTACGAAATTCTTCGGTCAGTGGCAGACTCAAATTCTTAAGGGCCCGAAGCTCGTTGAGCTCTTATTCGAGCTTCTGACGATGTGCCAGATGCTTTGATCCCTTAGCTTGACAGATCGACATTTGTATCAGTGATGACCCGATGAGTGGCCTTGATCGTTTTCAGTTCTTCTTTGATCTTGTCGATATCCTTCCGAAGGCATTCATTGTTGAAGAGAGCAATATCAAGATTGTTTCTTTCTTTTGCCAACATGCAGACTTAGGATGGCGTTATCTCTTGACATTCTCTTGAGTATCTTCTTGGCTTCTTTATATTTGAGATGGAGGTACCGGAGCGGTGTTTACTCAGCAGATGACTAATATTAATCGATCGCCTTCAGATTGATGGTGAATCTCAACTTTCTTTAGTCGGTATTTCACTCCTTCACCCATCGGTTCCATGATGGAATTATTGCCGAACCGATGATCATCGGTGTCGCCACCGACTTTCGAGCATAGATTCACAAGAAAATGGTTTTTTTGTGGCGAAGGTCCGAGTCGTTCGGGAGGGTGAAATATTTGTTGTTGTATGTCCTACCGAGCGGGTTCTTCAATTGGACTTTCGATCTTAATTTATCTTTCTTTATTTGATGTTCACCAGATAGGCCTCTTTAAGTTGTATCTTGGGCCTTTGTTGATCTCATTATAATTCTTTTTATTCGGACCGATTCCACTTATACTCTTTCATTAAACCTCCTGTTTAATAAAAGACCGGAGGGGCAATGTTGGGCCATGATCCTTTTCCTTATTGGGCCGGACTTAATGGGCTCCTCCACGGGTTATGATTATTCTCGCCCTATTGGTGGGATGCGAAGGGGTAGAATTACTAGATGAGTATGGTTCCACTTGGGCTTTTGGTGGGGTGTAGATTGGGGATAGAACTTTGATTGTCATCTCGCATTGCATTTAATGAGGATAGGATAGGGCTTTAGTCTATTTGAAAAGTCTGTGGGGCGAAAAGTCGATTGCATCTGAGGACAAACCGGGACTTTGGGGATATAAAGCAAGGATGACACACAGTGAAAGGTAACTCATAAATTATTGCTCTCAAGTCACTAGATATTTATTCCTCCATTGTTAACCTTGTGATCGCCTGTACTGACTCTCACGCTGGAGCTATCCCCCGATGGTCTTAGCCGTCAAGCTTTTGGTGTTGACTGTGTTTACTGTGCAGGATCAAGACGTCTTACGTGATTGGGACGTGGAGAAAAATTCTGGCGTTAAAACCTACCATTGGTGGAATTCTCCTACAACAACAGTTATCAAGCAAGTATAGGCATGGCTCCATTCGAGGCGTTGTATGGACGAAAGTGTCGCTCTCTAGTTATTTGGGACCAGAGTTGGTACGAATGACTACAGAGAAGATCTAAACGATTCGACAACGTATACAAACGGCACAGGATCGACAAAAGAGTTATGCTGATCTTTATCGAAATGACTTGAAATTTAATATTGGAGATCATGTACTGTTACGTATTGCTCCATGGAAGGGAGTTACAAGATTTGGGAAGAGAGGAAAGTTCAATCCAAGATTTGTTGGTCCATTTGAGATTCTTGACCGAATAGGAAATGTGGCTTATAGACTCGCATTACCTCCAAACATGTCGGGGACGAAATTTCATAAGGAGGGGAGGTTGTAAGACCCCAACTTATTATAAATAAAATTGAGTTTCTCTATTTATTATTTTGAAATAATAAGGATTAATTTGATATAATGCTCTGGTTATGGGTGAAATGTGCAAATTTTACAAAATAAGCAAGTGGTTATAAATAATCATTGTTGTCGGGGAATATTCGTTTGGTCGTGGAATATTCTTTTTGTCGGGAATATTTGTACAACGGTGAAATCATTTGTGGGCCCATAACAGAATAATTATCGGATAAAGAAAACGACAAAGTTTGAGTTTTATAAATAACGGCGTAATTGTTACCGTTAACACTGTTGGATTACCTGGTGGTTAAAATACAGTAATACGCGTGGTTGCACAAAGAAGACACCAGATTGCACAAAGATTGTTGAATTATTGATTCTTACGTAAGAAGGCACTACTCAATAATTGTCACAGTAATTACTGTTCAATATTTTATTTTATTGATTCAATAATTGTTGCGTTGATATTTTATATTGTTGTTGTTTCAATAATTGTCACTGCACAATATTTCCCATTTAACAGATCAATAATTCATATTATTTGAATAATATTATTAGATATCATTATCGCAATGTCTAGAAAATTTCATCGAGAGAAGTTTGGTCACCTAATCAAGGCGGCATGATAAGGAGAAATCCTTATTGGAAAGCCCCCTCTTCCACAGGAACTACTTAATTGTCATTATTGTGATTCTATAATATTATTTGTGAATAATTAATTATTGGTTTATATGATAAGAAAATATTTATTTTATGTGGATATAAATGAAGGAATTTTAGTATGAATTATTTCTTGAAAGTTTGGCAATTATTTATCCGATAGAATATTCATTCATATATATATTATAATTGTTTATATATATATATATATATATATATATATATATATATATATAAGCATGTGATTAAAAGATGGAGTAAGCAAATTGCATTGAATGCATAGAAGATATCTTTGATTTTCCTAAGTTGGTTGATGAGAATTCTTCTGCAAAACTTGATTTTTAAATTGTGGAATAAAGGCCATTGGTGGAATTAGTTGGTGGGAGGAAGAAATTATTGCAAGTATGCTTTGTTTTGTTGTGGATGCATGGTCATTTAATTCTCTGCAAAGCTTGTGTTTTTCCAAACTTGTGGGCCTCACCTATTGGAAAAATAAGAGTTAGGCAATGAATGAAAAGGAAAGGTTAGGCATGATTAAAGAAAAAATTGGCAGGAAAGATTTTGGCAAAAAAGTTAGGTAGCTCATTTGGTTTTCTTCCTCCGTACTGCACTATAAATAGAGAGATAACCCTCCTTCCTCAATCACACCTTGATAATCAGAAATTCTTATTCTAAAGTATTATGAGTATTTTCTTGAGTATAAGAATATTTTGTGCATAGTTTTTCTGCAAGATTTTTTCAGAATAATATCCGATATTCCAGTCAAATCCAGTTTCTACAAAGGTAAAGGATATTATTTTATTGCAACACTCGTGAGAAATATTATTTTCTTTCAAACTCCATATTACGAAAGCGATATTATTTCATCTCGTATTCTTAAATTTGAACTTACTATGGTAAGTATTGTTTATAATTCACGAAATGATTAGAAATTTCGTTTCATCTAATATCATTTCATAGGATTATTGGTCCGAACTTTTATCAAATTTGGAACTTTTCATGACGGGTACTGTTCACAAAAGAAAAAAAAATATATTTTTTTCTCTTCCAAGTTATCTGTCATGACCTTATTCTTGAAATTTAATCCATGTTTTGATCTCCATTCTTGAATTTTACTCTACTATAGTTTATTATGGAGTATTATTGAACTTGGATAAACTGAAATATGAATCCCTAATATTTGTCCTTCGTCTCACTGGATTCGCTTTTTTTAAAATATTTTCATCTTCCTCACCCTAAATGATGATATTATGAATATCTTTGGCCCGTAGTGCAAAGATGAATGATTAATCGATGAATATCTTTGGCCCGAAAGCAAAAGATGAAGCAGTGTTGAGATGAACATGACCAATTTGGTGATACAAATGAATATCTTTGGCCTCAGTAGTGCAAAAAATGAATATTTGATTCAAGATGTATATTGATTGATGTTATAGGGATAAATTATTGATGATGGATCGTTAAATCTTAGAAGATAGTAAAATTCTTTTCTACTGACTCTTCTAATGGATTCATTGTTTCACCGCAATAGTTGTTGATCTAAAACTTGTTGTCTATTATATTTTATCGATTTTTTCTCGTTGAAGACTAATGATAAACTGTTGTATATTATCTTAGTCATAATATTCTTTACTGGGCTAGTTGAGCTCACCCTTTTCCTTTTTGCTCCATTTTTCTTCTCAGGAGGTGAGAACATAGTTGGAACTCGCCGGGGTATGGAGTGATGGTTCAGGATAGACATATTAGTAGTCCTCACTATTTTATAAAATAGTGTATCAATAATTTTAATGAGGACTCCTTTTGAGTTTGTATACTCTCTATTAGACTATATTTGTATTCAAACTCACAAAGATATGTGTTGTCGATTTTGCAAGACAATTGTATTATGAAGTTGTAGTTGCTTTTTGTACCATGTATTTGGCGACTCAGAATGGGTGTCAGATACCTATTTTGGGGGCGCCACGCGGTTGGTATCGAGCTTAGGATATGGTCTCCCAAGGAGATCGGGGATAGACCCAGAGGGAGAGATGAGTAAATCTTTTCGCTAGTATGTCCTACCTAAGCTTATTTGTTGGCTCATTCATAATATAGGATATTATATGATATGTTAATTTGTTTAATTAACCCTTTTTTATGAGTATTTAAGAATGGTCACGAGAACGTTAACAATGGAGTGTATGAGATCGTGGAACAACCTTTAGTCATAAACCGGGAGAACGTATAACAGGAAGGCAATATTCCTCCCAAAAACAACACTACCGAGAAAGCAAACGATGAATGATGGAATGTTTAGGAGCTTTTTGCGCTTTATGCAAAAATTAGGCGAGGAGACTCGTGCACAAAATATGGGTGGAAATGCTAAGAATGCGCTTGGCTTGTCACTGACCAAGCGATTCAAGGAGTTGGGACCACTGAATTTTTGTGAAAAGCCGGATCCGATCAAGGCGGAAACGTGGGTCAAGCAAATTACCAAGATATTCGATGTCTTGGGACGACGGAGGAATGAAGGTTCCATTCGCCACATTTATGTTCCATGGTGAGGCAGACTCATCGGTGGAGTCGTGGAAGCGTGCACTCGGCCACCGCACTCAAAGATATCTTGGGAAACGTTTGAAACTATTCAATGACAAGTACTTTCCCGAAAGTATTCATCATATGAAGGAGGTGGAGTTTATCGATCGAACAAAACAACATGATGACAGTGTCCCAAAGACGAGGCGTAAGTTTCTGAGTTATCAGGTTTGCACCTCATTTGGTCGAAAATGAGGAATGAATGACGAGGATGTTTCGAGAGGTCTAAAGCCCGAGATTCGACAATATCTTATATCTCATAAATTTTCTTTATATTCGGATGTTGTCAAATGTGGCTCAATTATTAGAGCGAGATAATGAGTATGTGCAACCGAGGGACCACAACTGGGGTCATACCGGTGGCGGCAGCCATCGGAGCAATGAAAATCAGAGGGAAGGAAAGCATTCGGACAAAAGCGGTAACCACTCTGGTGGTAATCGTGGCCGTGATAATCGAAGGAGTGAGTCGGGAGGAGATTTCAAGAAAAGGAGGTACAACAATGATAATGTGAAGACGTCAACACAAATATCAACTGTTTCTAGGGGAGGAGAACGAGCACCGATCGTTTGTTACAAATGCGGGAAAGAGGAACACATCAGCCCAAACCGCCCACAACAATCCAAGGTGTGTTATAACTGTGGAAAGGAAGGTCATATAGCTAGAGATTGTTTAGTTGCGAAACCAAGTTCAACGGGGATGGTGACTCCAAAGGCTGTCCCGGACAAGTCAAAATCGGTGGTTCCTGAAGGGCGTTTGTCGTGACTGCACAAAATGCGAGGAACCCAAACGAGGTGATCACGGGTAAGCTTATCATAAACTCTTGCGAAGTTTATACTTTACTAGATACCGGTTCCACACATTCTTTTATCTCCCCTGCTTGTGCTCAACGTTTAAACTTGACTTTGGAGAATTTAGACTTTGATTTATCAATGGAGACTCCGTTAGGAGAAACTTTCGTTACGTCCACTGTTTATAAATCTTGCTTAATCCAAGTTGGCACCATCACATTACCTGTGGATCTTATCTCTTTAAAGATATTTGCTTTTGATGTGATTTTAGGGATTGATTGGTTAACCACTCATCATGCTAAAATTGATTGTTTTCGTAAGGTTGTTAGTTTTCATATTCCTAACCAACCTATTATGCGAATCCAAACAACCAAACTACTAAAATCAGTCACTGTCATATCAAGCCATAAAGCTATTCGTTTATTGAAAAACGGATGTCAAGCTTTCTTAGCCCATGTCACGGACTTGAACAAACACACGTCAGATTTGAATAATATTTTTGTTGTTAGTGAATTTTCTGACGTATTTCCTGAAGAATTTCCCGGTCTACCCCCAGAACGTGATGTTGAATTATTTATTGACCTTGAACAGGGTACAAAACCCATTTCTAAAATCTCATATCGAATGGCTCTTATTGAACTTCAGGAGTTAAAAGTCCAACTACAGGAATTGTTAGACATCGGTTTCATTCTGGCCCCAAGTACATCTCCTCGGGGTGCTCCTGTTTTATTTGTAAAGAAGAAAGACGGAGTATGCGCGATTTTGTATTAACTACCGAGAATTGAACCATGTCACCATCAAGAATAGTATCCATTACCTCGCATTGATGACCTATTTGACCGCCATAAGGAGCAAAATTCTTTTCAAAGATCGATCTTCGCTCGGATATCATCACCAAGATTAAATCGAGGATATTCCAAAGACCGCCTTCAGAACTCGTTACGGGCATTAT
Organism: Panax ginseng; assembly: GCA_020205605.1. Lineage (NCBI taxonomy): Eukaryota > Viridiplantae > Streptophyta > Magnoliopsida > Apiales > Araliaceae > Panax > Panax ginseng. The sequence goes on from CM035138.1 coordinate 25,517,302, forward strand.
GAATTCTTGGTCATGTCTTTTGGATTGACTAATGCTCCTGCTTCTTTCATGGATATGATGAACCGAGTATTCAAGGAATATTTGGATCAGTTCGTTGTTGTCTTTATTGATGACATCCTCATCTATTCCAAAAGCCGTGAAGATCATGAGCACCATTTGAAGCTGATACTTGAAAAAGGCTTCGTGAAAACAAGCTATATGCCAAGGCTAAAGAAATGCGAGTTCTGGCTTGAGGAAGTAGCATTCCATGGGCACGTGGTGTCAAAACATGGAGTATCTGTCGACCCGACGAAGATTGAAGCCATACAAAGTTGGGAGCAACCGAAGTCGGTGACTGAAGTACGTAGCTTTTTGGGCTTAGCTGGTTACTATCGGAGATTCGTGGAAGGATTTTCTCGAATTGCTACTCCGTTAACTCAGCTGACTTGTAAAGATACAAAATTCGGTTGGAGCGAAGATTGCGAGAAGAGTTTCTAAGAGCTCAAGAGGAGACTCATTTCGCAGACTGCTCGCAATACCATCCGGTTACGATGTATTTGTTATATACAATGATGCTTCGTGCAAAGGGTTAGGATGTGTTCTCATGCAACATGGGAAAGTCATAGCCTATGCCTCACGACAACTCAAAGAATATGAGAGGAATTATCCTACTCATGATCTAGAGTTGGCAGCAGTTGTTTTCGCGTTGAAAATCTGGAGACACTACCTGTATGGGGAGAAAGTGGAGATTTATACGGATCATAAAAGCCTCAAATACTTCTTCACCCAAAAGGAACTCAACATGCGGCAACGATGTTGGCTCGAGCTGTTGAAAGATTACGATCAACCATCCAATATCATCCTGGAAAAGTAAACGTGGTAGCTGACGCATTAAGTAGAAGATCATATGCGGGTACAAGTGCAATGTTGTTAACACAAAGGCCTATTTTGTATGACTTGCAAAGGATGGAGATAGAGGTAAAGGCTCCAAGTACCCACGTGATGATATCAAACATACGAGTAGAACCGACTTCAATCGATAAAGTTAAAGTCGCTTCAAGCTACGGACATGGAGCCGATGCGTATGAAGAAGAAAAGCAAGAAGGTGTTATTCCAGAGCAAAGAATGTTGAAGAAGGAATACTTGAGTCAACTCCAGACTTTGTGTTCCTAACGATTCTGACTTGAAGCGTAGAATCATGATGGAGGCACACAACACACCGTTTGCAATCCATCTTGGGAGTACCAAAATGTATCATGATCTTCGACATACATTTTGGTGGAACAATATGAAGAGAGAGATCGCGGAGTTTATCTCGAGGTGTTTAACCTGGTCAACGTGTAAAGGCGAGCATCAAATGCCAAAAGGTCCATTGCAACCACTTGAGATTCCGGAATGGAAGTGGGAACACATTACTATGGATTTCGTAACGGGTCTTCCCAAAGTTTCTCAAGGCATAGATGCGATTTGGGTTATTGTTGATAGATTAACCAAGTTTGCTCATTTCTTGCCTATACGTGAGACTTATTTCCTTGAACGTCTTGCTCGTATGTATGTGAATGAGATTGTGAGATTGCATGGCATGCCAGTATCCATAGTTTCGGATCGTGACCCAAGATTCACTTCACGATTTTGGGTAAGTGCATAAAGCTATGGGCACGGACCACGATTGATTGGCATACCATCCTCAAACCAGACGGACAATCGAGAGGACTATTCAGACTCTTGAAGATCTATTAAGATTACGTGGTCTTAGATTTCAAAGGAGTTGGGATTACCTACCATTGGTGGAATTCTCCTACAACAACAGTTATCAAGCAAGTATAAAAATGGCTCCATTCGAGGCGCCAGTATGGACGAAAGTGTCGCTTCTAAATCTTTGGGATGAGGTGGGAGAACAACGTTGTTGGGACCGAGTTGGTACGAATGACTACAAGAGAAGATCTAAACGATTCTACAACGATTACAACAGCGTACAAACAAGATCAGGATCGACAAAAAGAGTTATCCGATCTTTTTCGAAAGGACGTGAAATTTAATATTGGAGATCATGTCGATCGTTACGTATTGCTCCATGGAAGGGAGTTACAAGATTTGGGAAGAGAGGAAAGCTCAATCCAAGATTTGTTGGTCCATTTGAGATTCTCGACCGAATAGAAATGTGGCTTATAGACTGTGATTACCTCCCAAACACGCTTGGGGACAAAATTTCATAAGGAGGGAGGTTGTAAGACCCCAACTTATTATAAATAAAATTGAGTTTCTCTATTTATTATTTTGAAATAATAAGGATTAATTTGATATAATGCTCTGGTTATGGGTGAAATGTGCAAATTTTACAAAATAAGCAAGTGGTTATAAATAATCATTGTTGTCGGGGAATATTCGTTTGGTCGTGGAATTCTTTTTGTCGGGAATATTTGTACAACGGTGAAATCATTTGTGAGCCCATAATGTAATAATTGTTTGACAAAGAAAGCGACAAAGTTTGAGTTTTATAAATAATCTACGTAATTGTTACCGTTAACACCGCTGGATTACCGGTGGTTAAAATACGAATACGCGTGGTTGCATAAAGAAGACATGGTATTGCATGCAAAGATTGTTGAATTATTGATTCTTACGTAAGAAGGCACTACTCAATTATTGTCACAGTAATTACTGTTCAATATTTTATTTTATTGATTCAATAATTGTTGCGTTGATATTTTATATTGTTGTTGTTTCAATAATTGTCATCGCACAATATTTCCCATTTATCGATCAATAATTCATATTATTTGAATAATATTATTAGATATCATTATTGGCAATGTCTAGAAAGTTCACATCGAGAGGTTTGGTCACCTAATCATTGCGCCAAGTAGTGAGAAATCCTTATTGGAAAGCCCCCTCTTTCAGGAGGAACTACCGATTGTCATTATTGTGATTCTATAATATTATTTGTGAATAATTAATTATTGGTTTATATGATAAAAAATATTTATTTTATGTGGATATAAATGAAGGAATTTTAGTATGAATTATTTCTTGAAAGTTTGGCAATTATTTATCCGATAGAATATTCATTTATATATATATATATTATAATTTTATATATATATATATATATATATATATATATATATATATATATATATATAAAAGCATGTGATTAAAAGATGGAGTAAGCAAATTGCATTGAATGCATAAAGAAGATATCTTTGATTTTCCTAAGTTGGTTGATGAGAATTCTTCTGCAAAACTTGATTTTTAAATTGTGGAATAAAGGCCATTGGTGGAATTAGTTGGTGGGAGGAAGAAATTATTGCAAGTATGCTTTGTTTTGTTGTGGATGCATGGTCATTTTATTCTCTGCAAAGCTTGTGTTTTTCCAAACTTGTGGGCCTCACCTATTGGAAAAATAAGAGTTAGGCAATGAATGAAAAGGAAAGGTTAGGCATGATTGAAGAAAAATTGGCGGTGAAAGATTTTTGGCGAGTAAAAAGTTAAATGCAATTTCATTTGGTTTTCTTCCTCATAAAGTCTCCGCACTATAAATAGAGAGATAACCTCATTCCTCAATCACACCTTGATAATCGTAAATTTTATTCTAAAGTATTGTGAGTATTTTCTTGAGTATAAGAATATTTTGAGCATAATTTTTCTGCAAGATTTTCTCAGAATAATATCCGATATTCCAGTCAAATTCAGTTTCTACTAAGGTAAAGGATATTATTTTATTGCAACACTCGTGAGAAATATTATTTTCTTTCATACTCCATATTACGAAAGCGATATTATTTCATCTCGTATTCTTAAATTTGAACTTACTATGGTAAGAATTGCTTCTATAATTCCTGAAATGATTAGAAATTCCGTTTCATCTAATATCATTTCATAGGATTATTGGTCTGAACTTTTTATCAAATTTGGAACTTTTCATGACGGGTACTGTTCACAAAAGAAAAAAAAATATTTTTTTTCTCTTCCAAGTTATCTGTTGTGACCCTTATTCTTGAAATTTAATCCATATTTTGATCTTCATTCTTGAATTTTACTCCACTATAGTTTATTATGGAGTATTATTGAACTGGATAAACCTGAAATATGAATTCCTAATATTTGTCCTTCGTCTCATCGATTCGTTTTTTTTAAAATATTTTTCATCTTCCTCATCCTAAATGATGATATTATCGAATATCTTTGGCCCGTAGTGCAAAGATGAATGATTAATCGATGAATATCTTTGTCGTAGTGCAAAGATGAGCAGTGTTGAGATGAATATGACCAACTTGTGATACAAATGAATATCTTTGCTTTAAAGTGCAAAGATGAATATTTGATTCAAGATGTATATTGATTGATGTTACTGGATAAATTATTGATGATGGAATGTAAATCTTAGAAGATAGTAAAATTTCTTTCACTTGACTCTTCTAATGGATTGATGCTCGCTGCAGTTGTTGATCTAAAACTTGTTGCTCATTATATTTTATCGATTTTTCCCCGTTGAAGACTAATGATAAATCGTTGTATATTATCTTAGTCATAATATTCTTTCTTGGGCTAGTTGAGCTCACCCTTTTCTTTTTTGTTCCATTTTTCTTCTCAGGAGGTGAGAACATAGCAGGAACTAGCTGGTGTATGGAGTGATGGTTTAGGATAGACATATTAGTAGTCCTCACTATTTTGTAAAATAGTGTATCCATAATTGTAATGAGGACTCCTTTTGAGTTTGTCTACTCTCTATTAGACTATATTTATATTCAAACTCACAGTATATGTGTTGTTGTATTTTGCACGATAATTGTATTATTGAAGTTGTAGTTGCTTTTTGTACCATGTATTTGGCGACTCAGAATGGGTGTTGTATACCTATTTTGGAGGCGTCACAAGGGTAATATAGTAATACTGTGATGCCCCCAAAATAGGTATACAACACCCATTCTGAGTCTCCAAATACATGGTATAGAAATAACTACAACTTTATTAATACAACATAAAAACTGTGAGTTTAAATACAAATATTGTCATCTAGACAATATCCACACTCAAATAAGTCCTCATTACAATTATTAATACACTATTTTACAGAATAGTGAGGACTACTAGAACAACTTCTAGAACAATCATTCCACACCCCGACTAGTACTTGCTACATTCTCGCCTCCTAAGAAGAAAAATGGAACAACAAGAAAAAGGGTGAGCTCAACTAGCCCAGTAAAGAACATTATGATTAAGATAATATATAACAAATTTTCGTTAGTCCTCAACAGGGAAAAATCTAATAGAATACAATAGACAACCAGTTTTAAATCAATCTTCGCAGCGAAAATAATAATTCATTAGAAGAGTTAAGTAGAGAATGCAAACTACTATCTTATATATATGAATTTAAAAGTTCATCGTCGATATTTTATCCTTGTAACATCAATCAATATATATCTGGAATCAAATATTCATCTTTGCACTACAGGCCAAAGATATTCATCAGTTGGTCATGTTCATCTAAACACTTGTTTATCTTTGCACCACGGCCAAAGATATTAATCACTCACCATGTTCATCTCAACACTGCTCATCTTGCACTACGGGCCAAAGATATTCATCAAGAAATCATTCATCTTTGCACTACAAAGCCAAAGATATTCAAGAATATCATCATTTAGGACCGAGGATGATAAAAAATATTTTAAAGAAAACGAATCCAAAGGAAACAAAAGAACAAGTATTAAGGATTCGTACTTTTAAATAATTCTAGTTCAAAAATACTTCATAAATAACCAGATTGGAGTAAAATTCAAGAATGAAGATCAAAACATAGATCCAATCAAATATAGAATCATAATGCATAATCTTGGACACAAAAGAAAATTTAATTTTTCCGTGAATAAGGTCGTATTCGTGATTAAGTGTCGTCGTGATCGTGCGGAATAGTCCGATACACGTGAATAAGAATCTGACCTCAAAAGATAGAAATTTCACAAAAAGTATCATCACGCTCGTGAATAGTACTCGTGAATAGTAATTTGTGAATAAGAACTCATGAATAAGAACTCGTGAATAAGAATCTCATGAATAAGAACTCTACATAAAAAAGTTCTAAATTTGATAAAAGTTCGTAACAATATTTCAAGATAATGATATCAAGAAGATAATATCATTTAAGAAGAAACAACATCCTTACCTCGGAAAGAATAAGTACTTTGATCAAATCATCGGATATAAGTGTTTGAAAGAACTTGCACCGATAAAGAATACTCAAAGTACTAAAATACTCATAAAATACGCTTCGATATTATAGAGAGAAATAGAGAGAAAACTTCAGTTTCGTGTGATTTTCAATTCTAACCTAAGCACCCTATTTATAGAAAATGCTTAGAACACCAAAGCGTAAAATTTAATAAAATATTAATATATATTATAAATTTCCTTAGCTCAACTTTGAAGATCTGAATTCGGATCATTTATAACACATGTGAGCCCACTAATTGCACAAAAATGTTTTTCTCAAAATAATTAACTAAAACTCCCAAAATCAATTATTTCTAACTTGAACTTTAATAATTCATAAAAATAGTCCTTTTTCGTAAAATTGAATCTTGCAATTGTTTATGTGAAATTCAATTTCTACAACTTTGCGTAAGAAAGTTTTTCCAAATTCCAAATGAAAATCGACCAAATCCACATACTGGATGATTTTACAAAGCTATAATCAAATTTCACCAAGAAATGGGGTCCACCGACACACAAAACATGTGTTAAACAACTTTTGCAACAAAAATACTCTTCCTCCTCATATACTCATATATCCCACATTCATTGTAAAAATATTATCATTATTATATTATAATAATATAATAAAATATTATTTTATCGTAAAAGATAAAATATCAATTTTAACAATTGTCACTTTAAAATTTTCTCCATCTATATCCACATAAAATTAATATTTCCCTCATCATATAAATCAATAATTAATTATTCACAAATAATATTATGTAATCACAAGATCGACAACCGTGCCGCTCCTGTGAGGAGCAGGGGTTTCAATAAAGATTTCTCCTTCATCTGCAAGCAATTAGGTGACCAAACCTCTCCTAGATGTAACTTTCTAGACATTGCCAATAATGTTATCTAATAATATTATTCAGATAATATGAATTATTGCTTCGATAATGGAAAATACTATGTAGTGACAATTATTGAAATAACGGTAATATATAAAATATCAACGCAACAATTATTGAATCAATAAAATAAAATAATTGAACGAAGAATTCATCTGTAATAATTATCGAAGTAGTGCTTCTTCACGTAAGAATCAATAATTGGTGCAATACCGCAGTGCCATCTTGTGCAACAACGCCGTATTATTGTGTTTTAACCACCGGGTATTCCAACAAGATAATCTGTGAATAACTATGCCGTTATTTATAAACAACTCATACTTGTCTTTTTTTCTTCATCCAATCGCTTTCCATTATGGGGACCACAAAGATCGCGCTGGCATGCATTTAATATTCCCCGACAAAGTAAAGAATATTCCACCACCAAACGAATATTCTCCTAACAACAATGAATATTTTATAACCAATTGCTTATTTTAAATTATTCACAAGATTTTACTCATAACTAACCACATTAATCAATTCAACCCTTACTATTTCAAAATAATAAATAGAGGAAATTCTATTTTATTAAAAAAAATTCGGGGTCTTACAAATACTATAGTTTAAAATAAAATTAGTTTTCCCTTCCCTCATTCTAAACTCATAAACAACAAAAATATAATAAAAATCTCATCCCTTTTCTTTCTAAAACTCACAAACACGATAATGAAAAATTATAATATCTTCCCATCCTCCCCATCCCTTCCTCTCCTATACTTTCACTTCCCATCCCATCCCTCTAAACTCATAAACGCAGTGTAAATTACTCCATCAGTTCTAAAATTAAAGATACAATTTGACTTTTAAGATTAAATGATATATAATATATTAAACTTTAAAATAGTATAATTCATAAAAATTTAGAATGAAATAAATTTTGTTATTAATAGTTTTTGTTATATACTATGCAATTATAATAATTATATTAATTAAAATTAAATAAATTCACATTAATTTGAAATTTAATATATTGTCGTTTGATCTCAAAAATTAAATTATATCTCTAATTTTAAAACGAAGAGGAGAGTATATTAAAGTATTTAAGCTTATCAGATCAGTCGAGCATAAATGAGCCGATTCCAAATGTTCCTGCGACTCATCATAAGCAGCTCGGAGCACACTCTATTGAGCTCAAATTAGTCAAGCTGGGCTCAGTTTGAATTAAATCCGTATATGCAATCCTATGCTTATTTGCCAAAGTTTCTGCCTCGATATCATTTTAAGTCTTTCACTGACACAAAAAGTGAGTCAATAATGACATCTAACTTGACTGCATTAGTACAATTTTGACCATAAATCAATATTAGGGTTTAACTGGCACAATATTTAAAAAAGGGAATTCATCCGTGACTAATGGTTGCTAAAAATATTGTATAGTAATTTAATTGATAACTTTGTTGATCATCATAACCAAGATCGTGATTAAAATTAAAAAGACGCAGGCAGAAACGAGTCAATTAATTTCAAAATACGTGTTAATTTACCTTGCTGCCCTTGCTTTATACACATGAAAAGTTGCTAATATTTCACCCCCTGCCGCATGAGCTTGTGGCGGCAGGCTTCACCACTTCTTACAATTATTATTGCACCATTAGTTAGTCACCATTATAATTATTATTGTAATATTCGCATATTATTATTATTATTATTATTATTATTATTATTATTATTATTATTATTATTTATTTGTATAATATATATATATATATTTGTATTTTTATTTTTATTAGTTGATATACATTTGTAAAGTGATGGATGATATTGGAAAGTGATATTATGGCTAAAAAAATCATTGGGAATATTAAAGACGCAATTTTGTTACCAGATCTAAAAGATAGTAGAGTTTAGAGTTTTTAGATAACCATAAACTCAAGTTCGACTATAATTTTATTTGAAATAAAAATGAAATGAAAACAAAATTGAAGTCATTAAAAAGGTGTAAGAATTAATATAAAATGGATCAGACAAATGCAGATATAAATTTTTATTGATTGTGTCACTATGCCTGAACAATGAGTTTTTGTAATCAGAACCTTATTAATGATCAATATATAGAAACTCGGAGGGTATTGTATATTTTCAACCCCTTCATTCCTTCAAGATCTTTGGGATAGCAAGTAGTGGCTTTGCCTTCTGTAGTGATAGTGCAAATCTTTCAGTGGTGTCCATTTCTTCTGGCTTCATTCCATTGGGAAGCTTCCATTCAAAATGATAGACAAGAGAGGCTATCATCAAGCTCACCACTCTCTGACCAAGAGCGATTCCGGCGCACATTCGACGACCGGAACCAAACGGAAGCAAAGAGAAATGCTGTCCCTTAACATCCACTTCACTTTCCAAAAACCTCTCCGGCATAAAACTTGTAGGGTTCTCCCAATAATCACCATCTCGAGCAATGGCCCATGCGTTTACCAGTATTTGAGTGTCTTTAGGTATTAGATAACCCTTTAGTTTTACGTCCTTCTCCGCCCTACGGGGCACGAGGAAAGGCACCAATAGGTGCAGCCGCATTGTTTCTTTGACAACTGCTTGCAAGTACGGTAGTCCGAGCATCTCACCTTCTTCTATCTTGCCTTTTGCTTGCACATTATCTGTAATTTCCTTGTGTAGCTTGGCCATTGTTGTTGGGTTGAGTATTAATTCAGTCATTGCCCATTCAACAGTATTGGCTGTAGTTTCAGTTCCGGCAAGGAACAATTCCTGAGGATGAAGGAATTTGTTTGCATTAGAACATTATGCTAGCTTTGATACTTATCTAAGTTTTGTTAATATTAATTGGTAAAGCTTGATTCAATTTAACTCAAATGAGTTTCTTAAAGCTACTCGTTACAAATAGGGTAGTTAAAGGTAATTAAGTTTTCTTATACCGCAGTATGTAAGCAGAGGGATGATCTTGCACTATTGAGTAATGTACGCTAATATGATGAATATTGAAAAATCGATTTATAGCTAACCATGGACGTAGCCCAAGATTGGGTGAAAGATAGTGTATTATGGGACTGTTTTTCTCTATTTTTTTTTCTTTAACAGATCTGCAGGTTGCGATGTTAATTGCTAAAACATATATACGACATGACAAGTAATCTTATAGTTTAAGAAAGACGACAGAAGAGAGATTCCATACCACTAGTAGAACTTGGACGTGCTTCAGGTTGAATTCAGCCTCATTGTCTTGGCTAAAATCAAGGAAGCAATCCAACAGATCTCCATCTCTTTGGGATTTGTACTCTCTGTGCTGTAGGCGCTGATCAATGAACTTATCACAAAGTTCCTCAAGATAACCATACGCAGCTTTAGCTTTTCCCCTTAAGCCTTGAGGATCGAAAGCTCTAAGTAAAGGGAAATAATCCGCAACATTAAACTTTATATCAACCTCCATGACAGACTTCACAGCATTTTGAAACCCTTTTACATCTTGGGTTTTATAATCAGCTACATTTTCAGAAAAACAAGTGTTTGATATTTGATTTACCGCGGTAGTAAACCCTAATTTAACAATATCCACAGATTCTCCTTTTTTGCTCACTTCCTTGACATGTTGAACCATTTCTTCCACCACTTTGTGCCTTAAGTTTCTCAATGTGTCTAGCTTTTGGGTGTTTGTCAAGAAAGTAGCTAGGACTTTTCGAAGGGTTCGCCATTGATCCCCTGCGGACAGCCACACAACAGCATAGTAAGGGTGATCTAGCTTTGTGATGGCAGAAGGGACTACTCTGCCGGAGAAAGCCTCGTCGTTTTTCTGGAGGATTTCTCTGGCCATCTCCGGTGACGAAGCCACAATGCTAGTAACACCGCCTAGACGAATAGACATGAGAGGGCCGTACTTCTTTGCTAGCTCGGCGAATGCCTTATGGGGATTTGCACCAATATTGAATAGGTTTCCGAAGAAAGGGAGGCCATTGGGGCCTGGTGGTAGGTTTCTTCTACGGAATAAAGAAAAGCCATGGAGAAAAATGAAGAATATTAAAGAGCATAAGAGAAAATTCAACAACTCCATTGGAAGGTGTTGATGTAATACGCTTTATAAGCTTTGTGGGTTGTAATCTCTACTAAATTTGTATGTATATATAGGCATTCTTGAGTAAGCAAGAAAGTTCGTCAGTTCTTTCTTGCAGGTCGGCAAGTTGGTTAAAGGATGGTGCATGGCACATGCGACTGGACTTTTATATAGGGAAAAGGGTAAAACAAAAAAAACAAAAAAAAAATCGCTGATGTTTACTCCAATGTCCCACTTGCACCCTAAATTAATTTTTTTTCTCAAAAGTACTCTTAACGTTACATTTTTGGGTTATCCGTGCCCCTGCTGTTAACAAAAGACAAACGGGGTTAAAATGTGATGACGTGACAGGCTTAAATATAAAATATATTCTAAATAAAACAATATATATCATTTAATTAAAACAAAAAAATACTAAAATTCAAAATAAAAAAGCATAACATATTTACATCATTTAATCAAAATAATAAAATTAATAAAATTCAAATTATTTTGTTAACTAATCAAAACAATTAATTAAATAAAATAAGTTGTATTGTGACGCCCCCAAAATAGGTATACAACACCCATTCTGAGTCGCCAAAATACATGGTATAGAAAGCAAACTACAACTTTGACAATACATGTATGTCGTAGAATACGACAATACAACCTGTGAGTTTGAATACAAATATTGTCTTCTGCATAATATACACACCCAAATAAGTCCTCATTAATTATTCATACACTATTTTACGTAAATAGTGAGGACAACTAAAACATCTTCCTAGAACCATCACTCCATACCCCGACTCGATCCTCGCTTATGTTCTCACCTCCCGAGAAGAAAAATGGAACAAAAGGAAAAGGGTGAGCTCAACTAGCCCAGAAGAAGAATATTATGACTAAGATAATATACAACAAATTATCGTTAGTCTTCAACAGGAAAAATCTAATAGAATACAATAGACAACAAGTTTTAGATCAACAAATGCAATGAATAAGAATCCATTGTAAGAGTCACGTAGAGAAAGAATTCTACCGTCTTCTAAGGTTTAAAAGTCCATCATCAATAGTTTATCCCTGTAATAACAATCAATATACATCTTTAATCATCTTTGCACTACAAAAGCCAAAGATATTCATTCATATCACCAATTGGTCATGTTCATCTCAACACTGCTCATCTTTGCACTACAAAGCCAAAGATATTCATTTATATCACCATTTAGGACCGAGGATGATGAAAAACATTTTTAAAGAAACGAATCCAAAGTGAAACAAAATGACAAGGATTAAGGATTAAGGATTCGTACTTTGTTTTACCCATGTCCCAAAATACTTGAAAATAATCATATTGGTGTAAAATTCAAGAATGATCAAAACATGGATACAATCAAAGCTAGTATCCGTAATAGATATTTTGGACAAAAGAAAAAATTTTATTTTTTAGGTGAATAAAGGCCGTATTCGTGAATAAAGGTCGATACGTGAATATAGTCCAGCATACGTGAATAAGAAATCCGACACAACAAGTTCCAAATTTGATAAAAAAAGTTTACCAATACTTTGGCATAATGATATTGAAGAAAAAATATCATTTAAGAAGAAAATAATACCCTTACCTCAAAATAATCGTATTTCCGATTTGAATTTTCAGATAGTCTTTGTAAAACCCGCACCAGATATAAGAACACTCAAAGTATACTCACAAGAATACGCTTGATAATTTAGAGAGAGAAAGAGAGAAAACTTTATTTCGGTGTGATTTTCAATTCTAACTTAGCCTCTATTTATAGGAAAATGTTGTAACGCCTAAAAGGAGACTAAATTAATAAATTATTATTATTTACCAAATATTCAAGCCCACCACCAAGGAATCTGATTTTAGCCACCAACCACATGTTAAAGATGCTCACCAACCTTTGAAAAACGTTTTTCTTGAAAATAATAATTAAAATTTCCAAAATCAATTATTTTTGAACTCAAACATCAATAATTCACAATAAATATCCCTTTTATTAGAAAATTCAAATCTCATGACTTTTTTATAGGAATTTCAATTCTCTACAACTTTGCAGAAGAAAATTTTTCAAATTCCAAACAGAAATTATTCAAAATCCACAAACAGGCAATTTTACGATCTATAATAAATTTTCTATTAAGAATTGTGTCCACCCACCGACACACAAAACATATGTTAAACATTTAATGCCACAAAATACTCTACCTCCTCATATACTCATATATCCCACATTCATTATAAAATATCATAGTTAATATATTATTAAAATAATATATTTAAATGAATTATTTTATCGTAAAAAAATAAAATATTAATTTTCAACAATTGTCACATTAAACATTTTCTCCATCTATATCCACATAAAATAAATATTTTTTTTTAATCATAATAATCAATAATTAATTATTCAAAAATAATATTACGTAATCACAAGATCGACAACCGTGCCGTTCCGTGAAAGAGGGGCTTTCAATAAGGATTTCTCCTTCTTGGCCGCAATTAGGTGACCAAACCTCTCTTTAGCAGAACTTTCTAGACATTGCCAATAATGTTATCTCGATAATATTATTCAAATAATATGAATTATTGATTTGATAATGGAAAATCTTGTGTAATGACAATTATGAAACAACAAAGAATACAAAATATGAACGCAAAGAATTATTAAATCAATAAAATATAATATTGAATAAAGAATCATCGTAATAATTATTGAGTAAAGGCCTTCACGTAAGGATCAATAATTCAATAATACTATGCAATACCGGTGTCGCCATTGCGCAACCACGCCAGACATCAGTATTTTAACCACCGTGTAACCCAACAAAGGTTAATTCGGTAATAATTTACGCCGTTATTTATAAAACTCAATCTTTGTCGCTTTCCTTCATCCAACTAGTTTTTCAAGCATGGGCCCACTAATGATCGCAAGGCCATCGCATTGGAGATTCCCGACAAAAAGAATATTCCACGACCAAACGAATATTCCCAAACAATAATGAATATTTTATAACCACTTGCTTATTTTGTAAACTTTGCACATTTCACCCATAACCAAAGAATTATATCAAATTAACCCTTATTAATTTAGAATAATGAATAAAGGAAAATTCAATTTTATTTATAATAAGTTGGGGTCTTACATGTATAATATATTTACATCATTTAATCAAAATACTTAAATTACTAAAATCATAATACTAAATAATATTTTTTAAAATTCAAAACTAGAGTATTATGATTATTTTAGTAATTTTAATATTAATTTTAAAATCATATCAATTTAAAAATATTATGATGTAATTTGAATTTTTAATACATTTTTTAAAATATTAGTACATCATCAAATTATAACATATACCGTTATGTATAGATTATTATATCATCAAATTATTTATATTATTTATAACATATATAGATTATGTATAGATTATTACATCATCAAATTTTTATATAGTTTAAAAATATTATTTAGTATTATGATTTTAGTAATTTAAAAATTTTATATCAATTAGTATTTAGTATTATGATTTTAGTATTTTAATGATGTAATTTGAATTTTTGTTGTAAATTAATTAACAAAATAATTTGAATTTTAGTATTTTTAGTATTTTTAATTTGATTTTTTAGTATTTTAGTATTTTTTTTAAAATTAGTATTTGATGTAAATATGTTATGTTTTGAATTTTAGTATTATGATTAAATGATGTAAATATGTTATACAACTTATTTTATTTAATTAGTTGCTTTGATTAGTTAACAAAATAATTTGAATTTTATTATTTTGAATAAATGATGTAAATATGTTATGTTTTTTTATTTTGAATTTTAGTATTTTTTGTTTTGATTAAATGATGTATATTGTTTTATTTAGAATATATTTTATATTTAAGCGTGTCACGTCATCACATTTTAATTCTGTTTGTCTTTTGTTAACGGTAGGGGAACGGATAACTCAAAAATGTAACGTTAAGGATACTTTTAAAAAAAAAATTAATTTAAAGTGCAAGTGGGAACCCTTTGCTCCTTTTATATAAGCTTAATTTAAAATTCCACGTTATGACTAATTGACTATAGATATGACTATATGAGGATTGAATGCTTAGACATATTAATTTTTTCTCTTGAATATGCTTTATGATATTATAATTTAAAGATAAATTAAAAATTTAAAAAAATATAACTAATCTAATTAATAACGGAGCTCATATTTATGTGAGTAATACTTTGTGATAATGTCAAAATTTTCTTATAATTTTTATCCTTTTTGTTATTGAGTCAAGTTTTAAAAGTTGTTCGGACTTGATTTGATTTGACTTGACTTGACTTTATTTTTGCTAGAAATTGTTATCGATCTGTACTTTACAAGTTTTGTTCATAAACTAGCTATATAGCTAGTTCACTTGAATTTTGTTTACAAATAATTAATGTTCACGTTCACATATTTTAAACATTATATAATTTTAATTATATTATTTATTGAAGGATATGGCGTGAGATTGAAAGATGAAAGTTCGGTTTATTAAAACACAAAGTATAGAGAGTAATTTTTTAATTTCTATGCGGGTATATAGTTGAGTAAAAATATCATTCAACGTTTGCTCTTAAGACCAACTCAGATGATAATTTTTTCAAACCAAACAATCTAATTAAATACGTACGGATTCAGATTTTATGTCATTCAACTTCATTGAGTGGTTATCAAACAATCCCCAAGTCTTTCACAATGAGTCCTTGGCACAAAAAAAATGAGTCAATAATGACATCTCACTTGAACAACATTAGTTCAATTTTGACCATAAGTCAATATTAGGGCTTAGCTGGCACAACATGCAACATAAAAGACAAATTTTAAAAAAAAATTGTAAAATAGAAAAACGAGCTTGTCAGGATAACTTGGGGAGACTCGAGATTCTCTTTGAAGCACCAAATCGTATCAAATTAAATTATAGTACTCTACTACAAAATTGTAGTATATTCAATTGGATAGGATAGGAGGAATCCTTCCGGTTGTGTTATCGGTGCTGACCAAGTTTTTAATGCAAAGTCCACTTGCATTATTAAATGAACATCCGGTATTGGCCATTAATTTATATAGTACATATTACCTCTGTCTTATAATAAGTGTTTTTTTAGTTAAAATTACACATATCAATACATAAGTTAAAATGACAAAAATACCTTTAATATATTTTTTTTGAAGTTAAAGAGTTAATGAGTGCCATTTAATTGTAATGATGATAAGATGCAATAAATACCATTGAATGCATAAGGGCATATATGAGAAAATATTGCAAAAATTGTATTGGAGTTCTAACACATCACTTATTTTGGGAAAAACTATTAAGTCTAAAAAAGCACTTATTGTGGGACGGAGGTAGTACTATTTTTCGTTTTTAAAAGATTATCGTTTAAGATTTTGGTATATGAATTAAGAAAGTATTATTTATTAAGTAAAATTTATTTAAAATTTCATCATCACCCCTTTATGGGAAGTTGAAAACTATTAATAAAAGGAAGAAAATTTCTTGGAACAATGAGAGAAAGTAGGGATAATATAGGAAAGTAAATAATTTATTCTCTTCGAAAGTTGTAAACGATAAATATTTTAGAATAATTTTTTTTTTAAAACGATAATATTTTAAGAACGGAGAGAGTACTTGATGATTGAAAACAATTAATGGCCATACAATCTTGAATTGGGTATAGTCGGACGATTGTAGTCCATGTGCAGTGTATTTAGGTAGCCGGAAAGAAAGGGGGAAATAACCCACAGTTTCTGGTTCTCCTTTGTACGAAAAGCACCCGGCCCCTATTGTGGACGCGTAATATCTTGACGTTGGAATTGTATGCAATGCAGAATCTACCCCTCAAAAACGACTGCTTGTGTTGTTTTTATTCAAAAATCAAGTAATTAAGTAAACATGCAAGTATGCAACACAAAACGAACAAGAAATGAGACACCAAAACTTTAGCTCAGTTGGTGGATTAGGCCTTTTGCACAGTAAGAGAATCTGAAGTTCGAACTTTGACAGTGACCAAGTAGGGTGTGTGTAGGGGAGGTGCAAAGTATTTAATTGAAAATTCAAATTATTTAATTAAATTAGATTAGGTTAAATTTTGTTATTCGGAACAACTAAAATACCCAACTCCCCTCTTCTTTCTCATGAAAATGATAGTTACCAAGACTGTGTTTGTTTACAAGTATTACATTTGGGATATATCTATTAATCACTTGGGATAGAACTATTAATTCCAAATATTTTGTTTGTTTTCAAATTTGGATTTTGGACTATTAATTCATGGATTATAAAATGACTTAATATATGACACTATTTAATACCATGTTCAACCGTACCAGATATTATAATCCACACATGGGACTTAAAATTTCTAAACAAAATTATCCTCCACCTTTTTCTAAAATGACCATAATATCCTATTATATCCACTAAGCTTAATTATTATTGGTAACCAACTTATTGGTACATGGCTTATTATTGTAAACAATTTATTATTGGTAAACAACTAATTATTTAAAGAAATTATTATTTAAACAACTTATTGGTAACCAACTTACCAATAAACTGTTTACCGATAAGCTTATTATTGATAAACAACTTATCAATAAGTTGTTTACTAATAAGCTTATTATTTGTAAACAACGTATTATTAGCAAACAACATATTATTTAAATAGCTTATTAATAAATAACTTATTATTTAAACAAGTTATTGATAAATAACTTATTATTGGTAAACAGCTTATTGATAAACAATTTACCAATAATAAGATTATATAAATTAACTTACAAAGTTGAAACTGAAAAGAGCACTTAAAAAGATATACATGTAAGACCCCAACTTTTATGAATAAAGATTTAATTTTCTCTAAATGTTATTTTGAATAATAAGGTGTGATTTGTTATAATGTTATAGTTGTGGGTAATATTTATAAATTTTGTAAAATAAGCAAGTTGTCATAAAATATTCGTTTAATTAGGAGAATATTCGTTTTATCAGGAATATCCAGATGATTTACACAATCATTGGTGGACCCTACAACGGAATTATTGATTTAATTTAGAAAGAGATGTAAATAAGCTTTGTTATAAAAATAATTAGCAATACTTTTTACCGTTAACTGTTGAAATACCCTATGATAAAAATACAAGAATACGCGTGGTCAGACAAGAAAGACACGATATATTGTACAATATCTTTGATTATTGATGCTTACGTGAGAAGTCACTCGCTTTTAATCAATAATCGCAGCGATGAATTATTGCGATAAGATCTCATATTATTGATTCAATTATTGTCACAAGATCATCTCGCATAATATTTTATATTATTAAATCAATAATTGAGACGACACAGTTATTCATATTATTATTTACATTATTGACAATGTCTAGAAAGTTCTGTCGAGAAAAAGGGTTTGGTCATCTAATTGTGCACCAATAAGGAGAAGTCTTTATCGGAAAGCTCCCTCTTTCCTGAAAATGATCTGGTTGTTAATATTGCGGGTTATAATATTAATGATGAATAAATGTTGAAAGATTAAAAATGTGTTTATTGTATTCTATCATTTTTTACAATGTTAAAGGTCAAGGATAATTTATTCTACATTATCTTAGTTATAATATTTTTTACTGGGTTAGTTGAGAATATTGCTCGGACTAGTCGTGGAATGGAGTATTGGTCCGAGATGGTAACTATAATAGTCCTCACTATTGTATAAAATAGTGTGATAATAATTGTAATGAGGACTCTATTTGAGTTTGGATATTGTCTACGAGACAATATTCATGTTAAAACTCTCAGCTTATGTTTTGTCGTATTTTACGCGACATCTAATAATTGTAAAAATTAAGTTTGTATTTGAGTTATGTACCATGTATTTGGCGACTCAAAATGAGTTGTGTATACCTATTTTGGGGGCGTCACAATACAACTATATTATATACTCCCTCTGTTTTAAATTATAAGATTGTTATTTACTTTCGAAAGTCAATAAAAGACATTTTCAAAATTAAGATGATTTATTAACTAAAAAATTTATAATTAGTAGTACTTTTAGATAGTTTGCAATAGTTATCATTGTATTGACTAAAACTAGTGAAATTAATGTTAATTTTAAACTTAAAAATGTCCTAAATTTACTTCAAAAAATTAATAATGATTTTAAAACGAAAGGAGTATTGCATAAAATTTCTTTTAGATAATGTTAAGGTTAATTTTTAAGTTTTAAATGCGTCTCAAATGTACATTTCATCACTACATTGAATGTTCAATATTGTGATGGGTTCTTAACGATTATTATAATACATAATTGATAACATACAAGTCATAATAATATTTAATTATTTTTTTCAGTCAAAATTAGACGACAGGTTGTTTAAGTGATGAGCTTCACGTTTCACATGAAGTGTTTTCTCATGTCAAGACACATACATTCCACATGGGTAACACTGGTTCGGAAAGAATATTTAAAGTTAGTTATATATATATACACACACGCGCGCGGTGGTATTTCACGGTATTACCCATCTGGCATATTCTTAAGACATGAATGTAATTAATATATTATTACATCAAATCAATGTTTATTCCAAGTTCTAAGACCACTACTAGAATACTGGGCAACTGAAACCAATTTTTAGAGACGGACTAAGTGTTGTCTCTAATTCTAGTAATTTGAGACGGACTTAGAAACCAAAATTTTGCTATGTCTCAACATGATTTGGAAGTAAAAGACCGAGACGGATTCTGAAACCACAAGCATCGTCTAAAATTTTAGAAACGGGATTAAAGACGGATTTAACCGTCTCAAAAAGTAAGTATTTTTAGAAAATTATAAACTCGTTTTTGAAATGCATTTGAGACCAACTGTCTTCGCCTCTCGATTAATAATTAAAAAAAGAATTAAATATTTATGTTTGAAATGGATTAGACACCGAAATGTCCATCTCTGACTTTTATTTTCCCTCCAAAAAATAGTCTCCAATTCCCTCTTTATTGTTAGAGACGGATTTGAGATGGATATAGTCTGTCTTAGTATTTTAGTTTCCCACCAAAAATTCCCTCCAACTGTATCAACAAAAAAAAAAGAAACGAAATAAGACTAATCGATCGTTCCATCCCCAGACCCAGAATACGTTTCATCCCCAAAATCGTTCCATCCCCAGAATACGGATTGTGTTCATTCTTTCTATCAGATTGAAAATCCCCAAAATCCATCTTCTCAATTGCAACCATAGCTCTCGATTTTGCTTCTCAATTTCCATCCCAAAGCCAATCTCTTCTCAAATGCAACCATGAATTCCCGATTTTGCTTCTCAATCAACTGTGCGTCTTGTGGATCTTAGTTTATGGCTAAAGGAAAACTCGGGCGACTACTGGCCGAAGATGAAAACAATCACGCACCACCTTAGTCAGCGTGGTCATCCCTCCCGACGGTAATCTTTCTTTTCTTGTTCTTCTTCATTTTTCAGACTATCTTTGCTGAATATTCTAATTTCCTGGCTTATCTTGTGAAAGAGTTGGATTGCAGAGTGTTTTTATTAAGCTTAATCTTACCTGTTAGTCAATCAGTTCATCTTGTGGAAAGATAGATTGCTAGAAGGTTTATTTAAGGGTATTATTAGTACTATATTGGAAAGCTAAAGTATTGGTTTCTTCAAAGCTCTATGGTAAACTATGGGAATGGGGTTTACACAACTAATTTATAGGTGAAGTTGACTTTTCTAAGGTTCTAAGGTTAATAGATAATAATAATAATAATAATAATAATAATAATAATAATAATAATAATAATAATAATAATAATTTGACAAATTTTAATAATCTTACATTCGTAAAGGATGCCTCTTGATCGAAGTTGGATTGATAGGCGAGTTAGTTGAAAATGGAAGAACAATTAGTGAATAATTTAGAGAGGGAGTAAAGGAATTCCTCAATTTTGCTTACTCTATTCCTGGGAATGTTAGTGAGCAAAAAATTAAGTGTCCTTGCTCAACTTGTAAATTGAGGTTCTTCCAGCTTTGAGAAGATGTTGAAATACATCTTTATAGAAAAGGATTCAAAAATAATTACAAAAATGGTTTGTAAATGGCGAATATTTATCCAAGAAAGTTCAAATCATGGTGATAATGTTGAGGTCCCACTTGATACAAATCCGTACATAGATCTCGTGCGTGATGTTCTTTGGGCAAAGTTTTGATTGCAGAATGAGACATCTAGATTAAAAGAACCAAATTCGATGCGTACCAAGTTTTTTCAACTTTTAAAAGATGCTGATGATCCCCTATGGCCAGGTTGTGAGAAGTCAACAAAATTATCTATGGTAGCACAATTGTTGAACCTCAAGGATGAGTCAAACATGAGACAAGTTCACTTTAATTGCATGATCTCATTAATGAAGAGTGCGTTGCCTAAACATGAGAAGCTTCCTGAGAATTATTATAGGGCGAAGCAAATGGTAAAAATGTTGGGACTTGGTTATCATAAGATACATGCATGTGAAAACGATTGCGTGTTGTATTACAATGAAAATGAAAATAAGATGAATTGTTCCGTATGTGGTCATCCTCGATTTAAACCTAAGCCACAGGGAAATAAGAAGCAAAAAGATATACCTTTTAAGGTTTTACGATATTTTCCAATTACACCTAGACTTCAAATATTGTATATGTCCAATGTCATAGTAGAACACATGACATGACATAAAAAGAATCCCAGTCCGGATGGTGTAGTTGTTCACCCATTAGATAGTGAGGCATGGAAACACGTTGATCGCACTTATACATCTTTTTCTGCAGAATCTCGGAATATTAGACTTGGACTCTCCACTGATGGGTTCAATCCGTTTAGAAACTTTGCAAATCCCTATTCCTGTTGGCCAGTTATAGTCACTCTATATAATTTGCCACCTGGAATGTGTATGAAGCAGCCCTACATGTTCTTGACATTAATCATTCCCGGTCCATAGAGTCCTGGTAAGGATTTAGATGTATACTTGAGACCACTGATTGATGAATTAAAAATGTTGTGGAATGACGGAGTTAACACCTATGATGCATATGCGAAGCAAAATTTTCATATGAAAGTTGCACTTATGTGGACTATTATCGATTTTCCAGCTTATAGAATGTTGTCAGGTTGGAGTACTCATGGTAAGATGGCTTGCCTTTATTGTATGGAGGGTAGCAAGGCTTTTACCCTTGAGAATGGTAGAAAACCTTAGTTCTTTGATTGTCATCGTCAATTTTTGCCTATTGATCATTCTTATCGATATCAAAAGGAAAAATTCAAGAGGAATAAAATTGAATGCGACTTTCCACCACCTCGGTTATCAAGCGAAGAGGTATTTGAGCGTGTGTCAAAATTGCCACCTATTACATTTGGAAAGGTTGGCAATAAACATAAAATAAATGTTCAATCTTTTGGGAGTTACCCTATTGGCGTTCACTTCTAATTCGACACAATCTTGATGTGATGCATGTTGAGAAAAACGTGTTTGAAAACTTGTTTTATACAATATTGGATGTCAAGGGTAGAATAAAGGATAATCCAAATGCAAGGAAGGATCTAAAGACCCATTGCAAGCGTCCGGATTATTATGTTTAAATGTGAGTGGTATGATACCGAGGGAAAAGGTATTAGATTAGACAATCACGGGCTTGTAGAGATTTTACATAAAAAATATCTTCAGAAAAATGATCCCTTTGTATTGGCAATACAAGCTCAACAAGTTTACTATTCAACTGTGACGCCCCCAAAATACATCACCCATCTTGAGTCGCCAGATACATGGTACAGAATTCAAATACAACTTAATAATACAACTGTCGTGTACAATACGACAAAACATAAACTGTGATTTTGAATACAAATATTGTCTACTAGAGAGTATACAAACTCAAAAAGAAGTCCTCATTACAATTATTGTCACACTATTTAATGCATAATAGTGAGGACTACTAATACTATCATCCGGTCCATCACTCCCGTTCCCCGACTCGTCCCGCCTATATTCTCATTTTTCAAGAGAATAACGGTGAAAGAAAGGGTGAGCTCAAACTAGCCCAAGAAAAAATATTATGACTAAGATAATGCGTAATAAATTATCATTAGCCTTAAACAAATGTTAAACCGATACAATATAACAAGCATCAAGTTTAACTGCAGCGGAATAAACAATCCATTAAAAGAGTCAAGTAGAGAATAAAATCTACTATCTTTTATGATTTAAAAGGTTTTCATCACTTTTATCGCCGAGACTCCAGCTTAATAAATAATCCACATCATCAAATCATCCCTGCACTATAGGCCAAGGATATTCTTTAGTATCACGACCATTAATTATCCATGCACCACGGCCAAAGATAATCATGTTTTCATCAACGGTCCGATCATGCCATAAAACAATTCATCTTTACACCCTTGGTCAAAGAAGAGAATCCATAGCCATAATCATACCAAAAAGCGCCCATCAATGCACTACGGGCCAATGATGACTTTTTCCACATCATTTGTAACATTACGGCCATGATTATACCGAATAATCCTCGGTCATAATCATACCAAGTCCATCTATGCACTACAAGCCATGAGATGACTTTCAACATAATATAAACATGAGGATGATGACAATGATATAAGAATTCAATAAAACAAGTTCAAGAATTAATTTATCCAGAAACTAATAACGTCCAAATTGTCAACATGATACTTCTTGTAGAGTAAAATTCAAGAATGCTCAGAAGAATATTTCCATGAAAAGATACTGGATGAAGCGCAAATATCAAGGATATTTCACTAATTTCATGGAGTATAGAAGTAACTTTAACCAACTGAGTATAATAAAGAATGGAATAACAAAAGAAATCACCATGCATGCGGTATTCAGATACACAAAGTTATTCTAATGTAATAATAATAACGGAACCAGTCGTGAAATTCGCACCGGATGGATGTTCCAATGTAATAATAAAGAATGGAATAACAATGAAATCACCATGCATACGATTGCAGATAGACAAAGTTATTCCAATGTAATACTAAATAACGGAACCGTGTCAAAGCGTAATGACGAACCGCATGTGATATTCCAATGTAATAATAAATAATGGAACCAGTCGGCGTAAAATGCATGACATGTGATATTCCAACAGAATAATAAAGAATGGAATAACAGAAGAATTTTACCAAGTATAGGGTAGCAGCACAGATACAAAAGTTATTCCAATGTAATAATAAAGAATGGAATAATGTAAGTTCTCTTCATGAATACAAAAGATATAATACCCCCCCTACGAGTACAACAAATAATATTCCCTACCTTAAGAAGAAAAGATTGGATATATGAGTAGTGAAGTAAAGAGTAATACTTTCTTTTCTTCTCTCTCTATATAGTTTGAATTCGTAAGAAATAATGAAGGAATGAGCTTCTATTTATAGAAAAATGGACCGTGATAAGAATTAACTAATGAAACGGTCCAGATTGATTTACTTTAATCTGACGGTCCATATTTAAAGCAAAATCTTTTAAATAAAATATAATATATTCTATTTATAATCTAATAAAACGAATAACTTTATAAAAGATTTTACTACGCAAACATTATGCAGCACTATGCAAATACTATGCATAATAAAATATAATATATTCTAATTATTGTCTAATAAAATAGATAACTTTATAAAAGTATTCTGTTTTATTTAAAAAGATTTTACTATTAGCCTAATAAAATGAATAACTTTATAAAAGTATTATGTTTTATATAAAAAGCTTTTCTGTTTTATTACATTAATAATACCAATAAAACAAAACTGAATGACTTATCACATAAGCATCAATAATCAATACCGTGTGCTATTATGCAACCACGCGTATTATTATACTTTTACTACCGAGTAGTTCAACAGTATTAATGGTAAAACTTTCGCCGTTATTTTCAATAAAATATTTTTGTCATTTTCTCATTCCGACAATAATTCCGTTGTGGGGTCTACCAATGATTGTACCGTCGTACGGATATTTTCCGATAAAAAAGAATATTCCCCGACCAATTGAATATTATATAACAACTTGCATACTTTGCAAAATTTATAAATACTACCCACAACTATAACATTATATCAAATCCACACCATATTATTCAAAAAAAAATTATTTTGAGAAAATTAAATATTTATTCATAAAATCTGGGGTATCACAATCTCCCCTCCTTATGGAATTTCGCCCTTAAAATTTACGTACGTACCTGGTATGCCAAACAGGTGAGGATACCTTGACTTCACTTCAAATTCTAACTCTTGATATATAACCTTTGAGCGTCGAATATGATCCTTCTTATCCAAGATTTTATCACGTATCTCCTCATACGTTAAATCTTTTGCTATCTCGTCCAGTTCTAATTAAATAATATGGTTCGGGTCATCCACATATTTACGTAACATCGATACGTTTAAAACGTTATGGGCACGCGACATACTTGGTGGTAAAACGAGTCTATAAGCCACAATTCCTACTCGATCGAGGATTTTAAATTGGCCAATTAAATCGAGGGTTGTGATTTCCTCTCTTCATCGATTCTTGCTTCTAGAATAACGCCCTCTTGAACCTTCTTCTTCACATTCATCAGCTCTGAGTATGTAGCTTGAGCGGCTTTAACTTTATCGATTAAAGTCTATTCTAATCGTATATTCATTATCTTCACGTGGGTCCCTAGAGTCTTTAACTCTATCTTCATCATTTGTAAGTTATACGAAATGGGTCTTTGTGTTAACAACATCGCACTCGCATACGATCTTCTACTCAACGCGTCACCTACCACGTTCACACTTCTACGATGATATTGAATGGTACGATCGTAATCTTCAATAGCTCGAGCCAACGTCTTTGGCACATTATACGTTCGTTTTGGTTGAAGAAATATTTGAGGGTTTAAGAAATGGGTTTTGTACTGGGGTCAATACAAAATTCGATTTCACGCTCTGGGGTAGACCAGGAAGTCTTTAAAAATACGTCAAGAAATTTATTAACAATAGAAATATCATTCAAAATTGTGACTCTCATCCAAGACTTGGATAACACGTCACATTGATACCTATCAATTTGCCATCGTCATTCACAACGTCTCCTACGGAAAGTCTGGCTTCGGTGCATCCCACACAAGGAAGTCAACAACGAAAGAATCGCGGCTCTTTACTTATGGCTTGATATGACAATGATTGACTTTAGTGGTTTGGTTGTTTGAATTCGCATAACAGGTTGGTTAGGAATATGAAAGCTAACAACCTTACGAAAAGCATGATGAGTAGTTAACCAATCGATTCCTAAAATCGCATCAAAGGCAAGTATTTTCAAAGAGACAAGATCGACACGTAACATGAAAGTGTTGATTTGAACAAGATTTATAAATAGTGGAGGTAACGAAGGTTTCTCCCAACTAAGTTTAAACAGATATATCAAAGTCTAACTTCTCCGGAGTTAACTTCAAACATTGAACACAACTAGGTGAAATAAAAGAGTAAGTAGAACCGATATCTAACACGGTATAGACTTCACAAGAGTTTATGACTAACATACCTGTGATAATTTTATTCAGGTTTCTTGTCATGAAAAAAAATGCTCTCTCTTAAACTACCGATTTTAGCTTATCTGGGACATCCTTTGGCATCACTATCCCAGCTGGACTTGACTTCACCATATGACAAAATTGAGCTAGGTGACCTTCTCTTTTGCAATTAAAACACGTTTTGGATTGTCACAGATTTTGACGGATGTGTCCCTCCGTCGCAAGATTTGAAACATACGACCGGTGGTCGTTCTTCTTCCTTTGAAACGGGTGCTGGTGCCGACGTCTTCACGTCATTGTTGAATCTTCTCTTCTTGAAATGTCCATTCTTATTGTTTTGATCATGATTACCACCGAAGTGGTTACCATTTCTGGCATGTTGATTCCCTCCATACTTATTGTCACCGCTTTGATGACTGTTATCACCGGTATTATCATTTTGCCGGATGCTCTCTTTTGGTTGCGTTGACTCGTTATCGCGCTCCACTAACTGAGCCCTATTTACAACATCTGAATACAAACACAATTTATGAGAAATAAGATATTGACGTATCTCCGGCTTCAAACCTCTTAAAAACATCCGTGTCATTCTCTCTTCATTATCAACTAAGTGGGACGCAAATCGGGAGAACTCGGCAAACTTGGCTTCGTACTGCGACACAGTCATGTTGTTTTACTCCAACTTAATAAATTCCACCTCCTTCATGTGATGAATATTTTCGGGAAAGTACTTGTCGTTGAACAACTCTTGGAACTTCTCCCAAGACATCTTGAGTGCGTCAGTCTGGGTACGTTTTATAGATTTCCACCAATGATCTGTTTCTTCACGCAACATAAAAGTGGCAAAGGGAACCTTTTGCTCCTCGGAGCATCCCAAGACATCAAATATCTTGGTGATCTGCTTTAACCACGTCTCTCGCCTTAAGTGGTTCCGCTTTCCAAAAACTTCGGTGGTCCCAGCTCCTTGAATCGCTAGCGGTGACCAACCGTGGGTTGCCATTGTTTCTCTTGCATTATGAACAGAGCCGTCTTTCACCGATGTTGCATGAATTCTAAAAAGCTCTTAAACGCATCACCGTCGTTCAATCGATTGATCGGTGTTGTTGTTTTATGTGGAGGATTATCGCCATCTTGTTGTACATTGTCCCGATTATTGATCCGTGAGAGAATCAACATCTTACGTGCTCCATTGCTATTCTCAACATTCTCGGATGTCATTTTCAGATACTGCCACAAAACAAAGGTTAATTGACATGTAACATATTATCCCTATATTCTGACCGACCAATTAAATACCAAATAAACTTAGATAAGTCATACTAGCGAAGGAATTCCCCGTCTCTCCCCTCCTAGTTCTATTCTCACATCCTAGCCAGGGATCATATCCCTAAGCTTTGATACCAACTGTGACGCCCCCAAAATTAGGTATACATCACCCATCTTGAGTCGCCAGATACATGATACAGAATTCAAATACAACTTAATAATACAACTGTCGTGTACAATACGACAAATAATAAACTGTGAGTTTGAATACAAATATTGCCTACTAGAGAGTATACAAACTTAAAAAGAAGTCCTCATTACAATTATTGTCACACTATTTAACAGAATAGTTAGGACTACTAATACTATCATCTGGTCCATCACTCCATTCCCCGACTCGTCCCAGCTATATTCTCATTTCCTGAAGAGAACAATGAAAGAAAAGGTGAGCTCAACTAGCCCAGTAAAAAATATTATGACTAAGATACTGCAGAATAAATTATCATTAGCCTTAAACAGTGTTAAACTGATACAATATAACAAACATCAACTTTAACTACAGCGGAATAAGCAATCCATTAAAAGAGTCAAGTAGAGAATAAAATCTACTATCTTTTATGATTTAAAAGGTTTTTCATCACTTTTATCGCTGAGACTCAGCTTAATAAATAATTCACATCATCAAACCATCCCTGCACTATAGGCCAATGATATTCTTTAGTATCACGACCACGAATTATCCATGCACCACGGGCCAAAGATAATCATATTTTCATCAACGATCCTGATCATGCCATAAAATAATTCATCTTTGCACCCTTGGCCGAAGAGAATCCATAGCCATAATCATACCAAAAACTGCCCATCAATGCACTACGGGCCAATGAGGACTTTTTCCACCTCATTTGTAACATTAGGGTCATGATTATACGGAATAATCCCTGGTCATAATCATACCAAGTCCATCTATGCACTACAGACCACAGATGACTTTCAACATAATATAAACATGAGGATGATGACAATGATATAAGAATTCAATAAAACAAGTTCAAGAATTAATTTATCCAGGAACTAATAACGTCCAAATTGTCAACATGATACATCTTGTAGAGTAAAATTCAAGAATGCTCAGAAGAATATTTCCATGAAAAGATACTGGATGAAGTGCAAATATCAAGGATATTCCACTAATTTCATGGAGTATAGAAGTCAAAACTTTAACCAACTGAGTATAATAAAGAATGAAATAACAAAAGAAATCACCATGCATGCGGTACTTCGCATACACAGGTTATTCCAACAGAATAATAATAACGGAACTGTGTCGGGAGAAATTGCAGACCGAGCGGGATGTTCCAAATGTAATAATAAAGAATGGAATAACAACAGAAATCACCATGCATGCAGATTGCAGATGACAAAAGTTATTCCAATGTAATACTAAATAATGTAACAAAGTCAAAGCGTAATACGCACCGGTACATAATATTCCAATGTAATAATAAATAATCGGAACCAGTCCCACAGAAACGCATGCAGACGGATATTCTAAATGAATAAGAAAGAATGGAATAATGTAAGAATTTCACCAAGTATAGGTAGCTCATGATATCAAAAGTTATTCCAATGTAATAATAAAGAATGGAATAATGTAAGTTCTCTTCATGAATACAAAAGAAATAATACCCCTACTTAGTACAACAAATAATTTTCCTACCTTAAGAAGAAGAAATTTGGATATATGAAGAAGTGAAGTAAAGCGAATACTTTTCTTCTTTCTCTCTATAGTTTTCTCTCTAGAGTTTCAAAGTGAATTAAGTAAGAAATAATGAAGGAATGAGCTTCTATTTATAGAAAAATGGATCGTGATAAGAATTAACTCATGAAGCAGTTTGATTGATTTACTTTAATCGACTATCCATATTTAAAGCAAAATCTTTTAAATAAAATATAATATATTCTATTTATAATCTAATAAAATGAATAACTTTATAAAAGATTTTACTATGCAAACACTAAAACACTATACATAATAAAATATAATATATTCTAATTATTGTCTAATAAAACAGATAACTTTATACAAGTATTCTGTTTTATATAAAAAGATTTTACTATTAGCCTAATAAAACGAATAACTTTATAAAAGTATTTTTTTTATATATAAAAAGCTTTTCTGTTTTATTACATTAATAATACCAATAAAACAAAACTGAGTGACTTATCACATAAGCATCAATAATCAATACCGTGTGCTACTATGCAACCACGCGTATTACTGTACTTTTACTTTCGAGTAGTTCAACAGTATTAATGGTAAAACTTTCGCCGTTATTTTCAATAAAATATTTTTGTCGTTTTCTCATTCCGAGAATAATTTCGTTGTGGGGTCTACCAATGATTATCTTTGTCGTATTTGGATATTCCCCAAATAAAAAGAATATTCCCTAAACCAATCGAATATTATATAACAACTTGCATACTTTTGCAAAATTTATAAATACTACCCACAACTATAATATTATATCAAATTCACACCATAATATTAAAAAAAAAATTATTTTGAGAAAATTAAATATTTATTCATAAAATCTGGGGTATCACATCAACCACCCCGTCTCGAAAGAGAGAAAGAAGCGATTGCTGGAATGTCATCAAGATAAAGTCTAGGAGATTTGTTGACCAACAACCAAGTGTGGTGGAAGATTTTTACCAAGAAGATGAAGAGGAATATGAGCCAATTTTATTAACTATCGATTTGGAACTTGACCAAGATGGTCTACTTGCAGCCACAGGATTAGGGGAAGAAGTCGATCCCAATGATTTTCACACTACGATAAATGAAGAAGACTTTATAGACGATGAGGATGATGACATCGAAGATGATGAATTAGAATTCGAATCTTCTTCTAGTGGCGAGGAAATAGAATTTGATTTTTAAGTTTCCACACGCTTGTAAGTTTGTAAATGATACATTTTTGTTCAACTGTATGTAATCTATTATTGCTTATGTTTTAACTTTTAATTTTCTAGCATGCACTATATAGTTTCTAGCATGCACTATATAATTTGATTTTTATTGCTTATGAAAACTTGATTCTCTCTTTGTTATAAAATACTTTCATTTTATTTGTTCTTAACCAGGTTTATTTATGATTAACACAATCTTGCAGATATGACAAGGGCAAAAGCGCGTGTAGGTAAACGTCTGTGGCAAGATGGTCCTAGCAAAAGAAGAGACAAAGTTTTAAGTAATCATGAAGTTGGCTCTACTCCACAACAATCACAGACACTAAGATCAGATGGCTCAACAACAGCAACAGCTGTTACAAAGGACAAATTGCCAACACCACCACCAGTTCCAACAAACACTCAACCAACAACACCACCAGTTGCACCAAATAATCAACTAACACCACCAGTTGCACCAAACACTCAACTAACAATACCACCAGTTGCACCAAACACTCAACCAACAGATGAACAAGCCAACATTGAATCTACTGCTGCAAGTAATTATATTTTATTGTGATGACATTATTAGAGATATATACTCATTCTTAGCTTACTTATTTATAAAACTGTGCAAGTGTCCAGGGTATTAGTGCTAGGAGGGGAGCTAATTATAGTAAAGATGCGCCTGAGAATCCAGAGGATAGGGAGGTGATTCACATACTTGGTACTAGGTACTTCTATTTTTTCCCTTCCATTGCATGTTCTCAGTCTTGATCAAACTGAAGTTAATGTCATAAGTACACAATAGTGAACTCTGTACACTCCTAAACTAAGCAGCTTCACATGGCATGGGGCTGTAAATGGCCTCGTGAACTCTGGACACTCCTAAGAAGCTTCCAACCTCAGTTCCATCTTCTTCTTCTACTTATATATAGTTACTTATCCATAGTTTAAATAGCTCAACAATTACTAATATTACCAGTTTAGTGTCCTTGCCTGTAGCTGTTTCTTTGAACTGGATGCCCATAACAGTACTAATATTACCAATTTGGTGTCCTTGCCTCTATTTTTTTATCCTGCTTTATCAAGGAATATGCATGTGTCACTGTTGGTAATGGACACATGTGTCACTGTTTTTTATCCTGCTTTATCAAGGAATGTGCATGCTTTATCAAGGAATGTGCATGTGTTACTGTCATTTGAAGTAACAATATGATTTTGCAAAAAAATATTGGTGTTCTATCTTTCTTTTATGTTTACTTCTGTAACCATATCCTGATTTAAAGAGCAATACAACATTGTACTCCTGGAAACCCAACTGATCAAGGATCGCACGCACATTTTTTGACATAAAATCTACACCCAAAACAAAGAATATATTGGCATCCCTCTTTTGCCATTTTTGATGACCCATATCTCCGCCATAACCAACGAGTCGATATATGGATGTGAGGCCACGATTTCGTGCGCAAGAGTCAAAACACCTTGGACCTCAGGGTCCAAGTAAAAATGAGCAACAACACCAATTTTTCTCTCCTTTAGCAAAATGCCAAGTTCTTGAACTTTGAACAACAACACCAATTTTCAACTTTTTTTCTAGCTATTAACCCTGATCAATATAATATCAAGTCATATGATTAGTTATATGATAAGAAACTGCAAGTATTCCCTCGGCCGTCATGACCAGAACCTCTCAATCAATTCAGTCCAAACAGAAAAACCATATGATAACAAATTGCATGCTATCAGTGATTGACATCTTATTCTTTTATAGCAGATAGGACAATTTTAATTGACCTCTTACCCACAACAAATGTAGTCAATAATCATTATAATCCAGGCTAGTTCAGTTGGTAGAGCTCTTATTACCATATTTCTGCTTATCTTTATATAATGCAGCTTATAATAAATAATCATTTCTATTTGTGTTTGTAGATTTCAGCCCAATTCTGTGGTACGACAAATTGTTAGTTCTATAAAAAATCAAATGGGGCCATATCCGACTTAGTTATCGGTGGCAAAAAAACCTCAAGAATGAGTTAGTTAATTTGAATTTGAAGAGATGTATCAATTTAGCAATGAAGTAGAGAATAAAAAAGGCAAGAAAGGTTTTGGAGCAGTTTGTGCTATATATTTATAAAGATTTAATGAAAAGGCAAAGAGACGAGGCAAAAGAAAAAATAGGGCTTACAACTTACAATTTTGAAAAAAATGGTAAAGTACCCACCCTCGCTCATGAAGAAAGAATATTGGGTCTCTTTTTGCGAAGGATGGAATAAGGAAAGTTGGCAAAAAAATTTCAAATTCTGGTTCTACAAACCGAAAGAAAGGTGGAACACTTAACCATGTTGGAGGGTCAATACCTTTTATAAGTCACGCGAAAAAGCTTGTAAGTATTTTTTGTTATGGTTTCTTTAATATAATTAAAAATGTTTGATTATTGTGCTTGTGCTTCCGTGATGGTAGGAAAATGAAAAGAAAACTAAACCTACTCACATCGAGGTGTTTGATCTAACACACACAAAGGACGATGTGTATTGTAATGACAAGGCAAGAAAAGTAGGAGTAAGTGTGTACCTATAAGCTTTGTGTATTGTCAATTATACATGTTTGACATATTATATTCTAAACTTGGCTCATTCAATACCTTTTATCAGGAAAAATATAAAAGTGATATTAGTCAAAAGTACTGAAGTAATGAATCTATTTTTGATTCGGATTTATGGACAGAGGCTTCAGGTGGTATTAAAAAGGGACGAGTGTTTGGTCTCGGTTCGAGTGAGGATCTAAAAGGAAGTGGGTTCAGTGAATCGATTTCTATAAATGCCTCTACATCTTGCTTCACTCCCTCACCTACATCACCTGATATGCAATCTCTTATCCTTGCTGTGATGAAGACCCCCCAATTTCAAGCTATGATGGATGCAAGACAAAAACAATTGGAAGAGGCTATGCAAAAGAAATTTCAAGAAGGGATGAGGAAACTGAGAGAAAAGACGTTGAATCTTCCAAATAACGATGTAAGTGTTTTTTCTTGCCCAGTATTCTAGTATTGTCTTCATTCTTCAATAATTTAGAATTCAGTGCAAGTCTAGGCATATATATGGTTTCTCATTTCGTTGAATGCTATTTCAAACACATGAAAATAAAATATCCTGGTATTCCAATTTTTTTTATCATGAACGTATAGTATATTGCAAGTACGTACATTATGTAATAGCACTTGTGTTAAGAATTTGAAGGACTATTTTCTATTTTTTAGCCATGCTACTGCTATAAGTGACTGCTGTGCTTTTTCAAGTTATTATGATGACTGTCATGCCAACTCTTGTTAAGTTTTGTGAATGTTTGGCTTAGGCACAAGGAGATAGGTTGGCTATGGTGTTATAAGGTGATCTAATGTAGTTATAGAGCAAGTAAATAGCCATGACACCAAGTGATTATGGATTTGGCACACCACAACTTGTGAAAGTCCCAAGTGGACCGCCTTTTAATTAAAAGTCAAGTAGTAGGCACAAACAAAGCTAGAAACTTACTCATGTATTACATGTATTGATAATTATCAAGTTTAGCCTCTTAAAATGAAATAAAATTAGGTCTCAAGTTAAAATAAAGAATTAGTAAAATTAGAATGTCAATCCTTTGTTTTTGGGCGGTCTATTAAGACAGATCATGATGGTGTTATAAATTCTAAACATACTTGTATGTGCTAGACATAATCTATCTGAATTCGTGATAAAAACTAAGCTTTTGTTCAAAAGTCTTATAACTTTTGGACTACTCTCTTTTAGAAAATAGGATAGGGGAGGGTATTTTAACTTTAATGGCGGCAGCGAGCATCAAAATTTTTTTAGGACTTGTCTCTTTTTGGTTTTCTCTCATTAGCTTCGATTATTAAGAAAATAGTTTTTTAAGAGATAGCATATTAAGAGTGATAACTTGGAAATAAAGGCGAGGTATAGAAGGTGGTCACGCCTAATGGCAACAGAAGATAGTTCTTTGGACCATTTTAGCAAATTGGGTTTGCTTTCCTTTTGACTACAATTAGTAGGATAAAATGATATAATGTGTAGCTGACTAGTTGTTCTTGCAATTAGTTTTAATTTAGCCAATCGCTAATGCGGTATAACACTTGCTAAACTCGGTTGAATCGAGTCCAACCAAAGCCTCAATAAACTAATCAATTCCATAAAGTCAAATACATATACGATTTGTTAGTATAAGGAGAGGTTGGGGAAGCGTGGTATATTAAAATAAATACTAGATAGACTTACTCTATTAAGAGGGAAACACAATAGAGTAATAGGTAATGTGGAAGGAAGAAGTTATAAAGCATTGTATGTTGTGGACTCCTAAATCCACAGAACAAAATGGATTCTTCTTCTGGGGTGCGAGGGAGTTTGAGTTTATTTTTTTATAAGTAGTAAATCATTGTAAAAAACAACTGATTCATTAATCGTAGGCATGCCAAATCTTGACCTGATTTGATTTGTTCTAGTCTAATTTATTGAATTAGAGTTCTAGCTCCTTTTATCCAATCATCCAAGATGTGTTTCGTTGGATCAATATTATAAATTGGTCAATTAATATTTGTTGTTAAAAATTTGTTTCCAGCCCATAAAATAAAAAATAAAAAATATTAAATATATCTACAAAGGCTACTGAGTCCTAACAATAATAGAAAACAAAACTAAAACCTTTTGAACCAATAATATATAATGTAAACTTACTGTAATACTCGATAGTAATTTGTTCTACTAAAATAAGAAAGTCTATGAATTTAAAATGCAGCAATCAATAGTTCAATCCGTAAATGGGTATATTTGTTAAAGTGTTTTCTAAAGCTGTTAATTAAATACAACACTTTAGTAACTAGAGGCTGCAAATATAAATTTTACATAACGTTAGAACAACATGTGGGTATTTTTATTTTTTTCCTTTCTCTAAAACAAATTAATTATGACGTTACTAAGAAAACTCTACTATTATTACTTGAATCAAAAAATTAAAATTATGAAGTTAAAAATGGGCATTTAAAAACATTCAATGTAGTGTAAAAGTAACTGACATCATATTGTCATAATGTATGATTGTATTTATAAAAACTATATGTTCAGCTCAGTTATTTGCATATAGGGGAACCACACAATACCCTTTTTTATACAAATTTTTTTTTCTCTCACTAGCACGACTTGTTATATGCTTTAGGTTTTATTACCTACATATATATGGTTTCTCATTTCGTTGGTGTAGTACTATATGTTGCACCTTATGTATAAACTTGTGCTGAGATTATTGCTTAAAATAGGTGCAATCTGCAAGTTGCTCATGTTTGTTCATAGACCATAGTATGTAATCATTTTTCTTAGTCTTATGTTTAGAATGCATGCATTCATTTCATATATTTGACATGTATTCCATGTACTACTACTTATACGATGTTGATGTCGAGGATGAGCATGATGAAGATTCAGGCGATAGTAACGAGGATGGAGACTCGTGATTATATATGCATGTTGATCTTTTAGGTAGTATTTTTTAGAAGTTACTTTTGTTTACCATCGAGGATGGGATAAGATGGTGTGATTATGCATATTTTGAGCTTTAAAGCAGTAGTTTTTAGAAGTTACTTTTGTTGTATTTGATGAGACTTGTAGTACATTGATATTTGTAATAGTACTCATCGATAGATGTCTTATCTAGCATTGTCTATAAATAAAAGTTTAGTAATTATCATTATTATTTTGAACATATTTATTTTTAGATTTTGAAATTAAATTATGAAAATATTTATAATTTGTTGTTAATAAATATATTGAGATGATTTTTTTCCGTCTCAAAGAATTTGCGATGTTGGCATCAAAGTTGACACGAATTTTGAGACGGCTGCAGCCTGTCTCAAAATATGTTAGCTAAAAAGATATTGGCGTCAAAGTTGAAACGGGATTGAGACGGATGGTATCCATCTCAAAATATGTGTAAAATAAATAGTTGCTGCCTATTTTGAGACAGATTTGAAATGGCCTTTTCCGTCTCAACTTACGTGAACTAAAATCTGCCTGCCAAATCTGAAATCTGCAAAATCGGTTTCAAAATTCAACTCCCCATGAGATAGCTCTGAGACGGATTTGAGCCGGACTATGTCTGTCTCAGATGGTTTGAGACGAATTTGAGACGGCAATTTTCCGTATCTAATTTCCTGTTTTGAGATGAGCATAATTAGCGATGCGACCAACTGACACGACCAACATCTGTCTCAAAATCGATTTTGAGACGGATCTTGCTGTATTTTAGACGAAATTTGTCTGTCTCAAATGTCCAGATTTTTGGTAGTGGACCTTTATATCTTTAAATTATAAAACTCGTAAATTCGTAAATTCGTAAATTCTATAACAGAAACATGTTTCACCATAAAAATTCAAGTTTTAACACATAAAATGGAATAATATTTATAAAATCTCATTTTATTCAATAATATTCCAAAATACTTAATTTACAAACTAAGTAGAATTTCAAGGTTGTCACATTCTTCCCCCTTTATAGAGATTTCATCTCCTGAATCACTTTTACAAAATTACATCATAATACTATGACTTTTTATAACTACCTCCATCCAATGTATAATTTACATATTCACAAATTTAGCAAGTTTTAAATTACCACTGCTTTTCCACCGGTCTTTTTTCTTGGACAATTCTTCGCTTGGTGATCCGCTGATCCACAAGTAAAACAAACACCTTTTGTTGGGTTGGGGCAATTAGGAGAGATATGTCCCTCTTGCCCACAGTTATAACACATCTTTGCTTTACTTCTCTTACAGTCTCAACGCCCTTCATTAGAATAACTACACCATTTCCGTTTACGGCTTCCTTCAACTTGATCTTTCTTTTGCAATAAAGTTGATCTAAATCATTGTGTGAGACCCCGAATTTTATGAAATAAAAGTATTTAATTTTCTTATAATTATTATGTTATTTAGTAAATTGTTAAATTGATAAAAGGATTAAAGTTAAGGGTGATATTTAAAAATTTTGTAAAGTGTGCAAGTTGTTATAAAATATTCGTTTGGTCGGGGAATATTCTTTTTGTCGGGGAATATTCGTACGACGACACAATCATTGGTGGACCCCACAACGGAAGTATTGTCGTAGTTAGAAAAGCAGCGTAATTATCTTTTATAAAAATAACTATGAAATGTTACCGTTAAAACTGTTGAACTACCCAGTAGTAAAAGTACCGTAATACGCGTGGTTGCATAGTAGCACACGGTATTGATTATTGATGCTTACGTAAGAAGCCACTCAGTTATACTCAATTATTATTACAGTAATTGCTACATCATATCTCTCATATTATTGATTCAATTATTGTCACAGTATCATCTGCATAATATTTATTATTATTAAATCAATAATTGAGACGGCACAATTATTCATATTATTATTTGCAATATTGACAATGTCTAGAAGTTCTGTTAATGAGAGGTTTGGTCACCTAATTACGCTACCAATAAGGAGAAATCCTTATCGAAAGCCCCCTGCTCACAGGAGCGATTTTGGTTGTTAAATATTGTGAGTTATAATATAAATGATGAATAAGTTCATGTTGATTGAAGATGAAATTAATTGTTCCATTGTGTTGGGATTATTAGTGTTAGTGGAAATCGACATTTATTTCAATAATAATTGATGTCTAGAGGTTATATTGACCAATCGGGTATTTGGGACACCTTTCATGTCGGAGTACTATTCACGGGTTACTATTCACTCTAGTATTGTTCACACGGGTATTTGGGACACTTTTCGTGTCGGGGTACTATTCACGGGGTACTATTCCTCAAGTACTATTCACGGGTACTATTCACCGAAAAATAAATTTTCTTTTCATTCAAATCATTTTTGGGTACAATATTATTCCATGAGGAGATGTGATAATTTTTTAGACCGTTGGTTGAAGTTATAATAGTAAATCAATATGGATCGTTGGTTGAAGATATAATAGTAAATCAATATGGACCGCATACATGGTGAAATTCTTCTGTTATTCCATTCTTTATTATTATGTTGGAATAACCTGTTTATGCAAAGTACAGCATACATGGTGAAATTCTGTTGTATTCCATTCTTTATTATTCTGTTGGAATAACCTGTCTGTGCGGTTTATCGCATTCCTGGTGAATTCTGTTGTTATTCCATTCTTTATTATTCTATTGGAATATCCTGTCAGTGAGGATTACGCATGACCTGGTTCCATTTTTTATTATTCTATTAGAATAACTTTTGATGTATGGCCTATCGCATGCGTGGTGAATTCTTCATTATTCCATTCTTTATTATTACGTTGGAATATCTTGTATGCGTAATGCGGATGACGTATATGACTGGTTCCATTATTTATTATTCATTGGAATAACTCATATGCATGCGATTCTATCGCATGCATGGTGAATTTTTTGTTATTCCATTCTTTATTATTATGTTGGAATAACATGTATACATGTAGATTACCACATGCATGGTGAATGATCTTTCGTATTCATTCCTTATTAAATTGTGGAAATGATGCATCTACGTGGATTCTGCGCATGGCGGACAAAAATCCATTTGTAGTTTCATATATTCTATTATACTCAGTTGGTTAAAGTTTTGGCTTCTATACTTCATGAAATTAGTAAAATATCCTTGATATTTGCGCTTCATCTAGTATCTTTTCATGGAAATATTCTTCTGAGCATTATTGAATTTTACTCCACAAAGCAGTATCATGTTGACAATTTGGACGTTATTGAGTTTAGGATAAATTAACTTATAAATCTTTAAAATTTATTCTTGAACTTGTTTTATTGAATTTTCATCATCCTCATGCTTATATTATGTTGAAAGTCATCTTTGGCTTACATGCATGGATGGACTTGGTATGATTATGACCATGAATTATTCGGTATAATCATGACAGTAATGTGACGAATGATGTGGTAAAAGTCCTCATTGGCCTGTAGTGCATTGATGGACAGTTGTTGGTATAATTATGACCAGAGATTATTCGGTATAGTCATGACCATTGATGATTACATGAATATCCTTGGCCGTGGTGCAGGGATGATTCGATTTTATTTATTAAGCTGAATCTCATCGATAAAGTTGATGGAAAACTTTTTAAATCATAGAAGATAGTAGATTTTATACTTTACTTGACTCTTCTAATGGATTGCTTGTTCCACTGCAGTTAAACTTGTTGTCTATTATATTTTATCAGTTTAACATTGTTGAAGGCTAATGATAATTTATTCTGCATTATCTTAGTTATAATATTTCTTACTGGGCTAGTTGAGCTCACCTTTTACTTTCATTATTCTCTTCAGGAAATGAGAACGTAGCAGGGACTAGTCGGGGAACGGAGTAACGGTCCAGATGATTGCATTAGTAGTCCTCACTATTCTATGAAATAGTGTGATAATAAATGTATTGAGGACTTATTTTGAGTTTGAATACTGTCTAGAAGACAATATTTGTATTAAAACTCACAGCTCATGTTGTATATTTAAGTTTGTATTTGTATTATGTACCTTGTATCTGGCGACCCAAGATGGGTGATGTATACCTGTTTTGGGGGCGTCACAGTTGGTATCAAAGCTTAGGGATATGATCCCTGGCTGAGATGTGAGACAAGAACTAGGAGGGGAAAGATGGAGAATTCCTTCGCTAGTATGACCTACCTAAGTTTATTTGGTATTTAATTGGTCGATCAGAGTATAGGGATAATATGTGACATGTTCATTAACCCTTGTTTTGTGGCAGTGTTTGAAAATGGCATCTGAAAATGCTGAGATAATCAATGAAGCACATGAGACTGCTGAGTTAGCTCAACCAAAAGGTAACAACCAACAACACGATAATAATCATCTTTGGTGGCAAGCGACCATGAACAATGATAACCATCGTGGGGAAATTATCATGCAAGAATGGTAACCACCGCCGGTGGTAATCATGGCCAAGATAATAGAAGTGGAAATTTCAGGAAGAGAAGGTCATTTAGCTCGATTTTGTCGTATAGTGAAGTTAAGTCCAGCAGGAACGGTGGCACAAAAGGCGGATACGGACAAAACAAAGTCAGTGGTTTCAGGGAGAGCGTTTTTCGTGACTTCTCAAAAAGCGAGTAACCCGAACGAAGTTAGCACGGGGTAGTTAATTATAAATTCTTTTGAAGTCTATACCTTATTAGATACCGGTTCTACCCATTCTTTTATCTCTTTTGCTTGCGCTCAACGTTTAACTTTGACTTCGGAAAAATTAGACTTTGACTTATTGGTTAAAACTTCGATAGTAGAAACCTTCGTTACACCCACTGTTTATAAATCTTGTTTGATTCAAATCGACACTTTCACGTTACCTGTCGATCTTATCTCTTTAAAAATACTTGCCTTTGATGTGATTTTAGGAATCGATTGGTTAACTACTCATCAAGCTTTTTATAAGGTTGTTAGCTTTCATATTCCTAACCAACCTGTTATGCGAATTCAAGAAACCAAACCACTAAAGTCAATCATTGTTATATTATGCCATAAGTAAAGAGCCCTAAGCCTTTCGCCGGTGACTTCCAAGTCATGGAATACACTGAAGCTAGAATATCGGTAGGGGAAGTCGTGAATAACGGTGGCAAGTTGATAGGTATCAATGTGACGTGTTATCCAAGTCTTGGATGAGAGTCACAGTTTTGAATGATATTTCTGTTGTTAATAAATTTCCTGACGTATTCGTGAAGACTTCCTAGCCTACCCCAGAGCGTGAAATCGAATTTTGTATTGACCCCAGTACAAAACCCATTTCTAAAACCCTCAAATATTTTCTTCACCCAAAACGAACGTGTAATGTGCCAAAGACGTTGGCTCGAGCTATTGAAGATTACGATTGTACCATTCAATATCATCGTGGGAAAAGCGAACGTGGTAGCTGACGCGTTGAGTAGAAGATCGTATGCGTTTATGAGTGTGATGTTGTTAACACAAAGACCCATTTCGTATAACTTATAAATGATGAAGATAGAGTTAAAGACTCTAGGGCCCACATGAAGATAACGAATATACGAGTAGAATCGACTTTAATTGATAAAGTTAAAGGTCGCTCAAGCTATACACCCGGAACTGATGAATGTGAAGAAAAAGGTTCAAGAAGGCGTTATCTCAACCCTCGATTTTATTGGTCTAATTGAAATCCTTGATCGAGTAGGAACTGTGGCCTATAGACTCGTTTTACCGCCAAGTATGTCGCGTGTTCATAACATTTTTTTTCATGTATCGATGTTACGTAAATATGTGGATAACTCGAACCACGTTATTAAATTAGAACTAGACGAGATAACAGAAGATTTAACGTATGAGGAGCTACGTGTTAAAATATTGGATAAGAAGGATCGTATTCAACACTCAAAGGTTATACCTCAAGAGTTAGAATCTGAAATGAAGTCAAGGTATCCTCACCTCTTGAGATACCAGTGCGTCACGTAAATTTCGAGGGCGAAATTTCATAAGGAGGGGAGATTGTGAGACCCCGAATTTTATGAAATGAAAGTATTTAATTTTCTTATAATTATTATGTTATTTAATAAATGGTTAAATTAATAAAATGATTAAAGTTAAGGGTGATATTTAAAAATTTTGCAAAGTGTGCAAGTTGTTATAAAATATTCGTTTGGTCAGGGAATATTCTTTTTGTCGGGGAATATTAAATGCGACTCAAGACAATCATTAGTGGACCCCTAGCGGAAGTATTGTCGTAGTTAGAAAGCCATGTGAATTATCTTTTTATAAAAATAACTAGGAAGTATTCTCGTTAAAAATGTTGAACTACCCGGTAGTAAAAAAAAATACGATGTCTGGCGTGGACAAGAAGTAGCACACGGTATTGATTATCGTGTAAAATACGATAAAACATAGCTGAGAGTTTAAACAAGAATATTATCATCTAGACAATATCCACACTCAATGGTGTCCTCATTACAATTATTATCACATTATTCCGTAGAAATGTGAGGACTACTAAAGCCATTTATCCTACCATCACTCCATTCCCCGACTCGTCCCAGCTATATTCTCATTTCCTGAAGAGAACAATGAAAGAAAGGGTGAGCCCAACTAGCCCAGTAAGAAATATTATGACTAAGATAATGCAGAATAAATTATACTTAGCCTTCAACAGTATAACAACTGATAGAATATAATAGCCAACAAGTTTTAGATCAACAACTGCAGCGGAAATAAGTAATCCATTAGAAGAGTCAAGTAGAGC
Source organism: Panax ginseng (assembly GCA_020205605.1). NCBI lineage: Eukaryota > Viridiplantae > Streptophyta > Magnoliopsida > Apiales > Araliaceae > Panax > Panax ginseng. Next base: position 25,560,530 of record CM035138.1, read on the forward strand.
ATAAAATCTACTATATTCTATGATTTAAAATGTTTTTTTATCAACTTTATCGCTGCGACTCAGCTTAATAAATAAACCACATCATCGAATCATCCCTGCACCACGACCAAGGATATTCATGTAATCATCAATGGTCATGATTATCTTAAGAATAATCCTCGGTCATAATCATACCAACAAATTTGTCCATCAATGAACTACAGGCCAATGAGGATTTTTACCACATCATTCGTTACAATACGCTCATGACTATACCGAATAATCCCTGGTCATAATCATACCAAGTCCATCTATGCACGTAAGCCAAAGATGACTTTCATCACAATATAAATATGAGGATGATGACAATGACATAATGATTCAATAAAATAAGTTCAAAGATAAATTTTAAAGATTTATAATTTAATTTATCCAGAAATCAATAACGTCCAAATTGTCAACATGATACTGCTTTGTGGAGTAAAATTCAGGAATAATATTCATGTACCAAAAATAATTTGGACAGAAAAGAAATATATTTTTTGGATGAATAGTACCACATGAATAGTACTTCGGGAATAGTACCACAGGAATAAGTCTTAGGGACAAAAAGTGTTAGAATAATACGAGTGAATGATACTAGAGTGAATAGTAATCGGGTGAATAGTAACTCGTGAATAATACTCCGGCATGAAAAGTGCCCCGAATACCCGAGTGAATAATACTAGAGTGAATAGTAATCGGGTGAATAGTAATTCATGAATAGTAACTCGTGAATAGTACTCCAGTACAAAAAGTGTCCCGAATACCCGAATGAATAATATTAGAGTGAATAGTAACCTCGACACAAAAAGGTAGAAATTTCACAATAAAATTCGTACCAATATTCCGGCATAATGATATTGAAAGAAATAATATCATTTACGAAGAAATAATACCCCCTACAACTGTTGAACGAAAATAATATTCCTACGAATATTGAACGAAAATAATATTCATACGTATATGAAAAATAATATCTCTTCAGAATATGAAATAAATAATACCCCTTACCTCAGAAAAATGGATCGGATTTGGAATAGTGAAGTAGCAGACTTCGCTTCTTCTTTCTCTCTATAGCTTCTCTCTCTATAATTGCTCTTGGGAGTCTTAGTGAATTGGTGAGAATGAAGGAAGAATGAGCTTCTATTTATAGGAAAATATAGTTTCGATAATTGCACGTTTTGGGGCTCGAAATATTACGGTATAATACCTTTATCTTTTCCTTTATTTTTAATTTAGTCCTGCAAGTATTATCAAACTTGCACCACCTCCCCTAATAGTAAATCATGTGAATTAATAGTATAATCATGTGACTCAATAGTATAATCGTGTGAAAAAACTAATTACAGTATAATACCTCTATCTATACCTCCATTTTTAATTTAGTCATGCAAGTATTATCAATCTTACACCATCTCCCCTAATAGTACATGAATGTGAATCAATAGTACACACATGTGAACAAATAGTTATAAACATATGAATTAATAGCAATTAATTGCTCATTTATCCGATTAATTACCGGATTGGTCAGTATAACTTCCAAACATCAATTATTATCGAAATAATTATCGATTTCCACTAACACTAATTGTGACGTACCCAAAACAGGTATACATCACCCATCTTGAGTCGCCAGATACATGGTACAGAATTCAAATACAACTTAATAATACAAGCTGCGTAAGTGTACAATCGACAAAAAATAAAGCTATGAGTTTTAATACAAATATTGTCTACTAGAGAGTATACAAACTCAAAAGGAGTCCTCATTATAATTATTATCACACTATTTCACAGAATAGTGAGGACTACTAATGCACCATCTAGGACCATCACTCTGTTCCCCGACTAGTCCCAGCTACGTTTTCATTTTCTGAAGAGAACAGTGAAAGAAAGGGTGAGCTCAACTAGCCCAGTAAGAAATATTATGACTAAGATAATGCAGAATAATTTATCGTTAGCCTTCAACAGTGTTAAACTGATAAAATATAATAACTATCAAGTTTAACTGCAGCGAAACAAGCAATCCATTAGAAGAGTTAAGTAGGGAATAAAATCTACTATATTCTATGATTTAAAAGGTTTTTCATCACTTTTATTGCTGGAACTCAACTTAATAAATAATCCACATCATCGAATCACCCCTGCACTACGGCCAAGGATATTCTTTAGTATCACGACCACGAATTATCCATGCACTACGGCTAAAGATAATCGTGTTTTCATCAACGGTCCTGATCATGCCATAAAATAATTCATCTTTGCACTACGACCAAAGAGAATCCATAGCCATAATCATACCAAAAACTGTCCATCAATGCACTACGGGTCAATGAGGACTTTTTCCACATCATTTGTAGCATTACGGTTATGATTATACCGAATAATCCCTGGTCATAATCATACCAAGTCCATCTATTGTGACGCCCCCAAAATAGGTCCATTCCACCCAACCCATTCTGAGTCGCCAAATACATGGTACAGAAATAACTACAACTTCATAATAATACGTATGTCGTGTGAAATACGACAATACATCTGTGAGTTTAAATACGAGATATTGCCATCAGACAATATCCACACGCAAATAAATCCCCATCATAATTATTGATACATTATTTTACAACAATGGTGAGGACTACTAAACAACTCTCTTTCTAGAACCTTTATTCCATACCCGACTAGTACTCGCTACATTCTCGCCTCCCGAGAAGAAAATGGAACAAAAAGGAAAAGGGTGAGCTCGACTAGCCCGGTAAAGAATATTATGACTAAGATAATATACAACAAAATTATCGTTAGTCTTCAACGAGGAAAAATATAATAGAATACAATAGACAACAAGTTTTAAATCAATATTCGCAATGAAATAATAATTCATTAGAAGAGTTAAGTAGAGAATGCAAACTACTATCTTCTATGTATGAATTTTAAAGTTCATAAATCTATTTTATCCCGTAACATCAATCAATATATATACGGGATCAAATATTCATCCTTGACTACTGAGGCCAAGGACATTCACCCGATTGGTCATGTTCATCTAAACACTGTTCATCTTTTGCACTACGGGCCAAAGATATTCATCGAAATCATTCATCTTTGCACTCTGGGCCAAAGATATTCATCGAAATCATTCATCTTTTGCACACGGGCCAAAGATATTCATCGAAATCATTCATCTTTGCACTACGGGCCAAAGATATTCCATAATATCATCATTTAAGGCGAGAGGATGATGAAAATATTTTTAAAAAGCGAATCCGGTGAAACAAAATGACAAGGATTAAGGATTAAGGATTCGTACTTTGTTTTATCCACGTCCAAAAATACCTCAAAAATAATCATAGTGGTGTAAAATTCAAGAATGATCAAAACATGGATACAATCAAAGCTAGTATCCGAATAGATATTTTAGACGAAAAGAAAAATTTTCATTTTTGATGAATAAGTGTCGTATTCGTGAATAGTCAGATATCGTGAATAGTGCCGTATACGTGAATAGTAATTAGACACCAAAAGATAGAAATTTCACAAAAACATCATCACGCTTCATGAATAGTACTCGTGAATAAGTAACTCATGAATAGTAACTTCGTGAATAGTAACTCATGAATAGTAACCAGAAGCATGAAAAAGTTCCAAATTTGATAAAAAGTTCCAACCAATATTTCAAAGATAATGATATTGAAGAAATAATATCATTTGAGAAGAAAATAACATCCCTTACCTCGAAAAAGCAAGACTTACAATAAAAACAGGATATAGGTTATGACTTGAACTTGCACAGTATAGCAATACTCAAAGTATACTCAAAATACTCACAAGAATACGCTCGATAATATAGAGAGAAAACTTGAGTTTCGGTGTGATTTTCAATTCTAACCAAGACCTATTTATAGGAAATTGCTTAGAACACCAAAGAGAAAATTTAATATAATATTAATATATTTAATAAATTCTCACGCCCATCTAGACAATATGATCTCAGCCATCAACACATGTTAAAGATGCCCAAAACATTTAAAAACGTTTTTCTAATTTAAAATAATTTAAACTTCCAAAAATCAATTATTTGAACTTGAACTTCAATAATTCACAATAAATAGCCCTTTTGCCGGAAAATTGAATCTCGTGAGTTTTTATAGGAAATTCAATTCTCTACAACTTTACGGAAGAAATGTTTTCCAAATTCCAAAGCAGAAATTGGACAGAAGAAATCCACAAATGGGCGATTTTCACAGTATAATCAAATTTTCGGTCGATAAATGGGGTCCACCGATATGTTTAACATGTTTTAAACATTTTGGTAACAAAAATACTCCTCCTCCACATATACTCATATATCCCACATTCATCGTAAAAATATCATCGTTAATATATTATTAAAATAATATATTTAAATGAATTATTTTATCAAAAAATAAAATAAAATATTAATTTTCAACAATTGTCACTATAAAATTTTCTCCATCTATATCCACATAAAATCAATATTTTTCTCATCATATGAATCAATAATTAATTATTAACAAATAATATTACGAAATCACAATATTGACAAACCAGTGCGTTCTCGGAAAGAGGGCTTTCAATAAGAATTTCTCTTCATCTTGGCCAAGCAATTAGGTGACCAAACCTCTCCTTAGACAGAACTTTCTAGACATTGCCAATAATGTTATCTAATAATATTATTCAGATAATATGAATTATTGGTTCGATAATGAAAAATACTGTGTAATGACAATTATTGAAACAACATCAATATAAAATATCAACGCAGCAATTATTGAATCAATAAAATAAAATACTGAACAGTAATTACTGTAACCATTATTGAGTAGTGTCTTCTTACGTAAGAATCAATAATTGGTGCAATACCGTGTGCTACTGTGTTTTAACCACCGAGTATTTTAACAGTATTAACGGTAACAACTACGCCGTTATTTAAACAACTTATTTTTGTCGTTTTCTTTCTCCAATCGCTTTCCGTTATGGGGCCCACATACCATCGCTACTTGTCGCATTTAATATTCCCAAGCATACAAATATTCCACGACCAAACGAATATTCTCAAACAATAATGAATATTATATCACCACTTGCTTATTTAAAATATTTACGATTTTACCCATAACTAACCACATTAATCAAATCCACCCTTACTATTTCAAAATAATAAATAAAGGAAATTCCTTTTTATTTAAAAAAAATTCGGGGTCTTACAACCTCCCCTCCTTATGAAATTTCGTCCTCGAAATTGACATACGTACTTGGTGTTTCAAAAAGATGAGAATATCTCGCTTTCATTTCCATTTCCAACTCCCATGTCATTTCCTCAATAGCATGGTTTCTCCATAAAACTTTAACTTGTGGTACAACCTCGGTACATAGGACATGTTCTTTCCTATCCAAGATCTTGACAAGTACCTCCTCGACGTTAAGTCTTCATTTATCTTGTCGGTTCTAACTTCGATAGCGTGGTTGGTCGTCCACATATTTACGTAACATCGATACATGAAAAACGTTATGAACACGCGTCATACTTGGCGATAAAAGCGAGTCTATAGGCCACAGTTTCTATTCGATCGAGAATTTCAAATGGATTAATAAATCGAAGGTTTGAGTTTTACTCACCTCACCGATTCTCGCTTTTGAAATAACAACTTCTTGCACCTCCTTCTTCAAATTCATCACTCGGTGTGTAGCTTGAATAAACTTTAACTTTATCGATTAAAGTCGATTATACTCAGATATCATCACGTGGGTACCTAGAGTTTTCATCTCCATCTCTAATATTTGTAAATTATCTGAAATTAGTTTTTTACAATATCGTACTCAGACTTGATATACGATCTTCTACTCAACACGTCACCTACCACGTTAGCTTTTTTGAGAATGGCATGGTCGTAACATATCTTGAAATGAGTCTCTCTTGAGTTCTTCAAGCTCTTCCCACATTCCTTGCTCCATTCGAATTTTGTATCTCTCTGAGTCAATTGCGTTAATGGAATAGCGATTCGAGAATATCCTTTAACGAATCTCGATAATAACCAACTAAGCCTCAGAAAGCTACGTATTTTGATTACCGACTTAGGTTGTTCTCATTGTGACTCATATCCCAACCTTGGATAGCACATTACAATGACACCTATCGGTTTACTATCACACGAATATGGCATCCTCTACTGCGGAGAGTCCGGCTTCAGTATTCCACAAAGGAAGTCACCAGATAGAGGCTGGGGTATCAACTTCTATAGTTGGATTTTAACTCCTCAAGTTCAATAGAGCCATTCGATATGAGATTTTAGAAATGGGTTTTGTGCGATTTAAAGTCGATACAAATTCAATATCACGCCTCGGGAGTAGGCAAGAAATTCTTCAGAAATGCGTCGGGAAAATCAATAACAACAGGAATATTATTCAAATCGACGTGTCTTTATTCAAATCCATAACATGGACTAAGAAAGCTTGACATTCGTTTTTCAATAAACAAATGGCTTTATAATTTAATATGAAAGAGTTTGACTTCAATGGTTTGGTTGCTTGAATTCGAATAACAGGTTGCTTAAGAATATGAAAACTAACAACCTTACGAAAGCGATCAATTTTGGCATGATGAGTAGTTAACCTTAAAATCACATCAAAAACAAATATCTCTATAGAAATAAGGTTAACAGGTAATGTGATAGTGCCAACCTGAATCAAGCAAGATTTCTAAACAACGGATGTAATAAAAGTTTCTCTTAACGGAGTCTCTACAGATAGGTCAAAGTCTAATTTCTCCGTAGTCAAATTCAAACGTTGAGCCTAAAGAAGAGAGATAAAAGAATGGGTAGAGCAGAAGTATCTAGTAAGGTATAAACTTCGCAAGAATTTATAATTAACTAACCCGTGCTAAACTCATTCGGGTTCTCGATTTTGAATGGTCCATTTAAAAACGCGCTCTTCCGATGTCGTTGACTTTGACTTTTTTCAGATCCTTTCTAAAGTGCCAACGTCCCATTGGATTTGATTTCGTTATAGGACAAAATCGGTAGCTATGTGTAATCTTTTCCACAACTAAAACATACCTTGGAAGGCTTTGAACAGTTTGACCTTATATGTCCCTCCTCCTCTCCGTGATCCGTCAGTAGATCTAGCTGGCGATTGTTCTCTTCCCCAGAATTTGTTCTTTGGTCTCGATTTCTTCCGACGATCTTCCGTCCATTGTTAAATCTTTCGCTTTTAGATTGGACATCTCTTTCCATAATATCAACGCTGTCGTCATGCGGCTTTTTACCCATGCATCACTCATTCTCACTGCTCGCGGTTATTTCTTCTTTCATTTCGATTCCAATTTTTATCATCTTATACTCGCCAAAGAGTGCTTACATTCAAGCATCACATATCGGGTAACACAAGCTTGAATCGTTGCATCCTTTTGCTCCACGATCGCCTCGCAATTCTTGATTTCTTCTAACTCATAAATACGATTTTGCAATTCTATATTTTGATCATAAAATACCTCTAATAAACTCTCCTCAGGTACCTCTTCTTCCTCTTCTTCCTCACTCTCAGCTGTGACCTCTGCGACTATCTCGGGTGCAACTATCAATTCTTCACTCACCACATGGATATCTCTAATTCCTTCTTCGCCTGACATCACATTATCCTGGTTGGCAATTAGAGGTGTCTCCACGATCTCATTCACTCCATTGTTAACGTTCTCAGCAGCCATTCTTAAAAACTATCATAAAACAAGGGTTAATTAAGGAAATCAATATATCATATAATATCCTATATATACTAACCAACTAATAAATAAGCTTAGGTAGGACACACTCAGCGAAGGATTTACTCGTCTCTCCCTCCTAGTTCTATTCCCGATCTCCTACCGATATCATATCCCTAAGCTCGATACCAACCGTGACGCCCCAAAATAGGTCCATTCCACCCAACCCATTCTCGAGTCGCCAAATACATGGTACGAAATAACTACAACTTCAATAATACACATGTCGCGTGTGAAATACGACAATACATCTTCATGAGTTTAAATACGAGATATTGCCATCTAGACAATATCCACACGCAAATAAATCCCCATCATAATTATTGATACATTATTTTACAACAATGGTGAGGACTACTAAACAACTCTTTCTAGAACCTTTATTCCATACCCCACTAAGTATTTCGCTACATTCTCGCCTCCCGAGAAGAAAAATGGAACAAAAAGGAAAAGGGTGAGCTCGACTAGCCGATAAAGAATATTATGACTAAGATAATATACAACAAAATTATCGTTAGTCTTCAACAGGAAAAATATAATAGAATACAATAGACAACAAGTTTTAAATCAATATTATAATGAAATAATAATTCATTAGAAGAGTTAAGTAGAGAATGCAAACTACTATCTTCTATGTATGAATTTTAAAGTTCATCGTCTATTTTTATCCCCGTAACATCAATCAATATATATCGGGATCAAATATTCATCCTTGCACTATGAGGCCAAGGACATTCACCACGATTGGTCATGTTCATCTAAACACACTGCATCATCTTCAGACTACTGGGCCAAAGATATTCATCGAAATCATTCATCTTTGCACTACAGGCCAAAGATATTCATCGAAATCATTCATCTTTGCACTCTGAGGCCAAAGATATTCATCGAAATCATTCATCTTTGCACTATGAGCCAAAGATATTCCATAATATCATCATTTAAGACCGAGGATGATGAAAATATTTTTTAAAGAAACGAATCCGGTGAAACAAAATGACAAGGATTAAGGATTAAGGATTAAGTACTTTGTTTTATCCACGCCCAAAAATACCTCAAAAAATAATCATAGTGGTGTAAAATTCAAGAATGATCAAAACATGGATACAATCAAAGCTAGTATCCGGAATAGATATTTTGGACGAAAAGAAAAATTTTCATTTTTTGATGAATAAGGTCGTGATTCGTGAATAGTCAAGATACGTGAATAGTCAAGATATCGTGAATAGTAATTCGACACCAAAAGATAGAAATTTCACAAAAAAACATCATCACGCTTCATGAATAGTACTCGTGAATAAGTAACTCATGAATAGTAACTCGTCGTGAATAGTAACTCATGAATAGTAACCCCGATATGAAAAAGTTCCAAATTTGATAAAAGTTCCAACCAATATTTCAAAGATAATGATATTGAAGAAATAATATCATTTGAGAAGAAAATAACATCCCTTACCTCGAAAGACGCAGTTCTAAGTAAAAACAGGATATAAGTTATGACTTGAACTTGCAACAGAGTATAGCAATACTCAAAGTATACTCAAAATACTCACAAGAATACGCTCGATAATATAGAGAGAGAAAACTTGATTTCGGTGTGATTTTCAATTCTAACTAAGCACCTATTTATAGAAATTGCTTAGAACACCAAAGCAGAAAATTTAATATAATATTAATATATTTAATAAATTCTCTACGCCCATCTAGACAATATGATCTCAGCCATCAACACATGTTAAAGATGCCCAAAAACATTTAAAAAACGTTTTTCTAATTTAAAATAATTTAAACTTCCAAAAATCAATTATTTTGAGCTTGAACTTCAATAATTCACAATAAATAGCCCTTTGCGGAAAATTCGAATCTCGTGAGTTTTATGGGAAATTCAATTCTCTACAACTTTACGAAGAAATGTTTTCCAAATTCCAAATGTAAATTGACCGAAATCCACAAATGGGCGATTTAAAATTTATAATCAAATTTCGATCAATAAATGGGGTCCACCGATATGTTTAACATGTTTTAAACATTTTGGTAACAAAAATACTCCTCCTCCACATATACTCATATATCCCACATTCATCGTAAAAATATCATCGTTAATATATTATTAAAATAATATATTTAAATGAATTATTTTATCAAAAAATAAAATAAAATATTAATTTTCAACAATTGTCACTATAAAATTTTCTCCATCTATATCCACATAAAATCAATATTTTTCTCATCATATGAATCAATAATTAATTATTAACAAATAATATTACGTAATCACAATATTGACAACCGTGCGGTTCCAGGAAAGAGGGCTTTCAATAAGAATTTCTCCTTCTTGGCGCTTGCAATTAGGTGACCAAACCTCTCCTTAGATGAGAACTTTCTAGACATTGCCAATAATGTTATCTAATAATATTATTAGGATAATATGAATTATTGGTTCGATAATGAAAAAATCTTGTGTAATGACAATTATTGAAACAACATCAATATAAAATATCAACGCAAAGAATTATTGAATCAATAAAATAAAATAATTGAATAAAGTAATTATCGTAACCATTATTGAGTAGTGTCTTCTCACGTAAGAATCAATAATTGGTGCAATACCGTGTCTCTTGTGTTTTAACCACCAAGTATTTTTTAAAGATTAATTCAGTAATAACTACGTAGTTATTTAAATAACTTATTTTTGTCGTTTTCTTTCTCCAATCGCTTTCCGTTATGGGGCCCACATATGGGCTGCTTACCGTCGCATTTAATATTCCCCCGACAAAGACAAATATTCCACGACCAAACGAATATTCTCTGACAATAATGAATATTATATCACCACTTGCTTATTTAAAATATTTGCGCATTTTACCCATAACTAACCACATTAATCAAATCCACCCTTACTATTTCAAAATAATAAATAAAGGAAATTCCTTTTTATTTAAAAAAATTTCGGGGTCTTACATCTATGCACTACAGGCCACAGATGATTTTCAACAAAATATAAACATGAGGATGTTGACAATGATATAAGAATTAAATAAAACAAGTTCAAGAATTAATTTATCTAGGAACTGATAACGTCCAAATTGTCAACATGATACTGCTTTGTAGAGTAAAATTCAAGAATGCTCGGAAGAATATTTTCATGAAAAGAATCTTTGGATGAAGCGCAAATATCAAGGATATTCCACTAATTTCATGGAGTATAGAAGTCAAAGTTTTAACTTGTTGAGTATAATAAAGAATGGAATAACAAAAGAAATCACCATGCATGCGATAGGCCAAATGCATGTAGGTTATTCCAACAGAATAATAAATAACGGAACCCGGTCCCACAAAAAGGCACAAAGTGATATTCCAATGTAATAATAAAGAATAGAACCTGTGTCCCGTAAAATGCACCAACAAGATATTCCAATGAATAATAAATAACGGAACCGGTCCCACAGAAAACGCGTAAACGAGGATATTCCAACGGAGTAATAATAAATAACGGAACCAGTCCCAAGATAAAACGCATGTGATGAGGATATTCCAATAGAATAATAAAGAATGAAATATTATAAGAATTTCACCATGTATGCGAAGAGATTTGCATATAGAGCAAAGTTATTCCAACATAATAATAAAGAATGGAATAATGTAATAATTTCACCAAGTAGGGTAGGGTAGCAGCATATATAGGTTATTCCAATGAATAATAAAGAATGGAATAACAGAAGTTCTCTTCATGAATACAAAAGAAATAATACTCCCTACGAGTACAACAAATAATATTCCCTACCTTAAAAAAATTGGATACTAAAATAGTGAGGTAGCAGACATAATTGCTCTAAAGCTTTTGTGAATTCGTGAGAAATGAAGAAAAGAATGAGCTTCTATTTATAAAAAAATATAGTTTCGATAATTGCACATTTTGGGGCTCGAAATATTACAGTATAATACCTTCCTCTTTTTCTTCATTTTTAATTTAGTCCTGCAAGTATTATCAAACTTGCACCAACTCCCCTAATAGTAAATAATGTGAATCAATAGTAAATCATGTGACTCAATAGTTCTAATCATGTGATAAAAATAATTACAGAATAGTATCTTCATCTATACCTCCATTTTTAACTTAGTCATTCAAGTATTATCAATTTTGCACCAACTCCCCTAATAGTACAAGAATGTGATTCAATAGTACACACATGTGAACAAATAGTTATATAAGCATGTGAATTAGTAGCAATTAATTGCTCATTTATCCGATAAATTACCCGATTTATCAATATAACCCCCAGACATCAATTATCATCAGAATAGATGTCGATTTTCACTAACACAAACAATTCTAATATAATGAAACTATTTTTATCAACAATATAAATTTTAAAATTTCGAAGTTTGACTTTCCCCAAAAAAGTCAACTATTGACTTTCTGACCAAATAGTGAATCCCGGAAAATTTTATGTTTATAGACTATTTTTACTAATTTCATCGTTCCGGACTCAACTATCACGTCCGCGTCTCCAAATTCAACTCCGAACCCAACTTCAATTTTAATAACATTCATCATTAATATTATAACTCACAATATTTAACAACCAGGTCGTTCCCAGGAAAGAGGGGGCTTTTTGATAAGGATTTCTCCTTATTATGGCAATTAATTAGGTGACCAAACCTCTCCTCGACAAAACTTCTAGACATTGTCAATATTGCAAATAATAATATGAATAACTTTGTCGTCTCAATCATTGATTTAAGAATATATCATATTATGCAGATGATACTGTAACAATAATTGAATCAATAATATGAAAGATATGATGCAGCAATTATTGTAGCAATAATTGAGTATAACTGAGTGACTTCTCACGTAAGCATCAATAATCAATATCGTGTCTTCTTACGCAACTACGGCAGTATTCATTGTATTTTTTAACATGGGTGTTTCAACAGTTAACGGTAAAACTTCCGCCATTATTTTCATAAAGTATTATTGTCGTTTTCTCAATCCAACAATAATTTTGTTGCGGGGTCCACCAATGATTGTACCGTCGTACGGATATTTCTCGACAAAAAGAATATTCCCCGACCAATCGAATATTATATAACAACTTGCGTACTTTGCAAAATTTATAAATATAACCCACAACTATAACATTATATCAAATCCACACCATAATATTTAAAAATTATTTTGAAAAAATTAAATATTTATTCATAAAATCTGGGGTCTCACACTAATAATCCCAACATAATGAAAATATCAATTTCATATTTAATCAACACGAACTTATTCATCATTAATATTATAACTCATAATATTTAATGTACCATATCATTTCTGGAAAAGAGGGCTTTCAGATAAAGATTTTTCCTTATTGGTAGCATGATTAGGTGACCAAATCTCTCCTTAATGTAACTTACAGACATTGTCAATATTACAAATAATAATATGAATACTTTGTCGTCTCAATTATTGATTTAATAATATATAAAAAAATTGAATACTTTTATTTCATAAAATTCGGGATCTCACAGTTTATCTGTGTATTTTGTGAGTTTAATTGCACAACAATACAATCAACTATTTCGTTAACTATTAGCGTTGTTTTAACTTATTATTTTGATGATTTCATCAAGCATACAAAATTTAACTTTAATAGTTATAATTTTAATATTGATCAACCCATTTTTCATACCTTATTATTGTTATGAGTTAATAAATTCAATTAGTTATTAGCCAACATATGTTATAATAAATATCATTATAACAAATCTTATACATCCCGTACAATGAACAATATCATCAAATTCGTGCAAACGACAAAAATATCACATTAATCATTGTCTCACACAAATAATAATAATAAAATTTCACAAAAATTAATAATTACAAACTCACGACATGACAGTTACAACTGAACTTAAAACTTGAATATGACAAAATACAAAATCAAAAAATATACAAATTATAACTAGGATAATAATTAATATGAAATGAGACTCTTTCGGTTATATATATAAAAGATTATCATTTTCTTTATTGATATTTGAGAAAAGTATAAAATAATGCAGTGTTCTCCAATTAATTATTATAATTCATGTTGTCAATTATTAAATATAGAACAAAAATATATACTTTATATTTATAAAATTTTCAAGTAAGATTATGCTCCCTCCGTTTTATAATAAAAGTCATAATTTAATTTTATGGTCAAATTGACCATTTTTAAAATTAATATATTTAAAAAAAAAAATCAAGATATACACTTAAAGATTATGAACATAACAAATTACGAAAAAATGTATTACTAATAACAAGTTTCATAATTTAAAATTCTATATAAATATTTTTAATTATTTATTTAAAAAATAATTAATTTAATTATTAAAATTAAATTAGTGCATTTATTATGGGAGGAATGATTATATTTTTGTGAGATGGACGGAATATTTGTCTTTGTATGAGTATTTTTTAAGTCATTTTAGGAGGACATTTTTCTAGTGACATTTTAGCGATTTTTTTTTTGTTTTTTTTTTTTGTAGTACCTCCCAAAAAATATATAGTATTTATTTCAATTAAATTTTTTATAAAAAATAGTGTTTTATATATAATTTGAATACATACAAAAAACATGGTATGTACAATCTGTACAACCCTGTTTGTTGTATGTATCCAAATCTATTATCTATTATATATACTAAATCATAGTTTTTGACACAATAGATTGACATCTGTCATTCTAAATAATGACCACCTGTCCATCCTAATTAATGCTACTACCATCCTATGCTACTAATTACCCTTTACACAAACACATGAGACTGTGAATAACCTAAATTCATTTTCCAAATTCACTAAATCTGGGATCATATATTCAAAAACAACAACTAGATTAATTCCGTTTTCATTCAAATTCGTTTGAATTCTGTTTTCATTCAAATTCTTTCAAACGACGAAGAAGACTCAACCCCAAAGGATAAACATCATGTACATTGCTATCCCAATTGTGCCAACAATTCGAGTCTTGGTCACTTTTACAAAGTTTGAGGAGCTTCAACTGATCCAGGAATTCTCAACCCCTCTCTCCAGCACAACACTAACCTCTAAGAAGGTTCAACCAAGGGCAGAAGATGAAAGTCGAATTCCTCGAAGTCTGGGACGCATTCTTCAAAGCCCGGTCTTGAGTTCCTTGTCGGTAGAATTGGACGCTTCCTCAATAATGGAAAGTACGCCGATCGTGTCGATTCCGGAGCTACTGTCTATCTGTCCGTCGCCGTCCTCGAGTATCTCGCCGCTGAGGTAATAACTTTTGATATCTTTCTTTTGCATTTTTGTTGATTTATTTTTATAGATTAATTTGGTATAGTGTTTAGGAATTGGGGGAAAATAGTTTTAGTTGAAGTTAATTTGAATAACAGATTTAGTGAAATATGTTTTTATTATCTTAAAATTGTTATTTTGTTTTCTAATCGCAACTTTGAGCTGTCAATGATGGAGATTATTGATATAAATTTGGTAAAATCGTTTATTGATTTTAAAATTGATTCTGATTTTGTTCTCCCCAAAGGAAAATATAATCTCATTTTGGGAGTGTTGAATTTTGTTTCCTTCCATTAGGGTGTGTTTTGATATACAGGCCATAAGAGGATATTCTGGCTGAGCTCGAAGAGTTCAAAGCTCACGTGGTCAAATGTGTGACAAAGTCAAAGAATGATGATAACTAGATAGTTGTGGTACTTGCAGAAAGCCTTCCTGCATTTTGTTAAACTTTTGAATCTATGTAGCTCTCTTGCATTTACTCCTAAGTCAATAGAGAGATAGGGAGGATGGATGGATATTAGCAATTTTGTGATTTTTTTAGACTTGGCTGTTTCAGATGTTGGTAAACTATGTCCATGTCGTACGAGGCTTGCTTTTATCGTCATTACAATATTTTTGTTGTTGGGAAAGTAAGCATGTTTTAGCAGGTTCGAGGTGCATTATATAGGCTCACTTATTAACATGTTCCATAAAGTTTGATTAATTCTAGAGTTGTTGTTATAGTAAAGGTTTACGGGGATGATTATCAGGTGCCAAATATTGAATATTCAGTCAGACCCCCAAGATCCTTAGAAGTAATCTTTTTCTTTTCTTTTCTTTTTTGAAACAGTGAAGATCAACTTTAATAAAGATCCTTGAAAGATTACCACTTTCTCACCCATGACCAGCAGTATTCCAGATGTCTGTCTGTGTAATTATGGCTACCTAGATGAAGCAGGTTTAAAGTATTACGTGTGGTAATTTTGAGCTAATTGAAGCAGTTGTAAGTTTTATTGTTCTATCAACTGTTGAGCCAAGTAGTCTAACAGCAGGGGCCACTTGACCAGATCATTCGGAAATATAGATTTGTGACCTCTAAGCTAATAATATTTTGCTCGCAGTCAGCAGATAGTCTGTAAACAATTCATTTTATGTTCTTATATTTCTTTGCTGTTTATTTTCAGGGAGTATTTGGAGACAATGGGTCACTTATGTATCACCATGGTTACGGTTATGCACCCTATGGCCCATACTCACCTGCGGGCTCACCTATTCCTACTGTTGGACTTGATGGTCAGCTCTATGGAGCTCAGCAGTACCTTTATCCTACTCCGTATTTCCAACCACTGACACCAACAAGTGGGCCTTACCCAAGCCCAGCTGCCTCTAATTCATCAGCCCCAAATGATCCCCTAATTGTAAAAACCCTAAATACTTTTAAATGTAGAAACTAAATTCATTCCATGTTGGTTCAAATTCGTCAGCCCCAAATAATGAACATCATGAATCGGAACCTAGGAAGAAGCAAACCACGGCGAGCAAAAAGTAGCGATTTGTGGAAAGACGAAACAGAGTAAGAGCTGAAGAGCTGTTGAGTTAATTAGTTGAAGAGCTAAAGTAGCGATTCACAACTGTTGTTTTTCAAGTAAGTTTTCCAATTTCACATCTACATTTCCTTATAATTTTTTTCATTCGTATCATTGTTAGTTAGTTTCAAATTGATTGTTCGCAGGTTCCATCGTGGCCACATTATCTTATTATTTTGTTTGCATCATAGTAGAATTATACTACCATAGTTTTTAAAAAGGCTACTTTGATCCTATGTGTTGTATCATGGCCATTATGGATGTGGAATTTATTCTCCGTTTGATGTCAGCCTGTTAAGATCACCGATCATGACACCTCCATAAACAGTTATAAATGTAAAAAAAGATGAAATGTCTCAAATGAAGTAAGTAAATAGATAAGTTGCAATAAATGAACATTTTACGTATGTCTGTAGAATACTAATTAAGTTTCTAATCCAAGTAGATTTTAAAATGTTTTAAATTTGGATTGAGTTTATTGGCTATGAACACAACGTTGCAAGTGTGGCTAAAAAAGTGCGATGCGTCATCTGATGTATGCAGGCAATTTGCTCAACGTTCCCGGGTACGAAAGCTTCAATACATAGCTAAGTTGGAAAGGAATGTACATACATTACAGGCAAGTGTTAACGAAAGCTAAGAAAGACATTAAAATGGATTTGTTATATTTAATAAAAAAGGATGATCATGTCAACTTTTTCTAATGAATGCAGGCAAGAGGCTCTGAAGTTTCTGCTGAACTTGAATTTCTGAATCCGCAAAACCTTATTCTGAATATGGAAAACAAAACCCTGAAACAACGCTTAGAGAGTTTAGCCCAAGAGCAACTTATTAAGTACTGTAAGAATCTATTCTTATCAGTTATTTTTTTGATAAACCTTTATACCTATAACCTACTTCTGTTGCTTGGCACTCATATCAAATGTATGTGATCTTAATATTGAGTTATGTTAGAATAAATACCGGTTCTATGTTATCTTTAGGTGAAGCATTAATAAGAAACACGGGTTGGAAGTGAAAGTAGGCATATGAACAAAGAATTTGAATAGTTGTTTTTTTATATGTTACTACTTTTATGAGATGCATAGGAAATGACCAGGGGCAAAAGCTCCCTGATTTATATGTTTGAAAGTAATATTGCACTTGACATATTGGACCGGTGTTGCATGAACTTAAATCAATGGTGTGTGTTTGTGAGTGTCAAGAGAGAGTGTGTTGTGGAGACATCTCTCTAGGTGCAGTTTTCTTTGTAATATCTTACCATAATTTATTTGGACACTAATACAGTCAATGATGTTTCAAAAGAACATGAAGTACTG
Organism: Panax ginseng; assembly: GCA_020205605.1. Lineage (NCBI taxonomy): Eukaryota > Viridiplantae > Streptophyta > Magnoliopsida > Apiales > Araliaceae > Panax > Panax ginseng. The sequence goes on from CM035138.1 coordinate 25,578,524, forward strand.
GAGAAAGAGATCTGATCCCACCTTCATGGAATGATTGTGTAAAAGATCTGATCCCAGAAACTGTTTACTAAAGTAAAGCAAATTACATGAATTCATTCATTGCATTGTATTTGTTGGAAACTGCTTTCACCTGATTGTTCTACAGAGCATTTAGGATTAATTTTGTTCCTCTAAAAGCTACATGTTTGGACAAAATACAAGTTTAGTGGTAGCAGTCCCCCCAAACTTGGGGCCACAATTTCCTTTCCAGAAAAAAAAACTGCAAGATGAGGTTAATACATATTAAAAATGTAAAAGGATATACTTCGCCCAAAACAACAATTCGTGCCGTTAGCTTACAGTCTCCTCATGCCCCTGTTGATGACAGTCTCTCTCTTTCATATATTTATATATATAATTATATTTTTAACTGAATGTTGGCTCTGGAATATACCTTCAATGGTAGTTTCATGTGATAAATTTGTAAAATATTGTATAACAATTTTATGCAATTTTGACTTGCATAATTGCATTGTCTAATCTATTATTTACTGCAGGATCATTCAGTTTCAGTTAAAATTCATTTTTTCTTACTAGATTTATTTCCTTAATTCTTTAGAAATTCATCTGTTTTGATCTCATTATGGTTACCGATGTTGTTCGGATCATTAATGTTGTAGATATGGTAATATGGAATATGTTCAACTAGACTTGAGATAAATTAGATGCCTTTGTTATCTCTTAATTCACTACTATAAATCTAAAATTTTAAATATGCTTTGTAATTTAAATATATCAACTGTAGAGAAAATGAAAGAAGGTATTTGATCAGTTTCTGAAACAACCATTTGAAAATAGATCTACTCTTTGAAGTTTGTATTTTTTTTTTGTTATTCTAATTTTTCTGTCTACAGAGTTGATGTTGCTTGGGTTCATATCTCTCCTACTTACATCTACCTCAAGCATTATATCCAATACTACGATAATGCATTTGCTCCATGCACCGTGTCCGAAGTTGAAGAGGACAATGAGGATAATGCTTCCAGGAGCGTAAACTTTTGATGGCTTTTATTCTTCCTCACTCATCTAGGAGAGTGTTGAATACCCTAAATCAGAATACTTGCAAAAAAAGCACGCCATTTCTCTTATTTACCGCTTTCATTCTTTAATTTATCTCGAGATAGTTTTTCATCCGAAATTTTCCGCGCTATATGTCCGGATCGTTAACGATTTTAAAATTAATTTTATTGCATAGGCTTATGAGCCATTTGTATCATATGAAGGACTTGAGCAACTGCACCGGTTCATTTTTGTTATGGCAATTACACATATCTTGCAGCTGTTGTTTGACAATGCTGCTAGCAATTGTGAAGGTTAAGCAGTTTATTGTAGTTATACTCACCTATTTAATATGTTTGCTTATTATGATATGGATATTTTATTGGTGGAAGGCCTCCATAATATTTTCAAAAGAAAACTCAGATCGCCTCTTTCCCGCAAAGAATGTTAGAATTGGTGATTTCATCAAAATTTAGAAGTCATTAATAGCCAAGAAGGTAGCTGAGGAAAAATTTCCAAAGATTACCGTTAAAATACTCCAACATAACTTCTCTTTTGCAAATGATGTGGAGGTTTCTGGTGTTTTTTTGTTGCATTGTCCTTAACAACATTTACACGCTATACTACATATGTCCCATGCACAATCTTTTCACACTCAGAAGTAATAGTCACATACTTAGAGTGTAATGCACAAACCGACAATAGTCACATACTTATAATATAATGCACAAACCGGTAAACTCTCACCACTATCCTCTACAATGTATATTCATTTGTTTTTCTGTGTAAAATTTGATCATTGCACAACAATTTACCATCTTTTTATTATATTTTAATTTATTAAGTGTATGTACACATTTATTATTAAAAATTTGAATAATCCCGCCGCAACGCGCTGGTTTGTATCTAGTATATACTAAATCATAGTGCATGGCACCATATATTGACAAATGTCATTTATAAAATCCTATCCTTTTTAAATTATGGATAAATAATAACAAACCAAGTAGAATTTAATCTCTACAACAACCAATGAGCAAAATTTTATATGGATAAAACTTTCTAACTGAATTAGAGTTTGAAATAATGTTAATGATCACCTGACCTAATCCTCCATGCATATACATACATATGTATACGTATATTAATCAAGCTAATTATTTATTCTCTTAAGTGAATAGCAACCACGACTTCTTCTTCTTCTTCACGATCAATTTTCCTCTTATTTTTTATTTTGTCTCTCTATCTTTCTTCTACTTATGTCATTCACGTTTCACACGATGGAAGTGCCATCACCATTGACGGTGAACGGAAACTAATATTGTTTCATTATCCGAGAACTAACAAAATGAGAGCTATTATATACATACATTATTACTTACAGGTTACAGTTATATGTAGGAGTGTGAAACATTACCTAGAAGCAGGTGAAATTATTTCATTGGTTTGCCTATTTTCTAAATTTTTAGATATTATGTGCTAAAATTTGAGATTATTGCATTTGCATTTAGTTGTTGATTTGATTGATCTGATATTTGTATTGTCAATCGTGTTTAATTGAAAATTTTGGTGAGTTTTCAATTGAAAAGTTTGTGTTTAGATTAGAACTATTCACGTTTTTTAAATCAACAGTAAGGAACTGGGTTTATTTCTTAATTTGATTATTTAGTATCTTCATTTTAAGTCTGTATTTTGGTTTTGTTAATATTATAAATATATACAAACATGTAAGTATGCATGTAAATGATGAGGACATGAGGTGATGAGAGATATACTAGCAATTTACGCTACATATTATATCACTATTCATGTAAATGAGAAATTGATCACATAAACAAGTGTGTTTAGTCACATTTAAGGGTTTTATAAGATTAAGGATATTAAGGCTTTGGAAATGTGAATTTTTCTTACAGAATTTTTGGGATCAATGTCATACTTCGCATTTGTTGCGGGACAGAGCTATATTTCTAACATCATTGTTGCAGTTTTCATCAGCTATGGGTGTTTTCATGGTTTTTTATTAACATAGTGGTATTTATATATTTATACTCTTTTCTTCTCTTTTTGTTATGGATTGTAAAAAGTTAAGTTGAGGCAACCCTTTCTTTGCAGTAAACAAAATACAAAAGTAGTAAAGGACAGGGAAAATAAATCAGTTGGCTACACTTTGGTCAAGAAAAATTGAAAAAAAAATAGAAAAAAAGAAGAGTATAATAAATGATTTGCATGTCCACAAGTTGAGATCACTCAATTTGTCTGAGCTTAAAAGCAATAGTCATATACTTGGAGTTTAATGCACAAACCAGTAAACTCTCACCACTAGCCCCTATTATGTATATTCATTTGTTTTTTTGTGTAAAATTTGATCATCGCACAATAATATACTATTTTCTTATTATATTTTAATTTATTAATTGTACGCACACATTTATTATTAAAAATTTGAATAATTCTGCCGCAACGCGGGGATTTGTATCTAATTACACCTAAAATACTATTTTTTTTATAAAAATTTCAATTAAAATAAATACTATACATTTTTTTAGAGGTATTACAAAAAAAAAAAAAAAATCACTAAAATGTCAAAAATATCTTCCTAAATTTATTGATTTTTTAAACGTTTGGTTTACTTTATTGATTGATATACTTGTGTGCATTTATTGCACTACGTGGAAGCTTTTGGATTGGACAGATAATGTCCTTAAGCTTTTGGATGGGACAGATAAGGTCCTTAACGACACATATCAGATACATCAAGTAAGTAGTCATTTCACTCTCTTATAGTACATTATAACTAACAAATAATTATTGAATAAAATATAATATTTAAATAATAATTAGTATCCTCAAATTTTTTAAATAACAATTACTACCCTCTCTATTTATTAAAATATAACACTCATTTTCCTTAATGTGATTAACCAATTACTGTTTAATAATGTTGGGATATAATTATTTGGGTCTAATCAAAGTGTAGTCTAATTTATTTAATAGACCAGATTTAGTGTTCGCCCATATACGTTTTTTATCTATTTGCTCAAATAGTGGGAGAGTTCTTATGGGATATTGCTAGAGATGCCGAACTTTGGGACAAGCCTACATGTTTTATGCCATTTTATGTAATTGAGTACACTTCTTCTCATGTTATGTATAAAAGAATGTTTTATAATTTTTCAAAACATTGTTATAATTGTAAGCGACTTCATTGATTAAAACTGTTGTAATGATAGTCTCATTTCAATAACTACAAAAATATTATATTCAATGTAAGTTACTAAACAATAAAGAAAGAAAGCTAGTGGAGAAGTAAGCAGGATGATATGAAAAAGGAAAGGAGGAGGTGGAAGATGCAGCGGAGAGGTACACAAGAGTAGCGGAGCTGCTATACACAAATTTATATCAATAATTATGCTCAATTAAATTGTTCTAAACACATATCAACATATATATGAATTAAAAACATAATTTATACCAATAATTATGCTCAATTAAGTTGTTCTAGACACATATCAACATATATATGAATCAATAACAATTAATAACTCGCATAAAATTTGGCTCTGATGCCACTGTTGGTTTGTAATATCTAAGAACATGCAATCGATTGCATATAAACTATCGGATGTTAGTTTTTATTAGTGGTAATTTTAATGATGACAATGTACTTGTGCATTGTTAACGCCAAGATCTTTCTCCACGTCCCAATCACCAAGACGCGTCCGATATCCTGCACAGTTCAACAAGTCAACACCAAAAGCTTGACTCATTGATCAATGGGGATATTCCCCGTGAGAGTCAATATCAGCGATCACAAGGTTAACAATGGAGGAAAAATAATGTCTAGTGTTTGAGAGAGAATAATCATATGATTGTGTGTTGTAATATTTTGTTACTTACCTCTTTTTGTGATCCTAGCCCCACACGCATCTAATCCTTGCCATCGTGCCACCCATCACCTCCCCGACACCTTTTCCCACTCCCGGTCATTTCAAATTTAAAGTATGTAGCCTACTTCCTCACTCGCTACCACTATTTGCCACCGCCGGTCATCTGAGTCCCATCCTCATTAATGCCATGCAGAAAGGTGACAAACATAATAGTTAAATATTATTTGGCGTAATGATTACCGGTCAAAGTTGGGTTAAGTGGCAATTTGTATAATGGGCCAATTCAATGACTAAGCCCAGATAACGGAAATGACCCATACGACCGGATTCAACCGAAAGGACCCAATGAAATAATCAAGTAATTGGGCCCAAATCATTCGGACCAACAGGACAAAAATAACATAATCCAAGGGAGGAGGCCATTAAGTCTGGCCTAATAAGGAAAAGGATCATGGTCCAACATTGCCCCCTAGTCTTTTATTAAACATGTTGTTTAATGGAAGACTATAAACAATATAGACCCATGATATAGCGAATTATGATAAGTCATAAGAGGTCCAAAATGAAATTTACCAAAGCCCAACTAAGTCGGTCCAAATTGATATCAGAGACAGAAATGGGAGGCCCAATAGACATAAGTCCACTCCGGTTAAGATATTTAGACCCAAAACCGTACGATACCTCTTCCAATTCACCATCATTGCTGTGAATTAAATGTACCGCCCTCGATCACTGTGTAACCGTCAATATAAAAGGTAAACTTTACCAATTTTGACAGTTTTAACTGCCAATTTGAACTTTGAACCTTTGAACTTTCTTCTCCCTCCTAGAACTTCTTTCTCTGTCTTTACTTAAATCTCAACAATGGTGATCGTGAGTTCTAGCGTAATTCTCTCTTCGCGTGACTCTGCTAAGATCTTTTTCCCCAATCCAAACCCTAACCAAGAGGGTTCGAGTTCAAATCCTCAATCCACAAGAACCATAGGGAAGAAGAATCACCGGTTCCTTCTCTGCCTCCTTCCGACATCTTCAAGGATGGGGAACAGTTTCCTCATGCCAATATTCTTCTCATCGTTACGGAATCGAGATACGATCCTCCGGACTCGCCATCGATTCCTGGACACGATGCTATAAGGATTCCGCCTCAAGAAGAGCTGATGTACCAAATGTAATCGGATGGTTGGGTCGCTATGCCAGTTACTTTCGTTGAAAAGGGGATTCGTCTACCCCTTCATGCTTTCGTCGTTACCCTCCTAGGGTTCATAGGAGTGGGTTTTGCCCAGTTGGTGCCCAATTCCTATATCCACATCCTGACATTCATTGCCTTCTGTTATGAATTAGGGATTCCTCCCTCTGTCGACATCTTCTTCACCCTCTTCTCAGCCGGTAAGTCCCGAGAACGAGGTTTCAAAATGTTGAGCAACAGCCTCCTCGTCCCAACTCCAAATTTGAGAAGAGATCCTCGATGGATACCCCTTCAAGCAACAAGGGTTGGCACGAAAAAATGGTTTTTTGTTACGGGACCCGAAATCTCTTCTCTTCCAGATTGGACTATCTCAGATCGGATCTCTCACCGACTTTGGAGATATCCCCAAAGAGCAAGTGAAGGAGATGACCGATTTTTGAAGAAGATTCCTCCAAAGGAATGGAGTTTCAGACTTCGACCAAGCAAGCCCGGCTATATGACCACAAATATAAGTTTTGAACAACTTTGTAACCTAGTTTTTTGAGATATTTAAGTGACATGGGTTCTGATATATGGTTATCTGCAGTGTCTCTGATCAAACCAACTTCTTCGGAAGTAAAAGAATTGGGAGATTTTTTGGCAGGGAAGATTACGGACGCGAGTGAAGAACCTCCTACCGAAGAATCTTCTCGAGTCGATCCCCCCGTCACCGATCCACCAACCGCTTTCTTCGTAATGAAGAACCCCAAACCGATGAACCCATCGCTCCCGAAGAATCCTCGACCGCCAAGGAAAAGAGCCGCCAAGAAATCCAAATCCACCCATCCTAAACAAACCGAAAGTGACCTTAAATCATTCCCGAAGCAATTCCAAAAGCAACCCCTTCATCCAACCCTAGCTCTGCACCTTCCGAATCTGCCCCAATTAAGCGGAGCTTGCTTGACATACCTCTACACGATCGGGCGAAGGTCCTTCGTGCTAAGAAGATAAGGACGAAGATTACTCCTTTGACTGCCGATGAGCTCCAAATTCCATCATCTTCGACTGTCATCCCCCCAATAGTCCCAACTGAAATTCAGACACCTGATGATGAGCTGGTTGAATCTGTCCCCATCTTATCTCGAAAAAGAAAAAAACCGTAAGATAGTCAACCAGGTTCATCCTCTGTTCCTTCACCAGTCCCCGAACCTACTCCTGTTCGATCTCCTTCTCCAGAAAATATATATGTGGACCCCTCTCCAGTTCGCAATCAATCCATGCCCTCTCCTCCAAGACAATCGACTTCTGAATTTCAACATGACGCTATGGCCTCTCCAACCATGTGGCCTCGATTTAATGCCAACTTTCCCTTTCAACTGTTCGACGCCTTCGTCCGTGAAATCGATGACCATCGATTCGGGAACAGTTCGAACGGGGATTTGCTTAATAAGGCATGAGCTACTCCGGCGAAGGTAAACTGGTTCTTCCTTTATTTCCAGATTTATCTTCATACTTATCCATTTGAAACTGATCAAATAATACTGGACATGCATAGGCGAATGTCAGTGTTCAAGGCTCAGATCCAAGTCCATCGAGGTCAATCCAAGAAGAGGCACTGAGGAAGGAGAATGTCATCCTGAAGTCTGCTTTGGCTCGGGAAAGGACTCAACGTGAAAGCGTTCTTCATACAAATGAAGGACTTCAGAAAGAGTTGGTCCAAGCCAAGGGAGATGTGAAGGAATCCAATGAAGAACTAAAGTCAACTAAAGCACATTATGAGGAGATCGTCAAGATGAATGTTGACTTGATTCAGAGGAGCAAAATAAGGATGGAAAAGATCAAAGAATTAAAGGCTGATGCTAAGATCTTGACCAAGACGATCCAAAAACTAGAGCTGGCAGAAACTCGTCATCTGAATAAGCGTCAGAAGCTTGAAGAAGAAATCCGAGAACTTAAGGCTCTTCGGGACCTTGGGCCTCCCCTGACCGATGACCTTCGCAAGCAGATCTGTGAAGAGTATCGGAACTCGGATGAGATTAACGGTGAAATCATGAAGATATATTCTGAAAGCTATGAGCTCTGTCGGAGTCGTGGCAAGGAGAAGTTGATTACAGCCTAACGTGGATCCATCCTTGCTCGACTCTTTAGATGACGGGGATGGTGCCTGAAGTGAATGCTCTTGTTTTTCCTTGGTTTTATTAAAGAATATTTGTGAAAATTTTTGTTATTTTACTTCCTTTAATTCATAGGATTTGTTAAAAAAATTTAATATTGTAATCAAATTAAATATTAATGAAAGGTGGTCTCCTCCTCATGACTTTTGCATTTACTTTTCGCAAATACTTGATATTAATTCAACCGAAAAAATGTACAAACTCTTTCAAGGATTCAACTCGAATCTTAATTAACAACTAAGCATGTCATATAATGATAAGGTGAAGTTAAAGAATGAGGCATTCCAACTCGACACTTAGAAAAAATTTAGGTAATAAAGTAAAGGGATATTTATTAGTTATCAAGTGTGAGATGATTCGCTTCATTAGGAATTTGTTTACCCCAAAAGGCCTAACAAAACCAAGAGATGACATTTGCCTACCACGAAGGCCCGATAAAGTCTAAAGACAAGGTCTAAGTGTCTAAAATTGCCTACCACACGTGGCTACCACGACAACGTCTTAAGGATGACACTTTGCACTACCACGTAAAGGCTCGATAAGGTCTAATGTCGATAATTGCTTACCACGCAGGGGCCTAATAACGTTTTAAGGATGACACTTGCCTACCACGAAGGGCCTGACAAGGTCTAAGTGTCGACAATTGCCTACCACACAGGGCCTGACAACGTCTTAAGGATGGAGTTTGCCTACCACGAAGGGCCTGACAAACCCAATAAGGTCCACCTGCTGCCATCGAATGGTCAGCAAGTCCACCCGAACCTCCTTACACCACTGAACTGAACAAGAACGAAGACAGGATTCGTTTGAGAAAAAAAGGACTGTTATTGATGATGACGTAAATATTTACAGACCTCCGATGTACTGACATTATATTTACTGAAAGTATTTCCTAAGTTTATCGGCGTGCAAAGTATTTTTTTAATTGTCGACCGTCCAATGCCTTTCACCGATAAGTTCCTCGGTTTTGCAGACTTCAGGTGACTTCATACGGTCCTTCCCAGCTTCTAAGATCGATTTCCCAAATCCTCGAGGTGTAGATGCTTCGACTTCCTCGAGAACAAAATCTCCCACTTCAAATGCAAGCTTTACTCCCTTGTTGTAATGCTTGGCTACTCTCCGCTGATAGTCGCCAATTTGATCAAGGATGTTTCTCGACTTCTTCAAGAAAATCAAGATTGGCCTTCACCTTCTTCATTGTATATCTCTTTGAATCGACTAACTCAAGACTTGAGATCCAATTTCAAACGGAACTAAGGCATCGCATCATAGGCGGTCACCAAAGGTGAATCCCGTCAGTAGTCCCCTGAGTAGTTCGATAAGCCCATAACACACTCAAGCAGCTCCTCCGCCATCTTCCATTGGCTTCGGCCCAATCAAGGCTTGATCCCATTCAAGCAGCCGCTCGCTGGTCACTCAACTTGTCCGCTTTGATCGAGGATGAGCTATCAAGTCTTTTCGCGGCCGGATCCCCATTCTTTTTCAAAATGTTTCAAATTTCGATCCCACAAACCGACGTCCATTGTCCGATATTACCAAATTAGGAATTCCAAAACGAAATACTACTGATTCTTTCAAAATTTCAAGCATTCCTGTTCGTTATTAACCTAAGTGGCTTTGCTTTCTACCCATTTGGTCATATAGTCGATGGCAACTATAACAAAACCGACTTGACCTTTTGCTTTTTCAGAAGCGGACCCAAAGATATCAACCCCTGCACAACGAAGGGTATAGGAGATAAGATCGAGTATAGCTCTTCTGGTGGCTGATGTGGTATTGGACTGTTGAGTTGACACTTCTCGCACTTCTTGACGTACTCATTCGCTTCCTTGAAGATGGTAGGCCAGTAATACCCCTGACAAAGTACTTTGTAGGCTAATGACTTAGCAGCCATATGGTCGCCACAGATGCCCTCATATACCTCTCATAGAGCATATTCAGCTTCAGATGGAGTCAAACATTTCAGTAGTGGAGACGAGAAAGCCCTTCGGAACAGATCCCCATCAATCAGAACAAAATTAGCACTTTTGTATTTGATTTTCTTGGCTAGCATCCGATCCGAAGGTAAGACGCCATCAGCCAGATACTCCAGATATGGAGTCAACCAGCAGTTGGTTTGGTCAACGCATATCACCGATTCATGATGAACACTAGGATGTTATAAAATTTCTAAGTAAACCGACCCATTAAAGACGTTAACATCCGTAGTGGCTAGTTTGGAGAGTGCATCAGCAATGGAATTTTTATTACGCCGAATTTCAAATTTGTAGAATCGAAATATCAAGTCGTTTTTTCACTTCGCCAAATACTTAATCATTCTTGGGCCACGAAGCCAGACTCCCCCAAAGAGTTGCTTAACGACTAACCGAGAATCATCAAGATGACTATTTCGTGACTTCAAAATTTTCGCTAAGAATCTCATGAAAGTACCGCTTTCATACTCACCTTCGTTATTCGTCTTTGAATCGAAATCGATGGGCTCGTTGCACCTTGAAATCCTCCGACTCGCCGTAATAATCCATGCTCCATCGATGTCCGTAGTAGAAGACCCATCCGCATACAACGCCCATTTAACTCGCTTCATCAAGAATCAGAATCACTGTCGATCCTTCATTTCACACAACTTCATCGCCTTCGTAAAACGAAAGCATTCAACTACAAAATCAGCCAAGGCTTGCCCTTTGATGGCGGTTCGGGATGATATTCAATGAAAAATTGGGACAACTCCATCGTCCACGCAATTTAATCTCCCCGATACCTCAAGTTCCATTTATAATCTTCTTCAAAGGTCGATCTGTATACTATCACCAATCTACCCGGAAGTATTGCCTAAGCTTTCGACTAGCAGCTTATTAAAGCAAAAGCAAACTTTTTAATGTTTGGGTACCATGTTTTAGCATCCCAAAGGACATGGCTTACCCCCATCTTCACGCACCAAAACTGCTCCTACTGCCAACGAACTAGCTGCCAAATACAAATATAGAGGCTCAAAGAGAACGGGTTTCACCAACAAAGGCGCCAAGATAGTAGGACTTGATGCTTTGAAAGGCGCCCTCACACCAAGTCCATTGGAACGCCTTTGCATTCTTCTACCCTTTCAATGTATCAAAAATGGCAAACATCTTTCTCGCCGACTTCGACATGAACCTCCTCAAAGTCGCAATCCTTCGGTCCAGACGTTGAACATCTTTAAATGACTGAGGAGTCTTCATGTTTATGATCGCTTGAATCTTCTCCGGATTGGCTTCAATTCCTCTTTGACTGACAAGATAACCCAGAAATTTGCCAGCCCCTAGACCAAAGGTGCACTTAGTGGGATTTAATCTCAAGTTGTGATGGCGAATTGCCTGAAAGCATTCTTCTAAATCATCCAGATGTTTATGCACCAACATGCTTTTGACAATCATGTCATCCACGTACACCTCCATACTCTTACCCAACTGGTACCTGAAGACGTAGTTCATCATCCTCTGGTATGTGGCCCCGACATTGATGAGGCCGAATGTCATTTTCTTATAGGCATATACCGAACGATGCGTAATGAACGCCGTCTTCGGTATATCCTCTTTACACATGGAAATCTGATGATATCCAGAGAATGCATCCATGAAGCTCAACAAAGCGTACCCCGAAGTGGCATCAATGAGCTGATCGATGTGGGGCAGCGGGTAGAAATCCTTTGGACAAGCTTTGTTCAGATCGGTATAATCGATGCAGACTCGCCATTTACCGTTCTGTTTCTGGACCAGCACCACATTTGCCATCCACTGTGGGTAGTCGATCTCAAAAATGAAGTCAGCTGCCAACAGTTTTGCGATCTCTTCATCGATGATCCGCTGTTGTTTAGGTGCAAAGATCCTCCTCTTCTGTCGAACTGGTTTCTTTGACGGGTCCACTTCCAACCGATGCTCAGCAATATCCCTTCTTACTCCCGGCATATCCTGAGGTTCTCATGCGAAGATATCAACATAGCATCGCAGGAGCTCCATGAGGTTCGTCCGGAGAGGTTCCAGCAGACCTGAACCTATTTTCACTGTCTTGTTCACTTTGCCTGGGATGAGCTCTATCTCTTCTGTTTCTTCAGCTGACATGACCATGGTTCGGAACTACTCTCAGTGAAGGGTTCAATCTCTATCGCCATGATCTACTTTTGTTTCGATACCCCCACTCCCGAAGTGATCACAGCATTTCTATAACATCTTCTGGCCAGATCCAAATCTCCTTTCACCTCACCAACCCCATGAGCCGTAGGAAATTTGATTTTGAAATGAGGATCGAGGTTACAAACTTGTAAAGCAATTAAAGTAGGCTCTCCAAAAATAGCATTATAAGCGTAATCTACACGCACAACATAAAATTTGCAAATAATTTGTACTGTTGAGGGCCGTTCAAGATGATCAGTAGCTCAATGGTTCTAGCTACCTTGACCGGATCATTACCGAAACCGTACAAAGGAGCCTCCTGCCCTATCTCCATCTTCCGCCCGTCTAAATACATCATTTGATAAGCGTGGGCATACATAATATCTACAGAAGACCCATTATCCACCATCATTCGCTTCATATCCACCGAACCCACTTGCGCAGTCAGTACAAATGACCCCTCATGCGGTTCGATGACTTTCGAAGGGTAATCTTCATCAGTAAAGGAGATTACCAGATTTTGGATAAGGTCTATCGCCTTCTGGAGGGTACCGCCACCCATACATGACCGAATCCAAGTAACTTCGGTGCTTCTTCCCCACAAGCTTGCCAGAAGTACCCCAGTGATGACATCTATCACATGCCTTGCAGGCTATCCCGGAACTGGCAACTCTTACTGAACTGGTTGAGCTGCCGGAACAAGTCCTCTATCCTGTTGTTGATTAGTTTTGGTAGCCACATACTGAACTAAAGCCCTCCTTGTACCTTTCTTTCAATGAAATCTTTCAGACTAGCACAGTCATTCGTATCGTGACCTGAGGCTTGATGGTAATCACAATACTTACGAGGATTCCCTTTTCTAGGCTTAATGTTATCTCGAGGTGGCTCAAAGATGGGTTGATCCTTAATTTGATCCAAGATAACAGCCCTATCGGTGTTAAGTGCTGTGTACGTCTTATTTACTCTTCTGGTTTGGAGCGATTTAACGCCCTCCACCCCCGCTCCAATTGTTGTACTCTCTTCGACCCGCCTTCATAGCGGTCTTTATTCCCTTCATTCTTCTTCTCCGTCCCCATCGGTTTTGTCCCGATTTGTCTCCCTGCTTCTGGCCTCAAGAAGGACGTTTGAGGTCGTTTCATGGCTTCCTCCACCATGATATAGCCTTCAGCTTTGTCGAAGGCTTCAGCGAGACTCTTCGGGTGGTTAAACATTAATTTATTCACCAACTTCTCTGATTTGACCAAATCTAACCCATTCTAAAATAACCCCACAGCTTGTAGATCGTTCAGGTCTGTCACTTGGCCGACTGCTTCACGGAACTGCTTCACATATTGGCCCAAAGACTCATTCGAATACTGTCGAACTTGAGCCAACAAACCAATTGGTTTTCCCCTTCTTTTGTTGCTCCCGAAGCGAGCATGAAATTTACTGCACATGTCTGCCCAAGATGAAATCGAATCCGAGGGCAAAGTCCCCATCCACTGCCGGGCATCCTTTTCGAAAGGTCGTGACAAAAGTATGACACTTAACAAAGATCGCTAAAGTCATATTAATCCATCACTTATCGAACGCTCGATCGCGGGTCGTAGGGATCCCCCGATCCATCATAACTTTCAATGTGGGGCAACTTCTTGGTGGGGTCAGCCTTCTCATTTAGAATCTCCGTGGAAAAAGGAGATGCCTTCTTTCCCGAAGTATCTTTTGTTTTCTGTACTTCAGCAAGCTGTTTCCGAAGTTCCTTTAATTCTTTAACCAGATACTCCACGCCTTCTGTTTGAGATGATGCTTCTTTTTCCGGTGACTCCTTCCTCTTCTGAGTGGACCAGTTTCTTATGATAGAACCTTCAACTTTAGAGGGACTTTTCTGATGACGAGCGTCCACAGGGTGGTGTACCCTCAGTAGACTCTCGGGAGTATGACCTCTAGATATACTTCACCTCTGAACTCGGGCGCTATGGTGAGAATGTGCAACAACAAGTGCTTTCTTTGTGTTCTCAGGAGTGCGATCTCTGGATCGACCTCTTCGTTCGTTTCGACCCCGCTCCTTAGAATCGACAGGGTGATGTGCCATCTTCGATCTTTGAGGAGTAGGGCTTCGGGATCTTCTTCTTTCTCGAGGTTGGCCCCGAGACTCACGTCCTGAATGGTCAAGTTCCTTCCCACTCTGACGCCCTCGCTCTTCGGACTGAACATAACTGAACTCTTCGTCCCTCAACTCCGCCATTCGAGCCATCTGCTAAGCTATATCCTGCCGCTGCTTCACAAGTACCTCCATGACCCTATCTGCTTCATCTGCCATCTTAGCCAGTCGTGAGGCTTTTTCGTCTTGGTCATCTCGATATCGAGTTCTAGGCGAGGTGCCTTCTACTCGTTTTCGACCATGGCCAAACCCTTTTTCCGCCGTGAAAACTAGCTTTCGCTTAACGTTGCCCACAGCCCTCGACCGAGAATCTTTATATGATCGTTTGACGCCATTTGTCGTTGGCATGAACACTTATATGCAGTCCCAAACGATCCCTCGATGCACACTCGTGGTATCGATTCACCGACATACCATAGGTCGCCTTCGGGTAGGTGTTCTACTCTTCACCATGAATACTGACGTAGAACAAACACAGTTTGTGATTTTAAAATACTCAGGACACTAGAACTCAGCCCTCCTTCTAGCGCCAATGTTAACGCCAAGATCTTTCTCCACGTCTCAATCACCAAGACGCGTCCAATATCCTGTACAGTTCAACAAGTCAACACCAAAAAGCTTGATTTCATTGACCGCTTGGGATAACCCTACGTGAGAGTCAATATCGGCGATCACAAGGTTAACAATAGAGGGAAAATAATGTCTAGTGTTTGAGAGAGAATAATCATATGATTGTGTGTTGTAATATTTTGTTACTTACCTCTTTTGTGTGATCCTAGCCTCATACGTACTCCAATCCCGGTTTACCGTGCCACCCATCACCTCCTGACACCTTTTCCCACTCCCGGTCATTTCAGCCGAAAGTATGTAGCCTACTTCCTCACTTGCTACCACTATTTTCCACCGCCGGTCATCTGAGTCCCATCCTCATTAATGCCATGCAGAAAGGTGGCAGACATAATAGTCAAATATTATTTGGCGTAATGATTACCGGTTAAAGTTGGGTTAAGTGGCAATTTGTATAATGGGCCAATTCAATGACTAAGCCCAGATAACGGAAATGACCCATACGACCAGATTCAACCGAAAGGACCCAATGAAATAATCAAGTAATTGGGCCCAAATCATTCGGACCAACAGGACAAAAATAACATAATCCAAGAGAGGAGCCCATTAAGTCTGGCCCAATAAGGAAAATGATCATGGTCCAACATGCATGTTGGTTATTTAATGGACTGTATTGATTATATTTTGGGCTAATTTAAAAATGATGATATAGTCAATTTGGCCCAATTTGGATAAATTGTCCAATTAAGATATTTTATAGAAGTGCATGAAGTATTTCGAGCCCAAATGGTTTAATTTTCATATCGCTATTGCTGGAAATCCTTTTCTTAATTATTGTGTCATAATAGTTTTTGGACTAAAAATTATTAAGGATCTTGCTTTATCTATGCAATTTGTTCTAATCACTACAAGAAAAAAGCTTGGGTTAAATGCTTTCTAAGTCATTGTATTTTACGTCAACTTACAAATGGGTCACTGAACTTTTTTTTTCTTACAGTCAACTCATTGTACTCGACTTTTCTAACAAACCGTTAGAAAATCCGTCAAGTCAAGTTAACTTTAAACGGTTTGTCATGTAAGCAGCTGACTTATGAAAAAAAAGTTTGTGTCAAGAATTACCCTATGTGGCCTTGATTATGTGGATTTAGAGGAAAAAAATTATGGAGAAAATAAAAGAATTATTTTAAAATATAATATAAATTAGAAAAGTTGGCCAAAAAATAATAAAAAAAAAATTAATTAATTTTGTAATTAATATCAAATGAATTTTTATTTAATTCTTTACAAATATAATAATATAAGTTAGAAAAGTTAACCAAAAAACAAGAAAATAAATGAAAAATATCTTTAATTATTTTTGTAATTAATATCAAAATAATTTTTGTTTAATTATTTACAAATATAATAATATAAATTAGAAAAGTTTATTTAAAAAAATAAGAAAATAAATGAAATATCTATTTAGTTATTTTTGTAATTAATATCAAATTATTTTTGTTTAATTATTTACAAATATAATAATATAAATTAGAAAAGTTTGCCAAAAAAATAAGAAAATAAATGAAATATATATTTAGTTCTTTTTTGTAATTAATATCAAATTATTTTTTGTTTAATTATTTACAAATATAATAATATAAATTAAAAAACTTTGCCAAAAACAAGAAAATAAATGAAAAATATATTTAAACTTTTTGTAATTAATATCAAATTAATTTTTATTCCTCATTGTCTTCAACTCTCAGAAAAATAACCCTGATAAGCTCTTACTCACCTTCTTCCTCATTTCTCAAAATCAGATCAGAAGATGAGAGATTGTGTTCCTTTTAATATGCAAATGCATATCTTCATGATACAAATAATTGTAGCAATTACCCAAGATTCAAACTCCACAATTTAACATATTATTATTCCAAAGAAGCAAAGTCAAAATCTTTTTAAAAAATAGAAGAACACAATGACATACATCTGCATATTTATACATTGATCAAATTGGTGATATCCAAATTAAACAAAATCTTTTGAAGCCTAAATGTAAATCTTCATGTTTACACAAAACAGTCTATTATACAAAACCTAAATCTAAACACACAGAAACCCAAATGCAGATCTCCACATTATACATAAAATTATTTGTTCTAACACCACCACAATCCGATCTCGCCGTAGCTACAAGCTGCACTCCGCAAACCTCCGACCCAAACAGAGAAAGAAATGGACGCGAAGAAGAGTCGCTGCTACGTCGATCCACCACTATTTGGATTCGCTGCTCATTGCTACTCCTAGATCTGCTACATACTCCCTTCTTATCTGATGCCCTTGTTACTTCTAGATCTGTCGCCCATTGTGTGACACCCCCAAATCTAGGTACTTCATTCCCACAAGATTTGATGTTCACTTGATAAAAACATTCATTTTGAACTACCCAAATATAATAAAATTTAACAATAAACCTTCTCATTAAAGGATTACATCAATAAGTTCAATAAAATCTCCCATGTTATCTAACATTTAAATACAAACATCAAGTGCGGAAAATTAAACAATTACATCTCAACAATTAAAACAAAGTCTGACAATATAGAAATCAATAGATTTACAAGTGCTCGATAACAATATGATATGAAATAGTCATGAATTATAGGTAAATCAACATTATACATCGAAATCATGATTTAGAAATGGACTAGAAAGCATAGGCATTGAATATTATACCAAACCTTGCTTGAACAATAATAAGCTAATGTGACGCCCCCAAAATAGGTATACAACACCCATTCTGATTCGCCAAATACATGGTACAGAAAGCAAACTACAACTTCAATAATACAATTGTCGTGCAAAATACGACAACACATACTGTGAGTTTAAATACAAATATTGTCTTCTAGACAATATCCACACTCAAATAAGTCCTCATTACAATTATTCAAACACTATTTTACGTAAATAGTGAGGATCTGCTAAAACATCTTTCTAGAACCATCACTCCGCACCGACTAGTTCTCGCTATGTTCTCACCTCCCGAGAAAAATGGAAAAAAAAAAGGAAAAGGGTGAGCTCAACTAGCCAGAAGAAGAATATTATGACTAAGATAATATACAACAAATTATCGTTAGTCTTCAACAGGAAAAATCGATAAAATATAATAGACAACAAGTTTTAGATCAACAATCGCAATGGAAACAACAATCCATTAGAAGAGTCAAGTAGAGAATGAGTTCTACTATCTTCTAAGATTTAAAAGTCCATCATCAATTTTATCCCTGTAACAACAATTAATATAGATCTTTAATCAATATTCATCTTTGCACTACAGGCCAAAGATATTCATTTGTATCACCAGGTTGGTCATGTTCATCTCAACACTGCTCATCTTCGCACTCACGGGCCAAAGATATTCATCGATTAATCATTCATCTTTGCACTACAAAGCCAAAGATATTCAGTAATATCATCATTTAGGACTTAGGATGATGAAAAATATTTTAAAGAAAACGAATCCAGTGAGACAGAAGGACAAATAGTAAGGATTCGTATAACAGTTTATCCAAGATCAATAATACTCCATAATAACCAATTTTGAAGAAAAATTCAAGAATAAAGATCAAAACATGGATACAATCAAAGATAGTAACCATAATAGACATCTTGGACAAAAAGAAGAAAATTTTATTTTTCGGTGAATAGTGTCGTATTCGTGAATAAGGCCAGTATACGTGAATAGTAACCCCAGACACAAAAAGTTCCAAATTTGATAAAAAGTTCATACCAACATTTCTAAGATAATGATATTGAAGAAAATATCATTTTAAGAAGACTATAACACCCCTTACCTCAAAATATCAGTACTTCTAATCGGAATATCGGTATAAGGCTGAAGGAAACTTGCACTAATGAATAGAAACTCACAAAGTATCTAAATACTCACAAAATACACTCAATAATCTAGAGAGAGAAAGCTTATGTTTCTGGTATGATTTTCAATTCTAACTTAGCCCTCTATTTATAGGAAAATGTTAGCACGCCGAAGCAGACTTAACATGTAACCTGATGGCTTTACCTGCTACTATTCCCACCCACCACATTTGAAAATTTAATTGAGCACATTTCTCACCAACCAAAAGTGGGGCCCACCAATTCTAGAATTTTCCACCAAAATCATTTATAACCTAATTTCTGAATTAGTCACCTCTTAAAATTCATAACAAATTATACGCTCATTTTTAACGGTTCAAAATTTGTGGACATATACTCAACTTATATATGTATAACATATCCAAAAATTACAACGATCCAACGATCGGATTAAATATTATAACTTACACAATAAAGCTGTAATAACACCGATTTGATCTTTTAATACCTCCAATCCAGCAAAATATTGATAAAACACCTCAACATTAACTCCTTCATTTATAACCACATAAATAAACCCATCATTTATATCCACATCAAATAAATATTTCCTTATCATATGAATCAATAATTAATTATTCACAAATAATATTCTGTAATCACAATTATGACAACCAGCCGCTCCTCAGAAAGAGGGGCTTTCCGATAAAAGGATTTCTCCTCATCTTGCGCCGCAATTAGGTGACCAAACCTCTCCTCGATGTAACTTTCTAGACATTGCCAATAATGCTATCTAATAATATTATTCAAATAATATGAATTATTGATCCGATAATGGGAAATATCGTGCAAATGACAATTATTGAAACAACAATAATATAAAATATCAACGCAAAGAATTATTGAATCAATAAAATAAAATATTGAATAAAGAATTACCGTAATAATTATTGAGTAGTGCCTTTTCACGTAAGGATCAATAATTCAACAATATTTGTAACACTGGTGCTATCGCGTGCAACTAATGCCAGACATCAGATATTTTAACCACCGGTATTCCAACAATGTTGTTAATTAAACAACTACGCCAAGTTATTCAATTTTATCGCTTTTCTTCCGACAGCTTATCTCATTATGGGGCCCACAAATAGGCTGCTACCATCGCATTTAATATTCCCCGACAAAAAAGAATATTCCACGACCAAAACTAATATTCCCAAACAATAATGAATACTTTATAACCACTTCATGTATTTGAAAAAAAAATTCATATATCACCCTTAACTTTAACTTTTATCAATTTAACCATTTTGAATAGAAAAATTGAATACTTTTATTTCATAAAATTCGGGGTCTTACAGCTAAGGCTATTAAACTAACTCAATAAAAGAAATGAGTTAATGAACGTGCATGATTAATAACAAGTTGAGGAGTAAAACTTGCTCAATATAAGAATAACAGAATTTAGGAACTTGCGTAACAAGAAACAAAATTAAAGACAGTAACCCTTCTCAAATTAAGAGTTAGGTTGAAGAGTTTGAATGAACATAATCAAGTTAAAATAGATATATAAGTAGGTTTAGGAACTTTCTCAATGCATCAATAAGGTTTAAGCACATGAACAATCGTAAAAGTAGAGTTAGAGAACTTGCCCTCGTGCGTAGGTTAAACAATCACTACTCACGTTCACCACAAGTCCTACACATACCATATGTATTTACAATACTCATTAGTTACACTAATATTAGCTTCACGAGTTTCTTTCCCACTTTTAGTATAGCTCACTAACTAAATTTAAGTTTAAACAACATCACATCTTTTCATGAGCATCACATTTTAGCTGTATTACAACTAATTAAATTATAATGCCATTGCACCATATACACATACCAACTTGATACAACATCCTATTACATGTCCAACATGTTATCATTCTCTTTAAATTAGGTTATACTAACACACAAAGGACTGCACTTGCATTCGTGCATCCTGACGCCCTCTGACGGCCTCTAAATTCACAACAGTCCTAAAGATGTCCATTTTGACCCCTAATAACGACATCAAATTGAAAAACTTAAAGAATAAAAGTTATAGGTCTACTCGTCAACTTTTATATTCCATGCAAAAAAGTTGTATTGTGGGTCGAAGAGTTTTGCAATTTTTAGTCCGTGCAAAAAAAGTATCGCGATATTATAGAACCTCAAGTTTTAGGGAGTAAAACTGGGAGGATTATTATAAGCCCATTATTTTGATATAATGGAGATTCGGAATTTGACCTCTGGTTTTTTCCTTTAAGGATTTTTCACATTAAATCTTGTGTTGTTTTATCTCTCTTTATTTTATTATGTGATTTGCGTTGACTTAATTCCTAACAAATAGTATTAGAGCTAGGTTGATTGGATCCAAGGTAGAAGGGGAATTAGTCGTATTGATGTGGCAAGTAAAGAGAGTATAGATTGAAAGAGTTGGTGTTTATCATGATGTTTATAAATAAGAGATTTTGCATTTATGGAGGATCACCGTTGCAGTCGGTAGATGAAGATCATGAAAATGCTGATGAAGATAAAGACAATGATGATGATGATGATGCGTATATTGCGGATTAAGCGAATGATCCGAATATTGTGTATATTGCGAATGACGCAGATAATGCGAATAGTGCGGGTTACGTGGGTGATGCGGATGATGGTGACGACTACAACAACGGTGATAATGATGAAGTTGAAGTGTTTGTGGATTCGATTCGAGAGAGGAATTGTTAGGATACTCATCGAATCCTATTTAGATATAAAGTTGAAGTATTCAGGGATTCGAGTCGTCGAGGGAGGAATTGTTGGGTTACTCCTCGAATCTTATTAATAAAAGAATTTCTAATATGCGAAGGAAGAACTCCTATTTTTAATAAAAGTATTATTTTGGAAAGGAATCTATTTGTAGTAGGATTTTTATTTTGGAAGTGTCATATTTTGTGTGACGCCCCCAAAAAAGATCCACATAACTCATTCTGAGTCGCCAAATATATGGTACAGAAAACAACTATTACTTCATTATTACAATTATCGTGCAAAATACGGCAACACATATGCTGTGAGTTTAAATACAAATATTCTCTTCTAGACAATATCCACACTCAAATAGTGAGGACTATTTTACAAAATAGTGAGGACTACTAAAACAACTGCCTTGAAACATCACTCCACACTTCAACTAGTTCCCTCTATATTCTCGCCTCCTAAGAAGAAAAATGGAATAAAAAGGAAAAGGGTGAGCTCAACTAGCCCAGTAAAGAATATTATGACTAAGATAATGTAGAACAAATAATTATCCTTAGTCCTTAACAGGGAAAAATCTGATAGAATATAATAGACAACAAGTTTTAGATCAACAACTGCAACGAAAACAACAATTCATTAGAAGAGTTAAGTAGAGAATAAAGTCTACTATCTTCTATGATTTAAAAGTCTATCATCAATATTTTATCCTTGTAACATCAATCTGTGAGACCTCGAATTTTATGAAATAAAAGTATTCAATTTTTTTTATTTTGGTAAATAGTTAAATTGATAAAAGTTTAAAGTTAAGGGTAATATGTGAATTTTTTTTTTTGCAAAGTAAGCAAGTTGATATAAAATATTCGATTAGTCGGGGAATATTCTTTTTGTCGGGGAATATCAGTACGATGGTACAATCATTGGTGGACCCCACAACGGAATTATTGTCGGATTGAGAAAACGACAAAAATATTTTTATGAAAATAACGGCGGAAGTTTTACTGTTAATCGTTGAAACACCCGGTGTTAAAGTATGCGAATGTCGTGTGATTGGATAAGTAGACACGATATTGATTATTGATGCTTATGTGATAAGTCACGCAGCAGTTTTATTTTATTGGTATTATTAATGTAATAAAATGAAAAGTTTTTTATATAAAATGTAATACTTTTATAAAGTTATTCGTTTTATTAGGCTAATAGTAAAATCTTTTTTATATAAAATGTAATACTTTTATAAAGTTATCTATTTTATTAGACAATAATTAGAATATATTATATTTTATTATGTATAGTGTTTGCATAAAGGTTACTGCGTAGTATTTGCAGTAGTAAATTTTTTATAAAGTTATTCATTTTATTAGATTATAAATAGAATATATTATATTTTATTTAAAAGATTTTGCTTTAAATATGGACCGTCAGATTAAAGTAAATCAATCTAGACCGTTCATGAGTTAGTTACTATGCAGTCCATTTTTCTATAAATAGAAGATCATTCCTTCATTATTTTCTTACTAATTCACTGAAACTCTAGAGAGAGAAATTATAGAGAAGCTATAGAAAAGTATCCTGCTCCTTCCCTACTCTTATATTCAATTTCTTTTACGGTAAGTGATATTATTTGTTGTAATCGTAAGGGATATTATTTGTTGTAATCGTAGGGGATATTATTTGTTGTAATCGTAGGGGATATAATTGTCGTACTCGTAAAGGATATTATTATTATTATTATAGTAAGGGGTATTATTTCGTTCGTATTCATGAAGAAAACTTCTGTTATTCCATTCTTTATTATTCTGTTGGAATATTCTGTATACGCAGACAACCGTATACATGGTGATATTCTTCTATTATTCCATTCTTTATTATTATGTTGGAATAACTCGCTCATGCCAACAATCTCGCATACATGGTGAATTCTTCTATTATTCCAATCTCTATTATTCATTGGAATATCCTATCCGTATGCGTTTTTTTGGGACGGACCGGTTCCATTATTTATTATTACGTTAGAATATCCCGCTTGCGCATATCACGCTCGACCTGGTTCCGTTATTTAGTATTCTCGTTGGAATAACGTATGCATGGATTTATCGCACGCTGTGAATGAATTCTTCGTTATTTCATTATTTATTATTACGTTGGAATATCACATGCGTGCATTTACGCATGACTTGGTTCCATTCTTTTTATTATTCTCGTTGAAATAAACTCGTCTATGTGAATTACCGCATGCATTGTAAATGATCCTTCATATTCATACGAATAGTATTTTTATTTAAAAGGGGTTTCTGCCAGGGGCAGTTTTGTAATTTTTCTGACCCTAAAAAATTCTGGAAAAATTTGAAATGATAATTTGATGAGTTTTCTAGATTGTGTCCAAAAATGGCGATTTTTAGATGTATAGATTAAGAGTTATGGATTTTATGGGAAAAGACTATTTTAAAAGTAAACCCTTATAACTCCTTGTGGTTAACTCCAAAATTGGTAAAATTTTTATTGGGAGTACATGTATATAACAGGAGTATACCCTGTAAATTTCGAAATATTTGGATAAAAGTACAATTTATGATAAATGTCTAAATATTCGGCAGTTTTAGCCATATGAAAAATAGTAAATGAATTTTAAAAATTCTGAGAAAAATATATGTTCAAGATGGGACTATATTCTGCTAAATCCCAGAAAAGAAATAATTTTGGGACTGATTTGGTATTTTTTATGAAAATGAACTAGTTATGAGTAAATGAATTAAATATGTTATGTGAAGTAGTAAAATTGGAAAATATGATTTTATAGCTTAAGAATCCTATATAGGGTATATAAAGATTTTTGATGAGGGATTTGATCATTGATGATGAAATCTTATGAGTATGACATTTTTGAATGATTAAATGCATTATTTGATAAAGTGTAAACAATTGAAATAAATTGTTTATAAGTTTAAGAAATGATTAAAATATTGTTATAATATTAATGATATTAGATTATGAGATTATTAATGTGACGCCCCCAAAATAGGTATACATCACCCATTCTGAGTTGTCAATACATGGTACAGAAATAACTACAACTTTATTATTACAACAGTAAAACTGTGAGTTTGAATACAAATATTATCTTCTAGACAATATCTATACTTAAATAAATCCTCATCATATTTATTGATACAACATTTTACAAAAATGGTGAGGACTACTAAACAACTCTCTCTAGAACCTTCATTCCATATCCCGACTCGTACTCGCTATGTTCTCGCCTCCTGAGAAGAAAAATGGAACAAAAAGGAAAAGGGTGAGCTCAACTAGCCCAGTAAAGAATATTATGACTAAGATAATATACAAAAAATTATCATTAGTCTCAACAAGAGGAAAAAATCTAATAGAATACAATAGACAACAAGTTTTAAATCAATATTTCATAATGAAATAATAATTCATTAGAAGAGTTAAGTAGAGAATGCAAACTACTATCTTCTATGTATGAATTTAAAAGTTCATCGTCTATCTTTTATCCCTCGTAACATCAATCAATATATATCGGAATCAAATATTCATCTTTGCACTTACGTGCCAAAGATATTCATCGATTAGTCATGTTCATCTAAACACTGTTCATCTTTGCACTACTGAGCCAAAGATATTCATCGAAATCATTCATCTTTGCACTACGTGCCAAAGATATTCAATAATATCATCATTTAAGACCGAGGATGATGAAAAATATTTTTAAAAAACGAACCCAAGTGAAACAAAATGACAAGGATTAAGGATTAAGGATTCGTACTTTGTTTTATCCATGTCCAAAAATACCTCAAAATAATTATAGTGGTGTAAAATTCAAGAATGATCAAAACATGGATACAATCAAAGCTAGTATCCACAATAGATATTTTAGACGAAAAGGAAAATTTTCATTTTTTGATGAATAGTGTCGATATCGTGAATAAAGGTCGATATACATGAATAAGTAACTCGACACCAAAAGTTCCAAATTTGATAAAAACTTCAGATCAATATTTCAAAGATAATGATATTGAAGAAATAATATCATTACGAAAAAAATAATATCCCTTACCTCGGAAGATCGTAACTTCTAAATTAAAAACACCTGGATATAGGCTATGACTTGAACTTGCACCGTATAACAATACTCAAAATATACTCAAAATACTCACAAGAATACGCTTGATAATATAGAGAGAGAAAACTTCAGTTTCTGGTGTGATTTTCAAATCTAACCTAAGCACCCTATTTATAGGAAAATGCTTAGAACACCAAAGTAGAAAATTTAATATAATATTAATATATATAAAATTTTTCCTACGCACACTCTTATAAATTGAAATCAGCTCATTTCAACAACCAACCAAGCCCACCAAACATATCAAAAACGTTTTTCTAATTTAAATTATTTTAAACTTCCAAAAATCAATTATTTGAGACTTCAAACTTCAATAATTCATAATAAATAGCCTTTTATCGTAAAATTTGAATATCACGAGTTTTTATAGAAATCCAATTTTCTACAACTTTGCGTAAGAAAGTTTTTCCAAATTCCAAATGAAATTGACCGAAATCCACAAACGGGCGATTTTATAGGCTATAATCAAATTTCAGTCAAGAAATGGGGTCCACCGACACATAAAACATGCTTTAAATATTTTTGGTAACAAAAATACTCCTCCTCCACATATACTCATATATCCCACATTTATCGTAAAAATATCATCATTATTATATTATTAAAATATAATAATATATTTAAATGAATTATTTTATCAGAAAAAGATAAAATTTCAATTTTCAACAATTGTCACATTAAAAATTTTCTCCATCTATATCCACATAAAATCAATATTTTCCTCATCATATGAATCAATAATTAATTATTCACAAATAATATTACAGACTCACAATATTGATAATCAGGCAGTTCCCAGGAAAGAGGGGGCTTTTCAATAAGAATTTCTCCTTCTTGTAGCCGCAATTAGGTGACCAAACCTCTCCTTTAGAGACAGTAACTTTCTAGACATTGCCAATAATGTTATCTAATAATATTATTCAGATAATATGAATTATTGCTTTCGATAATGAAAAAATCTTCGTGTAATGACAATTATTGAAACAACAAACAATATAAAATTTCAACGCAACAATTATTAAATCAATAAAATAAAATCTTCGAATAAGAATTATCGTGTAACCATTATCGAAGAGTAGTGCCTTCTTACGTAAGAATCAATAATTGGTGCAACACTGGTATCTTCTTGTGTTTTAACCACCGAGTATTTTAACAAAGATTAATTGGTAACAACTACGCCGTTATTTTTAAACAACTTATATTTGTCGTTTTCTTCATCAAATCACTTTTCGTTATGGGGCCCACACATGGTCAAGGCTAGTCGTGCATTTAATATTCCACGACCAAACGAATATTTCCTGACAACAATGAATATTTTATAACCACTTGCTTATTTTGAAATATTTGTGTATTTTACCCATAACTATCCACATTAATCAAATCAACCCTTACTATTTCAAAATAATAAATAGAGAAAATTAAATTTCATTAACAATAAGTTGGGGTCTTACAACCTCCCCTCCTTATGAAATTTTGTCCTCGATATTGACGTACGTGCCTGGTGTTTCGAAAATGTGAGGATACCTCTCTTTCATTTCCATTTCCAATTCCCAGGTCATCTCCTCTATAACATGATTCCTCCACAAAACTTTAACTTGTGGTATGACCTTTGTGCGTAGGACATGCTCCTTCCTATCCAAGATCTTGACAGGTACCTCTTCGTACGTTAAGTCTTCGGCTATCTCGTCCGGTTCTAACTCTATTTACGAAGTACAGATATGTGAAACACATTATGAACACGAGACATACTCAGAGGTAACGCGAGTCTATAGGCTACATTTCCTACTCGGTCAAGAATTTGAAATGGACCAATAAATCGTGGATTGAGCTTTCCTCTCTTCCCAAATCTTGTAACTCCCTTCCATGGAGCAACTCGCAACAATACATGATCTCCTATACTAAATTCCACGTCCTTTCGATGAAGATCCGCATAACTCTTTTGTCAATCTTGTGCCGTTTGTATACGTTGTCGAATCATTTGGATCTTTTCGGTACTCGGGTCCCAACAATGTTGCTTCACCCACCTCATCCCAACATATTGGAGAGCGACACTTTCGTCCATATAATGCTTCAAATGGAGCCACACCTATACTTGCACGATAACTTGTTGTTATAGGAGAATTCCACCAATGGTAAATACTTATCCCAAGCGCCCTTGAAGTCTAGGACACGAGTCTTAATAAATCTTCAAGAGTTTGAATAGTCCTCTCTGATTGTCCGTCCGTTTGAGGATGGTATGCCGAACTGAATCGTAAATCTGTGCCCATAGCTTTTTGCAAGCTAACCCAAAATCTTGAAGTAAATCTTGGGTCACGATCCGAAACTATAGATACTGGCATGTCATGCAACCTCACAATCTCATTTACATATATACTAGCAAGACTTTCAAGGGAAAAAGTCTCCCGTATCGGCAAGAAATGAGCAGACTTGGTTAATCTATCAACAATAACCCAAATAGCATTGATGCCTTGAGAAACCGTAGGAAGACCCGTAACGAAATCCATGGTAATGTGTTCCCACTTCCATTTCAGAATCTCAAGTGGTTGCAACGGACCCTTAGGTACTAGATGCTCCGCCTTTACACGTTGACAAGTTAAACACATCGAGAAAAACTTTGCAATCTCTCTCTTCATATTGTTCCACCAAAATGTATGTCGAAGATCACGATACATTTTAGTACTTCCAGGATGGATTGCAAATGGTGTATTGTATGCCTCCATCATAATATTGTACTTCAAATCAAAGTCGTTAGGAACACAAAGTCTAGAGTGGACTCAAAGTATTCCTTCTTC
Organism: Panax ginseng; assembly: GCA_020205605.1. Classification (NCBI taxonomy): domain Eukaryota; kingdom Viridiplantae; phylum Streptophyta; class Magnoliopsida; order Apiales; family Araliaceae; genus Panax; species Panax ginseng. Next base: position 25,607,202 of record CM035138.1, read on the forward strand.
ATCAATTCTTACTTCCGGAATAGCTCCTTCTTGTACTTTCTTCTTCATACGCATCAGCTCTGGGTCGGTGGCTTGAGAAACCTAAAATTTTTCTATTAAAGTTGGCTCTATGCGTATACTTGACATCATCGCACTCATTCCTGCGTGATATGATCTTCTACTCAATGCAATCATTACCACGTTCGCTTTTCCAGGATGGTATTGAATAGTGTGGTCGTAGTCTTTCAATAGCTCGAGCCAACGTCGCTGTCGCATGTTGAGTTCTTTTTGAGTGAAAGAAATATTTAAGGCTTTTATGGTCTGAATATATCTTCACTTTCTCCCCATATAGATAGTGCCTCCATATCTTTTTATGGAACGATCGGGCCGCTAACTCTAGATTATGAGTAGGATAATTCCTCTCATATTCTTTAAGTTGTCACGAGGCATAGGCTATGACTTTCCCACGTTGCATGAGAACACATCCTAACCCTTTTCACGAAGCATCATGTGAGATAACAAATCCATCCGTACCAGATGGTATTGTTAGAACAGGTGCCGAAATGAGTCTCCTCTTGAGCTCTTGAAAACGCTTCTCGCATTCTTCGCTCTAAACAAATTTTGTATCCTTCCGAGTTAGCTGGGTTAATGGAGTAGCGATTCGAGAAAACCCTTCCACGAATCTCCGATAATAACCAGCTAAGCCCAAAAGCTACGTCTTGATCCAACGAACTTGAGTTGCTCCCAACTTTATATTGCTTCAATCTTTGCCAGATCAACAGATACTCCATGTTTCGACACCACGTGCCCAAGGAATGCTACTTCCTCAAGCCAGAACTCGCATTTCTTCAATTTGACATATAGTTTGTTTTCACGAAGCCTTTGGAGTACCAGCTTCAAATGGTGTTCATGATCTTCACGACTTTTGGAATATATGAGGATGTCATCAATAAAAACAACAACGAACTGATCCAAATATTCCTTGAATACTCGGTTCATCATATCCATGAAAGCCGCAGGAGCATTAGTCAATCCGAAAGACTTGACTAAGAATTCATAATGCCCGTACCGAGTTCTGAAGGCAGTCTTTGGAATATCCTCAGTTCTAATCTTCAGCTGATGATATCCGTAAGCTAAGATCGATCTTTGAAAAGAATTGTGCTCCTTGCAACTGGTCAAACAGGTCATCAATACGAGGTAGAGGATACCTATTCTTGTTGGTGACATGGTTCAATTCCCGATAGTCAATACAAAGTCGCATACTCCCGTCTTTCTTCTTTACGAATAAAACAGGAGCACCCCAAGGAAATGTACTAGGATGAATGAAACCTATGTCTAACAATTCCTGTAGTTGGACTTTTAACTCCTGAAGTTCAATAGGAGCCATTCGATATGGGGTTTTAGAAATGGGCTTTGTACCAGGTTCAAGATCAATAAAGAATTCAACTTCACGTTCTGGGGGTAGACCGGGAAGTTCTTCAGGAAATACGTCAGGAAAGTCAATAACAACAGGAATATTATTCAAATTTGACGTGTCTTTATTCAAATCCATAACATGGGCTAAGAAAGCTTGACATCCGTTTTTCAATAAACGAATAGCTTTATGATTAGATATGACAGTGATTGATTTTAATGGTTTAGTTTCTTGAATTCATACAACAGGTTGTTTAGGAATATGAAAGCTAACAACCTTACGAAAATAATCAATTTTGACATGATGAGTAGTTAACCAATCAATCCCTAAAATCACATCAAAAGCAAGTATCTTTAAAGAGATAAGGTCAACAGGTAAGATAAGGGTGCCAACTTGGATTAGACAAGATTTATAAGCGAGTGGATGTGATGAAAGTTTCTCCCTAACGGAGTTTCCACAGATAGGTCAAAGTCTAATTTTTCCGAGTCAAGTTTAAACGTTGAGCACAAGCGGGAGAGATAAATGAATGGGTATAGCAAATTATCAAGTAAGGTATAAACTTCGCAAGAATTTATAAATAGCTTACCCGTGATCACCTCGTTTGGGTTCCTCGTATTTTGACCAATCACAACAAACGCTTCTTTTAGGAGCAGATTGACTTTGACTTTTTACGGGACGATCTTTTGAGTCACCGCCCCCTCATTGAACTAGGGTTTCGCCAGTGCTGATCTCGGCGATATGTCCTTCTTTTCCACAATTATAGCATACCGGCTGTTGTGGGCGGTTTGGTGATATGTCCCTCTTTCCGCATTTATAGCATATAATGGGTGGTCGTTCTCCTCCTTGGAACCGATTCTTTTGCAAACCTTTGTCGTCTTCACATGGTCATTGTTGAATCTCCTCTTTTTAAAATCTCCTCGGGACTCGCTTCTTCTATTTTCATGGCCATGATTACCACGAGTGGTTACCATTTTTATCCGTCTTTTTCTTTCTCCGGCTGGTTATTGTTGTTTTGTTGATCGCTATCTCAAAGATGATCCTCGATCATGGTACCTCGGTTGACCATACTCGTTATCTCGCTCTCTAACAATTGAGCCCTATTCACAACATCTAAATAAAGAGAAAATTTATGAGAGATGAGATCTTGACGTATGCCGGGTTTCAAACCTCTCGAAACATCCGCGCCATACATTCCTCATTCTCCACCAAATGAGGTCTGAAACTCGGATAACTCGCAAACTTTGCCTCGTCTTCAGGACACCGTCATGTTATTCTCGCGCCCAGTCTAATAAACTCCACTTCCTTCATATACGAACACTTTCGGGAAAGTATTTGTCATTAAATAGTTTGAAATGTCTCCCAAGACATGCCGAAAATTTGGATAGTACGCTTCACGAGACTCCCACGGTGAGATCGCCTCGCCACGGAACATAAAGGTGGCGAAAGGAACTTCTCTCTTCTCTGTGCATCCCAAGACATCGAATATCTTGGTAATTTGCTTGACCCATGTTTCCGCCCATGAGCGGATCTCGCTTTCCTTAAATTCGGTGGTCCCAACTCTTTGAGCGCTTGGTTGTGACAACCCGTGAATTGCTATCATTTCCTCCTGTATTTTGAACACGAGTCTCCTCGCCCCGATTTTGCATGAAATGCAAAAAGCTTCTAAACATCCCCTCGTTCATCATCGCCGGTGGTGTTGTTCACGGGAGGAACATTGCAACTGCTGCACGCGTTCTCCTCGTTTGTGAGTACAAAGCGTCTCCACGGTCTCATTTCCTTTATTAATATTCTCGTTCGACATTCTCAAATCTTGCCAAAAAACAAGGGTTAATTAAGGAAATCAATATATCACATAATATCCCTATATCTTGACCAACTAATAAATAAGCTTAGGTAGGACACACTCAGCGAAGGATTTACTCGTCTCTCCCTCCTAGTTCTATTCCCGATCTCCATGGAGATCATATCCTAAGCTCGATACCACGGATGGCGCCCCCAAAATAGGTATACATCACCCATTACGAATTGTCAATACATGGTGCGAAACAACTACAACTTTATTATTACAACAATAAAAGCGTGAGTTTGAATACAAATATTATCTTCAGACAATATCTATACTCAAATAAATCCTCATCATATTTATTGATACATCATTTTATAAAAAGGTGAGGACTACTAAACAACTCTCTCTAGAACCTTCATTCCATACCCCGACTTGTACTCGCTATGTTCTCGCCTCCTGAGAAGAAAAATGGAACAAAAAGGAAAAGGGTGAGCTCAACTAGCCCAGTAAAGAATATTATGACTAAGATAATATACAAAAAATTATCATTAGTCTTCAACAGGGAAAAAATCTAATAGAATACAATAGACAACAAGTTTTAAATCAATATTCGCAGAGGAAATAATAATTCATTAGAAGAGTTAAGTAGAGAATGCAAACTACTATCTTACATGTATGAATTTAAAAGTTCATCGTCTATCTTTTATCCCCGTAACATCAATCATATATATATCCGGAATCAAATATTCATCTTTGCACTACAGCCAAAGATATTCATCGATTGGTCATGTTCATCTAAACACATTGCTCATCTTTGCACTACGGCCAAAGATATTCATCGAAATCATTCATCTTTGCACTACTGAGCCAAAGATATTCAATAATATCATCATTTAAGACCGAGCATGATGAAAAATATTTTTAAAGAAAGCGAATCCAAAGTGAAACAAAATGACAAGGATTAAGGATTAAGGATTAAGGATTAGTACTTTGTTTTATCCATATCAAAAATACCTCAAAAATAATTATAGTGGTGTAAAATTCAAGAATGATCAAAACATGGATACAATCAAAGCTAGTATCCACAATAGATATTTTAGCGAAAATGGAAAATTTTCATTTTTTGATGAATAGTGTCGTATTCGTGAATAATTGTAAGATATCGTGAATAGTCAGATATCGTGAATAAGAATCAGACACCAAAAGTTCTAATTTTGATAAAAACTTCAGATCAATATTTCAGCATAATGATATTGAAGAAATAATATCATTACGACAAAAAATAATATCCCTTACCTCGGAAGATCAGAACTTCTATTTAAAAAAGGGATAAAGGCTATGACTTAAACTTGCCGTAGTATAGCAATACTCAAAATATACTCAAAATACTCACAAGAATACGCCATAATATAGAGAGAAAACTTGGTTTACGGTGTGATTTTCAAATCTAACCTAAGCACCTATTTATAGGAAAATACATAGAACACCAAAGTAGAAAATTTAATATAATATTAATATATATAAAAATTTTTCCCACGCATACTCTTATAAATGAAATCGACTCATTTCAACAACCAACCAAACCCACCAAACATATCAAAAATGTTTTTATAATTTAAATTATTTACAACTTCCAAAAATCAATTATTTCGGAGCTTCGGAACTTCAATAATTCATAATAAATAGCCCTTTTATCAGAAAATTTGAATCTCACAGTTTTTATAAGAAATCCAATTCTCTACAACTTTGCAGAAGAAAGTTTTTCCAAATTCCAAACAAAAATTGACCGAAATCCACAAACGGTCGATTTTACGATTTATAATCAAATTTCATTCAAAAATGGGGTCCATGACACATAAAACATGCTTTAAATATTTTTGGTAACAAAATACTCCTCCACATATACTCATATATCCCACATTTATCGTAAAAATATCATCATTATTATATTATTAAAATATAATAATATATTTAAATGAATTATTTTATCGAGAAAAAGATAAAATTTCAATTTTCAACAATTGTCACATTAAAAATTTTCTCCATCTATATCCACATAAAATCAATATTTTCCTCATCATATGAATCAATAATTAATTATTCACAAATAATACTACAGACTCACAATATTGATAACCGCATAGGTCCAGTGAAAGAGGAGGCTTTTCAATAAGAATTTCTCCTCATGGGGCCATGCAATTAGGTGACCAAACCTCTCCTTAGATGTAACTTTCTAGACATTGCCAATAATGTTATCTAATAATATTATTCAGATAATATGAATTATTGCTTCGATAATGAAAAATCGTGTAATGACAATTATTGAAATAACAAGAATATAAAATATCAACGCAGACAATTATTAAATCAATAAAATAAAATCTTTGAGCGATAATTATCGTAACCATTATTGAGTAGTGCTTTCTTACGTAAGAATCAATAATTGGTGCAATCCAGGTATGCTTCTTGTGTTTTAACCAACAAAGTATTTTAACAAGATAATCTTGATAATAACTACGCCGTTATTTTTAAACAACTTATATTTGTCGTTTTCTTCATCCAATCACTTTCCGTTATGGGGCCCACACATGGCTGCGCCCTCGTACGAATATTCCACGACCAAACGAATATTTCCCGACAACAATGAATATTTTATAACCACTTGCTTATTTTGAAATATTTGCGTATTTTATCCATAACTATCCACATTAATCAAATCAACCCTTACTATTTCAAAATAATAAATAGAGAAAATTAAATTTTATTAATAATAAGTTGGGGTCTTACAATTAAGTGATTGATAACATTTGGTTATTATTGAACGCTGGATAAATTGTATTATAAATGTTTAATATTTATCCTTTATCTTATTTGATTGATTCTTATATCATTGTCATCATCCTCATGCTTATATTGTGTTGAAAGTCATATTTGGCCGTAGTGCATAGATGGACTTGGTATGATTATGACCAGGGATTATTCGGTATAATCATGAGCGTAATGTTACAAATGATGTGGAAAAAGTTCTCATCGGCTGTAGTAGTATGCGTTGATGGGACGCTTTTTGGTATGATTATGGCTATGAATTCTCTTCGACCAAGGGTGCAAAGATGAATTATTTTATGGCATGATCATGACCGTTGATGAAAACACGATTATCTTTAGCCATAGTGCATGGATAATTCGTGGTCGTGATATTAACGAATATCCTTGGTCAGTAGTAGTGCATGGATAATTCAAATTGATATGAATTGATTATCGGTGAGTCTCAACGATGAAATATAAATTCATGGATGTGATATTAACGAATATCATTGGCCGTAGTGCAGGGGTGATTCGATGATGTGGATTATTTATTAAGCTGAGTCTCAGCGATAAAATATTTATTATACACTTTTAATTTGTAGAAGATAATAGATATCATGCTCTACTTGACTCTTCTAAAATACAGTTGTATGTCTTTGGCATGTAGTGGAAAGATGAATTGTTAATGAATATCTTTGGCCGTAGTGCAAAGATGAATTTATTAGTATGATTATGAGCAGGAATTCTGATTTGGTATAACCATGATTTTTGATGTTTCAGGTGAAGATAGGTGATGAAAATTATCTTCGTCCTGGTTGCGAAGAGGAATTTAGAACCACAATTATGATTATGAGTTATTCATATGATTGTGGACAGGAACTATTGATTTATTTTACATGGATAAAACATTATTGGTGGACTTTTAACATGGAGAAGATAATAGACCTGATGGTCTATTTGACTCTTCTAATGGATTGCTCGTTCCGCTGCAACTATGGTTGAAAAGTTTTATCATCTACCATATGTTCTAAATCTCTGATTTATTATTGATGAAACCTATTGATAATTTAATTATCTTTAGTCATGATATTCTTTACTGGGCTAGTTGTGCTCACCCTTTCTGCTTCACAATTCCTTTCAGGTAATAAGAGTGATCTTAGTAAGAGTATTCTTACGGGTTGAGCGGGGATAACGAGGGGAATAGAAGCGGTGGTCTCTAGATGTGAGGTTCTCCCTAAACAGTATAGAAAAGTGTGTTGTATTCTATACATCATTTAGTAGTTATATTTGGTGATTCAAATAGGGTGAGGCGAACCCAACTTTGGAAGGGTGTTTTGCCACTATCATACAAGATGTCTAATGACATACAACCTCGTGTTATCAAAAAATAGGGTTGTGCGAATCCACTTGCTGAGTATATCTACGGGCACTACCTATATGATCTTGGAGTTTATTTGAAATATAATATGCACTTGGAGATAGTGGAGATAGTTATATGTCAAGAAAAGACTCACCATTGGAAAGAAGATGATAGTAATCTTCTCATTTTTCTTCGGGGTCTATTGGGTCAACCAAGGATAATTCTGTAGACATATGATATCTATTATAACCTAGACGCATGGCCTCCTATGTACGAAGGTTTCCTTAAGCACTTCCCAAAGATTTTAATTTCTAAAATAGTTTTTGACTATACTTTTATGTAAAGTACCATTGTAAGGTTGTGGTCGAGGCACCATGAGAGTTACATACATTTGTATTAAAACACACAGTTAACTGTGGTCGTATTCTATACGACAGTTCAACAGTTGTATAAATGAAATTATATTTGAATTTTGTACCATGTATCTGGTGTGACGCCCCCAAAATAGGTATACAACACCCATTCTGAGTCGCCAAATATATGGTACAGAAAGTAAACTACAACTTCAATAATACAATTGTCGTACAAAATACGACAACACATACTGTGAGTTTAAATACAAATATTGTCTTCTAGACAATATCCACACTCAAATAAGTCCTCGTTACAATTATTCAAACACTATTTTACAGAAATAGTGAAGAAGCGCTAAATCATCTTTCTAGAACCATCACTCCGCACCCGAGCTAGTTCTGTTATGTTCTCACCTCCGAGAAAAATGGAACAAAAAGGAAAAGGTGAGCTCAACTAGCCCAAATAAAGGATATTATGACTAAGATAATATACAACAAATTATCGTTAGTCTTCAACAGGGAAAAATCTGATAAAATATAATAGCCAACAAGTTTTAGATCAACAACTGCAGCGAAAACAGCAATCCATTAGAAGAGTCAAGTAGAGAATGAGTTCTACAATCTTCTAAGATTTAAAAGTCCATCATCAATATTTTATCACTGTAACAACAATCAATATACATCTTTAACCAAATATTCATCTTTGCACTATAGGCCAAAGATATTCATTTGTATCACCAGTTAGTCATGTTCATCTCAACACCTATTCATCTTTGCACTACGGACCAAAGATATTCATCAGTTAATCATTTATCTTTGCACTACGAGCCAAAGATATTTAGTAATATCATCATTTAGGGGTGAGGATGATGAAAAATATTTTAAAAAGAAAACGAATCCGATTGAAACGAGAAGGACAAATAGTAGGGATTAAGTATAACAGTTTATCCAATATCAATAATACTTCATAAATACCAATTTTGAAGTAGAATTCAAAAATAAAGATCAAAACATGGATACAATCAAAGATAGTAACCATAATAGACATCTCAGATAAAAAGAAGAAAATTTCATTTTTTTAATTGAATAGTGTAAGTAGTGATTGAATGAATAAAGTGTCGATATCGTGAATAGTTCCCAGATATCGTGAATAGTAATTCCCAGACACAAAAAGTTCCAAATTTGATAAAAATTCAGATCAATACTTTGGCATAATGATATTGAAGAAATAATATCATATATGAAGAAAATAACATCCCTTACCTCAAAATATCAAGTCTTACGATGGAATATCGGTCCAGAAAATTTCAAGGAAACTTGCACCGATGAATAGAAACTCACAAAGTATCTAAATACTCACAAAATACACTCAATAATCTAGAGAGAAAAGAGAAAACTTATTTACGGTGTGATTTTCAATTCTAACTTAGCCTCTATTTATAGGAAAATGTTAGCAGACTTGACCAAATTGATGGATGATTACTTACCCGCTACTATTCCCACCCACCACATTTGAAATAAATTCAGCACATTTCTTCACCAACCACAAGTGGGGCCCACTCAATTCTAGAATTTTCCACCAAAATCATTTATAAACCTAATTTCTGAATCAGTCACCTCTTAAAATTCATAACAAATCATACGTTCATTTTTTAACGGTTCAAAATTTGTGGACATATACTCAACTTATATATGTATAACATATCCAAAAATTACAACGATCCAACGGTCGGATTAAAAATTATAACTCACACAATATATCTCAAAAACACTAGTTTAATTTTAATACCTTCATTCAAACAAAAAATACCGATAAAACACGTCAACATTAACTCCTTCATTTTTAACCACAATAAATATATCCAACATTTATATCCACATAAAATAAATATTTCCTTATCATATGAATCAATAATTAATTATTCACAAATAATATTACGAGAATCACATTTATAATGACGAATAGTCCCGAGGAAAGGGGCTTTCAATAAGAATTTCTCCTTATTGGGCGCCGGAATTAGGTGACCAAACCTCTCCTTGTGAGAACTTTCTAGACATTGCCAACAATGCTATCTAATAATATTATTCAAATAATATGAATTATTGATCCGATAATGGGAAATCTTGTGCGATGACAATTATTGAAACAACAATAATATAAAATATCAACGCATGACAATTATTGAATCAATAAAATAAAATATTGAGCAATAACTCATTGTAACAATTATTGAGTAGTGCCTTCTTGCGTAAGGATCAATAATTCATCAATACTGTGCATCCACGTGTATTACTGTATTTTAACCACTGGGTATTCCAACATTGTTAACGGTAACAACTACGTCGTTATTTATAAAAACTCAAACTTGTCGTTTTCTTCATCCACAGTTATTACATTATGGGGCCCAAAATGACTACGTCAAATGCATACGAATATTCCCAAACAACAAGAATATTCCACGACCGAACGAATATTCCCTGACAACAATGATTATTTTATAACCACTTGCATATTTTGCAAAATTTGCACATTTCATCCATAACCAGAGAATTATATCAAATTAATACCATATTATTCACAAATATAATTAGAGGAAATTCAATTTTATTTATAATAAGTTGGGGTCTTACAACCTCCCCTCCTTATGAAATTTCATCCTCAAAATTGACATACGTACCTGGTGTTTCGAAAAGGTGAGGATACCTCGTTTTCATTTCTGATTCCAACTCCCAGGTCATTTCTTCAATAGCATGGTTTCTCCATAAAACCTTAACTTGCGGTATAACCTTGGTGCGTAGGACATGCTCTTTCCTATCCAAGATCTTAACAGGTACTTCTTCGTACGTTAAATCTTCGGTTATCTCGACTTGTTTTAACGCAATAATATAGTTCGGGTCTTTCACATATTTACGAAGCATGGATATGTGAAAAACATTATGAACACGAGACATACTTGGAGGTAATGCGAGTCTATAGGCCACATTTCCTATTCGGTCAAGAATCTCAAATGGACCAACAAATCATGGATTGAGCTTTCCTCTCTTCCCAAATCTTGTAACTCCCTTCCATAGTGCAATACGTGACAATACATGATCCCCAATATTAAATTTCACGTCTTTTCGATGAAGATCCGCATAACTCTTTTGTCGATCTTGTGCCGCTTGTATACGTTGTTGAATCATTTGAATCTTTTCTGTAGTCATGCGTACTAATTCTGGTCCCAACAACGTTGCTTCTCCCACCTCGTCCCAGCATACTGGAGAATGACACTTTCGTCCATACAACGCCTCAAATGGAGCCATGCCTATACTTGCTTGATAACTGTTGTTATAGGAGAATTCCACCAGTGGCAAGTACTTATCCTAACTTCCATTAAAATCTAGGACACAAAGTCTTAATAGATCTTCAAGGGTTTGAATAGTCCTCTTTGATTGTCCGTCCGTTTGAGGATGGTATGCCGAACTGAATCGTAAATCCGTGCCCATAGCTTTCTGTAAGCTAACCCAAAATTGTGAAGTGAATCTTGGGTCACGATCCAAAACTATGGATACTGGCATGCCATGCAATCTCACAATCTCATTCACGTACATGCGAACAAGTCGTTCAAGGGAATAAGTCTCACGTATCGGTAAGAAATGGGCAGACTTGGTTAATCTATCAACAATAACCCAAATCGCATCTATGCCTTGAGAAACTTTGGGAAGACACATGCTTGAAATCCATAGTAATTTGTTCCCACTTCCATTTCGGAATCTCAAGTGGTTGTAATGGACCCTTTGGCACTTGATGCTCCGCCTTTACACGTTGACAAGTTAAACACCTCGAGATAAACTCCACGATCTCTCTCTTCATATTGTTCCACCAAAATGTATGTCGAATATCATGATACATTTTGGTACTCCCAAGATGGATTGCAAACGGGGTGTTGTGTGCCTCCATCATAATTCTATGCTTCAAGTCAGAATCGTTAGGAACACAAAGTCTGGAGTTGAATCTAAGTATTCCTTCTTCATCGATTCTCGCTTCTGGAATAGCTCCTTCTTGCACTTTCTTCCTCATACGTATCAGCTCCAGGTCCGTAGCTTGAGCAATTTTAACTTTATCGATTAAAGTCAGTTCTACTCGTATATTCGTCATCATCATGTGGGTCCCTGGAGTCTTTAATTCTACCTCCATCCTTTGCAAGTCATACAGAATGGGCCTTTGCATTAACAATATCGCACTTCAGATTTCAAAGATATGATCTTACTACTCAATACGTTACCTACTACGTTCGCTTTTCCAGGATGATATTGAATAGTGTGATCATAATCTTTCAATAGTTCAAGCCAACATCGTTGCCGCATGTTAAGTTCTTTTTGGGTGAAGAAATATTTGAGGCTTTTATGGTCCGTATAAATCTCCACTTTCTCCCCATACAAGTAGTGTCTCCAAATTTTCGGTATGCGAATCATTGCTTGCTAACTCTAGATCATGAGTAGGATAATTCCTCTCATATTCTTTGAGTTGTCATGAGGCAAAGGCTATGACTTTCCCATGTTGCATGAGAACGCATCCTAACCCTTTGCTTGAAGCATCATTTGTATATAACAAATCCATCCGCATCGGATGGTATTGCGTAAGCAGTCTTGAAATGAGTCTCCTCTTGAGCTCTTGGAAACTCTTCTCACATTCCTCGCTCCATAAAAATTTTGTATCTTTCCAAGTCAACTGAGTTAACGGAGTAGCGATTCGAGAAAATCCTTCCACGAATCTCCGATAATAACCAGCTAAGCCCAGAAAGCTACGCACTTCGGTCACCGACTTTGGTTGCTCCCAACTTTGTACTACTTCAATCTTCGCCGGGTCGACAGATACTCCATGTTTTGACACCACGTGCCCAAGGAATACTACTTCCTCAAGCCAGAAATCGCATTTCTTCAGCTTGGCATAAAGTTTGTTTTCACGAAGCCTTTCAAGTATCAGCTTCAAATGGTTCTCATGATCTTCACGGCTTTTGGAATAGATGAGGATGTCATCAATAAAGACAACAACAAACTGATCCAAATATTCCTTGAATACACGGTTCATCATATCCATGAAAGCAGCAGGAGCATTAGTCAATCCAAAAGACATGACTAAAAAATTCATAATGCCCGTCACAGGAGTTACGGCGGTTTTGGAATATCCTCGGTTTTAATCTTCATTTAATGATATCCGTAAGCTAAGATCGATCTTTGAAAAGAATTGTGCTCCTTATGGCGGTCGAACAGGTCATCAATGCGAGGTAGCGGATACTATTCTTGATGGTGACATGGTTTAATTCTCAGTAGTCAATACAAAGTCGCATACTCCCCGTCTTTCTTCTTTACGAATAAAATAGAGCACCCCAAGGAAATGTACTGGGACGAATGAAACCTATGTCTAACAATTTCTGTAGTTGGACTTTTAACTCACGAAGTTCAATAGAAGCCATTCGATATGGGGTTTTAGAAATGGGTTTTGTGCAGACTCAAGGTCAATAAAGAATTCAACATCACGTTCGGGGTAGACCAGGAAGTTCTTCGTGAAATACATCGAAAATTCTCTAACAATGTAAATATTATTCAAATCGACTTGTCTTTGTTCAAATCCATAACATGGGCTAAGAAAGCTTGACATCCGTTTTTCAATAAGCGAATAGCTTTATGGCTTGATATGATAGTGGTCGATTTTAGTGGTTTAGTTGTTTGAATTTCTTATGATGAGTTGGTTAGGAATATGAAAACTAACAACCTTACGAAAACAATCAATTTTGGCATGATGAGTGGTTAACCAATCAATTCCTAAAATCACATCAAAAGCAAGTATCTTTAAAGATATAAGATCAATCACTAATGTGATAGTGCCAACTTGGATCATGCAAGATTTATAAAGCTGTAGATGTAACGAAGGTTTCACCCAACGGAGTTTCAACAGATAAGTCAAAGTCCAATTTCTCGAGTCAAGTTTAAGCGTTGAGCACAAGGGGAGAGATAAAGAATGGGTAGAATCTGGTATCTAGTAAGGTATAAACTTCATAAGAGTTCAAGATTAGCTTACCCGTAATCACCTCGTTCGGGTTCTCTCGCTTTTGGCGACCACGATAAACGCTTCTTCCAGAACCGTGGCCGATTTGACTTATCCGGGATGACCCTTGGAGTCACCATCCCCGTTGAACTTGGTTTTGCTCTCTGAGAACAATCCCGAGCTATGTGGCATTCCTTTCCACAGTTGTAACATACCTTGGATTGTTGTGGGACGGTTTGGTGATATGTCCCTCTTTCCGCATTTGTAACATCTAACTAGCGGTCGTTCTCTCCCCTAGAATTTGTTGTTAGTCTTTGGTTCTCTTGTTGATGTCTTCCTCGTCATTGTTAAATCTCCTCTCTTCCGAAATTTCCACTTGACTCACCTCTCCTATTATCATGGCCACGATGACCACCACCCGAGTGGTTACCGCTTTTGTTCGTATTTTTCCTCCTCGTTGGTTATCATCGCTCGATATTTAGCATCCTTAGGTATGACCACGGTTGTGGTCCCTCGGTTGAACATACTCATTATCTCACTCTAATAATTGAGCCTCATTAACAACATCGAATATAAATAAAATTTATGAGATATAAGATATTCTTAGAATCTCTGCTTTAGACCTCTCGAAACATCCTCGTCATTCGTTCCTCATTTTCGACCAAATGAGGTGCAAACTGGATAACTCTCGCAAACTTCGCCTCGTCTTTGGGACACCATCATATTATTTTGTTCCGGTTTGATAAACTCCACCTCCTTCATATGACATGAATACTTTCAGGAAAGTACTTGTCATTGAATAGTTTTCAAACGCTTCCCAAGACATGCCGAGTGCGGTGACCGTGCACGCTTACATGATAGTCACCTCACCGCAGAACATAAAGGTGGCGAATGGAACCTTCATTCTCCGTACATCCCAAGACATCGAATATCTTGGTAATTTGCTTGACCCACGCTTCCGCCATGATCGGATCCGGCTTTCCCTTGATTCTGGTGGTCCCAACTCCTTGAATCGCGCTTTCTGTGATAAGCAAGCGCATTGCTATCTTTTCCACCCGTATTTTGTGCACGAGTCTCCTCATGCGGTTTTACATGAAGCGCAAAAGCTCCTAAACATTCCATCATTCATCGTTTGCTCGGTAGTGTTGTTTATAGGAGGAATATTGCCTTCCTGTTGCACGTTCTCCTGGTTTATAACTAAAGGTTGCTCCACAGTCTCATACACTCCATTGTTAACGTTCTCAGCGACCATTCTTAAATACTGCCATAAAACAAGGATTAATTAAACAAATCAACATATCACATAATATCCCTATATTATGACTGACCAACAAATAAGCTTAGATAAGACACACTAGCGAAGGATTTACTCATCTCTCCCTCCTAGTTCTATTCCCCGATCTCCGCCAGAGACCATATCCCTAAGCTTTGATACTAACTGTGGCGCCCCAAAATAGGTATACAACACCCATTACGAAAGTGCCAAATACATGGTACGAGAAAGCAAACTACAACTTCAATAATACAATTGTCGTGCAAAATACGACAACACATCTTGTGTGAGTTTAAATACAAATATTGTCTTACAGACAATATCCACACTCAAATAAGTCCTCGTTATAATTATTCAAACACTATTTTACAAAAATAGTGAGGATCGCTAAAATATCTTTGTAGAACAATCACCAAGATCTTAGAGCTAGTTCTCGCTATGTTCTCACCTCTTGAGAAAAATGGAACAAAAAAGAAAAGGGTGAGCTCAACTAGCCCATAAAGAATATTATGACTAAGATAATATACAACAAATTATCGTTAGTCTTCAACGAGGAAAAATCGATAAAATATAATAGCCAACAAGTTTTAGATCAACAGCTGCAATGAAAATAAACAATCCATTAGAAGAGTCAAGTAGAGAATGAGTTCTACTATCTTCTAAGATTTAAAAGTCCATCATCAATATTTTATCACTGTAACAACAATCAATATACATCTTTAACCAAATATTTATCTTTGCACTACAGGCCAAAGATATTCATTTGTATCACCAGTTGGTCATGTTCATCTCAACACCTATTCATCTTTGCACTACGGGCCAAAGATATTCATCAGTTAATCATTTATCTTTGCACTGTAGGCTAAAGATATTTAGTAATATCATCATTTAGGACTAAGGATGATGAAAAATATTTTAAAGAAAATGAATCCAGTGAAACGGAAGGACAAATAATGGGGATTCGTATAACAGTTTATCCAAGATCAATAATACTTCATAAATACCAATTTTGAAGCAGAATTCAAAAATAAAGATCAAAACATGGATACAATCAAAGATAGTAACCATAATAGACATCTTGGACAAAAAGAAGAAAATTTCATTTTTCGGTGAATAGTGCCGTATTCGTGAATAGTGTCGTATACGTGAATAGTTCTGTATATGTGAATAGTAACCCCGACACAAAAAGTTCTAAATTTGATAAAAATTCAGATCAATACTTCGGCATAATGATATTGAAGAAATAATATCATATATGAAGAAAATAACATCCCTTACCTCAAAATATCGATTACTTACGATCGGAATATCGGTAGATAAAAGGTGAAGGAAACTTGCACCGATGAATAGAAACTCACAAAGTATCTAAATACTCACAAAATACACTCAATAATCTAGAGAGAAAGAGAAAACTTGTTTACGGTGTGATTTTCAATTCTAACTTAGCCCTCTATTTATAGGAAAATGTTAGCAGACTTGACCTGCAACCTGATGGCTTTACCTGCTACTATTCCCACCCACCACATTTGAAATAAATTCAGCACATTTCTTCACCAACCACAAGTGGGGCCCACTCAATTCTAGAATTTTCCACCAAAATCATTTATAAACCTAATTTTTGAATCAGTCACCTCTTAAAATTCATAACAAATCATACGTTCATTTTTAACGGTTCAAAATTTGTGGACATATACTCAACTTATATATGTATAACATATCCACAAATTACAATGATCCAATGGTCGGATTAAAAATTATAACTCACACAATATATCTCAAAAATACTGGTTTAATTTTTAATACCTTCATTCCGACAAAAATACTGATAAAACACGTCAACATTAACTCCTTCATTTTTAACCACAATAAATATATCCAACATTTATATTCACATAAAATAAATATTTCTTTATCATATGAATCAATAATTAATTATTCACAAATAATATTATAGAATCACATTTATGACAACCAGTAGTCCCGGAAAGAGGGGCTTTCAATAAGAATTTCTCCTTATTGGCCGCGTAATTAGGTGACCAAAACCTCTCTTGACAGAACTTTCTAGACATTGCCAACAATGCTATCTAATAATATTATTCAAATAATATGAATTGTTGATCGATAATGAGAAATCATGCGTTGACAATTATTGAAACAACAATAATATAAAATATCAACGCAAAGAATTATTGAATCAATAAAATAAAATATTGAGCAAGAGCTCATTGTAACAATTATTGAGTAGTGCCTTCTTTACGTAAGGATCAATAATTCATCAATATTGTGCATCCACGCGTAGACATTGTATTTTAACCAATAGGGTATTCCAGCCGGTGTTAATGGTAACAACTACGTCGTTATTTATAAAAAACTCAAACTTGTCGTTTTCTTCATCCAACAGTTATTACATTATGGGGCCCAAATGATTGCTGCGTCGTCGCATGCGAATATTCCCAAACAACAAGAATATTCCACGACCAAACGAATATTCCCCAACAACAATGATTATTTTATAACCACTTGCATATTTTGCAAAATTTGCACATTTCACCCATAACCAGAGAATTATATCAAATTAATACCTTATTATTCACAAATATAATTAGAGAAAATTCGATTTTATTTATAATAAGTTGGGGTCTTACTTCTGGCGACTCATAATGGGTGATGTATACCTAATTTTGGGAGCGTCACATGTTTAGCTTTGTGAATTAGTAAGAAATAATGAAGGAATGAGCTTCTATTTATAGGAAAAAGGATTGAATAGTAACTAATTCATGAACGACCCATATTAATTTACTTTTAAATGGACGATCTATATTGATTTATTATTAAAACTTAAAGCAACGGTGCATACTGATTTACTATTAAAACTTTAAACCAGCGATCCATATTGATTTACTATTATAACTTTCTACCAGCGGTCCATATTGATTTATAATAATATCTTCAACCACCATTCTGAAAAATTAGCACATCCCCTCATAGAATAATAAGCCAAACTTATAACAAACACCTCATAACAAACTCCTCTATTTATATCAAAAATTGAATAAATATTTACCACAAATCACTTATCTTTAATAAACACATTTTTATTCTATTAACAATTATTCATCATTAATATTATAACTCACAATATTTAACAACCAGATCATTCCCAGGAAAGAGGGGGCTTTCTGATAAGGATTTCTCCCTATTGGCGCGCAATTAGGTGACCAAACCTCTCCTCGATAGAACTTTCTAGACATCGTCAATATTATAAATAATAATATGGATAACTTTGTCGTCTCAATTTTTGATTAAATAATATAAAATATTATGCAGATGATATTGTGACAATAGTTGAATCAATTAACATGAGATAATATGCAGCAATTACTGTAGCAATAATTGAGTTAAATGACTTCTCACGTAAGCATCAATAATCAATACCGTATGCTATTATGCAATCACGCGTATTACAGTACTTTTACCACCGGGTATTTCAACAGTTTAACGATATAATTTGGTCAGAAAAAGAAACTAATTTTGTCGTGAATAGTACCCCATGAATAGTAACTCGTGAATAGTAACTCATGAATAGTAACTCTGATATGAAAAGGTAAAAATTTCATGAGAAAGTTTAAACCAATATTATTTCTGTCATTTTCTAACTACGACAATACTTTCGTTGTAGGGTCTACCAATGATTGTGCCGTCGTACAAATATCGATAACAAGAATATTCCACGACCAAACGAATATTTCCCGACACAAGGAGAATTGTGGGTACTCTATAAATAGAGTATTATGTTGAGTTGTTGAAGGGTAGCACAATCAAAAGTCATGTAGCATCCTAAGAGTTGAGAGAGGTGCATATGAGTGGGTTTTGTGCTTGTGTGAGGGAGAGGCTTTTTAAAACTTTTATATTCCGTATAAAAAAGTTGTATTGTGGGTCGGAGGGTTTTGTAGTTTTTAATCCTTGCAAGAAGGTTGTGTCGCGATAATGTCAAACCTCAAGTCTTAGGGAGTAAAACTTGGGAGGATTATTGTAAGCCCGTTATTTTGATATAGTGGAGATTCGGAATTTGACATGTACATGATTTTTCCCGTTAAGGGGTTTTCACATTAAATATATCTTGTGTTGTTTTATACTAGTTATAACCCGTGCCTGAAGGCACGACGTAATGAAAAATTAAATTAAAATTTGAAAAATATTACATTATCTAAAGACACATACCACCACAACAATTAATACATACCCAATCATCAATACATATCCAACCACCAAAACATCGACCTAGTCGGTACTAGCTTCAAAAAAATTCGGCAGAATTTTCTTTAAAAATAGATATCCAAAAAATTATAAACCTGTCTACAAAACTTACAATCATCAATACATACACAAAATCATCATAACCATGTATAATTAGTTAACTTTACAAAATACGGAATACACAAAATACAAACAATCATCAACACATATCTAACCACCAAAACATCAAGCTAGTCGCTACTAATTTTAAAAAAATTCGGCAGAGTTTCCTTTAAAAATAGATATTCAGACAAATATAAACCTGTGTATAAAACTTACAATCATCCATACATATCCAAACCACAAAAAAAAAAACCATCATTCTATACACAAAATCATCATAACCATGTATAATTAGTTAACTTTACAAAATACGGAACACAAAAAATTCATACATGAAGAAATTAATACATACTCAATCATCAACACATCCAACCACCAAAACATCAAGCTAATCGCTACTAATTTCAAGAAATTTCGGCAGAATTTCCTTTAAAAATAAATATCCAAAAAAATCTAAACCTGTTTACAAAACTTACAATTATCCATACATATCCAAACCACCAAAAAAATCATCATTCCATACCCAAAATCATCATAACCATGTATAATTAGCTAACTTTACAAAAGACGGAACACAAAAAATACATACATGCAGAAAATAGAGAAACAACATGTTGAGCATAAGACCTTTTACTTTATTGCTTACACCAAATATATTCTTTACAGCTTACACCATGTATCGTTCAATATATACCTGAAAATATTTAAAATTTAAACATTATCGAAATATTAGAGTCAAAATAAAACAATTGTAAATCCGTAACATAAGACCCCTTACTTTACCCTGAATTATCTAAAAAACAAATGAGAACACATATTTGTATGTAGGGGGAATGATTTAGATTGATATAAGTAAGAATTTAGAGAGATTGTAACAAATAATCAATTTATTTAGGAAAAGATATGGACTTACAATCAAATAAAATTTTCTTAGTACCATTTCAACAAACGGTTAATTTGGTTAATGATTTAAATCATAAATCTGTATTTGTGGCAGTATAATGGGTGTGTGTGTGTGTGTGTGATACTGCTATGAAAGAGAAAGACAGAGATTAAACACCCATTGTAAAAAAAACAAATTTAAAACACCCAAAGTTAAACTGAAGCTGTCGTCGTCTTTATAAAAAGACTTATGATGAAATAAATAAGAATTTTTAACTGAAGCTATTCGAAAATTTAAGTTAAAGATTTCAAGGTATAACTGATACTAATAGTTGATTCACTTGATAAAAACAATTTTAATTTAAACCACAACTCAGTTGATTCGTAAATTTAAGCCAATCTACTGAAATTAAAAAACATCAAGATTAAAAAATTTAAAAAAGAAAAAAGAAACTATTTACAACTTACATAATATGAGTACCAATTTTTCCTAACTCCTAATGAAAGATTTAAAAAAAAACATCCAAAAAGTTCCCATGAAGAACAACCGAGAAGAAAAATTAAATCCATAATCACGTATTAAACCTCATTCAAGTAACATATTTGCGATTTCTTCAAAAAGAATAACCGAGAAGTAAAATTAAATCTATAATTACGCATTAAACCCCATAAAAGTTGAACAAAAAACTAAACCCATCCAAATTGGAACCTCGATCCACCGAAATGAATTCAATATACAAAACCTGGAGTCATTCAACCTTTAAAAAACTACCATTTTAATCAATAGTTCAGCAAACCCATTCAATAAAAAGAAAACGATAAAAAACAAAGAATAAGATAAACTACTTTTACCTTCTCACAAAGGTGTTTGCTTCTAAATCTTTTCACAATAACAAATTAAAAAAATCTAATTGTACCACTCAGTTTAAAATCCAATTTGAATCTTTTACCACAAACTTTTATGTAAAACATTCATCAAAAACAGGGGGAATAAAACATGGTTTCCAACCACATATGGGTATTGAAGGTACTCATTTTAATAAAGCTTTTAATACTCATTTTTTGCACCTCCCCTACAAAAGGCTATTTTATTGAAGGTACTTTGAAGACTGGTGATATAAAAGGCTATTTAAATTTTCAAATTACACTTTATAAGACCTCAACCCGGAGTTCTTTTTAAGGTTAGGTATTTATAACAATTTTTCGTTACGTTGTGTCTTACTCTCCTTAAACTATAAAGTATTTTTTCAAAAATATAACCATCCAAAATCTTCCGTTCCCAAGCATTACCAAAATCAAGTCAATAGTGAGACACATTATGTGGACTGATCTTAACAGTAGTAATAACGGTATATCAGTTCAATTAAGAGGTAAGGAAAATATAAGTACTTACCATCATTCAAGGTTAACCTAGTATACTTTTTTATGTATATAGCTTAACCATTGCTTCACAAAAGAAATAATAATCTTGATACTTAAAGTAGTCATTAACACCATGTATACACATAATAATCATTCAATCAAAACAATGAGTAGGGCTTACAGAAGCAGATCAGTAAAGGGTTTGATTCGACAAAAACTAATGATATTATCATAGCCTAACCAATCTACTGAAATTAAAAAACATCAAGCTTAAAAATTTTAAAAAAGAAAAAAAGAAACTATTTACAACTTACATAATATGAGTACCAATTTTTCCTAACTCCTAATAAAAGATTTAAAAAAACATCCAAAAAATTCCCATAACAACCGAAAAGAAAAATTAAATCCATAATCACGCATTAAACCCCATTCAAGTAACATATTTGCGATTTCTTCAAAAAGAACAACCGAGAAGAGAAATTAAATCCATAATCACACATTAAACCCCATAAAAGTTGAACAAAAAGCCAAACCCATCCAAATTGGAACCTCAATCCACCGAAATAAAGAAAACCACCATTTTAATCAATAGTTCAGCAAACCCATTCAATAAAAAAGTGTTTACTTCTCACAAAGGTGTTTGCTTCTAAATCTTTTCACAATAACAAATTAAAAAAATCTAACAGTACCACTCAGTTTAAAATCCAATTTGAATCTTTTACCACAAACTTTTATGTAAAACATTTAAAAATGTAACTATTATGTAAAACATTCATCAAAAACAAAGGGGAATAAAACATGGTTTCCAACCACATATGAGTATTGAAGGTACTCATTTAATAAAGCTTTTAATACTCATTTTCTGCACCTCCCCTACAAAAGGCTATTTTATTGAAGGTACTTTGAAGACTGGTGATATAAAATGCTATTTAAAATTTTAAATTACCCTTTATAAGACCTCAACTCGAAGTTCTTTTTAAGGTTAGGTATTTATAATAATTTTTCGTTACGTCGTGTCTTACTCTCCTTAAACTATAAAGTATTTTAAAAAAAATATAACCATCCAAAATCTTCTGTTCCCAAGCATCACCAAAATCAAGTCATTTTTTTCTACTTTTTAGTGCTCTAAAGTCGGTATAAGTCATCACCAAAATCAAGTCAATGAAATAAATTTCAAATAAGGCCAGGGCAGTCATTAACACCATGTATTCAGGGCTTTATTTTCAGGGCATGGCTTACAGAAGCAGAGCAGTAATATTTAGGCAGTGAAGGAATTCCTTCAAGAATGCCACTAACTTCTAGTTTTAGTCCCTTCTAGTTATACAAACTTGTTTACATTCATGGTGAATAAAGAAATTAGATTACACAACTTTGGTTATTTAGTCATCTACAGGGCATTCAACAGGGCATTTAACATTAATTTAAGAATTGAGCCAGAACTGTAATGGAGGGTATTGATTATCATTGTTTCTCTCTCTCAATCATCTATAAGTTTGTTAGATATTAGAGGTTGAGTGTTTTGTTGAAAGATTAATTTGGTTTTCAAAAGTTAATGGGTGAATTTTAGCAGATTAACTAACGAATCGAACCTATTATCGACCCAGTATGCTCATTGAACTTTTTATGTAATGTACTACTCAAACATTAAACATGTAATGGTATTTAGTGAAGAAACAGAATCAAACATCAATTAATTAGTGAATTCCATATAATGGTATTTCTCTCAACCATTTCATCAAACACACATTATGTATAATCCATTCCACTAAAATTTGCATAAGTCGATGAATTTATTACCTGGGAAGGCGTCAATTTGAATACCAAATTAGGCTAAGAACCCATGGACTGACAAATCATTAGATCTTCAGAAATCTTGAAATGCTCCATGTCCGACAGCTTGGGAACTGAGCAATATTTATCCAAAATGCAAAGTTTATAAATTCTTAAGGCTTGCCAATAAATAGAAATAACAATCAAAACAAAGAAAAATGTGTCATCCCTAAATGAGGAAAACTATTTTCCAGTAAATTTTTCTTTCGGTCAAAATGAAAAAGACAACATGAAAAAGTTATTTCCAAAATCACATTTGTTAATAACATAATCATAAGCTTACAAATTTGATTTAGCAATCACAATGATAACACTTTCCTAAGAAAATCAAATTCTCCTCCTTAGCTGGAGTTATAAACATCTAGGACAAAAATACAAAATTTGCTCAAGTCACTAAAATCATACCTCAATAAACTATTTAATCATCATAAAAAAAATAAAGGGAGATAAATCAAAGCAATTAGAGAGAATTAAACTACTTACAACACATGAACCATGTATACAAACAATAAACAAATTAAACATCTCTCATTACCTTTTGATAATTATTCTCGCAAAGAGATGAGAGATGTTCAAGAGAGCTATTGGATAAACTCCACGACTTCCTCTCAAGCGACGCCGCCGTTATCGCACCGACGAATCGTTGCTACGTCGGCGGGAGTAGGAGAGAGAGAGATGATTGCGACCAAGGCCAAGGCCACTTCAGTTAACCAACATTATCATAAATCAACATACCCACCACAACATACCAACATTTACAGTTTATTTAGAAGCTAAAACAGTAAAAGAGATAATGAAGGTTGATATTGTCACAACTCTGCAACAAAAATGCAAAAATATATTTTTGTAATTATTCTAACGACATTTAACACTTTGTGCTACACTTGTTGCTCTGACACCATATATTTACTCAACAACTTAATTAAAACCCATCAAAATTTAAGGATGAAAGCCAATCAGAATCTTAAACAATTCGATAAGATCTAAGGTTGATAGGGAATCCCTCGTATTTAAAGTAGGTGGGGGAACTTGCAGCATGCAATTGTACTATATGAATCCTACCCTACATCAATTAGAAGTAATATAATATGAAATCAATCATAATGAAAAAATTAATTAACATTATTAGGATAAGTTGATTTGATAAAAACGGGTATGAATATCAGGAGGCTTTTGATTAGAAATTCTTCGTCTTTCTCAAATGAAAATCAAGAAACCTATTCTAAAGGGAGGGGGAATGAGTTCGGATACCTGATCTTGCGGCCAAGCTTGGGCGCCTAGTACCACATAGGCAAAGACAGATGAACCCAATTCGACATGTTTATATTCAAGTATAAATTCTGTTCAGGTCTTCATATTGGATATTCCTTAGTTGAGTGTATATATGATTGATGGGTTTATGATTGATAACTATAAGCTTGTATTATCTCTTTTCATAATAATTTTTTTCTTCTCGATTGATAAGTAACCTATATATATATTTTTTTCACTTGGGTTCTTCCATTACATCGTTGGAGTTCCATCCCAGTTTTTAAATGATTATCAGTATGGCTTTTTGTTTCATATGCTATGCAGCTTAATTTGCAGGCGTACTTGCCGATTTCTGAGATAAGTAGACGTGTTGTTAGTAGACATTACATGGTAGGATGAAGTGTAAATTTTGTGAAGTTAGAACAGAAGCAGATAGGGCTTTATGTGAAGTTAGGGAAAGTAAACCTACTTCTTCGAAGCATATAGAAACCAAAATTTTAATGGGTAATAAATAAAGGAACACACTTTATGCAGTCCAATTCCAAAAGTAAACCAAGTTAACTAACAAAATACAAAAAGAACAGATCAATCAGCTAAAAAAGAAATTTAAACTATGAACTATATAAAACAACATCAAGCATAAAATTTTATGTTCAGATCCAACATCCAACATATACACATATAAATACCTCAAAGAGAAAAAAAAACAAAAAGCAAATGTTAGGGTTGCAAAGTGCGGCAACCATAATACCATAATGCGCAAATTGATAAAATTGGTGGCTTTAACTGTGCTCCAAAAAAGGTATTTATGTCATGCTATTTGGAAAGTAATTGAACATCTTTCTATCGTCTTATTTCGTATATCCTTGTCTTTTCTATTCACCTTTTTAATTTATCCTTCGTAATCCACACAAACTATTTTTCTTTGTTATCTTCCCAATAAATAAATCCTTTGTAGTGTGATTTCACAAACCTTTTTTCTTTGTTAGGCCAAGTATTCAATCCTTTGTAGTGTGATTTGACAAACTATTTTTCTTTGTTATCTTGCCAATAAACAATTCAAAAATACTAGTCAATTCCCTCCCTCCACCTTGTTTCCTCTATTTGTAGAGCTATAACTCGAAAAAGCATCACATTTATCTGTAACAGAAATTCAAATACACAATCACATTCTCAAAATCCCCGGAAGGTGCCTCAAAAGCTAAAGCACTGGAAAGCTCAAAGGAAGAGATAGTGGAGAAAGAGGCTAAAGAATCAAAGACTTGTGACTCATCATCTCTAAATTCAAGACCGAGGTGGCGGGACCCAAAGCAGTGTTGTTTTATGGATAATCTTGTCATTTTAATTACTATATTTGAGAATGAAGCACAAGAGTACATAATCTATCTAAAAAAAGAAATTACAGTAGCAAGTATGTGAACATAAGAAATAATCTTGAATTTCAGACATCCATGTTGAATTGAGCATCTCCACTCTCAAAAGTTATGCGGTTATGCCTAACAAAATGAATATGCCAATAGTCTATTTAAGCATCATTTCTAAATTAGTAACACCACTAAATTCAACCACAATCATTGCTAAACTATATCTCTCTACTTGTAATATATCTAGCATTTAGAATTTAAAAAAAATCACTCTCCGTCCCTAAAAAAGAGTTAAGACATACAACATACGACATACTTCTTTTAAATAAGATTTTTCTTTTCAATTTTAAACTTCAGTGGCTAAAATTTGTCACTAAGAAAAAAACCCATGTTCAGTAGTGTATAATACTTGATGTTACTGAGAAAAAAACTCATGTTCAATTTGGATGGAAGTAGTGTATAATACTTGATGTTACTTACGAAATGACATAGATATTGTGAATTCACCTTTTAATATGATGATTTCCCAAAAGAAAGCTTGTGTTACCAGATGATTCTAACTAAACAATCTGACTATATACACCAATATCAACTGCAAACAAAATAAATAAACAGTTAATAATGAGTATATACAATTCAATCAAAACAACTAAGAACTCACACCAATAGCAACTGCAAACAAAACAAATAAACAGTTAATAATGAGTATATACAATTCAATCAAAACAACTAAGAACCCAACATAAATCTTAATGGGATTAAACTTTATGCACCTTATAAAAAGAATTCGCCGGTGAACCAATCAATGGAGAGCAATATGCACTATTGTTTCTTTTGCAATGTTTTTCTTTTTAAACCAAATTCTCCCTACATGTATATCAACGTTGAAAGAACATAATGTTGCAATGGCGTAAAAAAGATGTAACATCATGCATGTAATTGAACGAAGGAGAAATATCAACAAACCGACAAAAGTTACATTTGGAAAACACGCGATTAATGATAATAGTGAGATGAAATTAATCTACACAGGATTTGCCAAGCCTCTAGTCTCCTCAGACGGTTGGGCTCTTTTTCAAGTTCATAAACCCACCGATAACTCTAATATTTTTATTTATTTTTCAAGTGAAAATTTAAGTAACATATAACAGGGAGGAAATCTGATCACCATTTTCCCATTTCCTGAAAATAAAATTGACCCACTTCAAAAAAACTCAAACCCAAATCCCAAATTTCTCTGATTCAACTCTATGGCTCTGGAAAAAATTAAAAAAGAGTAAATTTCTCTGGTGGGTATGGGTGAAAGTGCAGAGGGAGAGGAGATAGAGAAAAAGAACCTTGATTTTTGCTGTCGCCGACTTGTTTTTAGGAAGATGACCCCTACGAGTGATCGAAAATGAAGAATCTTGATTTTGGGGAACTTTCTCTCTCCAAGAAATGAAGGAAATGCCAGGCGGAATGAGAAGGGGGCAAAGCTGTAAGGCGGGACTTGGGTAGACTTTAGGGGATTTTTGAATTGGGTTTTTTTGTTTTTTGTTTGACTGGAATGAAATAACAGCCATTAGAGCCATTAGATTAAATCTAAGCCATTGGATGATGAAGTTTTAATCGAGACCGTTCTTTGTTGAAGCCGCTCTGTTTTATTATATAGATATCTCTCTTTATTTTATTATATAGTTTGCATTGACTTAATTCCCAATAAGACATTAAAGGAAGGATCTACCTAGCTAACTAGAAAAATTAAAGTGATTAATTCTAAATTTTGATGTTATGCTCTTCAAACTCTAATTTTTTTGTCCGACTCTTTTGATTGATAATACAATATAATATAAGAAGACGATTAATTTGAACCTTTTTCACCCTTTATTACCAACTATAAATAATTAAACTATTAATTTTTTTATTATTATATTATTCGATCATAATTAAGTTGTTCGACTTTCTGACAACAAACATATTGGTAATAATAACTTTTACACAATAGAATACGGTTAGTCGGACACAAACGTAAGTGATTAGTTATCGTACTAGCACCAACAAGATAAAACTCTTGAATTTATGAGGAGAATAATGAACTCACAAAACAAATAAAAAATAATTTTAATAGATTAATAAAATGTCAGTGTAAAGAAACCCTAGATAGAAGGCATATCTATAGCCCATGTTTTGGGAGTCGATAAAGGAAGACATAAGTATCCATTTGGGGCTTTTAATGAAATTTCTTTTTGCTGATTTTTGCAATTAAATATAACCTATATATAAAGATATAAAGAAGTAAAAATAGTAATATATTATGCATATTTTTGCAAACAAACATAGCTTTTGAGCATGAGTATATGCATGTGTGTTAACACTACTCGCGCACCAGTTCTAATGTTGTTGTATGGGAAGACCATGGATGGATCGATTTCTTGTTCACATTACATGCAATATATTAATTGTTGGAGAACAAGTCCTTGCATAGCTCCCCATAAAATCTACAAACCAAATTAATAAAAACAGGAGATTTAAGGTTCTTCCAGCAATAGAGAAGTTCTTCAACGTCCATCAAATCCTTCATTTTCCCTTCTTCCACAATCATCTCCACCAAGTATTTCTCAAAACTTCTGCATGCGTCTTCCACGTCGTCTTTGTGACCAGCGCCGCTTGTATTCAACCTCACATAGGCCGGGGTAAGAGGCGATGGACAGGGTGCCTTCTGATGTCCTCCTGCAGCAGATGCAATATCTGAAGAAAAGCTCTTGAGCTCCATGACACGGTCCATCTCTCTTGATTTTCTTAGCGAACCTAAAACTCTAAGCAATCCTCTGAAAATAGTGTTCTTCTTAGTTGTTTTTTGACGACGAAAGGGGAGAGATTTTATGAGGAGGGGCTTCTTGAATTTAGATTTAAAAATACGGACTACATTTTTGCATGGGTTGATCAGAAGCTTCTTGACTTTAAATCTGAATTTCATATTGAATGATGAAGGAATGGAGATATTTGGACGATATATTGATGTTGCTTTCAGTTAAGTTAAGAGAAGAGGTTGAAATGACGGTTGGTGAGAATTTAAAAGAGTGTGGAATTGTGGATGATCCAATTAGTATTGCTTTAGAATTAAGTTGTTGTTTTCATTTTAAAGGTAAGAGTACGTACTAACTGAGATTATTTGGTGCTCGTACTAGTACTAGTAGTAGGCTTCACGTCTTGCAAAGTGGTATACCATGAATTAAGTTTGTTAGATTCTATTATTAGTATTATTTATTTATGTTTGAAAATATTTCTATCTCTAAGAGAAATAGAAAAAAAGATAAAGATATTGTTTTCTTTCATATTCAAATTAGTGCAAGTACTATATAAATTTATAATAAATAAATATATACTACCCAAATTTGTAAAACATTCAAAAAAAACCCAACCAATCTCTAATATAAAAAACTAATTTATAATAATTGAATATATACTATTCAAATTTGTGAAGTATTCAAAAGACCCAACCAATCTCTAATAGAAAAAGGAACTTCTAAAATAATTTTTAGTTTTAGTTTTAGCAATTTTATTACAATTTTTCATCGCAATCAACTATATATCTAGCTATATATAGACATTTTGGTTCGTTCTCCTTTTTTTTTTTGGTTTGGTTCAATTCGTCCTCCTTTTTTTCAATCTTTGAGTTTTTCTACATTAAATTAACTTTTATTATTTATCAATTCAAATCAGAAATTGGAATTACTATATTAGTTTTTGTAATTGTTTTAAATTATTTTTTGTTGAGTTAAATATTAAGTAATTAATTATTTTTGAGTTAAAATGTCATGTGTAATATGCCACATTAATATTTTATTTTATTTTATTATTTTATCATTCATTCTTATTTAGTATTTTTTTTATATTTTTCTTTTTGTATTTTATCATATATTCTTATACTTTTTATTATATTTTTATACAGACAAAGTGTACAAAATACGATGACTTATTAGTATAATTTTACTGCAGGTATAGTATGATCAAATTGTAATTTAATAAGGTCAACACGTATTTCTGACATCACATGACCTGTTCATGCACAATTTGGTCAATTTCCGTCGTAAATTGCAATTGGGACCGGCATTGTAAAAATTATAGTATATTTGATGTTAACGTCAAGATCTTCTGCTACATTCCAATTACGTAAGACGTCCTGATCTTGCACAGTAAACACGATCAACACCACAAGGTTGACGGCTTCGACCGTCGGGGATAGCTCAGGCGTGAGAGTCAGTACAGGCGATAACAAAGTTAACAATGGAGGAATAATATGTCTAGTCTATTGAGAGATATAAAATTATCAGTTACCTATTCTTTGAAGACTTGGGTTAAATGTTTTTTCAGTCATTGTACTATAGGTCGACTTACAGATGGATAACTGAACTTTTTTTTCTTACAGTCAACTCACTGTACTCGATTTTACTAACAAAAAGTTAAAAAAACCGTTAAAAAAATTTGACTGTTAACGGAAAGTACACGTGGCAGCAGAGTTGTCCGTTACAAGCTGATGTGGCGCCTTTGTGTAATGTGGCAGTGATTATGTGGACTTTTAGGAAAGTTTTTATGAAGATTTAAAGTATAATAAAAATTATAAAAATAATAAAATTAAAAATCTTTTCAAATTTCGGACATTAAATAAAAATGAAGTTTTTTTTAATAAAAATAAAATAAAAAACACATTTTTTTAATATAAAAGCGCAGTTTTTTTTATAAAAATAAAATAAAAAGCGCAAAATTTTTTTATAAAAAAAAACGCAGTTTTTTTTAAATAAAATAAAAAATGCAGTTTTTTTTAATAAAAATAAAATAAAAAACGCTATTTTTTATAAAAAAAAATAAATTGCTTTTTTTTTATAAAAATAAAATAAAAAACGCAAATATTTTTTTATAAAAAAAAAGCGCAGCTTTTTTTAATAAAAATAAAATAAAAGTTTAGTTTTTTTAATAAAAATAAAATAAAAAACGGTGTTTTTTTTAACAAAAATAAAATAAAAAACGTTTTTTTTTTATTAAAAAAAACACAGTTTTTTTTTATAAAAACACAAATTTGGTTTTTTATAAAAACAATGCTCTCTGTCTCTCCTTCTCCGACACAACAACGCGTTTGACTCAATTATAAATTTAATGTCCGAATTTGAAAATATTTTTTATTTTATTTTTATTAAAAAAAGCTGCATTTTTTTTTATAAAAAAAATTGTGTTTTTATTTTATTTTTTTTAAAAAAAAGTTATTTTTTTTAATAAAAAAAACAGCGCTTTTTTTTTTTGTTAAAAAACACCGCTTTTTTATTTTATTTTATAAAAAAATACTATTTTTGTTTATTTTATTTTTATTAAAAAAACTGCACTTTTTTTATTTTTATAAAAAAACAGCGTTTTTTATTTTATTTTTAATTAAAAAACTGCGCTTTTTATAAATATATAAAAAACACAAATTTGTTTAATAAAAAAACAAAATTTTTGTAATAAAAATAATAATAAAATTTTATTTTTATTAAAAGAAATTAAAACGCAGTTTTTTAATTAAAAAAGTACTTTATTTTTAATAAAATTAAAAAAACTGCAGTTTTTTTTTATTAAAATAATTGTTTTTTATTTTTATTAAAAAAATTTAAATATAATTTTATTTATTTTCTTATTTTTTGGCTCATTTTTAAATTTATATTATACTTTAAAATATTTTTTTCCATTTTTTCATAAAAAATTTCCACCAAATCCACATCCTAATTGCCACGTCGAATACTACACATAGGATTTTTTTTAGACAACTCAGCTGTCACGTGTACTTTCCGTTAACAGTCAAACTTTTTTAACGGTTTTTTTAACTTTTTGTTAGTAAAATCGAAAGTACAAGATGAGTTGATGTCGTAAGAAAAAAGTTCGATTATCCATCCAGATGTTAACCATAAGACAACGATGAAAAAGCATTTAACCTCAAGACTTCCTTGCTATGTTATACTTTCTAGCCTTTGCCATCGTGCCACCCACTCACCGTCAAACACAGCCTCCCCACTACAAAATGATCTCAACCAATGTTAGATTGACTACTGGCTAAAAACCTAAGGTGCGGGCTTTAGCCCAAAAATTTTTAGGCCCCTTAAATATTCTCTCCTTTTATTACTTAAATAAAATACTTAAATATTAAAGCAAATAATCAATCTGTAATATTCTACATATACTGATTATTGTAATATTCTACATATTTAAAGCATATAATTTGTACAAAATAATTTAATTATTATGTACCTAGGGGTTCATCATCAGATTCAGTTTTTTGAGTTTTTTTAAATATTTGGGAGTAGTGTTAGACTCTTAATAAAGGAGGCCCTATTTGGTAATTATTTTTTTGACCTAGTGATAATGCGATATCTAAATGATGCTTTGAAAATATTGAAATAGTCGGTTATTATATTTGATATTCTTTCGTATTGATGCTCTTTTGTTCAGAAAAAGTTCTTCCTTTTTTATGCCCGTCTTAATAGCGATTCGTAAAAGGCCCATTTTTTTTGTTGTCCGCTTTAAGCCCTTCAAAACATTAATGATCTCATGCAGCTGTCACCTTTTTCATATTGTTTCTCCCGCTGGCCGACTATAATCTCATCCACATTAATGATCTGCAAGCCACTCGGTCAACAGCCTTCCTTTCTCATCATTACAAGTCAAAGATGGAGATATTAAAATATCTATTGGGTTAGTCCATTGACCCGACCCAATATTATAAAGACTTAACAAAGGTAATACATGGGCTAAGCCCAACAACTTTAAGACCCAATAGTGATGACTCAATGGACTAACTAAATAAATAGGCTCAATCCATTCAGCCCAATATGTGAAATATCATGACCCAACACTTGATATAGGGATTTATTAGTCCAATTTTTTAGGGTTCAAATCACTACAACAAAAAAGCTTATCAGCGACCGCCTATCAGTGACCGAATGTGGTCGTTGATATCTATTCATGATCGATCGTAGCCGCCATAAGGCGTCAAGACAAAATCTGGTCGCTAAAATGCACATCAGCGACCGAAATGGCAAAATCCGATTCGCTAAGTCGAGTCAAGACAATATGTCCAAAGTCGACGTGTTTCACGTGTCAATGATCGAATCAAAGAATCGCACGCTGTCGCTAATAAAAAAATAAAATTACAGAATCTTCATTGTTTTTGCATAAATCCCAAAAAACCTGCACTGCTTTTATCCCAACACACATACACAATAACAAAGATACACAACAATATAAACATCCATCGTCCATCATATAACACATACACTAAACTAGAATATAAACCATTCAAAACCAATATGATTTTGAATAAATATAATAACATTTTAAAAATTGTTTAAGTAATAATATACAAACATCCTAAGAATGAAACAAGTACAAACTTATATTATAACTATAAAACTAATCTAAAGCAGTACTAATCAAGCATCATCGCCTCCTCGATCACCCCGTAATATTAACAAAATAATAAAACAAGTTATAAATATTTACTAACTATGTTAATATTGGTATATTACGACAATATACAACAAATTGATTTTATACCTCGCCGCCATCCCCTGTTGAAATGTTGTTGTCCGCCGCCATCGCTTTCACTAACTCCTCAACACTCAGAGCTCCCAGATGTCCGCCCAAAGATCTTGTAAGATCCCGATCTTGACATATAGCTCTCTCACACGGTCAAGGAGTATGAACAATTTGGATGGCTAGATGACCGTAGTAGATCGGGGTAAGAGCAAAGCATGAGCCATCAAGGATGGGCGTCGTCGTTGTCCTTGACCTTTAACGTAGTTCTTCTTTTCACAATGTACGCCCTCTCCCACAACTCTCGATCGACAGACGGACGGAGTGCCTTCAGATAGCGCCATTCAATAAACGCTTATAAGTGTCTCGCATGTCATTATGTTAACAATTAAATAGTTAAAATAAATTAATTTTGTAAGCATTAATTAAAGATCAAGTTGTTAAAATTTATTACCGCTTATCTGGATAGCCTCAAAGTGTATCATCACGGTGGCTACGCATACATCCACCAATGGATAGGTCGATTTGAGACCGAGACTCTATACAAAAATAACACAATATTACTAAGTAAAATGGGATATATTTTCTACAATTCATGATTGAAAACATATTAAAACTTGTAAACACGCACTGGCAAAGATGATATGTCAGAATCGTGAAAATCGCCGCCTTGTATGTTCCTTTTAGCCTTTTTGCCTTCTGACACACCCGAGGCTCTGTTGGTGTGGTAGTCTTTCGTCTTTTCACCCAAATTTCCTCGCTACTTCCATTGGGCACACATCTCAACCCATATGGACTGGGTGCACCACTGTGGGCTATGCTCAGTGCATATAATCTTCTCCCGGCCCGGATGGTCGATCTCGGCATTGTGAATGGCTTTTTTGTCGTTTCTTTATTTAAGTTATCCTTGGTACGGACAAGCGCTTCTCGCTGTAATAATGTCTCGAATCACCAAGCTCAAGTCCTCCCATCTATACCTTTTTCTCGCAAATAAAACAACAATAATAACATTACTAAAAATTATCCTTTGAATATTATATTAATATAATCATTCATAATTAATAAAAACATACCGAAATTCAAATCAAATCGCATCCTTATGGGGGCGAGAGGTGTGCTCGTCCATGTAATCATAGCGTGCGAGGCCGATTCAGAAGTATGATTGTGGAAATGCACTTCACAATTTTACTATCTTGAAAATCACTACAATATACTGATAATTTACATTAAAATATATTTATAACAATGAAAATATTAAACCCTTATATATACACGATGTTTAACTTACGTGCTTTTCCGGAGGAGGACGGATCTCAGTATAAGAATGCGATCATCCGGATTAGCTTGGCCTTCAAGACATGATTAGCCCCCCACCCAAGCCCGCGCTTTTTGTCTTTGCAGTTCGTAAGACATCTATAAATAAAAAAATTAGGATGTTAGTATGAAATTATGAATGACAATTAATTGTATGAAATAGTTAACTACGATTATCATAAGTGAAAGATACAAAAACATGACGACGCTAAAATAGTTAACTACAACAACTACAAATGATATAGTTAAGGATATAGAGAACATTCCTATATAGAGAATATAAATGAAAGGTACATAATTATGAACTAAACATGAACATGAACATGAACATGAACATGAACATAAAATATATATTTTGTACAATTATAACTAAACAACTACAAATGATATAGTAAGGAGGATATAGAGAACATTCCTATATAGAGAACATAAATGAAAGGTACATAATTATGAACTAAACATAAACATGAACATGAACATGAACATGAACATGAACATGAACATGAACATAAACATACATTTTGTACAATTATAACTACACATACATTTTAATGAAAATCGTTATACGATGATGAGTCGTAATCATTTTGTACAAGTATCGGAGATTCATAACCATCTTCTTCAGATTCGTGGTCGTTGTCACCAATAACTCTTCCTCAATATCATCGTTATCCGCATAATAATCGCCTCTGGATCCAATTCATCGTGTTCATCTCCACCTCTAACTGGATTACATCATTATTGTCCTCTATATTTATTATAGGAGGTCTCTCAAGCATTTCCTCTTGGTAGAAATCCTCGCCTATTACTTGGACATGACTACGCTACGGAGTATGAATTACAACTTGCCAATCAGAGGCGGTCTATCCCTTTTCCTAACAGGACTAGGAGTATAGTAAACTTGACTCGCTTGAGTTGGTAAAACAAACAATTCGTTGGAGTACGCAGACTCCATGGAGGTCAATATCGACGATTCCATGTCCCACAACACGTATCCCTTTTTCCGAATCAAACCAACGACACTTGAACAAGTGAATATAACCCCATATGCGTGTCTCTCAGACGACAACTCTACGATTTCCTCCAACTCCCCATAAAAGGCACGACCAAGCTCATTATCAGAATAATCTCCTCGACACACATTCCGAGTTCGTTGTTCTTTTACCGCGCCCATATGCCTTTGTGTGAAATTCACAACCATTTATTTTGTAACCATTCATGGTGACTTGGTCCCCGTCTGGTCCCATAGCTAGAACAGACATTATTTGGAATCGTTGATCCCTCACCAAACCCTACAAAAACTCCATCTTATTAAATGAAGTCATAGTTAACATGGAGTATATATATATATATACTACGTGCTTAAAATTGAACTTACTTTGTCCTTTAGCCAAAATGCAAAGTTTTTATCCCGATTGATTTGAATATCTTTATCGCTTATGCCGGATGCTTCACTTTTAATTCGCCATCGACAATCTATACCATGTTATAAACATTAACATATTGGAATAAATTTTCAACTTAAAAGATAAATTATCAAGTTTACATGTGTACCTCACAAATTCGCCAATTTCCTCGCAATTGAGAAGAATGTAAGTATATGCAAAGATGTAATTCTTGCTCACAGAGGAATACGCGCTTCACTTTTCCAAGCGCTACCGATAGACCAAATCTGAGAGAGCCAACCATTTAGTTCAACATTTCCCCATCATCATGTCTCGATACTCGATTGGCCTTTGTCAAGACTTCGTCAGAAAAATAGATCCGAGACAAACGTAGATATCTCATCGAAATCTGTATGCCTCACATATCGAACCCCTCAACATAAGCTCTATTCTTCACCTTCCTCTTAAGGTTTCCCATCACCTCTCGAAGGGTACATCCATCTATATTGAACTGGACCCCAACACGAGCTTCATAGGGAAGATGAATTTGCAAATGCTCCATGGAGTCAAAAAAAATCCAGTGGGAATATTTTTCCGGTTTACACGTGATCTCTATGATGTTATTCTCAAGTACAAACATGTCCTTCTCATTCAATGATTTTGAACACAAGTCTTTGAAGAAACGACTAAGATCCGTCTAAAGCATCCCATATTGGTTTATCAAGCAGATCCCGAAATGCTATAGTAATGAGTCTCTCCATGAACACATGATGATCATGACTCTTCATTCCTTGCAATTTCCCACCCGAATACACACCTTGCAATGTTTGACGATATCCATCGGTAGTTTCAGAGACTTAACCCATGTGCACACATCTTCAACTTGCTTTTTGGACAATGTGTACCTTGCATACACGGCTTGACAATCTTACCATTAGGAGATTCATAAAGTTCTAATCTAGGACGCTTATAAATATCTTTCATGTCCAAACGTGCCTTATCGTTATCTTTTGTCTTCCCCGTAATATTCATCACAAAGTGTTAAACACGTTTGTCAAACACATTCTTCTCAATATGCATCACATCTAGATTATGATTTAATCAAATTTGTAGATTAATATGGCAGCTCCCAAAAGATGCTTCTCCGAACCCAATTATGAGATTCACCAAACCCATTGATTATGTTTGTGACATCAACCTTACTAAATGGGATAACCGCAATCTCATCACACGATCTCGCAGATCTGCTTCTCGATAATCGCGGTGCGGGCATATCATTATCTACTTTCCCTTTCTCAAGTGTTCTCTATTTCTTCTAAACGGTGATCTACCGGTAAGGCGACGATGACGGTCAAACCAACAAGGCTTTCGACCTTTTGATAGATTAAACGACTTTGTATGTTCCATACAATACGGACAAGCCAACTTCCTGTGTGTACTCCATCCAATTAACATACCATAAGTCTCGGGAAGTCACTTATAGTCCACATAACCATTGTCATCTAAGGTTGAAATTTGTTTTCGTTGCAACATCCCAAGTCAGACTCCATCCTCCCACAATACCTTCAACTCGTCTATAAGAGGTCTCAAGTAAACATCTAAGTTCTTTCCAGGACTCTTGGGACCAGAACCACGAGTGAAAGAAACAAGTATGGTTTGTTTCATACACATCCAAGGAGGCAAGTTAGACGAGTAACAATCACAAAGCCAACATGAGTACGGAACAAATTGAGTGGGCCAAACGGATTGAAACCATCGGTGGACAATCCAAGTCTCACATTTCTAGCTCCAATGCAAATCCGGGATGTGCTAAGTTGAAATCTTTCCAAGCCTTCCCATCTCATGGATGATTTAGTTCTCCATCTTTATTTGGAGATTTCGCATGCCAACTCATATGTTCAAATTGTTTCAAGACATGTACAATCTTTTTTAGTCGATGTGTTATTGGAAAATACCTTAGAATCTTAAACGGTATACTTGATATTTTTGTAGTCACACCTCTTTATTAGGCCTAAACCGATCATAATCGCAAAACGTGCACCTTGTCAACTGCTCATTTTCCTTATAAAACAACATGCAATCGTTGGGACATGCATCGATCTTTTGGTATCCAAGACCCAACTTCTTCACCATTTTCTTACAAAAGTAATAGTTACGGTAATTTCTCACCGTCAGCAACATACTCTTAACGGCATTCAAGAGCGACTCAAAACACTCATGGATCATGTTGTGATCACTTTGATGTTGTTAAGTAATGTCGCCATCGCAGCATAACAATATAGTGTGTTTGGTGCAACCATGCCACAATGGCTCGCTACCCTCGCCTAACAACTTAAAGAAGTCTTTGGCATCGAATTCATAGGTTGCTCTCGCTTCTTGCTTCCCAATCAAAATCGCCCTCGCAATATCATGAACCATTTCATTAATACGATGAGTACTATCGCTGAATTGTGTACTTGTGTGATGCCACCATCTCTTCTCCGCCCATGTGCCACCAAAGATTCTTCGTAATTTCTCATGAACCCGAAACAAGTAAATGATAGTTTACCATGTCTCTCATCCATATAATTTACATTCTTACACTTCAAACATGGACATCGATTCATGCGATTTACCATTCATACATTCGGGTGACTATACGATACTCCAAAAACACTTGGCAACCAAATTTAAATTCACCAGAAGATCTATCCGGGCACTTGACTTTCTGCCGTGCCATCCAACTACTGATCGAATAGAGGTCCATGATTCCACGATACCTATGTTGACATGAATTATTGTATTCCCTTGTTAGAGATTTACTATTCATCTCAATCCCATTTATGATGCTTATAAATACATATAGATGTATATGTACATATATAACATGAGTGTGCATCATATATGATTATTCGGAATTGAATAAGGATAAATACCAAAACAACCTAAAGACAATAGATTCCTAGGGGTAAAATATGAATCATTGCATCATGCATGCTCAATATATGCATTGGGACAAGTCTAAATTACTCGACCAATGAAAAAATTTCGACAGTCTCCTTTATAATATAGACTATCCACATGCACGAGGACATGCATACTTGACTATTTGTAGGCATATAAGAGCAACAAGAATGTATAAAAATCTCTTGAACCTTCTTCTTGATTGAATTATGGATAAAATTAATTCCTAGTTATGTTTTATGTCATACTCATGTTCAAGTTATTGGATTGGTATAAGTATGATCATATATTGCAACCAAGGTTTTGGGTTAAGCCCTAATGTTCAAGTTATATAGCCATTTGACTTATATATGAAAAAAATTCGGCAGAGTCTCCCCTATAATATGGACTATCCACATGCACGAGGGCATGCATACTTGACCAATTTGGGGCATAATTTAGAGAATCCAATATTAGTAACAACAATAAGAAGCCCAAAATTGTCCCAATTTCAACAATATCAACAACAATTTATCTAAATTTCAAAGAACAATATATTCAAGAAGAATGTTATATTCATATAGTTCAACACTCTTTTATTAGATTAGTATATGAATGTCATTCATATAGTTCTCATCTCTAGCAATTGAACAACGATTCTATAAATAACATTTTCATAGGTGTAAGACATGATGGGACTCATGAGTTTCATTTCTAGTTGTAAAAAGGGTGATATAGTCTTGCATTGATTTTTAAAGTAACAAACATATTAGAATACACAATCTGCTTGACTAGGAGTAAGTGCATCATGCGATTACATATGTGTTAAGTAATTTAGAAGTAACACTTTAAAGGAAATTCACCAAATTTAGAAATTCATTTCAATTCTCGAATGGAGCAAGAAAGTTACACAAACTTGGACAACTAGCCTTGAAATAAAATTGAAAACTCAAAACAAAGTTAAAGTCGATATCCGCCCGAATCCTCAAATGAATACAAGACTCCATAATTACTTTAGTATAAAATAATGACCCAAATGAACAACAAGTAATTGAAAGTTGTTAATAATGATGTTAG
The DNA here is from genome assembly GCA_020205605.1 of Panax ginseng. NCBI lineage: Eukaryota > Viridiplantae > Streptophyta > Magnoliopsida > Apiales > Araliaceae > Panax > Panax ginseng. The sequence continues at coordinate 25,647,485 of CM035138.1, forward strand.
AAACCTAGTTTTGGTAAAATACCAAGGAAAGTTAATTTGAACAATAAATAAGATAAAACCAATTTCTGCAGTTTATATTTTTTCTAGCAAGTGCAATCAACACTTACTACTACTACTACTCTAAACCAAACTTGATATGAAAACTAAGCTCGATTGTTCAACAGAAAAGCTCACCAAGAAAATTACACGTTGAGGAACTTGGATGCAATTATGTTAACCTCGAAATAGACATTGATTTGAAGTAAAATCAAACATGGCCATGTAATTATCATAAACGATATACTTACTAGCAAGAATTCTCGTAATTTTCAGATATCTAATTTTATTGATTCTAGATAAGGATCATCAATTGTCAAGGCTATTTTTTATACTCCTATCCTATTTGGGAATAACAAAAAAAATAAAGAAAAGGTTGTTTCTTTACCTTATCTCGTCCAAAAGACCACTCCCTTTCCTAATTGCTAATGCCAATATGCCACTGCAATACAATTCTTAATTAAGTGGTAAATAAATTAGATTCGATTATTGAGTTTTTCACATTTAATTTATAAAATTTATTAAATATAAATAAGATTTGATTGATTCACGTTTAGTTAGTCGAGCACAATCTCATATCGAATTTGAACTTTTCGAATCTAATATAATTTGAGTATCAAATAAAAACTTATAACTTAAAAAAATCGAGTAAAATTTTAAAATTTATTCAAATTTAAATCATTTATATTTTAAATCAAAACAAGTTTGCCCATTTTATGCATTATTCTTAATACTAATAATTGTTGGTATTATGGTTTAACACAATTCATATTTTTTCAAACAAAAATATTTTACAGGAGTTTCTTCACTTTACCAAAACATGCATCTGGTTCCTCTCTCTTCTTCTTCCAAAAACAATTAAGTGAATAAACATTCAATTGTTCAAGGAGCCTCGAGATCGAGCTTGAAATCTTAAGCTTAAAATACAATAGATATTCAATTTTACCTTTTCAATGACTACCGATTCTCTCTCTCTCACTTTCTTTCTTTCTCTACTCCGATATAAAAAGAAAAGAAATGAAAAGAGAGTGGTTAATTTTAAATGGGTTACCTTTGTGGAGGCGGTGGTGGTGGTAGGAGGCTGCATGCAAAACGAACTTCTTTTCCTTCTTCTCTTCTCCCCTTTCTCCCTCTTCTCTTCTCTTTCCTTTTCTCGTGTTCGTGGTCGAGAAGCTTAATGTCGGGTAATCGATAACATTTAGTTTGATCAATGACGCATATCCGCTGATCGCACGCGGTCAGCCGATTTTTAATGACATGGATTTATCAATGATCGCGCGCGGTCGCCGATTTAAAGTGGTCGACAAAACCTTGGCGCCAACATTTCCAAATTAAAATTTTGGTGGTAAATTTATACTATCATTGACGATCGATCAATCGCACGCGCGGTCGCTATGAAAAATTTAGCGACTAGATTACATATTAGTCGCGGATGATGATCATTGGGACTAATATATGACAAATCGACAAGCAAGGCCGGGCCGATAGTGTTGGTCGTCATAGCCTTTTTCTTGTAGTGAATTATGAATTTGTTGATATTTCGTGTAATGAAAATGTAATTAACCCCAAAATAAATAAAATCTAATATTATATATATATATATATGGAAATGATCCATAGAACACGTTAGCTAGAGGAATCTGTTTTTCTAACGCTCATCCGGTAGTCAAAATTAGAGTGAATGGTCGAGATGAGGGCTCAGGCTACTCTTTTCTGGCCGGCCATCAAAAACGACTGTTTTGATCGGTCACAGGAGTAATGACTAACAACATAAATTTAGCTTAATTACATTATCCTGATTATCCTCCTACATACTTCTTATTAATTAGTAAAATAAAAAATTATAAGGATAATTAATAGGATAATCAGTAATTATCTTTATATTTATCCTTATACTTATTAACGGATTATCCTTATATATATTACTTATTAATCGGTAAAATAAAATAATAAAAATTATAAGAATAATCAATAATTATCTTTATCTTTATCTTATATTTATTAACAAAATAAGTATGTATAAGAATAATTATCGATTATCGTCTTATAATTTTTAATTATAATAGAAAATAGTGATTGAGTTTTATATTTGAGTAGGAATATAATATAAATTCAATCACTATTTCTATTTATAATTAAAAATCATAAGACGATAATTATTAATTATCTTTATACATACTTATTTTATTAATAAGTATAAGGATATTACCGATTATACTTATAATTTTTATTATTTTATTTTACTTGATTAATAAGTAGTATATATGAGGATAATTAGATAATGTAATTAAGAAATTTTTGTTGTTGGCACATTTCTCCCATGGCTGCCAAGATCAAAACACTGGCCATTTTGATCGTCATTGAGAGAGTAAAGACCAACAACAAAAGATTTTGGTGGCCGCTAGAGAGTAATGACCGGGCCTCTCATCTCACCATTCACTCTAATTTTGGACTATTTGGATGAGCGTTAGTTGAAATAAATCCTCCGCTAACGTATTCTATGGATCATTTCCCTATATATATATATATATATATATATATATATATATATATATATATATATATATATAGAATCGGATCTGTTCAGGAATCCCGACAGTTTAAAATCCAGTCCCTTTTTTTTTTTTGCTTTTTTTTTAAAACAACTAAAAAAAATTATGGAACTTGAATTTTTACGTAATACAGTGTTTTGGGTGTGATTTAGATACATATAACAAAACATGTTCCATAATTTTATTTTTATTTTTTTTAATTGTTTTAAAAAAAAAAGCAAAAAATAAAATTGGATCCGCATTTTAACCTGTCCGGGAGTCCGGAAAAAATCTCCTCTCTCTCTCTCTCTCTATATATATATATATATAGACACATACACAATAAATAGCACATAATCGTCTTTTAGCCCTAAATTTTAGGAACGATCATTCAACACTAAATTTTAAGAATGAAAACCTAAAATCTAGGAAAAGAAAATATTTTTTCATCTTTTATTTCATTTTAAAATCTTTTTATATATATTCTACTATCATATAATTAAATAATTACCAATATCTCTTATTCCTAAGGATTTTTAACTTAGGAAATGATAGGAAAGAAAATAATAGGAAAGTAACTTTCTTTAGTTCTCTAATATTTGTGATTTTAGTAAAGAAATCAATGCATGGATGTCTAAAATTTGTTTTATGTATTACAAGTACGGGCATTTATGAAATTAAAACTAAATTCATTAAACTCATTTTTCTTTCCTTACGTACCATTTTGGTCAGGAAAATATCTAAGAAAAATTGGGTTCAATTTTTCTTAGCTTTCCTATCATTTCCTTTGTTTTTTAAAACTCACAAAGAAGGTGTTATTTTGGTGTAAACAATTGTTTGAAGCTTTTTTAACTTCCAAATTTATCATTAAGAGGTAGGAGCAACTACTTTTTAAAACTCAAAAACTTTCGTTTTCTCTGTTCCCACTCTTTAATTTATTATTCTTATTATCTCTCTAATATTTATTTATTTATTTTGAGACAGCTAATTAATTCGAACTCTCTGTTCTATATACATAATGGATACTTAAAATAATTGGTAGATCCCATAAAGAAAAAAACACAAATAACTAACTTCTAGGCAAGTTGCTGAAGATCCCACTAGAAAAAAAAATTAAAAATTAAAAATTAAATAAATTAAAAAAAAAAATATAGGATGAATTACATATTCTATTATATTTTTAAAATAATTACAATAATAGTTCACTCATAAAATATTTATACAATTAATACACCTTCTATATTTATTTACAATATTAGTACAATTAAAATTCCTTAATTTAAAAAATTAGTATGAAATTAGGATTCGTTAATTTAGGGATTCATAATAACGAGAACCAAAATATTTGTACGTTTATCACACAAATTTGGCTAATTATTTATGATTATTAATTAAAGTAGTGTTGGTTGAGAATATCAAAAAAACAAAACTTCGTTCTTTCCATTACAATCTCCCTTTCTCTCTCCTCCCCCAATTATCTTTGCGAAAACCAAAATCTTCTCTCCTTAAGCCATCTGTTATCTTGTCCAGGCTGGAAACAAAAATACCACGAGATGTAGAGCGCGAGAAAATCATTTATCTCTCCAAACTAGGAGGAGCTATCTTAATAGCTGCTTTAAGTCTTAGCTCTTTTCTTTAGGAACGACCAGTAAGCGTAAACATCCGAAGGCGATTCTCTCCCTTTTGATCAATTTGACTCGCCGTCGTCATCCTTTAATTCAACCTAAAGGTACGCTTATCCGGCACAAAAAATTATACACATTTCTCCTCGTTCCTCTCACTTCCCACTCTCTCTCCGCCCTCGACCACCTTCCGCTGTCATGCCGAAATAATACAAAGATTATGGGTCGGCCCTCCTCCTCCTCCACCCTCCTCATCCACGCTCCGTCTCCCTCCGATGGTCGACCGGAAACCTCAATTGCTTCTCCGACGTCCTCTTCAGTTTTTTATAGTGCAGTGGGTATTCAAACTTTCGTACCAAGGTAACTAATTCAGTTTTATTAAGTTACCAATTATTTTGAATGTGATGCAGTTGATAGCCAAACCTTTATGCAGTTGGTTGCCAAACCTTCATACTAAGGTAACCAATTCTGTTTTATTAAGTTACCAATTTATTTTGAATATAATCCAGTTGGTAGCCAAAACCTTCATGCAGTTGGTTGCCAAACTTTCAGACCAAGGTAACCAATTCATACTGCAGGTGTGGAGGTAGATTGGTTACCTTGGTATAAATGTTTGGTTAACTTGGTATAAAAGTTTGGTTACCTTGGTACGAAAGTTTGGTTATCAACATTACATTCACTCTTTTATCTCTCTCTTTCCTATATAGTGTTTTTATTTTCTTTTGGATATGAAATTGGAATTGAAATTTTTGGACATGAAGAAATTGTAAAAAATCAAATATCCACGATTAAGGTTTTAATTTCCAGTCCGGTTGTTGTGCGAAAGAGAGGGAAAAGGGCAATGAAAGATATGAGAAAGAATGATAAGAAATTACGACTTGTTGCAGATTTAAATGATAATGCTGCTAATGTAAGAACTGAAGGGATTGCTGAAAAATTATTGAGGAACAAAAAGGTTGACAATGTTGTGCTTTCAAAGAAAAATGTGAGGAAGAGGATTACGCAGAAGAGAAGCGAATTTGAATATTTGAAATTGAATTATTTATTTTGAATTTGAATTTGTTTTTGTTGTTAGATCCAATATATTTGAATTTGAATTATTAATTATGACAGCTATTTCTCCTTGATTTTAGGTTTCCTTATTATTGTGAATTGAATCTTATAGTAATTCCCTAAATTAAGGAATCATAATTGCACTAATATTGTAAATAAATATGGAAAAATGTATTATTTTATAATTATTTTGTTGATGCACTAATAGTGTAATTACTTACTAAATGTTGTATATTATTGTAACGAACCCAAAAATATATGTAATAATTTTATAACAAAATCGTGTTTTGCATGGGATTACGAGGTAGTATATAAATATTTGCAAAGACAATTGTTGGGCCATGATACTTTATGCAGTGGGCCGGACCGGATGGACTTGTCCATTGGATCTTATTTATTGGGTCTTAAATGTGTTGGGCCTTTTCGTTGGGCTGACCCATTAGATGAATAAATATCTTCATTGGACTTTGACCGGTAATGATGAATAAGATAACTGTTGACTGTTATCTGCCATGCATTAATGAGGATGGGACTCAGTCGACCGGCGATGACAAACAGTGATGGGATGGAGCAGGTGGGTTACATGCAATCGGTTGAAGTCATCGATAGTGGGGGAACGTGTCAGAGGGGAGTGGGTGATACGGAAAATCGGGGATTAGAGTATATGATGCAAGGATAACACAATTTGAAAGGTAACTAATATTTTTCTCTCTCAAGATATTATACTTTATTTTTTCTCCACTGTTAAATTTTGGGATCGTCTGTACTGACTCTTACGCTGGAGCTATCTCCCGACGGTCCAAACCGTCAAACTTCTGGTATTGACGTGTTTATTGTGCAGGATTTGAACGTGCCTTACGTAATTGAGGCTCGTGGAAAGATTTTAACGTTAACAACAATATTTGTAAGGACACCACACATTGATATATAATTTCTCCGCATTAGCAAGCCACATTCCTTATCTAGAAAAGTAATTAGTCGCACCATTTAACGCCTCTTGCCGAAAACATGTCCCTAAATAGAACCAAAGAGGAAAATAAAATTTAGTTATTAAGATTTGTTCCATTCGTTTCAAAATTAGATATATAAATTTAATTATTGAGATCAAAGGACCACATATTAAACTTTAAATTGATGTGAATTTACTTAATTTTAGTTGATAAAATTATTACAAATGTATAGTACATAATAAAAACTATTAATCATAAAATTTATTTAATTTTATTATAAACTTTTATGAGTAATACCAATTTTAAAAATTAATATATCGTCAGTTGATCTCAAAATTTAAATTATATATCTAATTTTAGAAGGGATGAAGTAATGATTGTTTTCTTGTTTGCCAAAGTACAATAGTAACGTTTGTATCTACTGATCTTAATTCATTTTACTTTAATGGACCGTAAACATATATGTAATACGGCATGGAGAGAAAGATATATAGGAAATGAAAGGAATGTGAGACCGAAAATGAAAAAAATAAAATAAAAATTGGTATGCCCAATTAATAATTATATATATATATATATATATATATATATAGACAATAATCCGTAATATCTATTTGTTATGAATTAAAAATTCTCTCTATGGCTGCTATTCTTTGTAGCTTAACACGCAACTCCCATCTCCAACACAATCCCGCTATAGTATATAATCCATCTGCTGATGCTGGAAACTCTCAAATTCATTTAAAAAGGAGAGGATCCTAATTTTCTCTCTTGAATATCAAAGAGTGAGCATAATCATTGGACCAAGTACGTACCTATTTTCTTTTGTAAAACGACAATACGAAAATTTCATATGGTAATTTTATTTTATTTTTATTTTTTGAACGACTTAATAAAAAGATCACTTCAAAACTAGTAAAACCAAAATTTAAGGTTGTCAGTTCAAACTTGGGTTATATATATATATATATATATATAGTCCGGTTTCAGTCCGGACGTCCAAATTTTAGTACCGTCCGGACTTTTTTGCATTTTTTTTAAAACAACTAATTTTTTTTTATTATTTTATGAAATTGGAATTTTTTCATAATACAGTATTTTTGGTGTGATTTGGATACATATAACAAAACATATCTGTACAAACTGTACATACATATTTTGTTATATGTATCCAAATCACACCCAAAACACTGTATTATGAAAAAAATTCAGTTCCATAAAATATTAAACTTTTTTTTAGTTGTTTTAAAAAAAAGCAATAAATAAATAAATTTGGGATCCGTATTTTAAACCAGTCCGAACAGGATATATATATATATCGGTCAGGATCAAGAGCATTCTCCTTAAATAACATTCCTCCTTAAATAGCATTCTTTTATTAAAACTACGTCGTTTTGGAGGGACGCAGTGACATTTTTGTAAAACGACGTAGTTTTAATAAAAGAATGCTATTTAAGGAGAATGCTATTTAAGGAGAATGCTTCTTGATCTCATCGATATATATATATATATATATATATATATATATATATATATATATATATATATATATAGTGATCATATTTCCTTATCTTATTTACTTCAGCTCACCTTCTTTTAGGCGGCAAGTTTTGGTCATATACAATCATTGCTCATACTTTTAGCGACGAGACAACATATAAGCGTCATTTAAAAGTATGTACGACCATTGTATTTAATCAAACCGTCCGCTAAAAGGGAAAATGAGCATGGTGAGTTAGATAAGGGTATGACTGATCCTAACCAGATATATATATATATAAATCTTGGCTTATATAACAGGTACAACAATAGTTCAAAGCTTACTATTACAAGAACACAACAAATAATAAGGCACCCGGCCCACACAACCCATTAAAACCTAGCTACTACTCTCTCCGTTCTTAAAAAATTATCGTTTTATGAGAAAAAATTTGTTTCAAAAAGTTTGTCGTTTACAACTTTCGAGGAGAATAAATTATTTACTTTCCTATATTATTCCTACCTTCTCTCATTATCCCAAGAAATTCTCTTCATTGTATTAATAGTTTTTAATTTCCCATAAAAGGGTAGTGATAGAATTTCAAACAAATTTTACTAGATAAATGACGTTTCCTTAATCCATGTGTCAAAATCTTAAACGACAATCTTTTAAGAACGGAGGGAGTACTAAACAAGCAAAACAAAAACCTAAAGAGCAACTTAAAGATCGAGGCTTCCATGCAAACTTGTTGAGCTTTTACATCATAATAAGCTAAACCTCGAGCCTTCTTCAAGTGTTCGATCCTATCTTAACCTATATTACAAATATCATACAACATATATAATTAAGAGTATAATTCGGACTATTAATTGCATGATCAGATTATTAGCATTATTACTAAAAATATATATTGACATGCATGATATGAGTAGATTTAATTAGTCCATTATAACACTACTAGAACCAAAGCCAAAGGAGACACTACATATAGGACTGAGCAAAAAATGGGTATAACCGAAAAATCGAACACAACCGAAATAATTTAATCGAAATATTCTGACAATTCGGTTATTTTTACTATTTCAGTTATATCCGAATTTTTGTACGGTTTTCGATTAGTTTGTACGGGTATTACTTTTGGGTTATTCGGTAACCGAATAACAGTCCTCACTTTTTTTTAAGCTTTCGTGCATATACATAGAGAGAATAAAAAACTCGAGACTGCACTCAAAACTCTCTCTGCTCCTACCACCAAATCTCTCTCTCTCTCTTTGTTCTTTTCTTCTTCTTCACCGTCCAAAACTCTCTTTGTTCCATTCGTCGCCCTCTCCTCTCTCAGGGGCGACCTTAAGGACCCACCGCCGTACCGATTCCCTCTCCCCAATTCTTTCCGACGCCTTCAACTCCGATTAGGACGAGTTCGGCGACTCAAAGTCGAATGATGATGAGCTCGACCGAGGATCCGCGCCGATCTTCGAAGTTCGACACCACACCCGACCCGACCTACGCCTGTGGTGATGGACCAGTTGTTGTTGCAGATGGAATAGGAGGGGCTGCTATGTATGAATTGGTTCGTGTTGGTGCAGGGATGTGTGTAAATATGCGTTCAAGAACTCAATTGCAAGCTCCCAATTCTAACTAGGCACATGTACGGTACGGTATTTTAGATTATGCATACATGTCTGGTTGTGAGTTAATCTAATGGTTATGGGCACTTGAGCATGCAACACTATGTAGGGCTAGATATTAGCTTTGAAATAGTATTGTTAGTACTCATAGTGCCTGGTTGTGTCTTGCTGCAGATGTAAATGAGAAAAAACAAAAGGATATATAGTTTGTTTGTATGAATTCATACGTGTTGGGCTGTTATTTGATGGTATCATGTCCAATTTTGGTTCAAGTTTTAATTGTTTTGGTCCTGAACCTTTTAATTTTGTTATTCTTGTTATTCGGTTTAGTAGACATTTTTGTTATTTATCTGGATAGCTATTTAAAACAAGCTATTTTTAGCATCTTGGTTATAATCGAATTTCTTGTTCGATTCGGTTAATAACCGAATGCTCACCCCTAACTACGTACGTACAAAATTATGATTCACATCCCAAATAACAATACCCACACCAAACCTTAGGTCCCTAATATTTTGAACACCCGATCGAAAAAATTCAGAATATTAATCTATTTAAAAACTTACCATAAAAATATAATTAAACTACATTTATTAACAATAAATAATATTTCATCCGTTTGACTTTTTGCATATATTAAAAAGAGAATCAAATGACAAAATTATTCATATTGAAATTAATTCTCTCGAATAATTTTTTTTGTATATGACTAGTGACGCTTCTATAAATATGCATAGATAATTAAAATATAATAATTAATATTAAGGGTATTAATTATAAGTAAATTATTATGAAAAAATAAACTATTTAAAGTAAATAAATTTTTAATTTAAGACTATTTAAAATAATAATAAGATCAAAAAGATAAGATCAAAACGAGACATAATATGTAACCATATAAGTACTTTATAAAAAAACAGAAAATGAAAAACAAAAAGTCTTTGACTTGGACTTGCTCAGACTGAAAGTTCCGCGAAATAATCTCGTATAGCGTACTATCACTGTCGTCGGATACACTCCATCCGTGTCTTAATGTTTTAAAGTCGTAAACAAGAATTAATAAAATAATTATATAATATTAAATATAAAATTAATTATTTATAATATTTTTAAATTATTATATTTATCTTAATTTTTTATATGTAATATTTTTTTATGAGTAATAATTTTAGAAAAATTTTAATTAATTTTTTTATATTATATAAAATGGTAAATAATTAAAAAATTAAAATTATCTAAAGCAACATATATTAAAAAAAGAAAGAAGTAATAATAATTCATATAAGTACCCTCAATTGTTAAGATCCTTTGACTTTGACTTGGACTTGTTCAGCCCAAAAGTTTCTAGAGTTTTTTAGTTTTTTTATTTTTACGTGTCATAAATTTATTGCATTGCTCCTCAAATTCATAAATTTATTAATTGTATGATTCCTCAAATTCGTAAATCAAATGCTCCTATATTACTGTATTTTTGTTGCTCTTGCTTCATAAATTTATCGTACGACTCCTCAAATTCATAAATCAAATGCTCCTGTATTACTGTATTTTTTTTTGTTCTTATATCAATGTATCTTGCTTCATATTTTATCAGTCCTTTCACATTTTGTGTCTGTTTATATATATATATATAAACAGCTATTTAGTGACTTTTTAGTTGGTTAAAGAATCGACAAAAAAAGAAAAAAATATTAACCCAATACCTTGTACTCCCTCGCCCATAATAAACAACCAAGTATGAGTTTTATGGTCAAACTGATCATTTTAAAAAATGCTAAATATATTTATGTTATATTAATTTTTTTCAAATTCATAATTTGATCCCTTAAAGTAATTGGACTTGCTAATTGCTACATAAATTATCAAATTGCATACAATGTCTTCCCAAATTCATAATTTTATTTTAATTGTCTTCATTAGTAAACTATCAACTTAGTGTTTTAGGATGTAAACATGAAACAAAAATATATTTTAATATTTACAAATTTTTCAATTGAGTCTCTTTTGAAGTAATAACTATGTTAAATTCTACCCTAACTTTTGGGTCTACCTAATAAAGAAATACTCAAAACTATCCTTCAGAGAACTATTCTTCAGAGAAGGGGGAGAGTATTATTTAAAATTAAACAAACATGGAATTGTTCGACAAAACTTTTGTTACTTCTCCGTAAGATACCTATATAAATAAGAGAATGGGCTTAGAGATGGTAGTCACATACAAGTTAGCTACCTAGCTGATATCATATCAAATTTCTATAGTCTTATGGAATTGCTAATTTTTCTTTCTTTCTCCTTCCTTTTCTTGCTTATTCTCCAATATTTCCTTGCATTATTCCATAGAAAAAACCTTCCACCAGGTCCCTATGGCCTCCCCATATTCGGAAATCTCTTCGATATCGGTCCGAATCCCCACGAATCATTAGCCAAGCTAGCCAAAAAATACGGCCCCCTCATAACCATCCGTCAAGGCAGCCTCACTACAATTGTGGCTTCCTCCGCCGAGATGGCCAAAGAGGTCCTACAAAAACACGACGATGCTTTTTCCGGCAGAATAATACCCGATGCCGTCTCTGAACTAGACCATCTGGCTCACGCGGTGGCATGGCTGCCCACCGGAGACCAATGGCGACTAATCCGACGAGTTCTTAATACTTTCTTGACAAACACGCAAAAGCTAGACACATTACGTGAGCTTCGCCATAAAGTCATGCAAGAAATGGTTGAACATGTTAAGCAAATTAGCAAAGTTGAAGGAGATGAGGCTGTGGGTATTAGCAAGTTAGCCTTTACCACGGCTATAAATCAAATGTCAAACACTTGTTTTTCGGTTAATGTTGATGAATTTAAGGCTCAAGAAGGCAAAGGATTTAAGAATGCGGTGACGACTATTATGGAGATTTCTGTTAAATTTAATGTTGCTGATTATTTTCCTTTGCTTAAACTTATGGATCCTCAAAGATTAAGGCCGAAGGCGAATGCGGCTTATGGTTGTCTTGAGGAACTTTGTGATAAGTTTATTAATGAGCGTTTGCGGCATAGAGAGACTAATTTGCCAATGCATGGGGACCTCTTGGATTCCTTCATTGACTTTAGTCAAGAAATTGAGTCGGACTTCAGCTTGAAACATATCCAAGTCCTACTAGTGGTATGACCCTCTCTATCTCTATTTAAATATATAGTCCCACCCCACCCACCCTCCCTCCTTTCTTTTCTTTTCTTTTCCTTTTTTTGAAATAGTTTCATTTGCAAAACTAACAAATTTTAAAAATATATTTTGGTTACATGTTTGTATATCTTTAAATTTATAAAATATTTAATTTAATAGTGATGAGATGACAATGATAACATGATCTTGTAAATCATTTTGTCATCGCAGACTAATTTTATGAAGGAAACAAACAAAAAGAATTTACTGATTATTAGACTTTTTTATAGAATAAAAATTAATATTTATTTATGTTGGAGAATCTGATACCAGTTGAGTTAGACCTAAAACACTTGTTCATGTACATTTGGATTATGAAATTTACTCATCTAAAATATTCTTTGTTTTTTAGGAGTTGTTCTTGGCGGGAACTGAAACTAGTACCAACACGACTGAGTGGGCAATGACTGAATTAATTCTCCACCCAAACGTAATGATCAAGCTACGCAATGAAATTTCAGAAACAGTAAGAGCAAAAGGAAGAATAGAAGAAGCTGAGATCCTTCGACTCCCCTACTTGCAAGCAGTGATAAAAGAAACAATGAGGCTACACCTGGCCGTCCCGTTTCTGGTGCCCCATAAGACCGAAAGGGACGTAAAACTGAAAGGCTATTCCATACCTAAAAACACCCAGACTTTGGTGAACGCATGGGCAATCGCTCGGGATGCCGAATTTTGGGACAAGCCTACATGTTTTATGCCCGAGAGGTTTTTGGATAATGATTTGGATTTTAAGGGACAACATTTTGCATTTCTTCCGTTTGGTTCAGGTCGTCGGATGTGCCCCGGAATTCCTCTTGCACACAGGGTGGTGAGCTTGATGATAGCATCTCTTGTTTACCATTTCGAGTGGAAACTTCCCAATGGAATTAAACCTGAAGAATTGGACATGAACCAAACTTTTGGACTTACACTACAAAGAGCGCAGCCACTTTTTGCTGTACCAAGGATCTTGAAGGAAGGATCTACCTATAAACATTAATTATACTTGTTAAGTACATCCATTATTGTTGCGTGCATGCATGTGTTCTACATATTTAATTTCTTGAGTTACCCGTATCAAGTTTTTGGTGTATCATCATAAGTTCATAACCTTTGACTATGACTACTTAAAATAGTTAGTAAGGTGTCTATGCATTGGGCCTTATAATGGCTTCAACCCTAGCTACTTGTCAAGAGCCAATCAAAAGGTTCTGCGAGAAAAGTCTACTAGTAAGTTACTACTCAATGAGTTGCATATATTTTCCACCTTGGATTCAGAAATATTGTCACAGGTTATATATGTATGTTTATCTGTAATTATATCTGGACTCAAAATATAATTTATTACTCCCTCCGTCATAGGATAAAAGTCTTAGTGAACTTTTCACGTATATTAGGAAGATGAATAAAATTACAAAATTACTCATAATAATGTCATTAAATATGGAGAGAGAATTAGAATAAGAAAAGTATGAGATATTTAATGCTACAGGCATTATAGAAAAAAATGTGTAAAAGTTTGGTTATTAAAAGAAAATGGACATTTAACATGGGACAACCCAAAATAGTAATAAGAACTTTTATCCTGAGACAGAGGGAGTAATTAAGTTTAGAATAATGTTATACACAAACTATTATATAAATATTTTATAAACCGCTAATGTGACATACTCCACATCAGCTTTTTATGTGAAGCCAAAGATTACATTGAAGCAATTTATTGATCAATATGCTGACGTAGAGTATGTCATATCAGTAGTTTATAAAATATTTGTAAAATAATTTATGTCTGTAGCATTACTCATATAATTAATATAATTTAATAATTAAATTTATAGTTAATTAGAGTATATACATCGTCAATCTTTTTAGTTTCTTATATTTTATTGTGCATCTTTGTTGGTACTTGAAAATGGATCTGGATCCTCTATGAGAATTTCTCTGTGAGGATCTTGTGAGAGTTTTTTTTTGGGTTTTGATATGAATTTTTTTTTTACAAGTTGACAGAAATTTGGAAGCCACCAAACGCAGTTTACTTTTACCAAACAAACGAAGTAAAGTAAAAAGAGTACATTTAAAATAGTATTTGAGTTGTGATGGTGATTGTCTCCGTTGAACAGTGGATTAAGAGGGATAAAGTAAAACGATTCTTAATAATATAAAAAGATATAAAGGAATTAATATGTAAATAATAATAATTGATAGGTTGGTTGACCCAGACGGCTCAATGATTAGAGTAAATAATAATAAGTTTTTAATGGTGAGAGTAAACTCTTTTTATAGAACAAATAAATATAAATTATAATAATAATAATAATAATAATAATAATAATAATAATAATAATAATAATAAATAATAATAATATAAATAACAAACAAAAACAATAATAAACGACAAATAACTAAAACCACATTGAAAACATTAACGATAATTATAACCGATATATTTATTCATTTTTTTAGTCAAGTTTGTAGTTATCCTAATATTAATAGCAAGTTAAGTTAGTAAATATAAAAAAATCATATTCAGAATAATCAAGAAGTTTAAAATAATTATATATAAAAATAAATGGCGTTTGGTGACTTCGATTTTTTTGTCAACTTGTAAAAAAAATTTCCTATCAAAACGATGTCGTTTTGATACACAAACAAAAAAAGAGTTATGAGACATTGAATTTTCTTTTTAATATATTATCAAACCTACAATTAAACCCTCACCGAATCATCACAAAAAAATCCTCATAGACAATCCTGATCCCTTGAAAATGGTCATGGCCATTTAAGCCTTGGATGTACAGCCAACAAGACAATTTGAATATTTGACTGGTTGATTATAAGTTGTACACGTGGAAAAGGATAGATAAACTAATGAATTACCCTTTAATGGGTATGATGAACTTCTATGAAGCAGGCCAAATAGTTGGGTTGGGCCTAAGAAATAATGAATGGATGTCGTCATGATAAGATCCATGAAAACTCCATCCCACAAACACATGCTTATAGGACACTTCCTATAGTTGATGCAATGGTTGGGCTAAAATCCAAGACACGGATCCATGGGTTTGAAAATGTCTCCATGGCTGATGAAATCTAGAGGATCCCGTTAGCATGAAATTTATTTATTGATAAGTTGGTCAATTGGCCAATAGAATGCTGACACACATAAAATCTCGCATGCGTGTCAGCACTCTATTGGTCAATTGACCAACTTACTCAAAAATAAACTTCATGTTAACCACTTCCAAATCTAGGGCATGAGCTTGACTTGGATAAACGTTAAACCTTGGGCAATATTTCCTGATTAGGAATATATGGACCCACACATGAACGAGTCAAAACCCATTATAGGAAAAGGGTCAAAGTCAAAAGATCTCTATGAAGGAGTTATTGGTTCTAAAGTGGTTTTTGAGGGTGTGGAGGTAAACCTAGCCATACCTCAAGTGGCAAGCCAGTAGATCAGTTTGTGACTAAGGGTGGTGACTAGGAAGGTACTAAGGGTGGCTTTAGGCCTTGTGCACAAGTTTATTTTAATAATTAATTTATAGTTGTATTACTGTTACTAAACTAACATGTTATTATCTCATTTGTGATGGGATATAAGTCCGTTGCAAATAGGTTCTTTTGCGACGAATCTAGTTTATATGCAACTTTTTTGTGTAAATTTATAAATTAATGGAACTATTTTTGTTGAACCTAAGGAATATTCAAAAGAACTAATTACATCCATTGTACTATTCCCACAAAAAACAATGAGTTTCAATGGGTGTGGAGATTATCTTATTAGACTAATCAAAGGGCATAAATGAAAACTAGGTGCTTAGCTACAA
Source organism: Panax ginseng (assembly GCA_020205605.1). Lineage (NCBI taxonomy): Eukaryota > Viridiplantae > Streptophyta > Magnoliopsida > Apiales > Araliaceae > Panax > Panax ginseng. The sequence continues at coordinate 25,663,796 of CM035138.1, forward strand.
ATATACTTAATTTTCACCACTCCAAAAAAATATACCTATATATAAATATGAGAAGTCGATATACTAGCTAGAACTATGCGAACTAACTGGTCAAATTTCCCCAATGGAATTCTTGATCAGTTTTCTCCTTTGCTCCTTTTTCTTGCTTATTATACACGCCCTTACATTATTCCAAAATAGAAACCTTCCACCAGGTCCCAATGGCCTCCCTTTTTTTGGCAACCTCTTTGACATTGGATCCAACCCCTTCAAATAATTAGCAAATTTAGCTAAAAAATATGGCCGGCAAGGCAGTATTACTACTGTAGTGTTTTCCTCGATCGGCAGATATGGCTAGGCAATTAAGTCCTTCAAAAACACGACGAGTCTTTTTCTAGCAGAATACTGATTTAGAGCACCCTTCCCATGCAGTGGCATGGCTGCCTACGGGAGACAGATGGTGATTATCTAGACAGTTTTAGCACTTTTTCTTGACAAACACGTAAAAGTTGGAGTTATTGCATGAGCTTAGGCACAATATGGTTCAAGAAATGGTTCAACATGTTAAGGAAGCTAGCAAATATGGACAAAGTGTGGGAATTAACAAGTTGGCATTTACTACGGCTATGAGTACTGTTTTTCTTTGAATGCATGTGGATGAATTTGAGGCCTAAAGATGAATTTGAATGGATTTAAGAATGCAGTGGCGCCTACTATTATGAAAATTACTGGTAAATTTAATGTTGCCGATTATTTTCCTTTGCTTAAGGTTATGGAGGCGGAAGGCTATGGTTGCGTTGAGGAGCATTGTGATAAGTTTATTAACGAGCGTTTGAAGCATAGAGAGTCAAATTTGGCTAGACATGGGGATTTGTTGGATTCCTTTCTTGACTTTAGCCAAAAAAATGAATTATAATAATAATAAGAAGAAGAAGGTTATTCGTTTAATTGAGTGAAAAGATTATATTACCCTTAATGAATTAGAAGTCTGGCTCGAGTTCGATTTGTACTCGCTCGACTAGTTCAACTCGAAATATAAATTATTCAAATACGAGCAAATTTTAATGTTCGATAAATTACTCAAACATCTTCAAATTGTAATTTTCTATTGATACTCTGATCATATTCGTTCGAAAAGTTCAAACTTCTAGAGCTCGATTCGATATCATACTCGACTCGATAGCTGAAAGACGAGAGTTGTCTTATACCTAAGAATATTCAAGTGTTGGCCAATTTGCTCGTCGAGATGCTGAGTTTTGGGACAACCCTACATGTTTTATGCCCGAGAGGTTTTTGAATAGTGAATTGGATTTCAAGGGACAACATTCTGGTTCCTGCTCTAGCACACAGGGTGGTGAGCTTGATGATATCTTCTCTTGTTTATCATTTTGAGTGGAAACTCCCCAATGGAATGAAACCTGAAGATCTGGACATGAGTGAAAGTTTTGCACTTGCACTACAGAGGGTGAAACAGCTTGTTGCAGTCACGTAGACCTTGAACTAGGATTGCCCTTTGCAATTTCAATTGGAATTCAGTTATCTAGTTTTTGAACTGATCATGGGGAGTTCCAATACCGTTGGTAATAATATTTATTGTGAGTAACTTCCTCATTGGTAATATAATTGTAACATTAGGCCAAGATGTAACAGAAAATGTCATAATTTGAGAGAATATAATACATACCTTGGCCAAACTTCACCAGTTACAGAGGTTCATGTACTCACAAAAATATTTTAACCAGGAAGCTAGCAAATATTGGTTGAAAAGTGCAAATTGTGTAGTTATAAAGTATCAATAAAAATACATGTAATTCGATAAGTTCCACTCCCTGGAAAGTGCTGAAAGAATTATGATTTCAGTTATACCAGATTTCCCAACAAAGATCCCCTCCCCTTGGAAAATATGCATTATCACACTGTCTTGCACTTTTACTTCTAGCTTCTTAGGATACTAGATAGCAAGATGTGAATACAAGATTTGAAAAACGTAGGGATGTATTAGGTGTATGATCATCAAACTTTGCTGGTGACAAAATCTGCATCGCTTGCTTCCCAAATTGTGGTGCCATCACATGTGCAAAGCTTTTTGTGGTTTTCCCCGACGCCTGCACTTCTAGCTATCACTGCAGCCGTAAGACCTGGATCAGATTTATCTATAGTTCCATAGATTGCTATGGATCGCCCAATGAGATCACCAACTTTAAGCCCTTTTTTAGTGCCTGAAAATAAGGTCTCACCATTCTCGTCAACATCTAGTGTTCCCAGGTCACCAAGTGGCTGCAAAAATAATATACAAGTAGATCCATTAAGACATTAACTACTAGCTAAAGTTGCACCAAAGAGCGTAGAAGAAAGACAGATTCAATTATACTGCTCTAGGGTTTTCAACGAGTCAAATCTTGATCTTGATTTTACCTGACCTACTCCAATATTATTTATTGGATCAAATTTATTTACTGATTTGTGATAAATTGATCCGTTGGATCAATATTTTAAATGGGCCAAATCATGAATTTGATTTGATTTGGCACACTGATCCACCAAAACAAAAAATCCTTGTGCGTCAATTTTTTTTCGGCCGCTCCTCTCCATCCACCTTTTCTTTCGGAGCAGGTGAATCATAAAAATCTGCGCAACTCTTTCTCATGTGAATGTATGGGGAATATCCCAATCTGCATCTGCAAAACTCTTTTTCTTTTTCTTTCACAGATTCATCCATGGAGTTTAAAATATTAATACCATAATCAAGTTATCTCATCAATGTCATCATTAAATCCATTATTTCTTTCCCCAAAGCAATCCATCATCATTCTTCATAAAAATAAAACTTGTATATTTTTCAAAATCAATTCCATAGGTCTATAAATTTAATTATTTAAAGAGTTTGGGAGTAAAAAAAATTAGTGTTATGTGTGAATGGCAGTGGTGGCGAATAGGCATGTTTATACAAATACATATGTATAGAAGAAAGAGATTGATGAAATTGTGCAGATGGAACAGGAGAGAAGAGGCAAGGATGTAGAGAAAAAGAAACGGTGAAAATAAATGGATAAACTTAAAAAGTTGATATTTAATTGTTTCATCTTAGGCAATATATTTATATAAATCTTAGTTTACTTTAACTAAATTTATATAGGTATGTCGTATTTATATTAAATGAAATTTTTAGAGAGTGATTTTTGAACATGAAAAAATTGATTTTTTAGATAGAAATTGAAAAATCTTCGTGAGAGAAAGTTCAAAAAAATTAAAGTGACAAAGTAGAATGTTAAGAGAGATTAAGTGATATTATTTCATAAGTTAAAATAATTTATAAATAATAATATTTTACAAATTAATATAATTGTACAAATACTTTATTTTTTAAATAAATTGATTTGGATTATGATCTGTATTGTTGAATCAAGTGGATCATGGACAAAACAATGATCCATTACATAATTAATAAATCAGATCATTGATCCATAATCACACTTGGTGGATATATTGGATCAGAGCATGATTTGCTCTGATCTGACCCATTGACATGCATGTACTGCTCCATTAATTCAGATGATTGTCAGAAACTTTACTAGGGGAAGAGAAGTAAACAACATGAAGTAGGTGACATGTAAACTCTGTTGTTCCAAAAATAAAATTGGTTTTAAAAGTAGCTAGGGCATCGAGTCGCATACATACACTTCAAGATGGACCAACCAGCATGCACGTGTAACCACATATACACACAGAGGAACAGAACAATCAAATACACTAATCGTAGAATGGCAATACTCTTGAATTGCACTTCACCGAAGTTTACTTATTAGAGTTGATGGGAATGTAGATGAGTTGTTGATTATCATCACGAAGGGAATTATTATGAGAATAGATGCATTTCAAGGAATAGGAGATTTGATAATAGATTATGTGTACCTGATAAATTTTTTCTGTTATGTTTATTATATAAACTTAAAACAACTACACACCATAATAACTCTAATTTATTGATGAAAATTGAAAACCATGGCCTATTCAGTGGTGTAGACGTTGGTCGCCGATTAGGCACTAGGCACTACCCAGCCTTAGCGACTAGGTACTAGGCGATCGCCTAGCCGCCTGGGGACTGAACATCAAATGTCATCGCTGGTCTTGGAATTTTATTATGTGGAATTAGTTAGGGCTAAGCAAGTAACCAAATTGGAACCGAAACCGTACCAAAAACCGCACGAACCGCACCAATGGTTCCGGCGTATGTGGCGGTTTTAGATGGGTTGAATAACCAAATTTACGGTTCCGGTTTGGTTACTAGCCAAAACCGCACGCATAAAACCGAAACCACATCATGTGTGTGTATGTATGTATTATCTCTAGTAAATTCTAAAGTTACTTTTCACTTGAACACGCTCAGAGAAAACCCCAGTATTGCATTGTCATTTTTTCATCAATTGAAAGAAGAAGTTAGAGGTTATAGAGTCAAAAATTAAGCAATTGGGTTTTGGAATTTCGAATTTGTTTGATGCGTTATTGGAGGGGCTTATAGTTGAGGGGCTCGAGCACTTGATGCATTGGTTAATGTCAATGCTATAATAGTAATAGTTTAATAGATTATTTTTCAAATTAGGTATAGTTAGGATTATATTCTATAAGTCCTCCCTGCAATATATGAGATAGAATTTCATTCTATCTCCAGTATATACTTTTAATTTTTGGGGAACTAGATAAACATTCTTGCTTGTTATCGAATATATGGTCTCCGTTGTTTTATATAGCGTATGTTTTAGTTTTAAAGCATGCTTGATATAATTCTCATTGCCGACTCTGTCACTAAGTTAATTGCTCGATGTAAGTTTTATATTAAATTTTATTGAAGGCTAGACTTTTTTGTTGTTTCAATTGGTTTTGGAACCGAAACCGCACCAATTAAAACCGCACCGCACACTTTAAAACCACATCGCACCAATCATAAATGGTTTTGGGTGCGGTTTTGAATTTTTCTAACCGCACCTAAGCGGTTTCGGGTGCGGTTTGGACTTCAAACCGCACCATGCTCACCCCTAGAATTAGTGCAGTTTGCTGGAAATTCAATTTACCATCTGAAAATAAGGCAGGGGAGAAACGGGGAAAAGGAGCTTTTTATGTTTCTGGATGGACTAAAAACAGTTAACAGGTAATAACTATCTGAAAGAGTCAGGATGGAGGTCCTCTCCAACAAGTTTGAACACGGTGGGTAATTGTTTCTAGTACTTGACTTGTTGCCATCCCCAAGATAATGGAGTAAATAATCTCTTTGTAGAGACTTTTATTGTGTCAATACTGGAAAAGGTTGTTATATTTGTAGAATATAGATAGTGTTCAGTTGAAGGAATGACGTAGATATAATTTTAAAGGTGAAACCTAGAAGCTACAAGGTATCAACAACTGTCATACAGTATTGTAACGTAAACCGCACCAAGAAAAAGAGCTCAAATCATAATTGTAAATAATAACAAGTTCTACGATGGAAGAATGGTGTATAATTCTAAATATTACACCTAGTAGCTACAAGGCATCAACAATTGTATAAACCGCAAGCTATTATTAACAACAATTGATTCAAGGGCAAAGAATGGAAACATAAGATACGGAAGAAGAAAAAACCTCTTTCTCTTCGGTTGTTGGATTGAACACCTTCCCAGTGCTTGCTGCACCTTTTGTCAGATCACCATATTCATTTATTGACCAACCATATTTTCCAGCTGGCAATCCGCTAAAGTTGGCTTCAATCCTAGCCAATTCCATGTTAACTTGAGCCAGTCGAACCACACCAAAAATATCAGGGCCTTTGAATTCAGAAACAGCAGCAGAAACTAAGAAATCTGCATATCAAGACCACATATTATTTTTTTCACTGAATGAAACTGCTGCAATGCAACATACAATGCCATAACAGAGAAAGTAATTTCTTCTACTAATTCTGTTCCCTTCTTTCCAAACAGAGAATAGTGAGTAGGGTTGGGATTTCTGAACATGAGTTCACTGCATTTGGTTCTTCCAGAATATAATGATAATTATCAGAAAAATAAATAAATAAATAAAGGGATATGATTTTAACATGCAAGATCACGAGTCCATTTCGATTAGTCATTTCTTCGTTATATTTGACAACCTCATATTATTCCTGATTGTGTCAAAACTAAAAAATGATTTCCAATTTCGGTCCAACTACTTAATTTCGCCGTTCTTTTTCAATACATTCTATTGCTCAACAGAGTCACAGAAGTTATATTCTTGACATTACAGATATTCACAGAAAAACTTGAGCCTCTTTGAAGTACAAAACAAGGTAAAATGGCTGCTAATTTACAAATAATGAATTCAAGACCAACATGCCAAACTAATCCAATTCATAAATAAATCATAAATTTAATAGAAAAAAGTAAAATTGGGAATATTAAAGCTGCATAGAAAAAGATTCATTCTTTAACAAACTGAGAATATTTTGACAACTAACCTTCAGGGACCCCTTGGCCGATCAATCGGGCTTTTCTACCAGTCTGCTCCAAAGCTTCACTCATGGTCTTTACAGAAGATGACCCAAGAACCCTAACCACTTGATTACTCAGATCTACTTCAACATTCTTAACTCCTAAAGATCATTTATGTACACTCAAGTATGAGATATAGCACAAAATCACAATCATTGATCAGTTTTTAACTAACTAATGTGAAAATTGCCACCCACCATTAACAGTTAGCAATTTATTCTTGACGGCGGTAACACACCCATCACATTTCATATCCACCATAAACTCTGTCTGCCATAAAATAACACCAAAATATCAGAATATAGATATAGCCCATTTCACCATGAATCCATTCTATAATTTGAGTCAATTTTAACTTGGTTAAGCCCAAAATTAAGTTTAAAAATGTAATTTTTACAACTAAATTCAAACCATATAACATTCATGCGTTTCTAAAGAGAATCCAGATGGAATCGTCATAAAAGAAGCATAACCAATTATATATTGATGGTTAAAAAAGAGGGGGGGGAATGCAACTTACCAGCAATTCCGGCAAAACATCGCCCGTCTGCGAAATAAAGTAAAGAAATTTGTCAAGATTGATATTGAAATTCATGGGAATACAACAAAATTAGAGAAAAACAAAATTGATAACATGATGGATATATAACGAAAACGAACCTGGTGTGAGGGTTTGTAATCTGATGTGGGCACGTCCATATGAAGAGCAGAGGGAGGGTTATTGAGAGTTTTGGCGAGGCCCAGATGATTGACTGGAGTAACAATTGAATTTGTTGAGAGGGTGGGAAATTTTAGGGTTTTGGGAAGATGAAAGAAAGGTGAAGATGAAGATGTTGAGGAGAGAGAAGTGAAGTTAAGTGCTGCTATGGCTGCTGCTGCTGCTGTTGTTGTTGCAGCTGCTGACCTGAGAAATGCCATCTTTTTTGTATTCAGAATTATTTGTGTGTGTAGCTTGTTCTAGATGTTCTGACTAAATTTTAGTGGACTTTCACCTCCTATGGATTTTTTTTTATTATTGGTTTTTATTTGACTTGTTTTCCTATAGAACTTGATGCTCTCTCTCCCAAAAATTGATATTTTTTAATATATATATATATATATATATATATATATATATATATATATATATATTGACAAATTTAAATCGAATAAGATGGGTATAAATTAAGAATGATCTTATTCTAATTTATTTTAACTTATGGCTTAGAATTTTATTTTATTCACAATTCAATTCCTGTCGTATATTTGTCAATATATATATATTATTTTCTTATTTTCTTGGGTAGATTTTTAGAAATTAAGGTTTGTATAAGAAATATAATTGTTCATATAATTTTTAGATATTGAAACCAAGTGTTAGAAACAGTAAAAATGTAAATATGTACAAATGTCCTATGCAAACTTTTTTTCTATTAATACCGAAAATTTTTATAATAAATTGGGTAGGTCCTTAATATAGTTTTGTATCTGCAATTCTACTATTTACTGGAATAATTTTACTGACTATAAATATGCTAGATGAGTAGAAATATAAATAGTAAGTATAATTTTCCATAATTTACAAAATAAGAAATACTAGAATTGAATTAATATTAGTGAATTTTTTTTCAATAAAATGACGGAGAAACACGATTTAGATAAAAATAAACAAAAAACATAAAACTCTCGTGTTTCTAAAGGAATGTTAACACGACATTTCACTTTTGATACTATTTGCGAAATATTAAAATTTAAAATTGTGAGGAGTTGTATTTCTTTCAAAATAACAATTTTATATTTAACAATACTTTTAATCATTCACTATTACCTATGCACGAATTTTGAATTTTATAATTTTATAAATTAATTCTTGGGGAACACAACAAGTGAGACCTTTTTTTTTGCAAGACAAGATGGGAATATCTTTTCACATTTATACTGGAGATAAAAAAATGTTATAGGTTATAAATAGAAGATAGTAGTTAGTATAAGTTACACAAAGGTGGGAGGTGATCTCTTTCTCTGCGTGTATTGATCAATTTGTATTTATTAATTAACCAACTTACCGTAAAATTAATAACCGGATTCCAAACACAACTTCCTTTTTTAAGGAAAAAAAAGATTGAAAATAGCAAATATAATCAACATGTGCCATGAAAACTTTCTGCCTTCATCCTTGATTGCATGTAATTCATACAGTTTGTATGCAAAAAAAAAACTATCTTATTTTATTTTTTAAATACCAAAATGCAGTCCTTGTTTAATAAAGAAAATTAACATAAAACCTCTCTGCTGTGCTGCCATTGCCATTGTCATTGCCATTTTTACTCGAGCTTGACAGAGATTGGGCTTCTAACAGCATATTTACCCGACGTCCATTTCAAATATCCTTGCACAAACGGAGTCTTCACAACTAAGCTACTTAATGATCTGCTAAATGTCAGTTGGTATGTCAGCTGTTGGTTCACCTCTGAGAAATCAAGTGTACTGGGAGTTACGCTAACATCAACACCCGGTGGCGAAAAGATTTGCACGGTGTAAGAGGAATTAGCATCGCCAACATTAGTCACAACACGCGAATATCCTTGATCAGAAGAGCCTAATTTGACAGAGAAGGATGGATAATTTAGTTGTGCTTCCGGAATGCTTGATTCATTAGCACAACTTACTGTCCGTCCTACAATGACTTCAACTTGATCGTCTGTGTAGCCTAATCCGCATAAATAAGGTATGTAATCATCAGGTTGGATGTCATAAATGAGTCCGGGATCATTGGCTTTAGATGGGTTGACTTGCCCTGCACCTATTGCGAAAAGGTCAGCCTGGACAAGTCTTTCGTCGACAATGGGCTGGTTCTTGAGGTTTAGTAGATCAGCTGTGGTCGTAATAGCAGATTTTATGGCAGCGGGTGACCAAGTAGGGTGGGCGCTTTTTAGCAAGGCCGCGATGCCACTTAAGTGAGGGCATGACATTGATGTGCCAGAAATCATGTTAAATGATGCATTAGGAGCAGTTATGTTATCCACTGACACGGGCCATGCTGCAAGGATGCTCACTCCAGGGCCAATAATGTCTGGTTTTAGGATCCCAGGGGTGGCAATGCTAGGGCCTCTGGAGGAAAAGGAAGTAACTGCTGGGGCAGACTCGACTCCAATTATGGTTCCTTCGAATAAGATTGTAGCGAATGGTGATGAGGTTGAGTTTATGTACTGTTTGATCTTTAATCCTGTGGCATAACCCACATGTGTTGCTGGAAGAACGTGAGGATCGGCTAAAGTACTATACCCGTCTATTTCTTCGTTCATTAGTATCATTGCAGCACCACCAGCATCTTTCACTGCCTGCCCTTTGGCAATTCTCCCGATCCCACCGCCTCTTTCACACAACACTACTTTCCCTTCGACTTCAGTGTTATTCAACGATCCTTCAGCGCACCATACAACATTCTGAACGCCACTTGAACCGGGGAAAACTAGAGGTAACAATGTGGTAACTGGGAAATCTTTAGGCTGGAAAAGCGACTCGCCATCCAGTAAGTCAACGTTGCCTAGTAATACTGAGGCCCTTATGATCCTATCAATTGTGCTAGCGCCAACTGTGAGAATCCAAGGAGCCTCATTTGATACTGAAGAATTGACTGGCCCGGAATTCCCTGCCGAGCAGCTCACAAAAATACCCTTCTGAATTGCACCAAACGCCCCCACTGCAACGCTGTCTGCAAAGAAAGGAGCGGATAATCCACCCAAGGAGAGAGAAAGAACATCGACACCGTCCTCAACAGCCGTGTCCATCGCAGCCAATATGTCACTTTCAGCACATGCATTCTCAGTACACACTTTGTAAATCGCTAAATGAGCCAGAGGAGCCATGCCAACCGCTGTGCCATTGGCATTGCCAAACACATTGGCATTATTGACAATGTTGCCAGCAGCAGTACTTGCCGTATGCGTTCCATGTCCTTCCTCATCGATAGGCGGACCGGATTCACTGCTAACGAAATTTCTTGCTCCAATCAACTTGTTATTACAAACTGTGCCATCTAATTCACATGTCCCTTTCCATTTAGCCGGTGGAGGTGGCACTCCTTCGTCACTAAACGAAGGATGCCCTGGAGCAATTCCGGTATCCAAAACACCAATAATCACCCCCTTCCCGTAATTTGAGCCTTTCCAAAAACCAAAATTTTGGTGCAACCCCAAGAAGTTGGGGCTATGTGTTGTATGTAAAGAGAACACATTTTGTGGCCTCGCGAACAAAACTCCGGCCTTGTTCTTCATCATTGTTGCTTCCTCATGCGACAATTTAGCTGCGAAGCCAGTAACCACATTACGGTAAGAATAAACCATGCCTGATTGCTCATTCAAGCTCGCCGTGGTTTCAGGCAAAAATGATTGGTAAAATCTCTCCAAGCTTTCTGATTGAGAGAAAACTTGGCCATAAGGCAACTTTACATGGACAATGTAGGTCTCTAAACTGTGCATATTTTCCTGGGCAATAGCTGCATAGGGAAGGTTTAACATGCAAGTGATTGTGAGAATAAACAATAAAGCCATGTTTGGCAATTGTCTACACTTGTTGTTCTCCATAACTATTGAAGAACTAGCTAGAGAATGTTATTTTTGTTCGAGTTGCTGCACCAATGTGTTATATATAGAACTACTAATTTAGTATAGGATGAATTTTTTAACTATTTTTGGACATGGGAAAATGTTGGTTTCACCGAATTTAAGTTGGAGGTTTTAAGGACGGCTGACATGCTGGCTGCATTATTAGGATGAGGATGTTTGCTAAAATATATAGGACCTGGAAATGTTCGGTAATAATCTAAGCAAACTATGTGGCGATTATGATTAAGTTAAGCAAAGATTTATAGGTAAGTTTCAGTTTTGGACATTAGTTACTCAACGTACTCCTCAGTCAGTCCCACCACCTCAATATATTCCCTCCATTGGCCAAAAATCGTAATTTATTAAGAGAATTAAAAAACTTCTGGTGATTTATTGGCCAACTTTGTGTTATGTTTTTTGTCTCTTCAACTCAACCGGAAGAACCGACTCTAGCGGATTTCTACTCCTAAATCAATTATGTAAATAATGCTTGCGACATATCATATGATGGAGTTCGGATGGAGGGTGGACAGTTATATAATGTATACTTGTTTCCATCCGTGAGGATGTCATGTCTATGTCTGTGGCAATGTTCCTTCGATAAGTCTAATGGCTGAAATTATCAGGATTTAACATTTCGTAAATATCAAGGAATTAAGTATATGATAATAATAATAATAATAATAAATAATAATTGAGCTAGATGACACTACTTGAACTTAAGCCCAACTCATTTAACCTTTCTATTATAAAAATAAAAAATATAATTAATTAAATATTAAATTTGTCGAGTCTAAAGCGAAAGTTGAGTTACTTCAATTCAGTATGATTGCAATTTCACATGTAGACATATAGTGATTTTGGTTATATTGTTGATTACATAGAATCTATCATCGTGTGGATGTTGTGTAAGTAGTCCTAGTGCATTGAAAAATGGCTATGACTCATTAGTGCTTTTGGCTATTTTCTGTGATATGTGAACAAGTCTTGCATTAATGGTAAATTGGTAATAGATGAAATATTAAATGAAGTTAGGATCCCATTATTTCCATTTGATTTATTCCATTAATATTCTTATTTTAGTTGTTATTTGCAATTAGTTTAATTCGCCAATTATAGTCGTTAGTTTAAGCATAATTAATATAGTGATTTAATTGATGTAGTAGTTTGAATTTGACAATTTTCTGCAGGATCGAGCACTCTACTTACTCATTACTTGTTGACACATGTATGCTTGCATGAGTTAGAGTTGTAGCTCTTTATCGAAGCTGAAAAAAGAGGCAAATGAGGTCGACATGGGAATTTCTCATTGGATTCGGCAGAGTGAGGATCTCATCGATATGCGCTCTCACTTGTTCTTCTGCCTTTGTCGTAAATTATGACTTCAACTGGGGTGTCAGAAGGAAGATCGCTCATGGGAGGTACTTGTGGCTTTTCTACGATTGGAGGAGTTGGAACATTCAGAGGTCGATCGAAGATGAACCCTTTGTGTTGCTATTTGATGTTCAATGAGTTGAGCCTCGGTAAGCTATATTTTGGGCCTTTATTGATCTTATTATAAGTCGATATTTATACTCTTTCATTAAACATTAATAAAAGATCAGGGGCAATGTTAATGTGATATTTTAGATATTGGGCAAGGGCTTGGGCCGAAAGCCTCTTGGTTAATCTACCGGCCCGATTAGTTGGGTCCTCTTTGTTGTCGGATTCACCACATTTTTCAAGTTTAACCTTTTATTATAAAAACAAAAATAATAATTAATTAAATATTAAATTTGTCGAGTCTAAACGAGTTGAGTTTTGAGCCGATTTGTTCAACTAAACAAGGCAAAAGATTTATTTGTTTAACTAGCTCGAATCTTTCAACTGAATTGCCTTTTTTAAAAAGTAGGGGGGAAAAGAAACATACCAGGGGTTGAAATACGAAACTGTCCTGAAATTGCAAAAAAGAGTATCTGGGAATTCACTGCGATGATGTCAAGAAAAAACTATCCACATCTTACCTCAAGGATCAAGGGGAATTATCAGAGCAATTCTGTGTAATAAGATTAACCAAACTATGAAGCACAGAGGATTCCTGACCGCATCACTTGATTCTCAGAAGTAGATTGCTGAAACCAGTGATAGAATGAGGTTTCCTCGCATTAAGAAGAGAACAGAAATATCACCAGATACTGAATCTAGCTCACCATGTCTGAACGGATGATCATTTGTTCAGAAAAGCATTTGCACATTTAAACAATGTGAAGTCCTATTCCATGTTACTGCTCAAATACCAGAACCCTTCACCTTCAAGAGGAATCCATTTTTTAAAGTAGCATACCTGCAGTTCAGTACGAGAAATTCCCTGCTAAAAATAGACTAGACTACACACCAAACTATCGTATTTAGATTGATCTCTAATATTTGCCTTGTCTAAAATTCGTCCAGCACAACATCAAATGCATCAACATTATGGAACAGAGCAGCAGTTTTAGTGGTTCGGAACTCTCATAACACCTTTTCCAGATATTCTCCACCAAGCTGTAGAATACAGTTAAGAGTTCAAAAAAAACTGATGGCATAGTAGAACAAAGGATTCTCCACTTTAGCTGATAGGAGTTGTTAAATATACCATCTAACCAGATTTCTTTCTACGGAATCAAATGTCCAGTCGAAAATAATTTTAATGTAAAGCCATTCCAGAAGATTAATCTTAAAATCTAAGAAACTGCATTTCGAACTCAAACCCAGTAAATGAGAGTATTTACTATTAAACATAGTCCTGGTATGTATTGCGATAAATTTATGCCGAATTATAATTGCGAAGCTTATCAATACATGGATTAGTAGGAATTAGGACCCCACTTATTACACCTCTCCAAACAAGTTGCCACTAATACTTATCCACGTAACTACCATTAAAAAGTCGACATAAACTTTCCCAATATATATCATTTTCCTTAAACATAAGGCAATATACTTCAAAAATGATAAAGTTATATATGGTGCATGAAGACAGATACTTTTCAAATAGTTGCAGAAATATGATTAAAAAGGTAAAATAGTCTCATTCCAGTATCAGAAATTCTTCGAGCACAAATACATACAACGGGGAAGAAGATTGTTAACCTTTTACAACAGCCACATGGAACTAAATAATTGAATCCACTCAAAAATAAAGGAGATTGTATCCCCTAAAGACTATAACATTTCATGAATCTCATTCTCGGAAAGCTCTAGTTTTAATCCAAGAGAAATCTTATCACAAGATTGTCTATGGCATGAAAAACAAAAGAATATAATTTGAAGCTCCTGACCTTATACCATCATAATATGAAGACAATTTGATATCCTGTATGTTTTTAGAATTCAAAAGGTATTGGCCCTCTGTCGACAAACCCTTCACATGATGTTTGTTATAGCGGTGGAAATTAACTCATTAGCCAAATCCAGGTGGCACATCAGGGTCTTCATCACTACCATCACAAGGCTGCTTTTGCTCCATGACAGTAGAAACGGCAGTAGGTGTAGTGACATTCAAAGAATCTGTCTCCAACACATCTTGTGAGTGGTGAGCCTCTTGCTTTTCGTCCCCAGTTGGCAACTTATCTTGAGGTATATGCAGTGGGAGCTCTTCTTTCAATTGTTCCTCATGGATGTTCTGATGAAGATCTGACAGGGCGAAACCCGGTGGTTCATTTGGCTCACTATCAGAAAAGGTGCCATCGATATCATTGGTGGAAGCAGTGACTGCTTCATTATTATTAGGTCTGTTTTGAACTGCCATCGTGTCACTGTTGGAGGACGGCTCACCACCTTCAGTCCCTTCCGGGTTTAGTAACCTACTGTAAACAGATTGCACTGTTTCTTTTATTTCAGTTTTCATGTCATCACCCGATCTAATTATTTCCCAGATACCATCAGAAATTTGATTCATTACTTTCTCCCTACAATTAACAAATTCAACAGAATTAGCCTCAACAACTTAATGTTGATTAATTCATAAACCATTTTTAACAGTAATGTCACTAGATTTCATCACATCTATAATAACTACTGAACCATATGCCACTATATAGAAACAGTAAACCTGACAAAGGCAAGAGTGTTTATAGCTAAAAACAGCAAGCTTGTGTCAAACTCAATAGTTAATTCCCTGAACTTTAAACAAATCAGAAGTTATTCAAAATTGTTACTACAAGCATCCTGATCCTTTTTTTCCAATTTGGGAATAAACATTTTCTCAATATGCAACTAATTCAACACAAAACAACTTATAAGACCTAAACCCCTGATAAGATTTTTATTATTATAAAAAAAAAAGTGTGGCGTAAAAAGAAGAATGTATACAATTTTCCTTTTTAAAATTTAAATACAGAAAACTCATCAATAAGAAAAAACTAATACAAACGAGTAAAAGACGGTTATAATACCACTAAAAAATTTTAACAAGTCAACAACCTACCCAACTTCTTGATGTATGGCGTCAGAAAGTTGCCGGGGTTTCATATTCTCAGTGCCTGGACGATTAAGAGCTGCTGATTGCTTCACCATTGATACAATGGAATTACGCAACTCTTCCTGCAACACGTTGCAAATTCAGGACATACGTAGTAGCATATACTTTTCGTATTTCATAAAGACATTAGAGCAGCAAATTGAAATTTATAAACATACAAAGTCTACATTACTCAAAGGTATTTCTGAATAAGAATAAAAGTAATAGCAGATCTGAACATCCAAACATCATAACTAGGCTTACAAAGATGGGTCATAAAAAATTGCTTCAATTCACACATACACTATCACTATTGAAGTAGTAGAACGACTGAATAACATAATAATCACTAATGAAGCTGCCAAAGCAACTATTCCCTCCGTTCCACAAAAAAGTCCCATTTTCAAAATTTAGGAACTTTGGGTATATTTTTACTCCACGTTTACCCCTAAAATTGTGAAAATGATCTTGAGGACATTATGCCATTCTATACTACCATCAAAATAAATGGGAATCTTTTTTCTGGAAAAATAAAAAATAAAAAATGGCAAATTGGACTTTTTTGAGGATATTAAACATAATAGTATACTTCAGCACTTCACAATGCTACTATTACTAAATCTAATATAAATTTCAATCAATTACAGTCACAAAGAATCTAGCTTTCAGCTATGAATTTAATAATCAGTAGCTAATTGAGCCAAATTCCAACAACAAAAAAAACCAAAAGCAATTTTTTAAATAAAAAAATTAAACATTAATCGCAATTTATGGAACATTAGAAAGAGATTTTATAGATGGGAGAGTTGAAGATTTTAGACAGAGAATAGAAGAGGGGAGAAAGCGCTCACATTCTCCTTAAGCTTACGAATAATCTTGACGCGGAGCCTATCAAAATCACCGTCGTCCTTGAATTTTGAAATCACATCGTCCTTACTGATCTTCTGATTTCCGCAACCGCCAACGCCGGCGCCGGATTCCATCAACCTAAATTTTGATTGCAATTAGAAAAATGAGTTAGGACAACAAACAAAATAGTACGAGTGGTAAAAGGTTTGAGGTCTCCCCTTCGATATGTTCAAAAAGGTTTTGCCAATATAAATATGTTTGAGCTCGAATTCGATAGATTTAATTCGAATCATTACTCGGGTTTATTCATCAGTCTTCAAATTCAATTTCGAATATGAACCATTTCATTTAAAACTAAACCACTACATACTAAATTGGTTACTTAACTAATATTTATATATAAATTTTTTTTACTTTTATTTATGTATTGAAATTATAAATAATGTAATAAAAATTGATATTCAATTCATTAATTTATTCAAGTACAAGTTTACACAATTTCATACTACACTTCACATATTTAGCTTACTAGCATGGATAAAACCAATATTCGAATATAATCCATCGAGCAGGTATCGAGTATGGTTCGAGAAAAAATGAAATACTCGAACCCTAATATGAAGCGTAACATATTTGGTATCTTCGAAATTCGACTCGTGTATCATTAAACAGAAAATGAGTATGGATCAGATTCGATTCAGATCAACTTCGAAGAATTCGAGGTTTGGATCATATTTTTGAGCCGATCTCGAATCGAGTACCGAACTACTTGGCTCGATTTACACCCCTAGGTGATCCTTTGCCGTGTCGGAAAACCTTTTTGAACATATCGAAGGGGAGACCTCAAACATTTATTAATTACATTTACTCTCTCCATTCAAATATACAATTTTGAATATTTATTTTGATTTTTTAAAATAAATTCAATCAATAATATTAATTAATATAATTATAAATTTTGTAAAATATAAAATTATCACGATGAAGTAATTTTATCTTTTTTAGATTTCTAACATTACCCTTTTGCTTATAACTATAATAATAGACAATAATAATGTACTACTTTTAATATTAATATCAAACGAATAGTGAAATATCATGAATGTTATATGTTATATTGGCAAAATAAAATTATATATATTTTAGTGACGTTTATGTAATTATTCTAACAATATTTAATATTTTAATAATAATACTTTTACTTTAACAATATCAACCACAAAAATCATTAAATGAATGATATAAAGAAAAATGAAAGAGTGAAGACAACAACATTAAAGAGAGAGAGAAATTAGTAAATTAAAGTGGGAGGAAAAAACACAACAAATAGTTATAAATACTAGATCATATCTAAAAACCTAACCAGATAGAGTTCTTTATTTATTGTGCAATGTCACAAAATACTACATTATTATAGTGTAGGTTTCAAAAATAAAATACAAAAAAGAAAAATCTAAATGTAACACAGTAAAGATTAAATTGCTAATATTCCTCATTTAACTTCATAATAGGTAATATATAGAATTGAATAAATAGAAAAGTAAAATTCACATTTTTATCCCCCCAAGCCCAAACTATTAGGTAAATGCACTCTAGTTCCACATTCGTGCTCAAGAAAATAATAGCGGAAAAATTAGAGAGGTCCATAAATAAAAGTAGGGGTGGACATAATTTTGGGTTTTCCAGTTCTCCGGACCGACCCAATCCTGGTTTTTCAAAAACCGCCGATTTTATTCGTACAAAAAAAATATAATCGATTTTTCAAATTTCAATACCGAAGTTTTTATGGTTCGATATCTTAGAATCGCATTATATAATTTTTTTTAATTATTAATAAATAATTAATAATAATAAAATAATAATTATAATAATAAAAATAATATTAATATTAATATTAATAAAAATAAAAATAAAAAATATTAATTTTAAATATCAATAAAAACCGATACTCGGTATATCTTGGTACCCAACAAATTTGACTAATTTAGATTGATCGATTCGATCCGATTCGGTAAATATATTGCACACCCCTACATAAAAGTGCAACCTTTCAGAGAAACTTCATCAATAAAAAGTTCACTTTATTCATCTTTTTATCCCTAATCACTATATCAAGTGACTGGATTTCTTTTTGTCTATACATTTAACAGAAGAAAAGGTTGGGGGAAGAATAAATTGGGAACACAAGTTTCTCAAATTCTATGTACAAGTTCACTTGCAACCCTAGTAAGAAGAGTTCCTCCAACAGGGTCATAAAATAAGGTACAACAATAAATCCAACGCGACGCGAGGCAACTCCATCAAATAGTCATATACACCCTGAGCAAAGCTTGTCTTTTACGAAATCCTGTCATTTACGAGACTGATGATGACTTCTTCTCTTATTCAGGCGGCGGCCATGAGAGTACCTGCAAAATGTTGAGCATTAAAACAACACAATGGAGCTTAATGCTACTACATGTTCTTTGGAGAAGCAAACGTAGATAGACTTACGAATCATCCATATTTTCTTTAGTCGCTGATGAATCCTGAATTTTGCATGATGGTCCAGCCAACTGTCGAATCAATTTTAGTACGACTTAGTTTCTACTTTTTTCCTCCTAAAGAACAGCGGTAACATTAATACAGTACCCAAAAAAAGGACAAAAAAATAAAAAAGGCTTTGTCACAACATCAAAGCATTGAGAAAACAAAAGGGGGTGGCCTCTGCAAAGGGCAAGCTTTGGAGTTAAATGGAATGAGACCTTGTTCAAGCTTACAACTTCTAATCAATATAGGACCACTAAGTTAGGATTTAAGGCTGGCAGAACCATAGAGTAACGAGCTGAGACAAGTCACTTAAAACAGGTCAGGCTGGCAGAACCATAGAGTAACTAGCTGAGACAAGTAGCTTCAAATAGGCCATAATCTATCGACTTTCACTCTACATCACTAAGCTTAACAATCAGTTGGTGAGTGGTAGATAGTTATGCTAAAGATGCAATTGAAAGAAAGTCCTACTACTTCATCATTTCACCCACTTTGATTGATGAGGAGATAACGATTCATTCTAATGGCAGTGAGATTAGTTTTGAATATATCAGTAAAAGAGCAATTGTGTTACCTACATCTTTACAGATAATAAAATGCAATTAAAGTGAAGTTCAGACTACTTAAAAAGTAGACTTTGGCCTCAGTAAATTAGGATGTTCAGACTGCTTAAGTATACACTGCAGGCATCAACAAGTAATATGGAAAAGAAAAATACAAGTTTGATAAAAAGTAGCATAGTCACAGTGGGATAGCATCAGAAAAGTATATTAACAGGATGGTGTGATCTTCTGTTGCTTCTGCTATGGGCCTCCAGGTACTCCTCATATGTCTGCATTAATGCAACAAGAATTAAAAAAAAAACATTAAAAAAAGTCATCTTACTTTAATAAAAGGTAATTCCTAACCCATAGTTGAGGAAAAACAAAGGAAGTAAGAAAAAGAAACTATAAATATTCACAGACTTGTACGTATATAAACCAACCAAACATAAAACTTCTCACAGACAAGCTAATGAGAGACATATGAAAGGGAGGCAAAAAGGATATGGGGAAATAATGTTCCATGCAGCTTCAAACCATTGGCATCAAAGACATGACTAACAAAATTTGAATATGAAGTACAAAAAAAGGATCCTTCTTTCCACGTAGTTTTTTTTTGGAGTGTGAGGGGGAGGGGGCAGTTTTCTTTAAAAAGTAGACTGAGTTTCTTATTGTCTTATTGATCATCCCACTAGCAGGAATCTGGTAAGTGGTAATGATTGAGATGTATAATTGAAAACAAGAGAACACAAATCATATTCTACTCATCTCTGCTGTCTTAAAAAGGTCAACTGATATCTTTTGTACCATATGTCAGGTGTCGCCTGCATCAGCTAAGATCTACAGGAGGATGGTGGTCTAAGGGCTCTAATTGCAATTCAGCTAATTCTCTCCATTACTAGTTGTTTTAAGTGCTCTTGGCTGAAAGGAAATGCACACAACTGGACTTTCAAGATTCCCTCCATATATAAGAGACCATGTTTATTTTCATAAGTTTTCATTTGCGGAAATATAAAGTGTGCTCCCTGCAATTATTTATGCTAAAATTTGATTATGTAGAAATTATATAATCAAGAAAATAGCAAGCAATATGGGTGAAGATACTAGGCACAAACAGCAGTACTTATGCACAAATGAAAGCAGTCAAAAAGCAAGCAAAACAGAGAAAATGTTTAATAGCTATACCAAAAATATGGTCTCGGTACTGAAAATTCATATCAGATTCACAAGAAAAACCTTTAACTTTGCAAGGAAATGGTTGAGAATAATATCTACACAACAAACATTTATCTCCTGGCGTGCATCAGTAACACATAAAGAACTAATATGAGATAAGATAGGGAGCAATACCATATCAAGAATATCATCTACGGTGAGGGCACTGCCTTGGGGGCTTCTTTCTGCAGATAACCCCCAAATATCAAATTGAGAATAACTATCATGGTTCAGATCAACATTAGTTAGACTTCCTTTGATGCAAGATCGTTCCGACCTTGTAAGTTTTGATGCCCCAGAAGTGGCAGGCGAGTTCTCAGGAAGAAATATTCCAGCTGATCCCTGGTATGCTAAATGAAATTTACTTGCTTCAGTTTGATGTTGGTAGAGTAAAGAAGGATAAAGCATGGGTGCCCCGCCTAATGACCTCTGTACAGTAGGCAAATTATATTCTTCATCACAGGCAAAAAATGAAGGCTCTATGCAAGGCCTTTTGAATGGAAGATTATCCCTCTCGTATTCATCCCTGCATAAAGCCACAACAGCCAACAAAGGCTCATCACTGTCAGATTAGTGCAATGAATAATATGCAGTTTTAAAACGGATACCTTCTTTGTTTGCCATCGACATCAACCTTTCCATCAAGGAGCTCACAAAGAGCTTCTCCAATGTCTTGAGGTAGCTCCTGAAATGAGTCAAAGAAGCCAATTCATTTTAAGGCCTCTGGAGTCACTCTCACAGAAACAAACACTAAAAGGTAAAGTTTGAAAAATAAAACAAACAAAACAAATAAAATTTTCCTGAATATAGTAACAAAATAATAATCTATACCTGACAGTCTCTACTAATTTTCACAGGTTTATAGTTATTCAACGGGTTTTTTAGATGAAGAGTCTTTTGAAACGGCAAATCATGTAACCGCAGCCATTTGACCTTGAAACTGCGCCCCCAAGGATTACTTCCACCAGTTCCTTGACTCCAAACATTATCTCTTCTCCAGCCAACAGACGACATCATTTGAGCATACCCTTGGAAGAAACCACTCATGTTGACACTAAATACTAAAATTACCTTACTAGAATTCTGCAAAACAAGCACGTGCCTCTCTATGAACCATAGCAATTGAGAAAGTTGTATATACAATATACTAAAATGAGAGACATCTTACATGAAAGGCTTCCTCCAAGATTGGCTCATTCATGAGTTGAGTAGCCCAGATTCCTTTTGCAATTGATAATTGGATGTTTTCATGATTCAAACTCTTAATGATGAAATATCTTGTACCGTTGAATTTGTCTTTCTTAGCACTCGAGTTTCCCACCTGCTCACAGGAATGCCCTTGCTCTTCTGCCCCGGAGTGATAAGCATCCCCGTCCACTTTGTAGCTTGGGCTTTCTGACAGAATATTCCAGCTTACCCAGTTTTAATCAGAATATACATACACTTCAGTAACTTCCAATAGAAAAGGTTTGTATTACAGTTCAAACAAGATTCATCCTTAACACATCTATAAGCTGTACATGCAAATCAATAATATAGCTAACCATGATGTACCATGTAATATTGCACACATTCAACAACCCACGTTATGAGTACTGAGGTAGGTACTAGGAAGCAACACAGATCAGCCAGGAGACTAACAATAATCATCATTTAATTTCAGTGCACTTATTTATTTTGATGATAATTTCAGCGCACATATTGGCTCTACAACTAAAAAGTAGCGCATATGAAATTCATAACGGTTAACTTCTTAAACTTTTACATAGGTTACAACACATCAGATAGATTATGATATACTGTATTTATACTACAGAAACAAGAAGTAAATATGGAATATTACATGCTATACCATTTATCTAGTTCAATAAAGAATTTGATATCAAACTTTGAAAGTAAAGTTTGCATATTGATGATCTTACAACATCCAAGTGCATAACTATACTTCTTCAAATTTAAATGACGAGCCTAGTACCATGAGCTACAAGAACATTTGCACCTTCAAGACCTTAAAACTGCTCATATTGACATAAACACCCATTCATGAGCTGACTTTCTGGATCAGCTGGAAGCATATCTACGAGCCGTACTCGTGGAGAAATATTGAGAGAGATCAAGAGGTTGAGAGCATCATGTTTTAAAATTCACAGTCCAAAGCACTGTGAGAACATCTAACAAACATATTTATGAATGAATAAGTGCATATCTAACGCATACATCTTTGCATTTACTTACTATCTTTTACATATAGATACATATAATTTTAATCATGTTTTGCTTATATTATAATTTCAAAACCTTTTCTTAAAGGTGTATTTCCTTCAACTTAAATTATCATATATAGGTATGAATAATATAAGTGCTCAGTTGTCAGCTAGCAACCCATCTGAAGGGCTGAAGGTTCAAGTTTGGAATAGATGAGATTTAGAATCCATACAAAGTGTGATTGGATATAACTAATAATATGTGTGTACTTGCGATGTGGTTATTTCAATTAGCAATCTAAGACTGAATTTGACACTTGTCCACACATATGGGTCTGACACATGTATCCATGCTGATAACATTTTCCAAATGTTAATATTCACCTCACTAGACACTACTATATTTTGTTACCAACCAAACTCGTATCATTTTTTGTCTTACCGCACCCTCAGGCCACTCCAGCATGACCATGCTAGTTGATCATAAAAGTACAATTTTGAAATGACTGGAAACTGTGTTGACCAAATTTCATCATTTTCATATCTGAATATAGTCTAATTCCATTGCTCATGAAACTATATAAAGTTAATACCCTTGCACTTTTCCACATATCTATCTCAACATGACTTTCTTGTCATGCTTAATCCATCACTATAATTTTCTTAAATGCCAACATAACATATTTCTAACACAGAACCATGATTACAATTGTTTAAAAAACTTTGTTCACCTTCACAAAGGTGAGACCATAGAGAACTCACTTGTTCCCTCTTTATTATTTAGTGACTTTCAATCTTATGTAGTTTGTAACGAAAACACAATTCATAACTAAAGTAAAAGCCTTTAGCATTTGCAACTTTTAATTAGATTGAAGAGAGACAAACAGAAAACTCTAAAGCTTACTACGTGTGTGTCAACACTACAGTCTATACAAAAAAAGTTTTATGTAACAAAACCAGAACATCTCTTACCAATATAGTCCAAATTCTCATGTTTCCATTCAGTCACCGATGAATCTACAACAGATGCATTTTCTTTTCCAGTATCTGAAGACATCTTTAACTGAATCCTGACCCAAAATATGGCAGAACCAAAGTATATTTCAATCGGTAGTGTAACTGAAACTCATGGACCTATAATCCAAACCTATGATGAAAATAAATGTAAAAAAATATTCACAATCAACTATAAATGGAACTGAAATGTCATATCTGTCATCTCTAGCAGTAAAACTATATACCAGAGAACAATTACAACTGGAAAAAAATCACAAATTGCAGCAAAAGTAAAAAAATTAATTAACTAACAATGCTAATGTTAAATGCTTTGTTCTTTTTCTTTGTAAGAAAACATCAACAAAATATTCTCTCATTTGTTTCACTGGATTTTCTTCTTATTGTCTGTCATATTGCTGGTATATACTTCACCATGTAGCATTCAGTTGCTACACTTCATAAGTAGCTATAATACCAATCAAAACATTTGTAAGCCCCCTACAAAAATCATAAAGCAATACGTCCTTGGTTCCACACAAAAAAAGTCTCATTTAATTTTTTTTCCTAGTTAATTAGCGAAATCCTAAATTTCAAAGCTAATCTGAATTTATTTGATTTTGATTACTTCAATAGTTAATATTGTAAACTACTTACAAAGTATTAAGTACAAAATTGATATTTAAGATTAGATTACAAAATTGATATTATAAAAGTAAGATTAGATTGAACTCATTTTTTGAACAGGAGTCATACAAGCCTATACTTTTTAAGACGCTATATGTTATCCGTCGCTAAAAGTATAGATGACACACACACACACACAGGTGACTAAAATATATATATATATATTGTATATAAGCCCTACTTAAGAGCATTGATGCTTGTATAATTGATTTCAGAATCACCATTTTCGAATTCATTCAAATGAATACAACTCCAAAATCATCACAACAAACATGAAATTCATGCTCTTGGAAAAAAAGAAAAAGAAGAAAACAGCGATAAAAATGAATTGGATGGGCATAATATATACACTGTTCAACCAGAAGAATAATGAAAGAGTATGGAATGGAAATAAACACGTACCTTTGTACACACAGGAGAGCAGAGAACAAGGGGTGGGATTTTGTAATTTGGGGGAAGTTGATAAGCCGTGCCCTAGATTTTTCCCGCACAAAGCCCTTTCGATTCGGCCCAAGCAAAAATGCGGTTTGTACATTCAAATAGTTAGAGCCTGTTCGGGAATTCCGGAAGGACTTATTTTTTTAATTATAAGTTGAGTTTTAAATAAATAAAAAAGAAGTACGTATTTGAAATTTATTTTAAAATGACTTAATAAGTCATTAAGTCATTTTAAAATAAATTAATTTAACTAAATATAATATTTATTTTGTTCCTCTTCTATTTTATTTCTCTTTTTATTAATGTCTTTTTTAGTTATTTTTATATTTATTTTAACTTATAAGTTATTATGAGCCGAACACCTTCATAATTTGTTTTAACTTAACTTTTTGACTTATAAATTAAATTGATGTCAAACACTTTTACTTATAAATTATAACTTAAATCAATTTATATTTTAACTTATAAATCATTTAAAATAAATCATTTCCAAACCGGCTCTATTTATTAAACTTATAAAAAAAAGAAAAAAAAAGTGCTATTAGCCTATTAGTATTTTTTGTAGGTACCTACCGTACCTTTTCATTTTATGTACTTCAGTTCCATTTTATAAGATCACTTTTAAATTTTAATTTTAAATATTTTTAAATTTAAAAATAATAAAAATTTATTAAAAATATAAAATATTAAACTTTTAATTAATAATATTTTCAAAATAATTTATAATTAATCAGATTGACTAAAATATAATGATTTAAATTTGAAAGATCTCGAATTTCTGGGAATGCAGACACAAACTTGCAGAACGGAAAAATAGACTTGTATATCGAATGTGCTCCCGGATAATTTATTTATAGATCAAATAAATTTATCTATTGACGAAAATTTTATGTGCAAGTGGTACTTATGTAAAGCGTTGCAACCATTGGAGAAAAAAAATTACATAAAAAAAATATTTTTTAAATAGAAACAATTCTTTCTACTTTTTTATTTTTTATATTTTTTTGTAATGTTTGAATCAAGAATTTAATAATAATAATTACATCAATATAATGAATAATTACATCGCACCCACATTATCGCATAATATGTTATTACTAGTGACCGTCGCACACGTATTGCGTGTTTAAATTATATAATGAATAATTACATCGCACCTCTTGTTCTATAATATATATTCTGATTTTTTATTAGATATTTTTATTTTAATATAATCTTTAATTCTATACAATATACTGAAATGAAAGTTTATAAAATTCCAACGACAACAACTATGAAAGGAACACAACGGGGGGGAGGGGGAGGGGGAGAGGGAGGGGAACGGGGTCACGTGAAATACATCCACAATCCACGTGCCAGTACCAGGGGTGTGTGTGTCAAATCTTTCTACATCCTTTCGCGACAAAAAGTGACACCTGGCAGATTTTGTAATAAATGATTTCTTGTGAAATAAAAAAAAATCCCAAATTTCCCTCCACACATTCGAAATTGCCTTATCTTCCTGCTGGCCTGTCCCAGTCTTTCAACTCCACCTCCAAAAACACTCCCCCCATAAAATTCACAAATGCATCCATTTCCCACTTTCTGCCCACCACCACTCTACCACCAGCAGAACAACCACAAATGGCCGCCAAATTAGGATTTACTATCACAACCCCTCGATTCCTAAATGCCCCTTTTCGAAAACCCTTTATTTTTCTCTCTTCTTCAACTTCTTCATCTTCATCCTGTTCTTCAAGGGCTCATTCAATTCAGTTCATCAGTCCAGAGCTGTCCACTAGGCGCAGACTCATCATACTTTCCCCTAAGGCCACTACTGATCAGCCAGGTCAGTTAAATCCCCCCCCCCCTTTACATCTAATTGTAGGTACTTCTTTTTTGTTCAATTGCTCTAGTCCCATTTGCCAATGTCTTTTGTTTTGAAAAAGAGTCTGTTTTGTTTTTATGCTACCATGAATTGACATAATGTACTCAATTTTATCATCACAATCAACCCGTTACTATTAAACTATTAATTCAATAAATTTAGGTTAAACATGTAACAGAATATATCTTAAAGTTTAGGAAATTTTGTAAATGGGGCTCATTTTGGGGAATGAAGGCAGTAGTTGGATAAGTAATCTTTTAAAGCATGGCTGGATTTTTCAGAATCAATTTGCAAATGACACTATTATGGGCTGGATTTTAATTTCTGTAGTGTAGTATTACCAGATTTTTAAGGGAATTATGATGTAATTAAAAGTTATATGGATATTGCCAAGATAGGGAAAAAGCTCCCTTTTTTTTTGCAAAGGCTATACTTATGATCAGCCCCATTTAGTAAAATGACTTTGGGATTAAAATTTTTAATCCCAATGGAAAGAAATTTTTACTAGTTTATTGATATCAAGGAGAAAATGCACTTTTTCAATCCCATTTGAACCAAGATGGATTGACTTCATTTACAGGATATGCTCAAAAACGCCAGTTTGATATTTCTGTTTTTCTTTGTTTTTTAAATTTATTTATTATTTTAGGGAAAATAATACTTCCTCAGTTCGAAATTATAAAACCATATTTATAAGGAAAATAATACTCTCCGAGTTTCAGAAGTTGTATTTGCTTTAGTTGTCATATTGAAGCCACTTGATAACTCAAGTGCAAGCAATCACTGTGCTGAACTCTTATTCTCACACAACTTATGTGAAAATGGAGGGAAGACTTGACAATCTCTATTTAGAAGACAGTGCACACCCTCAACCAACATGTTAGAAGTTGAATTCAGATTCCAAACATGTTGGAAAAAGGAAGTCATTAGAATTACGAAGTAATACTTCTCTGAAGGAGTTATTGGTCCAGAATATATAATAGTGCTCAACATTTTTTTTCAGTGTCAAGGTAAAAAGGAATACCAAGAAATAGTTTATTGACTTCCACACAAGAGATCCCAATCATAGACATTGGTTCACTTGGTTACTGAGAGAAATAAGATAGAAAGTGTGAGAAAGTTCCGATTGTGTTAACACGACTGTACTCTTTGAAGTGTTAATGTCAAGGAAAAGGCCGGGGGGAAAGAAAAGAATCTAATGTGGCCTATAATTATAACTGACAAGAAAATATGACAATTCATTGAGACAATTTATTAGCACGGTAGCACCGTACATGGAAAATATTAAGCACATGACTAAAATGAAATTGTTGTTACGCAATAGACAAATAGCACATACTATTTTGGAAATACTGATAGCACTTGATAAAAAATGAGTTCTTTTCCTTGATAAATAGGTGCTTTTTATTTGTGCCCTTTAACTAAATTCTTAGAAGCTTGAACTTCTTTTTGGGTTTTCTAATGGTTCCAATTGTTTGTTCCATTTCCTAACCACTTTGTCCTTACAGGTCAGGTCCAGGAAGATGAGGTTGATGACAGCAAGATATTGCCCTATTGCAGCATAGAGAAAAAGAAGAAGTCAATAGGCGAGATGGAACAAGAATTCCTACAAGCTCTACAAGTAATAAAGCAAATTAAGTTTTAACTATAATTATATATATGTATACACACGGGGACACATGCAAAGTGCCCATTTGAAAATATCTTCCTTTATCTCTTTTTCAGTTCCCAAACTGCAAAATCATAAAACCAGAGTATGTTTGGTCAGTAGTTAAGTTTTTGTTTCCTTCTCTCCCTAGTAGTAGAAAGAAAAAGGAGATGTTTATGAACAAATCCTAACAGACATGTCAACCCAACCAACAGATGTTTCTATTTTAGAAGAGGAAGCAGTGAAAGATACAGCCTTACCAAAACTGCCACCTAACTGTTTAGATTTATGCTCATATACGTTCCGTTTAATTGCTTGAATATTTCTGCTGAGTTTTACATGTATGAATATTGACAAAAATGCTATGGTTTCATATTATTATGGTTTTCCTTTATGCTGCATAAATCTTTTCAAATTTTCTAAATAATTAATGTAACATATAAAGTTTTTCTCTCTGCTTTCTGCTGCAGTCATTCTATTATGAAGGAAAGGCTATTATGTCAAATGAGGAATTTGATAACCTCAAGGAAGAGCTAATGTGGGAAGGAAGCAGTGTTGTCATGCTAAGTACATATGTTTTCAACATATGGGACCTTTACCTACTTTCGTATGACACGTATTTTTTTCATTATTTGGCCATAACATTGAGTCATTTACAATGTAGGCTCTGATGAGCAGAAGTTCCTGGAAGCTTCCATGGCTTATGTATCTGGGAATCCAATACTGACTGATAAAGAGTATGACAAATTAAAGCTGCAATTAAAGGTCTGAGTGTCTTCACATTTGTATGCACATTCTTCCACAAAATAGTTGTATTCACAATTTCGCATTTGTATGCACATTCTTCCACAAAACAGGTGTATCTAATTTTTGTTGAAAAATCCTTATTTTCATGTTTGAAATTGAATTAAACCACGGTCAAAATAGTAGTGTAGTATCACATATGTAATGACTCAGGCTGGCATATTTCTGTGCATCAGATTTATGAGGGGAGGTGATTGTATCTGAATTATATACTGGATAACAATTAACATTGCTAATTAGTTCAGGATTGTCAGTGCCAAAATAGTGTTGTGTTATTGGTGATTTTATCTATGAGCAAGGGTGAAACTGTAGCTATTATAATGTTTTGCTTGGATGAATATTTTGTTTCTGATACTAGTTATCTGGTCTATATAGTTACAAAAAAAAAACAGAACAAAAAAAAGGATTAAGTTATCTTGTCTATAGAAAGGAACAGTACTAAGAGATGCTTACTTTTTCTCAAATTTATCTTTATTTAATCAATTTAGTATGGTATGGAATGAGTAATTTGCCAAAGATGTGACTAGGGTTTGCTAGCAACATGAATATTCATGTTAATTTTCTGTTTATATGTTCCTGCTTTAAATATCTTGGGCACATGAATTATTTCAGCCATGCTTGATCTTTTTAAAGGAAAGAACTAAGAAGTATATCATACTCCTTCCATCCCAATATGGATGTGATAGTTGAGATTTTGACTTGGTACACTTTTATTCCATTTTAAATCTGAAAATAAAAAAATTTGGGTACAATAATCTTGATCTTTCTCTTCTATCAGAGGAGAGGTAAGTCGTATAGACTATAGAGTAGGTCCATATAATTATTAATGTATTGAATTCTAACTATGACATCCATTATTGGCCGACCCAGAGTGGAAATTTTGATATCCAAAGTGGACGGGGAGAGTATAACCTTATGCCACTGGTCCTACTGTTTTTTTATTTCTTCTTTTATATGACCTTCTATTAACGCTTACTAGTATATTCTCGTTTCTAGATGGATGGAAGTGATATTGTGGTTGAGGGACCACGATGCAGTCTTCGCAGTAGAAAGGTGTGCATATAATATTTTATTTCTCTCTCATCTTTATTCGTTAACTTGTTTATTTTTTTATTGGTACTTCATCTGCAAACAATTATTAGTTTATTATTGAATTTTTTAACAAGTCCTCTACATATGACGATCACACTTTATTCTTGCTTATTAGTTTGTTATAATTTTAGGGAAGTTACTTTAAAGATATCTAGTGGTGTTCGATTAGATTATAAATTTCTTAAATACTGTGGAAACTGATATTACAATCTCTCTCTCAATCTGTCTTTCATTTACATAAGTTAGTCTCTGTCTCTCTCTTCCTCTCCCCTCTCTCGGTCTCCCCTTCTCTATCTGTCTTTCATTTGCATAATTTAGTCTCCTTTTTGAAATAACTTCATCAAAGCCTATGCTACAAATATCTAAAGTTTAGAAAAGGTGTGAAACTTTTTCATGTCTTTGTATCTGCCATATGTGGGATTATCAACAAACTGAGATGCTGGTCTTCTCTACACCTAAGATGCATCTGAAATGTGCCCCAACACATTTCAATCTTATGTTGTCTTTCAATCATGTCACTGGGTTTATGCCTGGTGCAACATAAAATGCTAAGCTTGTAATACATTTCAATCTTATGTTTGCATCTCAGGTTACTTATTAAAAAAAAATGTTCGTATCCCAAGTTAACTTCTATAGTCTACAACCGTCCATGATATTGTTACAGTGAATAAAATTCATATAGTCGATTGGCATTGTTTGGGTAGGGTAATCTGAGTTTTTGTTATTTCATGTCAATGAGGAGTTCAGAATTAATTGCACATTTGCAGTACTGTCGAAAGAGTTTCGGAATCTATGTCAGACAAGTTAACTGATTACAGAGCGTGAATTGGTATTTTGAGTTCCGGACTTGTCAGCAAATTTTGGCATGAATTAGGATTTAATTATTGAGTTGTAAGGTATTTACAAAAATTGTTGATGGATTTGATTATTTAGTCGTAAGGTATATAAAAATAGTTGATGTTCTTATGATTAGCATTAATTGTTTAAAGTTGTCTACCTTCATGTTAAAATTTATGGATATGTTTGGGTGGATGCATAGGTTAGCAAAAGGGCATGGGTATATTGGTTCTTATTAATATATGTTTTGTAGGTGTACAGTGATCTATATGTTGACTATCTCAAAATGTTCCTGTTGAACGTCCCTGCTGCTGTGGTTGCATTGGGATTGTAAGTAGCTGTGTACTTATCACATGTAAATGATTTACAATTTGATTAAGCATAGTCTTCTGTGTTCTTTTGTTCTAGGTTGTCTCTTTGATGATCTTGTTTTATGTAGTTACCACCTCAAATTCTCGGTTCTTCCCAAGTACAATAGTCTCTCGTAGTTCAACTAAAAAACCAACTTTTACCATTTTGGCCTCAAGAGGGATGTGACGGTCCATTTTGTGTCTATAGATTTGAGAAAACGTTTTTTACACACTAATCTTGGTACATCCCATACATGAAATGGATACCTAAAAAAATATTAAGATCAATGGAAGTTGTGTCCCAGATTACAAAGTTGATACAATTAAGGTAGGAAATTTATCAATCAATTGCACAAAAGCAAAAAAAATAAATTTGAGGAGGCATCAATAAATTCAACTGAGATCAATGGATTGTAGTTCCAGACTTCTATTTACTTTAATGAAAAAAGGCCTCCATGAATTTGAATGCTCCGTCCTGAAGATACCTATATATTAGTACTCTCTTCCAAACAATAGTATAAGAATTCATTTCCCCTAGTATAACAATAGTCATCTGCATAGACTGCATGTGATGGAAAACTTTTAACGTATGGATCTATTTTTTGTAACATCTAGAATTCTGCAGGTTATTAACTTATTATGTGTTTGTATAATTTCTGCTTTAACAGGTTTTTCTTCCTGGATGACTTGACTGGATTTGAGATCACATACCTCTTGGAGGTAAGAAGATTTATTTATCTTTTCCTTTTCATTTAAATATAAAGTGATGATGTGATACAAATTTTTATGTGCTATAGCTACAGTTGGCTGTCAATTTCTCCAACTCTTAGGCCATTTTTCATTGAATAAATATTTGAAACTTGAAACGGTTCCTAGGCATCAAGAATACAGTTTTAGAAAATTGTTGTTGCATGTTAAAACAGGGTATGGAGGAGGGGGGGAGGGTTAAATTCTGAATTATCTTTGTTTATCCACCGTTGATTTTTGTTGAACTGACTTAAAAACTCTGCTACTCTCTTTCACACACCCAGCACATATGTTTGTGCTTTTCAAACTACAAGTGAAGTAAAAGCTATTATGTGTGAGGCAAAAAGTTCGTTATCACATGAATGTGATGTATTTCTACGAAATTTAATATGCATATGCGTGTCTATATATACTCATACATACACCTCAGTCATATTCAATTAAATTTTGTGAGTTCTTGTGCTACAGCTTCCAGAGCCATTCAGTTTTATCTTCACCTGGTTCGCTGCTTTCCCGCTTATATTGTGGCTATCTCAAACATTTACAAACTTCATTGTGAAAGACTTTTTGATCTTAAAGGTAGAATATTTCCAAATATCACTTGTAAGGTTTTTATAGATTATGAAAGTTTGGGTATTTAATTCGGTACTAACGAATTACATTAATCTTTTAGGGTCCATGCCCGAACTGTGGTACAGAGAACACTTCTTTCTTTGGGACCATTTTATCAATATCCAGTGGTGGTTCAACCAACACCATTAAGTGCACAAAGTAAGTTTGTGGCCGTTCACCGTAATTATTGATCTTTTGATGTGTTTTATGTCCCATTGATTATTAACTGTTAACCAATGACGCGATATCAACTTTTATGGTAATTTTAACTCTTAGCATTCTTCCTCAGTTGTGAGACGCCTTTGGTGTACGATTCAAGGACACGCTTGATAACGCTGCCAGAAGGAAGCACTGCTTGATTGAGGTATCTAGTCTATCTATGCTATAAGCTCTTCTCAATTAAGGCATCACTTTGTAGTTCACTTAATTTACAATATTGGAAATTTAGTGTGGCAGTTTATTTTCTAAATAATCTTCATCATGTAATAATAAGTTTAAGATAAATGATGGAAGTAGCTAACATATATACTAGTAATATTAGGTGGATTATTTTGTTTTGTATTTGGCACTCGTTTATTCTCTAGTTACACTTAATTATCGATCAGGGATGTAAAGTTGAACTTGCTAGACAACATTAGTTTAGGACTTATTGTTGCTTTGCTTAGGTTCAGTTCCTACCTCACCTTGCTTCACTACTATATGTTCCTGTTCAAATTTATACTTTTTTCATCTTGAACTATGGGAGCAGGGTGGACAGTGGACTTATAGTTCTTACACTATATATATATGTATATATGGGGAGTGTTCCATAGCTAGCATTAGCTATGGGCAACCCGCGTGTGTTTTGCCTTTGTCTCCAATCCACAGGGAGGATCATAGCTAGCATTAGCTATGGGCACTATTTGTCTCCAATCCACAGGGAGGATCAAACGGCCATTATTTGACGAATAAAACCCCTTCCGGGTCTTAAAGGCCCGGAAAGACAACTTTTAGTTCCGGAAGACTTTTATATGAAAAAGTGCATTTTTGCGCCGTAAATTGGCTGATTTTAAAATCAAATTAAATCCTTTAGGGTCTCGAACCCCCAGAAGGACTCCATGAAATTAAAAAGCACACAGTGCCTTCCGGGCGGGCCTAAGACCCCGGAAGGTATTTTATTTTATATTATATAGTCCTCTAAGGCTCGGAAGTTGTTTTATTTGTCAAATAATAACGGTTTAATCCTCCTATGGACAGTGGTTGGACTAGAGGCTATTCACTTGGCTTTCTAAGTGGAAGCTTTTCAGTTGTTATGAATAACAAGTTGAAATTACTGAATGCAGAATCAAAGAATCATACAAGTGGTGCTTATAAGTGGTTATACAGAAGTTGCATGGCGAGATTTGTAATACATGCATATATATATGGACATTAGAAGAAACTCAAATTCTGGTTCCTAATTGGAATTTTGTATCTGGCTGTTGTGTCACAAGTGAATGATGGATTATGTCTGTCTGTTTATATGTATACCTCATACTGGCTTTGTGCAGACCAGAAGAAGTTGAGGATCTTCTAGTCTATATGGTTTTACATCTTTACTTGTATAATTTAAGCTGCTAGTGATATCCATTTTTATCTAACAAAAATATATAAAATTTAATCTTCTCATTGCCATTATTTTGATTTTTGCTAATGTGCTATGTACTTACTGTTTAAATAAGGAAGGGAATCTAATCCCTTATTTTCACTATATTGCTTATCTGATGCAGCTAAATTCTCATAGAAGCAGCTATAAATATGTTCCTAGGATTAAATGTTGATTTTTTTTCCCATCAACAAATTTTAAAAATCAAATAAGAAGAATAATTTTAACCATAGGATTTATTCAAATCAAAAGCACATGTATTTGAATGAAATAATAGATAATGAAAGAAGAGAGAAGTGATCATTGTGGTTGTGTTGTGTGAACAATAAATGGGAGCTGAGTATAAGGTAAATTATTAGTACTTATACATGTAATTATTATTTTTTATGAAATGACAATTTTGTAAATCTGGAAACTATATATATATATATATATATATATATATATATATATATATATATATATATATATATATATATATGTATATTCACAAATTTGAAGTAATAAAGTCGTCTTTATTACGATAATTTTTTTGGACTATGGTGACGGTTCAACCATCGCCATAGACCAGAATATCTGGCGACGGTTCAGACGGTTGTATCGTCGCCATAGGTGATTGCGTACTGCACAACTGTGATTCTATTGTGTAAACAATAAATGGGAGCTGAGTATAAGGTAAATTATTAGTACTTGTACATGTAATTATTATTTTTTATGAAATGACAACTTTGTAAATCTGAAAACCGTATATATATATATATATATATACACACACAACTATGTAGTACACAGTCATGTTGGCGATAATTTTTTTGGGCTATGATGACGGTTCAGACCAGAATATCTGGCGACGGTTCAGAGACAGTTGTCATTGAAATGTCGTATATAAAAATATTGTGTCTTACACAATTTGTGTATATACATTTTCCCATATATATATATATATATATATATATATATATATATATATATATATATATATATATATATATATATGAGAATTCTTATAAGATATACACCATCTATATACTTGAAATCAAAAAAAGAATGACCATAAGGTAAAAAAAACACATATCATCCATTACAATTTATAGCAGACGTCAATTAAAATAAGTGTTTCGACTTTATTAATTAGGGTGGTTGTAAGACCCCAACTTTTTATAAATAAGTTTGAATTTCCTCTATTCATTATTTTGAAATAATAAGGTGTTAATTTAATATAATGTTTTGGTTATGGGTGAAATGTGCAAATTTTACAAAATAACCAAGTGGTTATAAAATATTTATTATTGTCGAAAAATATTCGTTTGGTCGTGAAATATTCTTGTTGTCGGAGAATATTCGTACGACAGCGCAACCATTAGTGGGCCCCATAACAAAAAATGAAGAAAACGACAAGTATGAGTTTTTTTTTTTATAAATAACTTAGCGTAGTTATTCAAATTAACATTATTGAAATACATGGTAGTTAAAAGTACGATGTCTGGCGTGGTTGCACGAAGAAGTGCAGTATTACTAAATATTTTTAGATTATTGATTCTTACGTAAGAAGACCTTTCTTTCGATAATTATTCTGTAATTATTGTTCAATATTTTATTTTATTGATTCAATAATTGCTACGTTGATATTTTATATTATTGTTAATTCAATAATTGTCCTTTGCGACAGTATTATCAGATCAATAATTCATATTATTTGAATAATATTATTAGATAGCATTATTAATAATGTCTAAAGAAGTTCTGTCTAAGAAAGGAGTTTGGTCACCTAATGCGCGCTTGTGAAGTAAGGAGAAATTCTTATCGGAAAACCCCTCTGCTCACAGGAGCGACACGATTGTCATTATTGTAATTCTGTAATATTATTTGTGAATAATTAATTATTGATTTATATGATAAGAAAATATTTACTTTATGTGAATATAAATGAAAGAATTAATGCTTAGGTGTTTTATCAATATTTTGTCGGAATGGAGGTATTAAAAATCATCCGTATGTGGATTTCGGTTATTTTCTGTTTGGAATTTAGAAAAATTTTCTTCTACAAAATTGTAGAGAATTAAATTTTATATGGAATGGACATAAGGTTCGTATTTTTCTGATAAAAGACTATTTATTATAAATTATTGAAGTTTTAGAAATAAATATTTTTAATTAAAAATATGGGTGGGCCCCACTTTTGTATTTTGTGGAAAAATACTGAAATTTCAAGTGTGGTGTGCTGCAACGTGTGGGAATTATTTTTCCAACATAGCATGCTATCCATTCATTTTGTCAAACATGGCGTTCTGACATTTTTCTATAAATAGGGTGCACACCAGAATCAGAAGTTTCTTTCTTTATAATATCGAGCGTATTTTTGTGAGTATTTAGATACTTTGAGAGTTGATAAACAGTGCAAGTTTTTTTAGCATTATATCTGATATTTTAGCCAAAAGTACTATTCTTTTGAGGTAATGGATGTTATTTTCTTCGTAAATGATGTTATTTCTTTCCATATCATTCTATCGAAATAATGGTATGAATTTTATTATGAAATTTCTACCTTTTCGTGTTGAGATTATTGTTCACGTATACGGTACTATTCACGAGTACGATTCACGAAGTATGATTTTTGTGTATGAAATTTTTACTTTTTCGTGTCAAGGTTACTATTCACGTATACGACACTATTCACAGAAAAATTAATTTTTTTTCTTTGTCCAAGTTGTCTATTATGGTTATTATCTTTGATTGTATCCATGTTTTGATATTCATTCTTGAATTCTGCTCCACAATTGATTATTATGGAGTATTTTTGAACTTGGATAAACCGAAGTACGATTCCCTAATCTTTGTTCTTTTATCTCACTGAATTCATTTTTTTAAAGATATTTTTCATCATCCTCAGTCCTAAATGATGATATAACTGAATATCTTTGGCTTGTAGTGCAAAGATGAATGATTACCTGATGAATATCTTTGGCACGCATTGCAAAGATAGACAGGTGTTGAGATGACATGACCAACTGGTAATACAAATGAATATCTTTGGCATGTAGTGTAAAGATGAATATTTAATTCAAGATGTATATTGATTGATGTTACAGTGATGGACTTTTAAATCTTAGAAGACAGTATATTTCATTCTCTACTTAACTCTTATAATGAATTGTTATTTCCGCTGCGAATATTGATCTAAAACTTGTTGTCCATTATATTTTATCTGGTTTATTGAAGGCTAACGATAATTTGTCCTACATTATCTTAGTCATAATATTCTTTACTGGGCTAGTTGAGCTCACCCTTTTTCTTTTTGTTCTATTTTTCTTCTCAGAAAGCGAGAATATAGCGGGAACTAGTCGGAGTGTGGAGTGATATTTCATGGCAGTTGTTTTAGTAGTCTCACTGTTTTGTAAAATAGTGTATCAATAATTTTAATGAGGACTTATTTGAGTGTGAATATTGTCTAGAAGACAATATTTGTATTTAAACTCACAGTATATTTGTTGCCGTATTTTACAAGACAATTGTAATAATGAAGTTGTAGTTGTTTTCTGTACCATGTATTTGACGACTCAGAATGAGTTGTGTGGACCTATTTTGGGGGTGTCACAATGGTTAATAAGGTTACCTAGTTAATAAACCATAAATCCTAGTCGAATCTTTATCTTGATTAGCGTTCGTTACTATAGCGGATGATATTTTTTTTTACTTAATTCATAACAAATACATACTATGAATTATTACTCATATATATATATACGGTAAGGATCAAGAGCATTCTCCTTAAATAGCATTCCTCCTTAAATAGCATTCTTTTATTAAAACTACGTCGTTTTAGAGGGACGCGGTGACATTTTTGTAAATACGTAGTGGCATTGTATTTACAAAAAATACCACCGCCCCCTCCAAAACGACGTAGTTTTAATAAAAAGAACGCTTATTAGGAGAATCTTATTTTAAAAAAAATCTTTTGATCTTTACTTCTTCTTTAGGACACCTCTCTCTCCTCTCTACAAATAATTTTGACTACACTTTTCTCCATTTTTTCCTCTCTGCATTGATCAAAGTAACTTAGTTGGTGTACGATAAAATTGAACGATTAGTATATATATATATATATATATATATATATATATATATATATATATATATATGTATGTATAAAAAAAAATGGGGTGGAGCCAGGGTCCCCTCCGGTCATGCAATAAATAGTTCCGGCAGAGTATACTCCTATATATATCATGTCATATACATACCTGCCTGCACGTCGTCCCTCATTTCATTCAGTGTCAATTATCCTCCCCTAACAACTACGTGGTGCAAGACTTTTAAATTAATGCAACGTTCATTTGAAAAGCCTGCATTTTGACTTTTAAGACAAACATCTTTGTGATAGTCACGAAGGGAATAACCTCCATTTGCATTCTGCTGATATATGTATATATAAGGATTACATGTACAAGTCAATTGGCATTGTGATTTCTTCACAACTTATATGCTAATAATAGCCAATGGCTTCTAATTTCCTTCATTCATCGAGCTTCAACTTGTCAATAATGGCATTGTTAGTGACAATCTTATGTAAATCATTCGCTGCTTCTGCACCCGTTTATCAGCCTAGCCCATGGTACACCGCCCACGCCACATTTTATGGAGACGAGTCTGCCTCTGCAACCATGGGTGCGTGTCAATAATACCAATTTGTGAAGATTATTGTTGTATCGCTAAATATAAATGGGGGAAATCGGGTGAAAGGTGTATTTATAGTATAGACTCGGTCGTAACAAATGTGGTCAATTTTCATGTGTTTGATATTTTTGTCATTGTAGTAATTGTATAATATGTCTTATTTGGGTTTGCAGGAGGAGCGTGTGGCTATGGAAACTTGTTCACTAATGGTTATGGGGTAGATACAGCAGCACTGAGCTCAACTTTATTTAAAAATGGATATGCATGTGGGACTTGTTATCAGATAAAGTGTGTTGGTTCTCCTTGGTGCTACAAAGGGTCACCTTTCACCACCGTGACTGCCACCAACATTTGCCCACCTAACTGGTCTAAAGACTCCAACAATGGTGGTTGGTGCAATCCGCCCCGAACCCACTTTGACATGGCCAAACCTGCCTTCATGAAGGTTGCGCAGTGGAAGGCTGGCATTGTCCCAGTCACATACCGCAGGTAGATCAGCCTGAATTTGGATTCCAGTCGCTTCAAATTACACAATCCATTTGAGCAGAACTATATTAAAATGAGTTGCATTTGTATAACAAATGTCATCTAAAATGTAACTCTGTTACACAAATACAACTCATTTCTATAGACCATCAAATGAACTGTCCTTTTAAATTGTTTGGAATCAGGATATGTTTTTGTCTAATTACCTATAATTTTTTGTGACAAAAAGTACGTAGAGGACTTAAGATGTGGCAGCTAGTCGAGTTAGCATCTATATGCAGTTTGTACTAAAAATTACTAGTGGTTAAATATTGCAGAGTAGCGTGCATCAAGAAAGGTGGGCTACGGTTCTCATTCCAAGGAAATGGTTACTGGCTGTTGGTGTATGTGATGAATGTAGCCGGAGGAGGTGACATTGCAAACATGTGGGTGAAGGGAAGCAAAACAGGGTGGATTAGCATGAGCCATAACTGGGGTGCTTCATACCAGGCATTTGCAACCCTGAAAGGTCAGGCTCTTTCTTTCAAGCTCACTTCATACACTTCCAGAGAGACAATTATCGCCTGGAATGCGGCTCCTCCAAACTGGAGCGTAGGAATGACTTACAAGACGAATGCGAATTTCCATTGATGATCTTATATGTAATCTTTAATTTTGCATTCTCAGCAAGCATTTCTTGATGCATTTTATTTCACTTCAGGCTTTTTCATATACTACTTTTGAGAATTTTCTTGTCCTTTAAATTTCAGTTATGATGATAAGAATCTTGAAAGGGTATGTATAAGCACATGTTTTTCATATACAAATATTAATGTAATGTGTTCATCTCAAAAAGAAGATGGCTAGCTAATATTTCTTGAGTATATTTCATGCCATTGTTATTTGTTAAGTAAGAAGTCAACCGAGAGAATGATGAAATTACAAGGAGAATCCATGCAGTAATAATAATATTGATTTATGAATCAAATGAGCATATTCGGTGAAAATGAAGCTGCCATGATCAATTGTAAATTATGATGCACTGAGCAAAACCATACTGCAACCTCCTTGAAGCTCACCTGAAATGAAAAAGAAATATATATATATATATATATCCTAGAACACAAAATTATTTGATTTAATTAATACAATGCTTAGTACTGTAAACTACTCAAATAGTACTGCTTAGTACAAAATTGTTATCTTAAACATTAAAATAAAATCACATCATAGTTTCAACTTTAGAATTTTGCAAATCAACTAGGTCAAAACAAACAGAGTATTATCTTATTATCCTTTTAGCGGGATTACATAGTGTCTGTGGTTTGTAAGATGTTAGAATTTGAGGCTAAAATTAATGTGGGTGTCATTAATTATTTGTAATAATTTCACACATTAATATGTTCTACTAAATGAGTAGATTAAATTAAATATTTGAAAGCTCAAATCCATAAAAAAATGAATGAGATATTAACTTCAAAATATCACCCTTGAAAATAATAAATGATAATAAATACATGTGGAAAAAATCAAGTCCTACATCGGTTAAGAACTCAAATCTTAATGTGTTTACATACAAGAAAATTGCTCTTAGGTTTGGGTTCCAAGGGGCACTCCATTTTTGTGGAAGGGAGAGGACCTAGTCAAGACTTGGTTTGAACCCACATGCGCATCGGCGGCTCGGGCATGTGGTTCGTGGGTCTAGGTTTGGGTCCTTGTATATAATTTTTTGGACAAAATTTATTTAAATTTTTTTATTTTATTTAGATGCGCCTATTCTGCAAAGGATCAAAACTACGTCGTTTTGACCAAAGGTTGTCATGCCATGCTTTTTCAAAAGCATCCCATGCCTTTTCAAGTGCTAAGTGTCCATCCGAAGGGTCACCAACCCCTCCTATAAATAGATAGGGGGGCAACCCATTCAGTTCATTCATTTCTCTAGTATTCAAGCATAATAGATCATTCTAGTCTTTATTTCTTCATCATTTTCTTAGTTAATTTTGAGAGAGTCAGAACATTTCTTTGGTTCGTAGAGTATACTTTTTGTAGTGCTGCTAAAGTATACATTGTCATTGTATCTTGGAAGACAAGTGCTATCAACTCTGAGTACCGTAGGAATGGCATAATTGTCTTAAAAACATAATACCAAGTACTATATATATATATGTATAATCTTTTCGATGATCACCAGGGGATGACTAAAAGAAAACTAATGGTGGATGCTAGGAGTGATCATTCGGTTATAACCGAACCGAAAACTGAATTATTGGTAATTTCACTATCCGAAATAACAACCGAAATTTGAAAAAAACCGAATTATCGAATACCGAATTGTAATTTCGGGTATTCGGGTAATAACCGAAATATCATCCAACATAACATGTTACCTGTTTAACAAATCAACTGTCCAGCAGCAACAACAAGCCAACATGAAATTTATGACTTAACAAAGCAAGCCAAATTAAGCATCCAAAATACGTGAAGTCAAGAACAACAAGCCAACAAAAATTAATTGTCGATCCAAAGATCCTTTAAAATTAATCTACTTAACAAATTTATGACTTAACAAAGCAACAACAAGATTAGCGAAGTGAGGCAAGAACAACAACAACTAAGCAAGAAGGCCCAAGAAGAATTCAAGAAAGTGCGGTGACAAAAACAACAACAATAACTGAAAAGCAGACCAAAGATACAAAGACAACAACAAATAGCGATATCAGATAGACTAAAATTAGTACTCTCATATGAAGTAATGCATGTCATATATCACAATATTCACCAAAATAATACAAACATAGAAAGGCCATTAACACAACAGTCAAAAAATAAACTCATTGGCAATATAAATTCTTATACTTCATACAGAAAAAAGATTATAGACTAATCCAATTTCCATGGAAGTCTGAATAAAAGTAGTTTCTTCCGAATCCATTTCTTCCACGTCATGAAGACAACACATAGGGTTAATGAGCACATCAACAACCATAGAGCTTTCATAATAATTAGGCCTCCTGTTATGTTTTATATCTCTACCCTACCATGTAAAGATGTTCAATCAACAAAACCAATACATTCAAGTATACATGTATGTAACAATACCATCAAGAATCCAATTTCCATGATTAAATGAGACTTAAATGCATGTGTTATAATCAATTACTATAAGCGATAAGATCCAAACAAATCAGACAGAAAACATAACACACCACTAAGCATTTGTTACAACCCTAAACTTTATTCGCTTCTACCGGCCAAACTCAAATAAAAATTAAATCGCATACATAAACTCCCTAAAAGTCATTTTCTCCATAACATCATCTTTAAAAACATTTTACAAACAAGGCGTGTCTTGAATAGGAAGATGTTTGCTTTCTTCATCAATCTAAATTTCCATCATAACTCTGAAGTAGCTATCATGAATCACAATCAACTTCTAGATATATTCCTCCCTTGTTTCATTAACATATGTAATGACCACAAAACTATATAATTATCCATGGAGACTAAAATTTCTGACCTCTCAAAATTCTCTCGAGATATTAATCCTGTAAATTTATAGACATTATTATGCTTCAAATTCATAACAAGTAAAAGTTCTAATGTCTTAAGTCTCAAGGATTATAATTTAATCTGAAGATCTCATATTGTACACTTGCTTACAATGTAAAACAAGGTAGGCACAAATAGAACTATTGATCATACAAGACTGACTAATGGAGACAGTGATGAATCCAATACCTATTTTAAGCAAATTCTAAATGAGAACAACAATGTAGAATGAAATTGTCTATTTTATCATTAACTTAAGAAAATGTCCTAAAGTTTTATGGAATTTTGTAGGATATGTGTATGCCATGTTGCACCAAAAAGAAAATAAGAACTAGATAAATAATTAAAAAATAAAATAAAATTTACCTATACAATGAAATTAAAAGAACATGTTGATGCTAAAAATGACAAACAGAGTTACAGAGGTGTGTGAAAATACCAAAAATATGTGCCAGGAGAGAGGTGAAATGAGATTGCAAAAGGTGAGAGGCAAATGATGTAAGTCGAGAGGTGCGGGAGCGGAGATCGAGACGAGAGAGGAGGAGGCGGAGGAAGGAGAGGAGTAACAGAGAGAGGCGTGAGCCATGCGGATGCGGAGCCCGAGGAGACGATCGATCGTTTAGTAAGTTCACAGTCGAGCGAGAGTCGAGAAGCAAGAAGCCAAGAAGAGGCTGAGAAATTGATTTCAGATCTGGGATGGGAGAGGCTAGCGAGCAAAACCTAAGATATATCTGTGACAACCCCAAAATAGGTCCATTCCATCCAACCCATTCTGAGTCGCCAAATACATAGTACAAAAAACAACTACAACTTTATTATAACAATTGTCGTGCAAAATACAACATAAATGCTATGAGTTTTGATACAAATATATACCAACTGTGAATCATGTCCCAACCTTGGATAGCACGTCACAATGACACCTTACATAAAGGTACAGTCAAAAACTATTTTAGAAATTAGAATCTTTGGAAAGTGCTTAAGGAAACCTTCGTACATGGGAGGCCATGCGTCTAGGTTATGATAGATA
The DNA here is from genome assembly GCA_020205605.1 of Panax ginseng. Classification (NCBI taxonomy): domain Eukaryota; kingdom Viridiplantae; phylum Streptophyta; class Magnoliopsida; order Apiales; family Araliaceae; genus Panax; species Panax ginseng. The sequence continues at coordinate 25,708,100 of CM035138.1, forward strand.
TCATATGCCCACAGAATTATCCTTGGTTGACCCAATAGACCCCAAAGAAAAACGAGAAGATTACTATCATATTCTTTCCAATGGCGAGTCTTCTCTTGACATATAATTATCTCCATTGTCTCTAATTGAGAATTATACTCCAAACAAACACCAAGATTATATAGGTAGTGCTCGTAGATATACTCCGCAAGTGGATGTGCACAACCCTATCTTATGATAACACAAGTTTGTATGTCATTAGACATCTTGTATGATAGGGGCAAAACACCCTTCCAAAGTTGAGTTCGCGTCACCCTATTCAGTTCACCAAAATTAAATATCAAATGACGTATATAATACGACATACTTATCTAAAGTCTCAATAAAATTATTTTCATAATATTTAGGAGAACCTCAACGACTATAGACCATCGATTCTATTCCCCTGTTATCCCAGCTCGACCAATTTACACTCTTATTACACGAAAGGAATTGTGAAGCAAAAGGGTGAAGCACAACTAAGCTTCGATAAAGAATATCATGACTAAAGATAAATAAATTATCAATAGCCTTCATCAGTAATAAATCAGAGATTTAGAACATATGGTAGATGATAAAATTTTTCAACCATAGTTGCAGTGAACGAAGCGATCCATTAGAAGAGTCAAATAGACCATAAAATCTATTATCTTCTCTATGTTAAAAATCCACCAACAATGTTTTATCCCTGTAACATCAATCAACAGTTCCTTTCCACAATTATATGAATAACTCATAATCATAATTGTAATTCTAAATTCTTCTTCGCATCCAGGACGAAGATAATTTTCATCACATGTCTTTATCTGAAACATCAAAGATCATGGTTATACCAAATCACAGTTCATGTTCATAATCATACTAATAACTTCATCTTTGCACTACGGCCAAATATATTCGTCAACAGTTCATCTTTGCACTACTGGCCAAAGATATTCAACAACATGTCATCTTTGCACTATGGGCCAAAGATATTCATCAACAATTCATCTTTTTGCACTATGTGCCAAAGATATTCCTCAACAGTTCATATTTGCACTACATGCCAAATATATTAATATCTCAAAGAAATATATAATCATTTCAGAATTTATATAAACAATAATTATAACCATGTTGATCAATTCACCTTTGCACCTAAGTTAAAGATATTCAATTGTAAATTCAATGGTCATGATCATACCAGGTCAACAATTCAACTTTACCTTCTTGGCCAAAGAGAACCCATAGTCACGATCATACCAATAATCTACCCATCCTTACACTCAAGTGAAAGAGAAATTCAACATCAGGGTTATAAAAATGTTATATATGATAATAAAAATTATAGATCAACAACTGCATTTTTTTTAAGAGCAACAATCATAAATCAACGATAATTTGGTCGAGAAAAAAGAAACTAATTTTTTTTTTCGTGATTAAGTAGTAAAGTGAATAGTAACTCGTGAATGAATAGTACTCGTGTTAGTATTACATATAGTAACCGTAGTATCGTAAATAATGTCATATCGTAAATAATGCCATATACATGAATAGTCTTGTATACGTGAATAAAGTCAAATATACTTGAATAGTAACCCCGACTCAAAAAGGTTGAAATTCCACAATAAGATCCATACCAATATGTCAGTATAATGATATTGAAAGAATAACATCATTATGAAAAATATAACATCCCTTACTATCCCTTACCTCAAAAGAGCAACACTTCTGACTGGATATCGGATATGACGCTGAAGAAAACTTGCACTGATAAATAACAACTCACCAAGTATATCTAAATACTCACAAAATACACTCGATAATCTAGAGAGAAAAAGAGAGAAAACTTATGAATTCTGGTGTGATTTTCAATTCTAACTTAGCCCTCTATTTATAGAAAAATGTTAAGACGTCAAGCAGCAGACTTGACTTTTGTAACGATGGCTTTACCTGCTACTATTCCACCCACCAAAAATCAGCCATCTTCCTCAACAACCAAAAGTGGGGCCCACCCATTTCTAGAATTTTCCACCAAAATCTTTTATAAACCTAATTTCCGAATCAGTCACCTCTTAAAATTCATAACAAATTATTCGTTCATTTTTAACGGTTCAAAATTTGTGAACATATACTCAACTTATATATGTATAACATATCCAAAAATCAAAATGATCCAACGGTCGGATTAAAAATTATAACTCACACAATAGAGCTGTAAGAACACCGACTTGATCTTTTAATACCTCCAATCCGACAAAATACTGATAAAATACCTCAACATTAATTCCTTCATTTATAACCACATAAATAAATCCATCATTTATATCCATATCAAATAAATATTTCATTATCATATAAATCAATAATTAATTATTTACAAATAATATTACTGAATCACAATAATGACAATAAAGCGCCCTGGGAAAGAGGGCTTTCAGATAAGGATTTCTCCTCATGGTAGCGCAATTAGGTGACCAAACCTCTCCTCGATGAACTTTCTAGACATTGCCAATAATGCTATCTAATAATATTATTCAAATAATATGAATTATTGATCCGATAATGGAGATATCTTGTCTTGGTGACAATTATTGAAACAACAATAATATAAAATATCAACGCAACAATTATTGATTGATAAAATAAAATATTGAGCAAGAATTATCGTAACAATTATTGAGTAGTGCCTTCTCACGTAAGAATCAATAATTCAAAAATGCATGTAATCTGAGTGTCTTCTTAACAACGACAGTATTATTTTACTTTACCCATGGGTATTTCAACGATGTTAACGATAACAATTACGTCAGTTATTTATAAAAACTCAAATTTGTCGTTTTCTTCATCAAACAATAATTACATTATAGGGCCCTAATAAATGGTTGCTTACAGTCGTGCGAATATTCCCCGACAGAAAGAATATTCCACGACCAAACGAATATTCCCCGACAACAATGAATATTTTATAACCACTTGCTTATTTTAAATTTTTTTTCATATATCACCCTTAACTTTAACTTTTATCAATTTAACCATTACTGAATAGTAATTATAAGAAAAATTGAATACTTTTATTTCATAAAATTTGGGGTCTTACAATATCTTTAACCTGAGAAATTGATTTCAGATCTGGGACTGGAATGTGTAGGGGTAGATAATAGACTAAAAGACAAAATGCACCCCAAACTTTACGGCACTGTTGATTTTTGCACCCAAAACTGAAAAAAATGTCTAAATACACCCCAAACTTTATTTTTACTGAACAAAAAGCACACTTTTATGATTTAACCGGTCATTTTTGACCGGCTAAAGTACACACGTGGATCTAAAGGATATTTAAGTCTTTTTCATATCTTCTTCACCAGCTTCCTCCCCTGTTTCTGAATACTGCAGATATATGAGAGAATATCAGCCAGTGCCAGAAATCAGAAAGTACCAGAAATCAATTGAGCTCCTCATCTATTCTTCTTCCCTTCCAGTGCCTCATCCGTGAAATCGCTCAGGACTTCAAGACCAATCTCCGATTCTAGAGCTCCGCCGTGGCTGCCCTTCAAGATGCTGCGGAGGCTTACCTCGTTGGACTGTTTGAGGACACTAATTTGTGTGCCATTCACGCCAAGCGTGTGACAATCATGCCTAAGGATATCCAACTTTCGCGTCGTATTAGGGGTGAGCGTGCTTGATTGTGAGAAGTGTTCACGCCGTATCTGGTTGGTTAGGGTTTTGGTATAAAGAGGTGTTGGGGTATCTGTATGTCAGTTTCTTGTTGTAGCAATTTAGAAGTTGTAATTGAAGTATTTTAATGAAATTCAGAATCTTTACCGTTCAATTGATCTCTTTCCTTTGATATGTACGTATACATGTATTTCAATAATTTGCTTTAAATTGGTAGCTTGATTGTTGCATTTGATCTTGGAACTGAGGAATATAGGTTGGTACGATTTTCCGATTTTGAGTATTCGGATCGCCTGTTTAATATGATTGTTGGATCATTGGGAGGTTTGCTTTGGATTTTCTGTTATTCTCCCATGAAAGTCGAGAATCCAGTAGTTGGGATATGTAAAAGGGGTTGTCTGTGCAAGGTTTACTCTGTTACTGATATCTTTTAGGAGTTCTATATATTATCACGGTTGAACAATTAAAACATCAGTCGATTGAATCAAAATTGTGGCTTTACTAGATCCCTTGGGGAGACTGTGAGAGGTTTTACTGTTCTCTTTGTCAAAAATGATTCGATTGGATAGAATTGTAATAGAATCATTGAATAGAATTCCATCATCTTAGGACAACCCAAATACCGTCGCCCCAGATGAAGATTTGCAGGAAACGGCCGACCCACGTGATCGGATCATACTATACGAGTAAAGACGGTCAGCCGCCGGCCTCAAAAGCTTCAATTGAGGCCATGCCAAGTGTGGAAACGAAAGAGGGGGAGGAGTGCGTAATATGCATAAATTTCATGGTGGGTGTGTTGAGCAGTGGCTAAAGATTCATGGGTCTTGCCCTGTTTGTAGGTACAAGATGCCTGTTGATGAAGATCAAGATTTTCACCGGAAAATTTTCTCCGGTAACAAAGAGGGAGAGAGGAGACAAATTTGGGTTAGTTTTTCTATCAATAACAGTAGTGATAGAACAAATGGGGACACAGATCAGACGATTCTTCATCAGCTTCTCCAGGACCTGATTAGTCAATGTTGGAATAGATACAATTTTTCTTAGTGTTTTTTTTTGCTTTCGAATATTTCATCAAATACCATTGGAGATATATTTTTTAGGTTTTACTGTTCTCTTTATCAAGAATCATTGAATAGAATTCTCAAATTCGATTGGAATATCTCATAAATGTTTGTTTTGTCAGCTCGGTGGTGCAGGTGATGATGATAGTAGTGCAGGTGAAGATGCCATTGTTTGCTTGGTTATGGAGGAGAGAGATAAAAGAGGAAGAGAATAAATGTAAAATACCAAACTTACCCCTCTGTAATAAGATTTACAGCCTTAGCCGGTGAAAAATGACCGGTTAAGTCATAAAAGTGTGCTTTTTGTTCAGTAAAAGTGAAGTTTAGGGTGTACTTAGACACTTTTTTCAGTTTGGGGTGCAAAAATCAACAGTGGTGTAAAATTTGAGGTGCATTTTGTCTTTTAGTCTAGATAATATAATAGATATTAGATAATATTATATATATATATATTTTAATATTAATGTTCGGGAATTCGGGTTCCCGAATTATCTGTTTTTTAAAACCGAAATCGAAACCGAATAATGAGAAATAAATCGGATATAATCGAAATAAGGAAAAAAATCGAAAAACCAAAATAATTCGGTTTAAAAATTCGGTTCGATTCGGTAATTCGATTTTATCTGTTTTTTGCTACTCCTAGTGGATGCAGTTGCCATGCATACTGAGTAAATAAAATGAGACCCACAAAGGGACATATATGTTATCAAACATAATTAGAGTATTGTGCCCCCCAGGCATAGAGAAAAAAAGATGTGTGCCTTCATTTTGTTCCCTAAACACGCCTTCTCTTTTTTTATTTGACTTTAAATATCATCATGAGCCCCTGCTCCAAATCATTCCTCCTACCTTCTCACCACCTCCTCATGTCTTCATCTCAAGGGTAGGGAACTCAATTAGACTTCTTTTGGTACAATACACTCCTGTTTTGACCAAGCTTTATTGAGGGACTTTAGTATGATAAACATATTTAATCGCAAACTTCAAACTACTCGTCTTATATTTTAAAATTAGAGACATATTTTTTTATCCGTTTTAAAATTAAATATATATTTTTAATTTTAGTCTAACATAAAATTCCTAACATAACATTATAGAAGGTGTTTGTTACATGTCATGATGGATACCCACACCATGTTTACTGCGTATCGATTACGGGTAATAAAAAATTGTTATATCGTGTCATTTATGTTTAGTAGAAGATATGTGATTACCGATAGTTACTATTGTGAGTGTTATGTGATTAATAAGGATATTTATGTCCCAATAATTAAATATAAAGGATATTTTTGTTTAAATAAATTTTTAAGATGACTTATATGTGGTAATCTCAAATTACCACATATTTTTTGATCTTTTGATTATCATCTTTACACCGAAAATGTAAGATTATCAGGGTAACAAACACGATCTATAAAGATGACCACTCATATCATCGGGTATGTAAGATGACAATTTTAGATGAGCAGTAACAAACGCCACCATATATGGGTATTCTAGTTCAATTCAAAGAAAGGAATATGTTTAAAAAATAAAATTTTCCTCTTAAAAGTGAGCCCTTTAATAAATGTGTTTTCCGGGCCAATTCATCTGCATTTTTCTCAACATCACCCGGCCATCTTTTTAGTTAATCAACCTCTAGCCACCAAAGGTATATTCTCCACAAAAACACCCACATACCAAAGGTATATTTCACTTTTTCTTTTCATTTCAAACTTGTTGCATTTAGGATAAAAGCTCTTTGAATTATACAAAGATCCCCAACTCCAACCCATCTTTCCATCTACAGAAAAGAAGAGATTGGCTAAATTTAATTTCCCAAATGGCCTCTCTCATTTCTATCATTTTCATAATTCTTTCATTGGCATCTTCAGAAGCTCAAGAAATCAAATCGGCTCGATATCTGGATCTTCTCATCAGAGACTACACATTCCAGTCATATGACAACTATTTTGGGACAGGAAAACTGCGCACCATTCATTTACCAGCAAATCTCTCAGGCATCAATGTTAATACGATAAGGTTCCGTTGTGGCAGCCTCAAAAGGTATGGTGCAAAATTCAAAGAGTTCCATTTAGGCACTGGTATTTTAGTTCACCCTTGTGCTGAAAGAGTTCTAGTGGTGATACAAAATTTAGGACATAACTGGTCATCCATATACTACCATAATTATGAATTAACAGGTTATCAGCTTGTTTCCCCTGTATTAGGCCTATTAGCTTATAATGCCGGTGATGATATGAATTTTAGTACTCCATTTGAGATTAAAATTCAAGCCAAGAAAAAACCCATTACCATAGATTTTAGTAACACAACAAGGCTTGTGAATTCGACCGCCGATATTAGGCCAATGTGTGCGAGTTTTGGACGTGATGGTAAGGTGACACTAAGTGATCAAGTGTCCCAAAATGTTTGTCTTGCAATGGGGCAAGGCCATTTTGGCCTAGTTGTACAAACTCCAATTATGCCATTGAAAAGGAAGGTAATTAGCAAGTGGAAAATAGTTGTTGGAAGCTCCATTGGAGGTGCAATTGGGGTTTCTCTTTTGGGTTTGCTTTTGATTGCCATGTTTGTGAAGGTGAAGAAAAATGCAAGAATGGAGGAATTGGAGAGGAGGGCTTATGAAGAGGAAGCTCTGCAAGTGTCAATGGTGGGTCATGTGAGGGCACATACTGCAACTCGTACTAGAACAGTGCCAACAATTGAGCATGAATTTAGACATGCTCATTCTTGAAATGTTCAATTTTGTGAAATGTTCATGATTCTTTGTTGTTGTATTATTAGCAGGAATTATACATAGTTATGATTGAATAGATGCAGAATTATAATAGTGCTTGTTATTTGTTTTATGAGCTTTGTTGTTTTTCTGGCTGCTATTTTATTTATTCTTATGCCAAGAAAGGAACTAAAAGTCAGATAATTTTTTTATTTTTATTTTTTTGTTATGGTTTGGTAATTTCAAGCTAGTGATGTAGTCAGGAAATTTCAGGTGTTGAGAGGGAAATTTAGAAATACTAATGAAACAAGGCAAGTAGTAGTTCATATCTTTTTGGGCTTGCCTTATCTTATGGAGTCTAATTAAGCAAACTATTGGATTTGGTACTATTAAACATTACAACATGATGATATTAATTAATCTTTCTGGCTACATTTAAAGGCATAATATATACTCTTACACGAGTGATTTACAAAGGAAATTGTGCTACATATATGTTACTGTTAGGTAGTTAAAAAATTAGTATACAAGCAAGAGCAATGAGATAAATAGAAAGAACCGACCATCCGTTATATACTTTGCTTAGAATTTGGGTTCGATTCTCATTCACAGCAGATAATTGGTGGTGACTCTACGTCTGACACTCTACTTGTTGGGAATTCTTGAGTTTTGGCCCCGACATAAGTGCGGTGGGGTTCCTTCGAATGTATGTAGTTGTTGTAGACGCAATGTGTCATGTCGAGAGTTTGGGATACCTTACCTACCTATAACATTTTGGCACACTAAAAAAGAAAAAGGAGAGAAACAAAGAGACGAGGAAGCTTTTATTACAGTTAACTAAGCAATCTTTAAATTCAAAACATACCTATTTTCAAGTATCATATGATCTTGCCATCAATATTAATATTCAAGAAGATTAACTTATTGGGATATAGCTAATTTGACGATTGGGTCCATTCCAAAACAGATTCTGGCTGAAAGTTTGATACTAGAAATGGGCTTTCTGTTGACTGGGCTGTAAATAAGCTTATTGTTCTATGAACATGACTTAGGTCCCAACCAATTCAAGCCCATTGGACCATCTTCATAATGCCTTTATAGGAGCTTTCTTTAGCCATCCATTTTTTGCTACAACAACAAAAAGAAGATAAAATAGAAAACCCATCAGTTCTTCCTTTAATAAACCTAAAAAAAATCTTGAATAATTAGTTTAAAAGCCTTATAAATCTTCTAATGGCTACTTCAATTTTTATTTTATTTTTGTTGTCATAATTATATTGTCTAAAACTAAAAGAGTAAGTTCACCTTAATTTTAAAATTTAAAAAATCTCAAATTAACTTTAAAAAGTCAAATTTAATCTCATATTTTGGACTGAAAAGGAGTATTACATTTCTTTATGTGTTAATTTGAAACACATTTCAAACTCTTCCTATCTTTTCAAACCTTAGTTATTTATATATCAATTTCATACATGCAAATCCTTAACTATGATAATTGTAGCCTTACTATAATAGTTAACCATTCCACTTGCATCATACTAGTATAACTCTGTAATTACATCACACTAGTATAACTCTGTAATTATTTGACAATTTAGTATACTCACAACAAAGTACAAAATGGGTAGATGTTATGAAAGTTAGCTTTGTTGGAAATTAATTCAAGGCAAATCAAATAATAAAAGAAATAGAGATAAAATTATACAAGATTTAACGTGAAGAAATTTTTAAAGAAAAAAATCACAGGTCAAATTTTGAATATCCACTATTTCAATAATAATGGTCTTCCAATAATTCTCCCGATTTTTACGCCCTAACTCTCTAGGTTCCACACTATCACGACATAACTTTTTGCACGGACAAAAAACTACAAAACTCTCCCTCAGTTGTTGGGAATATTCGACACATATATGCTCATCTGAAACCACATCTTAACCTAAAAGGTTAACACATATATTAGGTATATGGTCCATTAAAGCATTATATGTCCTCAATCTTTCTCCTTGTGTTATGATGTAGGACTTTACTATCACGCGGTATCACAACAATCTCTCCTTTAACACGTGATTTCTCCGTTCACATTGACACCAAGCTTCCCTTTGAACTTTAACCATACTCTTTTTTAGCATAACCCATCACTTTTTTTAGTTAATAAGCCACCCTTCTTCATTACCTATTGTTTGATCCACCAAAAGTCTCTGTCAATCCCATCAAGTCTCTTTATCTAATGAGTTTATCTCTCAATATCTTTTGTTTGATTCACCAAGAGTCTCCTCGAGAAGAGTCTACCACTTGCTTAAAGAGTATATAATTCACAAAGCATCAATAACTCATTGAGCTTAGCCCATCACGTTTCCTAATTGATGAAGCTTAATCCATTATATTTTCTAATTGACGAGCCCACACTCTTTAATATATTTTGTCAAGAGTCAACAAAGAGCCTTTGCGAGAAGAGTTCACCGCTTGCTCAATGAATTATTTTTCTTCATCATACACAGTTTATCCATACCATATCTATGACCCAAACCAAGCCTATAAGCCATAACTCTGATACCAGTTGTTGGGAATATTCAGCTCATAAATGTTCATATGAAACTACATCTTGACCTACAATGTTAACTGATGAGTTAAAATTATGTACTGCAAACTTTTGTTGTATTTTATGTTAAATAAAATATTACAAAGTTAAATAAAATATACATATTAATTTATGGAGATTTGTAACGGTTCAATATATATTAATTACTTATTATTGGGATATTAATTTTATGACTGTTGGAATTTTTTTTACCATTGCTATATATATATATATATATATATATATATATATATTACCGTTGCCTTCTATAATGTTGCCTTCTATTGCTATATAAAAGGATAGAAAAGGCATCATATATATCATATCATCTTTAGCAGATTATTTGCTTACTCACATATATATCTTTTGTCAGCAGCAAAAAGTGTAAAGAGATACTTTGCTCACTTTCATATATATATATATATATATGTGTGTGTGTGTGTGTGTGTGTGTGTGTGGTACAATTTTTGAGTTTGAGTAAGTAAAATTAGAAGTTGTTTCTGGGACATTCAACTATTTCAAGTGCTGATTAGTTGAGTGAAGAGCCGTTGAATCCTGGAGTGGGATTTCGTCAGTGACCTTAGCACCGAGAAAAGTTCTCCGAGGAGAGAAATTTCTACTTAAGGACAGTACACTGCACGCCTCTGCTCAAAATAATTCGCTCTAAATCGATAAGTTTTATTTCTGCCCTTCTCTTTTATTTGATAGTTGAATCCTATATTTTATTTCGTTCACCAACAATCATAAGTAAAAAATTTATGGATTCTGATATGCTTACCACCACTAAATCTGTCCCTGATTTGACCAAAGTTGAGCCTTTTGATGGATCCAATTTTAAACCTTGACAAACCAAACTTCTTTTGATTATGGCCATTGCTAATGTTGACCATGTTTTAACTAAACCAAAACCAGTTGAATCTTCTTGTGACGCCCCCAAACTTAGGTATATATCACCCATCTTGAGTCGCCAGATACATGGTATATAATTCAAATACAACTTAATTATTATACAACAAATGTGTAAAATACAAAACATAAATCGTATGCGTTTTAATACAAATATCGCATCTCAGAGAGTATACAAACTCAAAAGGAGTCCTCATTACAATTATTATCACACTATTTCACAGAATAGTGACTATTAATGCACCATCTAGGACCATCACTCTGTTCCCCGACTAGTCCCCGCTACGTTCTCATTTCCTGAAGAGAACAGTGAAAGAAAGGGTGAGCTCAACTAGCCCAATAAGAAATATTATGACTAAGATAATGCAGAATAATTTATCGTTAGCCTTCAACAGTGTTAAACTGATAAAATATAATAACTATCAAGTTTAACTGCAGCGGAATAAACAATCCATTAGAAGAGTCAAGTATGGAATAAAATCTACTATCTTCTATGATTTAAAAGGTTTTTCATCACTTTTATCGCTGAGACTCAGCTTAATAAATAATTCACATCATCAAATCATCCCTGCACTACAGGCCAATGATATTCTTTAGTATCACGACCACGAATTATCCATGCACTACGGCTAAAGATAATCATGTTTTCATCAACGGTCCTGATCATGCCATAAAAAAATTCATCTTTGCACTACGGCCAAAGAGAATCCATAGCCATAATCATACCAAAAAATGTCCATTAATGCACTACGGGCCAATGAGGACTTTTTCTATATCATTTGTAACATTACGGTTATGATTACACCGAATAATCCCTGGTCATAATCATACCAAGTCCATCTATGCACTACAGGCCACAGATGACTTTCAAAAAAAATATAAACATGAGGATGATGACAATGATATAAGAATTCAATAAAACAAGTTCAAGAATTAATTTATTTAGGAACTAATAACGTCCAAATTGTCAACATGATATCGCTTTAGAGAGTAAAATTCAAGAATGCTCGGTAAAAATATTTCCATGAAAAGATACTGGATGAAGCACAAATATCAAGGATATTCCACTAATTTCATGGAGTATAGAAGTCAAAACTTTAACCAACTGAGTATAATAAAGAATGGAATAACAAAAGAAATCACCATGCATGCGATACTTCGCATAGACAGGTTATTCCAACAAAATAATAATTAACGGAACTAGGTCAGGCGAAAATCACACCGATAGGATGTTCCAACAGAATAATAAAGAATGGAATAACAACAGAAATCACCATGCATGCGGTACTTCGCATAGATAGGTTATTCCAACAGAATACTAATAAAGAAGGAATCAGTCCCACAGAAATGTATGTAGACAGAATATTCCAATGTAATAATAAAGAATGGAATAATGTAAGAATTTCACCAAGTATAGGGTATCCGCATGATACAAAGTTATTCCAATGTAATAATAAAGAATGGAATAATGAAGTTCTCTTCATGAATAAGAAAAGAAAGAGTACCCTTTACGAAAGTACAACAAATAATATTCCCTACCTTAGAAAGAAGAAGAGTACTGGATATAAAAAAGTGGTGAAATAGTAGAATACTTTTCTTCTTTTTCTCTATAGTTTCGTCTCTAGAGTTTTCATGAATTCGTAAGAAATAATGAAGGAAGAAGCTTCTATTTATAGAAAATGGACCGCATAAGTAACTAACTCATGAACGGTCCAAATTGATTCACTTTAATCGACTATCCATATTTAAAGCAAAATCTTTTAAATAAAATATAATATATTCTATTTATAATCTAATAAAACTAATAACTTTATAAAAGATTTTACTATGCAAACACTATGCAGCATAACTATGCAAAAACACTATGCATAATAAAATATAATATATTCTAATTATTGTCTAATAAAATGTAGATAACTTTATAAAAGTATGCTTTTTTAAATAAAAGATTTTACTATGCAAAACACTACGCAGACATTATGCATAATAGAATATAATATATTCTATTTATAGAATAACTTTATAAAAGTATTCTGTTTTATATAAAAAGATTTTTTGTATTATTACATTAATAATACAAACAAAACTGAGTGACTTATCACGTAAGCATCAATAATTAATACAAAGGTGCTACTATTCAACCACGCGCATTATTGTGATTTTTACTACTGCTGTAGTTCAACAAAGATTAATCGTAAAACTTCCGCCGTTATTTTCATAAAATATTTTGTCATTTTCTCAATCCGATAATAATTTCGTCATGGGTCCACCAATGATTGTGCTATCGCATCTAATATTCCCTCGATAAAACAAATATTTTCCCACCAATCGAATATAATATGACAACTTGCATACTTTGCAAAATTTATAAATACTACCCACAACTATAACATTATCTCAAATCCACACCATAATATTAAAAAAATATTTCGAGAAAATTAAATCTTCATTCATAAAATCTGGGGTCTCACAATCTCCCATCCTTATGAAATTTCGCCCTCAAAATTTACGTACGTACCTGATATGTCGAAGAGGTGAAGATACCTTGACTTTATTTCAGATTCTAATTCTTGAGGAATAACCTTTGAGTGTTGAATACGATCCTTCTTATCTAAGATTTTAACACGTATCTCCTCATACGTTAAATCTTCTGCTATATCGTTTAGTTCTAATTTAATAATGTGGTTCGGGTCGTCCATATATTTACGTAACATCGATACGTTAAAAATGTTATGAACACGCGACATACTTGGAGGTAAAACGAGTCTATAAGCCATAGTTCCTACTCGATCGAGACTTTTAAATGGGCCAATTAAATCAAGGGTTGAGATTTCCTCTCTTCGTCGATTCTTGCTTCTAGAATAACGCCCTCTTGAACCTTCTTCTTCACATTTATCAGCTCCGGGTGTGTAGCTTGAGTGGCTTTAACTTTATCGATTAAAGTCGATTCTACTCGTATATTCGTTATCTTCACGTGGGTTCCTAGAGTCTTTAACTCTATCTTTATCATTTGTAAGTCGTATGAAAGGGGTCTTTGTGTTAAAAATATCACACTCGTAAACACATACGATTTTCTACTCAACGCGTCAGCTTCCACGTTCGCTTTCCCACAATGGTATTGAATGGTACGATCGTAATCTTCAACAGCTCGAGCCAATGTCTTTGGCTCATGTTACATTCATTTTAGTTGAAGAAATATTTGAGGGTTTAAGAAATGGGTTTTATACTGGGGTCAATACAAAATTCAATTTCACGCTCTAGGGGTAGGCTAAGAAGTCTTCAAGAATACGTCAGGAAATTTATTAACAATAGAAATATCATTCAAAGCTATGACCCTCATCAAAGATTTGGATAGTACGTCACATTGATACTTATCAACTTGCCATCGTCATTCACGACGTCGCTTACAGAAAGTCTGGCTTCGGTGCATTCCACACAAGGAAGTCAACAACGAAAGGACCGGGGCTCTTTACTTATGGCTTGATATGACAATGATTGACTTTAGTGGTTTGGTTGCTTGAATTTGCATAACATGTTGGTTAGGAATATGAAATCTAATAACCTTACGAAAAGCATGATGAGTAGTTAACCAATCGATTCCTAAAATCGTATCAAAGGCAAGTATTTTCAAAGAGATAAGATCGACAGGTAACGTGAAAGTGTCGATTTGAATCAACAAGATTTATAAACAGTGGAGTTAACGAAGGTTTCTACTATCGAAGTTTCAACCAATAAGTCAAAGTCTAACTTCTCCGGAGTTAAATTTAAACGTTGAGCGTAAGTAAGAGAGATAAAAGAATGGGTAGAACCGGTATCTAATAAGTTATAGAATTCGCAAGAATTTATATTTAACTAACCCGTGCTAACTTCGTTCGGGTCAATCCCTTTTTGAGAAGTCACGGAAAACGCTTTTCCTGAAACCACCGACTTTATTTTGTCCGTATCCGCCTTTGGTGCCACCGTCCCCGCTGGACTTGACTTCACTATATGACAAAATCGAGCTAAATGACCTTATCTTCTTAAAATTTCTACTTCTATTATCTTGGCCATGATTACCACCGAAGTGGTTACCATTTATGGCATGATAATTTCCCCCATGATGGTTATCATTGTTCCGATGGTCGTTGCCACCGGTATGATTATTATCGTGTTGTTGGTCGTTACCTTTTGTTTGAGCTAACTCATTATCGCGCTCCAATAACTGAGCCCTATTTACAATATCTGAATATAAACAAAGTTTGTGAGAAATGAGGTATTGACGTATTTCGAGTTTCAAATCTCGCAGAAATATTCGCATCATTCTCTCCTCATTATCAACCAAATGGGATGCAAACCGGGATAACTCCGCAAACTTAGCCTCGTAATGCAACACGTTCATATTGTTTTCCTCCATTGCACATCTCAAAATTTTTAGATGTCATTCTCAAATACTATCAAAACAAGGGTTAATTAAACAAATTAATATATCACATATTATCCCTATATTCTGACCGACCAATTAAATACCAATTAAACTTAGGTAGGTCATACTAACAAGGAATTCCCTCGCCTCCCTCCTAGTTCTTGTCTCACATCTAAGCTAGAGATCATATCCCTAAGCTTTGATACCAACTGTGACGCCCCAAAATTAGGTATACATCACCCATCTTGAGTCGCCAGATACATGGTACAGAATTCAAATACAACTTAATTAGACAACAGTCGTGTAAAATACGACAAAACATAAACTGTGCGTTTTAATACAAATACTGTCCTCTAGAGAGTATACAAACTCAAAAGGAGTCCTCATTATAATTATTATCACACTATTTCACAGAATAGTGACTACTAATGCACCATCTAGGACCATCACTCTGTTCCCCGACTAGTCCCCGCTACGTTCTCATTTCCTGAAGAGAACAATGAAAGAAATTGTGAGCTCAACTAGCCCAGTAAGAAATATTATGACTAAGATAATGCGAGAATAATTTATCGTTAGCCTTCAAAATGCAGTGTTAAACTGATAAAATATAATAACTATCAAGTTTAATCTAGCAATGGAATAAGCAATCCATTAGAAGAGTCAAGTATGGAATAAAATCTACTATCTTCTATGATTTAAAAGGTTTTTCATCACTTTTATCACGAGACTAAATTTTAATAAATAATTCACATCATCAAATCATCCCCGCACTATGTGCCAATGATATTCTTTAGTATCACGACCACGAATTATCCATGCACTACGGCTTAAAGATAATCATGTTTTCATCAACTATCCCCGATCATGCCATAAAAAATTCATCTTTGCAGACTACTACCAAAGAGAATCCATAGCCATAATCATACCAAAAAGCGCCCATCAATGCACTACGGGCCAATGAGGACTTTTTTCTACATCATTTGTAACATTACGGTCATGATTACACCGAATAATCCCTCGGTCATAATCATACCAAGTCCATCTATGCACCATGTGCCAGCCACAGATGACTTTCAAAAAAATATAAACATGAGGATGATGACAATGATATAAGAATTCAATAAAACAAGTTCAAGAATTAATTTATTCAGAACTAATAACGCCCAAATTATCAACATGATATCGCTTTGTAGAGTAAAATTCAAGAATGCTCGGAAAAATATTTCCATGAAAAGATATCGAATGAAGCGCAAATATCAAGGATATTCCACTAATTTTATGGAGATATAAGTCAAAACTTTAACCAACCTGAGTATAATAAAGAATGGAATAACAAAAGAAATCACCACGCATGAGATACTTCAGATGTAGATAAAGTTATTCCAACAGTAATAATAATTAAGGGAACTGTGTCAAAGTGAAAATCACACCGATAGGATGTTCCAATGAGAATAATAAAGAATGGAATAACAATGTAAATCACCATGCATGTGGTACTTCAGATGTATACATATTATTCAATGTAATACTAATAAAGGCGGAACTGTGTCCCACAGAAACGCATGCATGTGATATTCCAAATGTAATAATAATAAAGACGGAACCAGTCCTACGCCAGAAATGCATGTGATAGGATATTCCAATAGAATAATAAAGAATGGAATAATGTAAGAATTTCACCAAGTATAGGGTATCCCATGATACAAAAGTTATTCCAATGTAATAATAAAGAATGGAATAATGTAAGTTCTCTTCATGAATAAGAAAGAAAGAGTACCCTTACGAAAGTACAACAACAAATAATATTTCCTACCTTAGAAAGAAAAGTACCGGATATAAAAGTAGTGAAGTAGTTAGAACACTTTTTTTTTCTCTCTATAGTTTCATCTCTAGAGTTTGGTGAATTGTAAGAAATAATGAAGGAATGAGCTTCTATTTATGTAAAATGGATCAGATAGTAATTAACTCATGAACGGTCAGATTGATTCACTTTAATCTGACTATCCATATTTAAAGCAAAATCTTTTAAATAAAATATAATATATTCTATTTATAATCTAATAAAACTAATAACTTTATAAAAGATTTTACTATGCAAACACTATGCAGTGCACTATGCAAAACACTATGCATAATAAAATATAATATATTCTAATTATTGTCTAATAAAACAGATAACTTTATAAAAGTATTATGTTTTATATAAAAAGATTTTACTATGCAAAACACTATGCAGACACTATACAAACACTATGCATAATAGAATATAATATATCCTATTTATAGAATAACTTTATAAAAGTATTCTGTTTTATATAAAAAGATTTTCTGTATTATTACATTAATAATACCAACAAAACTGAGTGACTTATCACATAAGCATTAATAATTAATACCGTGTGCTACTATGCAACCACGCCAGACATCGTATTTCTTTTACTAGTGTAGTTCAACAAAGATAAATTAGTAAAACTTTCGCCGTTCTTTTCATAAAATATTTTGTCATTTTCTCAATCCGACAATAAATTGCATCATGCGGGGTCCCACAATGATTGTGCGATTGCACTAATATTCCCCGATAAAATAAATATTCCCCTAACCAATCGAATATAATATGACAACTTGCATACTTTGCAAAATTTATAAATACTACCCACAACTATAACATTATCTCAAATCCACACCATAATATTAAAAAAATATTTCGAAAAAATTAAATCTTTATTCATAAAATCTGGGGTCTCACACCCCTTATGATGCGACCGATGAACAACAGAAAAAATATGAATCTCCTGTTAGTACTTGGTCTTCTGTTGATAAAATTTGCAAGGCTATCATTCTCAACTCATTGTCGAATGAGCTTGTTGATATCTATTGTCTATATAAACATGCTGTTGAAATTTGGGAATTTTAAAAGATGTTAAAATTTTAAATACCAAGAAATGTCAAGTGTATGTGGAAGCCAAAACTACTAAAAAGACATGTAAACCAGTACTAGTTAGAGAATCTGAACCTCTCAGTTTAATTCATTCAGACTTAGGTGATATGTCTAGAAATACTTCTAGGGATGGAAAAAATTATTATATGACCTTTATAAATGATTATTCTAGATATAATAAAGTTTACATTTTCATAAATAAAAATGAAACTGAAGATAAATTTCTAATTTATAAGGCCGAAGTTGAAAATAAATTAGAAAAAAAGATTAAAAGACTCAGGTCAGATAGAGGTGGAGAGTATGACTCCGGACCTCTTAGTAAATATTGAGAAGAACAAGGAATTATACATGAGGTAACACCTCCCTATTCTCCAGAATCTAATGGGGTTATTGAAAGAAAGAATAAAACACTAAAAGAAATGATGAATGCTATGTTAGTAAGTTCTGGGGCTCCACCGAATTTGTGGTGGAAAGCTCTTCTTTCTGCTTGTCACCTGCAAATTAGAATCATTTATAAGAAAACTGGAAAAACACCTTATGAGCTTTGGAAAAATCATTTACCTAACTTGAAATATGTACCTTAAAGTGCGGGGGTGTCTTGCTAAGGTAATGTTGCCCGACCCTAAAAAAAGGAAAATTGGTTCTAAAACTGCTGATTGTTTGTTTATTGGTTATGATGAACATAGTGCTGCTTATAGATTTCTTTTTTTGAAAAGTGATGTATTAGATCATAATACAATCATTGAGTCAAAAAATGATGATTTCTTTAAAAATATTTTCCCTTTGAAATCTAAAGTGGATCGACCAGTAGCACAACTTCCTACGAGCTCTTATATAGTTCCAATTGAGGAATTTGAAATTGAACCAAGGAGAAGTAAGCGTACTAGAAAACCACTAATCTGGGAGATGACTTTTTTATGTTTTTGTTAGATAATAACCCATTAACCTTTAGAGATGCAGTTTCTTCTCCCGATGCTCCTTTTTGGAGGGAAGCCATAAATAGTGAGATTGAGTCTCTTATGGCTAATCACACTTGGGAATTAGTGGATCTTCCTCCTGGTTTTCTAAAACTATTGGTTGTAAATGGATTTTTAAAAGGAAATTAAAACCTGACGGATCAATTGATAAATTTAAGGCTAGGCTTGTTGCTAAAGGTTATAAACAAAAGCAAGACCTTGATTTTTTTTAGACTTATTCACTGGTTGTAAGAACATCATCCATTAGAATTTTAATTGCTCTAGCCGCTATTGAAAATTTAATAATTCATCAAATGGATGTTAAGACTGCGTTTCTTAATGGAGATTTAGAAGAGGAAATTTAATTATATGGACCAATCTGAGGGATTTATTTCTTTAGACAATGAGCATAAAGTTTGTAAATTAGTTAAATATTTATATGGTCTTAAACAAGCTCCTAAACAATGGAATGATAAATTTGATAGTGTAATGACTTCTAATGGATATATAATAAATGATGGAGATAGATGTATATATATATATACCAAATTTATTAATGAGAATTGTGGTGTTATTATATGTCTTTATGTGGATGACTTGCTTATTTTTGAAACCAATATTGATGTTATATATGAGACTAAAAATATGTTATCCACTAAATTTGATATGAAAGGCTTGGGAGAAGCAAATGTTATTCTCGGAATTAATTTGAGAAAATTTTGTAATGGGTATATGATTTCTCAAGATCATTATGTGGAGAAAATGCTTAAGAGATTTGGACATTATAATGTTAATCTTGTTAGTACTCCGTATGATTCTTGTTTGCATTTAAAAAAACATGAGGGACCTATATCTCAATATGAGTATGCCCAAATCATAGGTTACTTAATGTATCTTACGAATTGCACAAGACCTGCTATATCATATGCAGTTAATAGACTCAGCAGATACACTCATAATCCTAATAAGGATCATTGGACTGCTTTATGTAGAATACTCAAGTATCTACGAGGTACTATTGGATTTGGTTTGTATTACTACGGTAATCTTGCAGTTCTTGAGGGCTCTAGTTATGCCAACTGTATCTCTGATTCAGATGAAATCAAATCCACGACTGGCTACATATTTACCTTAAGAGGAGGAGCAGTTTCTTGGAAGTTTACTAAACAGACTTGTATAGCTCGCTCTACTATGGAGACTGAGTTTATTGCCTTAGAGAAGGCAGATTCTGAAGCAGAGTGGCTCAGAAATATTTTGGGAAATATTTCTTTATGGGCAAGACCAGTTCCATCTGTGTCTCTACATTGTGATTGCCAAGCTGCTATAGGCAGAGCTAACAATAAGAGCTATAATGGTAAGAGTAGGCATATACGCTTAAGACATAATATTGTGAGACAGTTTTTATGTGATGAGATTATATCCCTTAACTTTGTAAGATCAGAGTTAAATCTTGAGAATCCTTTGACAAAACCACTAAGCAAGAGGCTAGTGAGCAATACATCGAGGGGGATGTGACTACTGTCTATTACAGAAATCAACAGTGATGGTAACCCAACCTATATGAATGGTAATCCCGGGAAGTAGGTTCATACGGGTAACAACAAGTCATTGGTTAATTGGTTGAGACACACTATCCATTTTATACATATTTGAGTTCATCCCTATGGTGTAGGATAATGTAATTCTACGGTGTTAGAGGTTGAGTTATGTACTCTTAATGATTTCTATAGTCATGTTGGGTGATGTGTTTAACTGTAGAACACGTTTGATGGAAACACCTATATGAGTATAGAGGTGGGGCCGCCTCTTATGAAAACAAGACAGGTTTTCTAGAGCTCTCATGAATTCCAGGTATGGCGCAAGCCCAAAATGTGCCAAATCGCGTAGAACAATTTCTATTAAATTTTGTAATGTGAGTAATATGATTACTGATTCATAATAAGGAAGAAGGTTCATAGAAATTTTCATTTCATTAAATTCCTGTGAATCAAGTCCTATTTACTCTATACATTGGTTCATAGTCCAAAAGACACCAGTGTTAACGCACTGCATTCTTATATTTCTTACTCAATTTATTTTATTTTTACTTTGTAATATGTGGGGGATTGTTTTATTTTATGTTAAATAAAATATTACAAAGTTAAATAAAATATACATATTAATTTATGGAGATTTGTAACTATTCAATATATATTAATTACCTATTATTGGGATATTAATTTTATGACTATTGGAATTTTTTTACCGTTGCTATATATATTACCGTTGCCTTCTATACTGTTGCCTTCTATTGCTATATAAAAGGAGAGGAAAGGCATCATATATATCATATCATCTTTAGCATATTATTTGTTTACTCACATATATATCTTTTGTCAGCAACAAAAAGTGTGAAGAGATACTTTGCTCACTTTTATATAGTATATATATATATATATATATATATATATATATAAAATTTCTCACACATATATCATATAATATATATATATGTGTGTGTGTGTGGGGGGGGGGGGGGTACAATTTTTGAGTTTGAGTAAGTAAAATTAGAATTTGTTCTTGGGTCATTCAACTATTTCAAGTGCTAATTAGTTGGGTGAAGAGCCGTTGAATCCTGAAGTAGGATTTCGTCAGTGACCTTAGCACCGAGAAAAGTTCTCCGAGGGGCAAAATTTCTACTTAAGGAACAGTTCACTGCACGCCTCTTCACAACATAATTCGCTCTAAATCGATAAGTTTTATTTCTTCCCTTCTTTTATTTGATAGTTAAATCCTATATTTTATTTCGTTCACCAACAACTTTGACCACCTAGCTCCCTTGATCTCAGTTGTGAACATTGACCACCCTGCTCCCAGAGCTCAATTGTGAATCCTGACCACCTAGCTCCTTAGAGCTCAGTTGTGAACCTTGACCACCTAATTCTCTAAAGCTCAGTTGTGAACCTTGACCACAATAATCCCTTGAGTTCGGCAATCAACCTTAACTGCTTTTTGCTCCCTAAAGCTCAATCCTAAACTTTGTCCACCTAACTCCCTAGAGCTTAGTCGTGAACCGTGATCACCATGCCTCGTAAAGTGAGGTCGTAAACAACATCAACTTGCATAAGTCCCATCATTGGTTGTCTACATCTTTATCACGCTCATTACATTGCATTGCATAAACATAACAAAGTGAAGCAATTGTAGACACCTAAATTCATTGTAGAAGGAAGATAATTCATTAGAGCTATCAACCTCTTTCTCTTCTCCTAATTTGAAAAGTTCAATTCTAATCTTTTTAATTTATCTTGAATTGTTACTCAATTATGTTGTTGAAATGTAAAATTATCAATTTTTAATCCATGTCCACTACTATATCTACTTTAATTCTTATAAATGTGAATTTAGGTATCAATTTGAAGCATGTAAGATTTGTCTTTCTATATTTGGTGTTAAATTTTTGTATTACAATTTTTGTGATATCATAGGTGAATCTAAAGTTTGTAGGCCAATACCCATAAAAATTAGACTTGTCCCGCTATGAATTTAAGCTCTAAAATCTTTGTAGTGTATTAATTCAATTAATTTCTTTGGTTATGAGCTTAGGATGAGGCACAGTTAGGGCCGAGCAAGTAACCAAATTGGAACCAAAACTGCACCAAAAATCGCACCAATTAAAACCGCACCAACGGTTCCAGCGTATGTGGCGGTTTTAGGTAGGTTGAATAACCAAATTTACGGTTCCGATTTGGTTACTAGCCAAAACCGCACGCATAAAATTGAAATCGCACCATGTGTGTGTATGAATGTATTATCTCTAGTAAATTCTAAAGTTACTTTTCACTTGAACACGCTCAGAGAAAACCCGAGTCTTGTATTGTCATTTTTTCACCAATTGAAAGAAGATGTTAGAGGCTATAGAGTCAAAAATTAAGCAATTGGCTTTTAGAATTTCGAATTTGTTTGATGCGTTATTGGAGGGGCTTATAGCTGAGGGGCTCGAGCACTTGATGCATTGGTTAATGTCAATGCTATAATAGTAATAGTCTAATAGATTATTTTTCAAATTAAGTATAGTTAGGATTATATTCTATAAGTCCTCCCTGCAATATATGAGATAGAATTTCATTCTTTCTCTAGTATATACTTTTAATTTTTAGGGAACTAGATAAACATTCTTGCTTGTTATCGAATATATGATCTCCGTTGTTTTATATAGCGTATGTTTTAGTTTTAAAGCATGCTTGATATAATTCGCATTGCCGACTTTGTCACTAAGTTAATTGCTCGATGTAAGTTTTATGTTAAATTTTATTGAAGGCTTAGACTTTTTTGTTGTTTCAATTGGTTTTGGAACCCAAACCGCATTCAATTAAAAACCAAGATCGCACACTTTAAAATCGCCTGACCGCACCAATCACAAGCGGTTTGAGTGCGATTTTGAATTTTTCAAACCGCACTTAAGCGGTTTGAAAGTGTGATTTGGACTTCAAACCGCATCTACGCTCACCCCAAACAAAGTGCAATGTAAGTAGTATATTGTTGGCGTATTTTGGTGATGGGGCCAATGTGATATTTTTCATACCTCAAGTTAGACCCTAAGGGGTGTTTGTTTAGAGATGAATGAAGTTTGAATCGAATAGTGAATCACCAAAGGCGTTTATTTTAAATCCGAATGGTGAATCGGTAAGATGGAGAATGACTAAGTCAGATTTTTTCGCCTAAATGGTCGAATGAACGGCTGAATGAAGTAATTTTTTTTTAAAAAAATTAAAAATATTAACTATTATATTAAGTAATATTAAATAAATTTACAACAATTTTGAATTTTTTTAGAGGGATAAAATAATAAAATTTTGTCATTCAAATATTTCAGACATGTCAATTATCAAACTTTTTTCATTCAAATTTAGATTCAACTCATTTAGATTCAGATTCAGATTCATTCAATTTTTATCAAATACCACCAAGACGAGATGGGGTTTAGCTTGTCATCAAGATTTAAATTGGCATATAGAATAATTTCTTTCACCCTTTTGGTGAAATTGTTGAAGAACTTATACTTCTCCTTTAGTTAAATCGAAATATATTTTAGTTTTTTAGAGTTAATTCATGAAATTTTAAATTTTAAAATTCAATATAAAGTTATTTAATAGTATTAATTATCATATATTATTTTTAAAATTTAAAGGAAACCTTATTATTTTAAACAATTCAAGAATCAATTTTAAAAATTAAAATATACACTAATTTTAGAATGGAGGGACTAAATAATAATGCTACACAAACGTGATGCAATAAAGGCCATGGTATTGAATGCATCCACACAATTGCTATTTTCCCATTTACATTGAATATAGTAAAATATATATATATATATATAATAAATAAATTATATTAATAATTTAAATAATTAACTTTTTCCCTCTATTTGTGTTCAACTGCTTGTACATAAATTGAGCACATAGAACTATTATTTTATTATTATACAATAACTATTTAGCAAACAACGTACTCTTAATGTTCTAATTAATTACAAAATCATTGTATAACCTTTAAAAAATCAATTTGTGACATCAACTTAAAATTAAGATAATTCATTTTAAAAAATTATGAAATAATACTTTTTATCATGAGAGTAGTATTTTTTTCATATAATTTATAATATTTATCATTATACTAATTAAAATATAAAGAATTCCCGCTAATTTTGAATTTGCCTGATTAATTGGTTGTTCGTCTTTCAGGCGGTCCTATGAACAATTCCGTCTCGACATCCACAATTTCTCTTCTTGCAACTTCTTTGCATGAAATTTCTAGAGGCAATGTTTGCAGCTCACACTGAAATCAATTAAACCCCATGTTACATTGCAATTTCAAAAACTCTGTTCACATAAAAATTGAACATAAAAATTGGACACGAGCATATTTAAATTTCACTTATTTATATTCCACCCGTGTAATATAATTGAGCCTCTAAATGTACCTATCCTTTCTATTTAGACCCTGAAGTAGTGTTAAGTAAGCACGATATATATAGATTCAAATAGGTAATCCGATGGTTTTTTACTCGAAAATGATGATGTGACACAACTATTTCCGAGTTATGTTTGATAAAATTGAATGTTAAGATATGAACAGTTTAAACATCTGAATAATGTAGATCATCTGTCTAGAATTGTATCTGAATGAAGAAATATTGTTTGATAATTAATTTTTTCAAAATATCTGAATAACAGTATTTTACCATTTTAACCCTCAAGTTTGATAATCACATCACGCAAAGCAAACTAGGACATGGAGCTCTATCCTATTGTTCAATTCTACACAGGCACTTCTTTTCTAATTCTCGATTCTCTTCAAAATCTAATTTTACTTTTTTCAAATCTAGACATTCCCTCCAAAACCCTAATTCCCCCAGCAGAAAAACCACCCAAATCACTACAAATTTCAGGGTTTCCCCCGTCACCAGAAATCTCAGCGCTTTCATATGTTGCAAGTGATTCTAATGTTAATTCAATTTATAATTTACTCTCAAATCAGAGCACAGAAAGTAATAATTTTGACTATTTGCTGTGTAAATTAAGGGATACAGAAAGAATTTTGTAATATTGATGATGTTATTTTTGTACCCTCTAAATAGTTTAGATTTATTTTTCTATCTTAACCATTTAGAGACATTCAAACGGAATTTTTTTTCTACCAAACAACTTCATGCCTCTTAGCGAATAAGAGGTAGGGATGCATTAAGATACAATCAAACACCACCTTAGATTGAAATTATCGAATTTGGGTGATTGTTAATAAGTTGATACTCTTGGGGGTCTATATCGGGATCGATAATACATTATATGCTCAATTATAAAATAAATAGAATTTTAAGGGATTAAATTGCTATTAGCTCGTATTTATTGTTAAGTGTTAGAATTTGAGCTAAAATAAAAGTGGGTTTTAATAATTATTTTAAGTAAATTCATATATCAATGTGTTCTACTCCATGAGTAGATTAAATTGAGTATTTGGAAGCTCAAATTCATGGAGTAATGAATGAGATATTAACTCCCAAAGATCACTTTTGAAAATGATAAATGATAATATAAATATATGTGGGAAGCCAAGTCCCACATTGGTTAAAAATTAAAGATTTAATAGGTTTATATACATGAAAGTTGCTCTTGGGTTTGGGCCCCAAGGGGCACCCCACTTTTGTGGAAGGGAGAGGACCTAGCCAATGCTTAATTGGTTTGAACCCGCATGCGCGCGCCGTCGCTGATCGACTGACCTAGCCTAACTTGGGGTTTGAAGGTCTGGGTCCTTGTATATAATTTTTTGGACAAAATTTATTAAAATTTTTAATTAAAATTTATTTATATTTTATTTTATTTAGTTCTAATTATCAAAATTGTGTCGTTTTGATAAACAGTAATTATTATACTACGTCGTTTTGTGAAGCGTTACCTACCGAACAGACACGTTTAAACTGCGTCGTTTTGGGAAAGGCTATCTGCTTGAACGAGCGCTACAAAACTACGTCGTTCTTGCCTGAACGGACGCGCCTTTTCTGTTAAAGAATTAAACTATGTCGTTTTTGTTCTGCTGACCCTAAAACTACGTCGTTTTTGCTCCGAACGGATGCGCCTTTTCTGTTTAAAGCCAAAACTTTGTCGCTTTTGGCTTAATCATACCTTTTCAGTGGGTTGTGTCCCTTCTAATGGGTCACTTACCCTTCTATAAATAGAGAAGGGAGGATGCCATTTTCATTCATTCAAGCATAAGCATTCCAGTCTTCTTATTCTTCATTTCATTAGCAGTTTATAATTTATTTTTTTGAGAGAAAGTTCTAAGCTTTTTATTTTTGTTCGTTTGAGTATACTATTTGAAGTGCTACTATAGTATACAGTGTCATTGTATCTTGGGAGACAAGTACTATCAACTCTGAGCACCATACAGAGGACATAATTGTCTTAAGTACATAGTACCAAGTACTAGCATTGACAAATTCCTTTTAAGATAGGTTAATATATATATATATATATATATATATATATATATATATATATATAGTATCCATTTTCAGTTTACTAACATTTTTTTAACGATTAATATCTATCTATCTATCTATCTATATATATATATGTGTGTGTGTGTGTGTGTGTGTGTGCAATAAATATGGCTACCGATCCTGTAACTATAATCGGTTCTTCTTCTACACCTTCTATACCAAATTTTCCTTTGAACCATGGTAAAAAACTAGAAAAGTTCAATGGAACATAGTTTAAAAGATGGCAAAAAAAGATGTTTTATTTGACTACGCTCAACTTGGCGAGGTTTCTTCATGAAGACCCTCATGTGCTTAATGAGAATGAAACAGATAGGCAAGTGGTTGCTGCTATTGATGCATGAAAACATGTTGATTTTCTGTGACAAAACTATATATATCCTCAATAAATTGGATAACACATTATATAATGTGTATAGTTCTTTTAAAACAACAAGAGAACTATGGGATTTCTTGGATAAGAAATATAAGACGGAAGATGCTGGCCTGAAGAAGTTCGTAGTTGGCAGATTTTTGGAGTACAAGATGGTTGATTCTAAGGCTGTCATCAATTAAGTCTAAGAATTACAAGTTATCCTTTATGAAATACATGACAATTAAGTTATCCTTCATGAAATACATGCAGAAGGTATGTCTTTAAGTGAATTTTTTCAAGTTGCTGCTATTATTGAAAAATTACCACAAATGTGAAAAGATTTTAAGAATTAGCTCAAGTATAAATGCAAAGAGATGAAACATGAAGACTTAATCGTAAGATTAAGGATAGAAGAGGACAACCGTGCCTCTGAGAAGAAAACAGGAAAGGCATTTTTGGAATATAAAATCAACGTGGTGGAACAAGGTCCGAAATCTAAAAAGAGGAAGTTTTTCGAAAATGGGCCTCAACAAGGAACAAATAAGAAGTTCCAAAGCAAATGCTACATCTGTGACAAGCCCGGATATAGGGCAAAGGATTGTCGTAAACGCAAAGACCAGATTAAGAAGTCCGTACACGCCAATGTAACGGAAGTGGATGGTCTTCTTTAAGATGTTTCAGAAATGAACCTTTCAGCGGCTGTTTTTGAGATTAACATGGTTGAAAATCCCAGAAAATGGTGGGTAGATACTGGAGAAACCCGCCATGTGTGTTCTGACAAGAAGATGTTCTCCACATATCAACAAATTGAGAATGGAGAACAATTGTAAATGAGGAATTTTTCCTCATCCAAAATTATTGGACAAGGAAAAGTGGTTCTGAAGATGACTTCAGGAAAGGAACTCACCCTCAACAACGTGCTCCATGTGCTTGATATTAGGAAAAATTTAGTGTCAAGATCTATTCTTAGTCAAAAGGGATTTAAATTAGTCTTTGTATCGGACAAGTTTGTCCTAACTAAAAATGGGATGTATGCGGGGAAGGAATATATGAACAAAGGGCTCGTCAAAATGAATGTAATGACTATTATTCCTTCCAATATTAATAAAATTACATCTTCTGCTTATATGTTTGAGTCTTCTAATTTATGACATGATAGATTAGGACATGTTAATTATAATATTATACGTAGATTAATTAATATGGAATGTTTGTCAAAATGTGAGATTAACTCCAATCATAAATGTGAAGTTTGCATTGAAGCAAAACTTAAAAAATCTTCTTTTAAATCAATTGAAAGAAGTACATAACCTCTTGAATTAATACATATTAATATTTGTGATTTAAAGTATATACAAACAAGAGAATGTAAGAAGTATTTTATTACTTTTATAGATGATTGTACAAGATATTTTTATGTTTACTTTTTGAGAAGTAAAGATGAGGGTTTAGAAATGTTTATACATTACAAAAATGAGGTTGAGAACCAACTTGATAAAAAGATCAAGATTGTTAAAAGTGATAGAGGTGGAGAATATGAATTTTCTTTTGTAGAAATTTGTTCACAACATGGTATATATAATACACCAAACAACTGCACCTTATTCACCGCATTAAAATGGTGTTGCAGAAAGAAAGAATGGAACTTTAAAAGAAATGATGAATGCATTATTATTAAGTTATGTGCTATCTCAAAATTTGTGGGGGGAAGCAATTCTTTCAGCAAATTATATTCTCAACCGAATGCCTCAAACGAAGTCTAATGCTTCACCCTATGAATTATGAAAATAACGTAAGCCTTCTTATAAATACTTAAAAGTGTGGGGGTGTTTAGCAAAATTAATGGTTCTTCCATCCAAAAAGGTGAAAATAGGACAAAAATTAATAGATTGTATATTCCTTGGTTATGCTAAATAATAACCGTGCATATAGATTTTTGGTTAATAAATCAAAAATAGAGGAAATACATGAAAATAGTATTATTGAGTCAAAAGATGATGAATTTTTTGAAACAATATTTCCTAATAAAAGGGAACAAGAGCCAAATTCTAATGAACAAGAAACAAGTTCAAACAAAAGAACTTATGACACTATTAGTGATCATGAGGCAGAAGATATTGATGAACCTAGACGTAGTAAACGTGCTAGAACATCAAAATCTTATGGTCCGAATTTTCTAACTTATTTGTTAAAAAATGAGCTTCAAACTTATAGAGAAGCGGTGTCAAGTCCCGAAGATCCATATTGGAAAAAGGTTATAAATAGTGAAGTAGAATCCATTCTGCATAATCATACGTGGGAATTAGTAAATCTCCCACCAGGCTCTAAACATCTTGGATATAAGTGAATATTCAAGAAGAAAATGAAAGCAAATGGATCTATAAACAAATATAAAGCAATATTTGTAATCAAATGATACATGCAAAAGAAGGGTTTAGATTATTTTGATAGTTATTCTCCTGTAACAAGAATATCCTCAATTAGGATGTTAATAGTCATTGTAGCTATATATAATTTAGAAATAAATCAAATGGATGTGAAAAATGGTTCTTAAATGGAGATTTAGAAGAAAAATCTACATGGAACAACCTGAAGTGTTTATTGTTCCATGAAAAGAAAAGAAAGTTTGTCGACATTGAAGTCCCTTTATGGATTAAAACAAGCACATAAACAATAATATGAAAATTTTGACAATGCAATGATGTCAAATGGTTTCAAAATAAATGAGTGTGAAAAATGTGTGTATGTCAAAGACATCTGAGAAATGGTATGTCAAAGACACCGAGAAATGGTATGTCATTATTTATCTTTATGTAGATGATATGCTTTCATTATGGGTAGTAATAATGAAATCATTAAAACTACCAAGAAAATGTTAAATAATACATTGACATGCATGAAAGATATGGGTGTTACCGATGAATATTAGGAATTAAAATTTCTAAAACAATAGATAGGTTAGTGTTATCACAATCACACTATATTGAGAAAATACTCAGGAAATTCAATCAATATGATTGCAATCCTGTGGGAACACCAGTAGATTTAAATATACACTTGTCTAAAAATAAAGGAGAGAGCATACACAAACTTAGTATGCACAAATAATTGGAAGCCTTGTGTACTTAATGAATTGTACACGTCCTGACATAACACAAGCTGTCAATAAATTGAGTTGATTTACAAGTAATTCAGGACAAGATCACTGGAAAGCGATTATAAGAGTTTTAAGGTATTTAAAATACACTCAAAACTTTGGATTTCACTACTCAAGATATAGCAATACTCGAAGGATATTGTGATGCAAACTGGATATCAGATACAAAAGACTCTAAATCCACAAGTGATTTTGTGTTTACATTAGGTGAAGGAGCAGTATCACAAAAATCTTCTAAACAAACATGCATTGCTCGATCAACGATGGAATCTGAGTTTATTGCATTGGATAAAGCTAGAGAAGAAACTGAGTGGCTTCGTAACTTTTTAGAAGATATTCTTATATGGCCTAAACATTTGTCCCCTATTTATATCCATGTGATAGTCAATCAAAGAATTGGAAGGCACAGAGTCACATGTATAATGGTAAGTCTTATGGTCAAGAATTTTCTAACTTATTTGTTAAAAATGAGCTTCAAACTTATAGAAGCGGTTGTCAAGTCCCAAGCTCCATATTGGAAAAAGGTTATAAATAGTGAAGTAGAATCCATTCTGCATAATCATACGTGGGAATTAGTAAATCTCCCACCAGGCTCTAAACATCTTGGATATAAGTGAATATTCAAGAAGAAAATGAAAGCAAATGGATCTATAAACAAATATAAAGCAATATTTGTAATCAAATGATACATGCAAAAGAAGGGTTTAGATTATTTTGATAGTTATTCTCCTGTAACAAGAATATCCTCAATTAGGATGTTAATAGTCATTGCAGCTATATATAATTTAGAAATAAATCAAATGGATGTGAAAACAGCGTTCTTAAATGGAGATTTAGAAGAAAAAATCTACATGGAACAACCAGAAGTGTTTATTGTTCCATGAAAAGAAAAGAAAGTTTGTCGGCTTGTGAAGTCCCTTTATGGATTAAAACAAGCACATAAACAATGACATGAAAATTTTGACAATGCAATGATGTCAAATGGTTTCAAAATAAATGAGTGTGAAAAATGTGTGTATGTCAAAGACACTGAGAAATGGTATGTCAAAGACACTGAGAAATGGTATGTCATTATTTATCTTTATGTAGATGATATGTTTCATTATGGGTAGTAATAATGAAATCATTAAACTACTAAGAAAATGTTAAATAATACATTGACATGCATGAAAGATATGGGTGTTACCGATGTGAATATTAGGAATTAAAATTTCTAAAACAATAGATGAGTTAGTGTTATCACAATCACACTATATTGAGAAAATACTCGTGAAATTCAATCAATATGATTGCAATCACAATGGGAACACCGATGAGATTTAAATATACACTTGTCTAAAAAATAAAGGAGAGAGCATATACAAACTTAGTATGCACAAATAATTGGAAGCCTTGTGTACTTAATGAATTGTACACGTCCGACATAACACAAGTTGTCAATAAATTGAGTTGATTTACAAGTAATTCAGACAAGATCATGGAAAGCGATTATAAGAGTTTTAAGGTATTTAAAATACACTCAAAACTTTGGATTTCACTACTCAAGATATAGCAATACTCGAAGGATATTGTGATGCTGTTGGATATCGATACAAAAGACTCTAAATCCACAAGTGATTTTGTGTTTACATTAAAGTGAAGGAGCAAGATCACAAAATCTTCTAAACAAACATGCATCGCTTTCGATCAACGATGGAATCTGAGTTTATTGCATTGGATAAAGCTAGAGAAGAAACTGAGTGGCTTCGTAACTTTTTAGAAGATATTCTTATATGGCCTAAACATTTGTCCCCTATTTATATCCATTGTGATAGTCAATCAAGAATTGAAGAAGGGCCTGAAGTCATGTATAATGGTAAGTCTTATGGTCCGAATTTTCTAACTTATTTGTTAAAAATGAGCTTCAAACTTATAGAGAAGCGGTGTCAAGTCCCGAAGCTCCATATTGGAAAAAGGTTATAAATAGTGAAGTAGAATCCATTCTCAAGATAATCATACGTGGGAATTAGTAAATCTCCCACTGTGCTCTAAACATCTTGGATATAAGTGAATATTCAAGAAGAAAATGAAAGCAAATGGATCTATAAACAAATATAAAGCAATATTTGTAATCAAATGATACATCTGCAAAAGAAGGGTTTAGATTATTTTGATAGTTATTCTCCTGTAACAAGAATATCCTCAATTAGGATGTTAATAGTCATTGCAGCTATATATAATTTAGAAATAAATCAAATGGATGTGAAAACAGCGTTCTTAAATGGAGATTTAGAAGAAAAAATCTACATGGAACAACCAGAAGTGTTTATTGTTCCATGAAAAGAAAAGAAAGTTTGTCGGCTTGTGAAGTCCCTTTATGGATTAAAACAAGCACATAAACAATGACATGAAAATTTTGACAATGCAATGATGTCAAATGGTTTCAAAATAAATGAGTGTGAAAATGTGTGTATGTCAAAGACACTCGAGAAATGGTATGTCAAAGACATTTGAGAAATGGTATGTCATTATTTATCTTTATGTAGATGATATATGCTCATTATGGGTAGTAATAATGAAATCATTAAAACTACCAAGAAAATGTTAAATAATACATTGACATGCATGAAAGATATGGGTGTTACTGGATGAATATTAGGAATTAAAATTTCTAAAACAATAGAGATAGGTTAGTGTTATCACAATCACACTATATTGAGAAAATACTCGTGAAATTCAATCAATATGATTGCAATCTCGTGGGAACACCGAGAGATTTAAATATACACTTGTCTAAAAATAAAGGAGAGAGCATACACAAACTTAGTATGCACAAATAATTGGAAGCCTTGTGTACTTAATGAATTGTACACGCCCCGACATAACACAAGTGTCAATAAATTGAGTTGATTTACAAGTAATTCAGACAAGATCTTTGGAAAGCGATTATAAGAGTTTTAAGGTATTTAAAATACACTCAAAACTTTGGATTTCACTACTCAAGATATAGCAATACTAGAAGGATATTGTGATCTGTTGGATATCGACACAAAAGACTCTAAATCCACAAGTGATTTTGTGTTTACATTAGGTGAAGGAGCGAGATCACAAAAATCTTCTAAACAAACATGACGCTCGATCAACGATGGAATCGAAGTTTATTGATTGGATAAAGCTAGAGAAGAAACCCGGGTGGCTTCGTAACTTTTTAGAAGATATTCTTATATGGCTAAACATTTGTCCCTATTTATATCCATTGTGATAGTCAATCAAGAATTGGAAGGCACAGAGTCATGTATAATGGTAAGTCTTATGGTCCTAATTTTCTAACTTATTTGTTAAAAATGAGCTTCAAACTTATATAGAAGCGGTGTCAAGTCCCAAGCTCCATATTGGAAAAAGGTTATAAATAGTGAAGTAGAATCCATTTAAGATAATCATACGTGGGAATTAGTAAATCTCCCACCAGGCTCTAAACATCTTGGATATAAGTGAATATTCAAGAAGAAAATGAAAGCAAATGGATCTATAAACAAATATAAAGCAATATTTGTAATCAAATGATACATGCAAAAGAAGGGTTTAGATTATTTTGATAGTTATTCTCCTGTAACAAGAATATCCTCAATTAGGATGTTAATAGTCATTGCAGCTATATATAATTTAGAAATAAATCAAATGGATGTGAAAACAGCGTTCTTAAATGGAGATTTAGAAGAAAAAATCTACATGGAACAACCAGAAGTGTTTATTGTTCCATGAAAAGAAAAGAAAGTTTGTCGGCTTGTGAAGTCCCTTTATGGATTAAAACAAGCACATAAACAATGACATGAAAATTTTGACAATGCAATGATGTCAAATGGTTTCAAAATAAATGAGTGTGAAAAATGTGTGTATGTCAAAGACACTGAGAAATGGTATGTCAAAGACACTGAGAAATGGTATGTCATTATTTATCTTTATGTAGATGATATGCTCATTATGGGTAGTAATAATGAAATCATTAAAACTACCAAGAAAATGTTAAATAATACATTGACATGCATGAAAGATATGGGTGTTACCGATGAATATTAGGAATTAAAATTTCTAAAACAATAGATAGGTTAGTGTTATCACAATCACACTATATTGAGAAAATACTCAGGAAATTCAATCAATATGATTGCAATCCTGTGGGAACACCAGAGATTTAAATATACACTTGTCTAAAAATAAAGGAGAGAGCATACACAAACTTAGTATGCACAAATAATTGGAAGCCTTGTGTACTTAATGAATTGTACACGTCCTGACATAACACAAGCTGTCAATAAATTGAGTTGATTTACAAGTAATTCAGACAAGATCCTTTGAAAGCGATTATAAGAGTTTTAAGGTATTTAAAATACACTCAAAACTTTGGATTTCACTACTCAAGATATAGCAATACTCGAAGGATATTGTGATGTCTGTTGGATATCGATACAAAAGACTCTAAATCCACAAGTGATTTTGTGTTTACATTAGGTGAAGGAGGCGATATCACAAAAATCTTCTAAACAAACATGCGTTGCTTTCGATCAACGATGGAATCTGAAGTTTATTGCATTGGATAAAGCTAGAGAAGAAAGCGAGTGGCTTCGTAACTTTTAGAAGATATTCTTATATGGCTAAACATTTGTCCCCTATTTATATCCATTGTGATAGTCAATCAAGAATTGGAAGGGCATGAGTCACATGTATAATGGTAAGTCTTATGGTGGAATTTTCTAACTTATTTGTTAAAAATGAGCTTCAAACTTATAGAAGCGGTGTCAAGTCCCAAGCTCCATATTGGAAAAAGGTTATAAATAGTGAAGTAGAATCCATTCAAGATAATCATACGTGGGAATTAGTAAATCTCCCACTGTGCTCTAAACATCTTGGATATAAGTGAATATTCAAGAAGAAAATGAAAGCAAATGGATCTATAAACAAATATAAAGCAATATTTGTAATCAAATGATACATACAAAAAGAAGGGTTTAGATTATTTTGATAGTTATTCTCCTGTACAAGAATATCCTCAATTAGGATGTTAATAGTCATTGCAGCTATATATAATTTAGAAATAAATCAAATGGATGTGAAAACAGCGTTCTTAAATGGAGATTTAGAAGAAAAAATCTACATGGAACAACCAGAAGTGTTTATTGTTCCATGAAAAGAAAAGAAAGTTTGTCGGCTTGTGAAGTCCCTTTATGGATTAAAACAAGCACATAAACAATGACATGAAAATTTTGACAATGCAATGATGTCAAATGGTTTCAAAATAAATGAGTGTGAAAAATGTGTGTATGTCAAAGACACTGAGAAATGGTATGTCAAAGACACTGAGAAATGGTATGTCATTATTTATCTTTATGTAGATGATATGCTCATTATGGGTAGTAATAATGAAATCATTAAAACTACCAAGAAAATGTTAAATAATACATTGACATGCATGAAAGATATGGGTGTTACCGATGAATATTAGGAATTAAAATTTCTAAAACAATAGATAGGTTAGTGTTATCACAATCACACTATATTGAGAAAATACTCAGGAAATTCAATCAATATGATTGCAATCCTGTGGGAACACCAGTAGATTTAAATATACACTTGTCTAAAAATAAAGGAGAGAGCATACACAAACTTAGTATGCACAAATAATTGGAAGCCTTGTGTACTTAATGAATTGTACACGTCCTGACATAACACAAGCTGTCAATAAATTGAGTTGATTTACAAGTAATTCAGGACAAGATCACTGGAAAGCGATTATAAGAGTTTTAAGGTATTTAAAATACACTCAAAACTTTGGATTTCACTACTCAAGATATAGCAATACTCGAAGGATATTGTGATGCAAACTGGATATCAGATACAAAAGACTCTAAATCCACAAGTGATTTTGTGTTTACATTAGGTGAAGGAGCAGTATCACAAAAATCTTCTAAACAAACATGCATTGCTCGATCAACGATGGAATCTGAGTTTATTGCATTGGATAAAGCTAGAGAAGAAACTGAGTGGCTTCGTAACTTTTTAGAAGATATTCTTATATGGCCTAAACATTTGTCCCCTATTTATATCCATTGTGATAGTCAATCAAAGAATTGGAAGGCAAGCAGTCACATGTATAATGGTAAGTCTTATGGTCCCAATTTTCTAACTTATTTGTTAAAAAATGAGCTTCAAACTTATAGAAGCGATTGTCAAGTCCCAAGCTCCATATTGGAAAAAGGTTATAAATAGTGAAGTAGAATCCATTCTCAAGATAATCATACGTGGAATTAGTAAATCTCCCACCAGGCTCTAAACATCTTGGATATAA
Organism: Panax ginseng; assembly: GCA_020205605.1. Classification (NCBI taxonomy): domain Eukaryota; kingdom Viridiplantae; phylum Streptophyta; class Magnoliopsida; order Apiales; family Araliaceae; genus Panax; species Panax ginseng. The sequence goes on from CM035138.1 coordinate 25,745,204, forward strand.
GTGAATATTCAAGAAGAAAATGAAAGCAAATGGATCTATAAACAAATATAAAGCAATATTTGTAATCAAATGATACATGCAAAAGAAGGGTTTAGATTATTTTGATAGTTATTCTCCTGTAACAAGAATATCCTCAATTAGGATGTTAATAGTCATTGTAGCTATATATAATTTAGAAATAAATCAAATGGATGTGAAAAGCAGTGATTTTAAATGGAGATTTAGAAGAAAAAATCTCATGGAACAACCGTAAGTGTTTATTGTTCCATGAAAAGAAAAGAAAGTTTATTCGGCATTGCATGAAGTCCCTTTATGGATTAAAACAAGCACATAAACAACGACATGAAAATTTTGACAATGCAATGATGTCAAATGGTTTCAAAATAAATGAGTGTGAAAAATGTGTGTATGTCAAAGACATCGAGAAATGGTATGTCAAAGACAACTTTGAGAAATGGTATGTCATTATTTATCTTTATGTAGATGATATGTTTCATTATGGGTAGTAATAATGAAATCATTAAAACTACCAAGAAAATGTTAAATAATACATTGACATGCATGAAAGATATGGGTGTTACCGATGAATATTAGGAATTAAAATTTCTAAAACAATAGATAGGGTTAGTGTTATCACAATCACACTATATTGAGAAAATACTCAGGAAATTCAATCAATATGATTGCAATCCTGTGGGAACACCAGTAGATTTAAATATACACTTGTCTAAAAATAAAGGAGAGAGCATACACAAACTTAGTATGCACAAATAATTGGAAGCCTTGTGTACTTAATGAATTGTACACGTCCTGACATAACACAAGCTGTCAATAAATTGAGTTGATTTACAAGTAATTCAGGACAAGATCACTGGAAAGCGATTATAAGAGTTTTAAGGTATTTAAAATACACTCAAAACTTTGGATTTCACTACTCAAGATATAGCAATACTCGAAGGATATTGTGATGCAAACTGGATATCAGATACAAAAGACTCTAAATCCACAAGTGATTTTGTGTTTACATTAGGTGAAGGAGCAGTATCACAAAAATCTTCTAAACAAACATGCATTCTTTCGATCAACGATGGAATCTGAGTTTATTGCATCGATAAAGCTAGAGAAGAAACCGAGTGGCTTCAGAACTTTTAGAAGATATTCTTATATGGCCTAAACATTTGTCCCCTATTTATATCCATTGTGATAGTCAATCAGCAATTGGAAGGGCACAGAGTCACATGTATAATGGTAAGTCTTATGGTCCGAATTTTCTAACTTATTTGTTAAAAATGAGCTTCAAACTTATGAGAGAAGATTGTCAAGTCCCGAAGCTCCATATTGGAAAAAGGTTATAAATAGTGAAGTAGAATCCATTCTGCATAATCATACGTGGGAATTAGTAAATCTCCCACCAGGCTCTAAACATCTTGGATATAAGTGAATATTCAAGAAGAAAATGAAAGCAAATGGATCTATAAACAAATATAAAGCAATATTTGTAATCAAATGATACATACAAAAAGAAGGGTTTAGATTATTTTGATAGTTATTCTCCGTAACAAGAATATCCTCAATTAGGATGTTAATAGTCATTGCACTACTATATATAATTTAGAAATAAATCAAATGGATGTGAAAACAGCGTTCTTAAATGGAGATTTAGAAGAAAAAAATCTACATGGAACAACCGTAAGTGTTTATTGTTCCATGAAAAGAAAAGAAAGTTTGTTTAAACATGAAGTCCCTTTATGGATTAAAACAAGCACATAAACAACGACATGAAAATTTTGACAATGCAATGATGTCAAATGGTTTCAAAATAAATGAGTGTGAAAATGTGTGTATGTCAAAGACACTGAGAAATGGTATGTCAAAGACACTGAGAAATGGTATGTCATTATTTATCTTTATGTAGATGATATGCTCATTATGGGTAGTAATAATGAAATCATTAAAACTACCAAGAAAATGTTAAATAATACATTGACATGCATGAAAGATATGGGTGTTACCGATGAATATTAGGAATTAAAATTTCTAAAACAATAGATAGGTTAGTGTTATCACAATCACACTATATTGAGAAAATACTCAGGAAATTCAATCAATATGATTGCAATCCTGTGGGAACACCAGTAGATTTAAATATACACTTGTCTAAAAATAAAGGAGAGAGCATACACAAACTTAGTATGCACAAATAATTGGAAGCCTTGTGTACTTAATGAATTGTACACACGCCCCGACATAACACAAGTTGTCAATAAATTGAGTTGATTTACAAGTAATTCAGACAAGATCATCGAAAGCGATTATAAGAGTTTTAAGGTATTTAAAATACACTCAAAACTTTGGATTTCACTACTCAAGATATAGCAATACTCGAAGGATATTGTGATGCAAACTGGATATCAGATACAAAAGACTCTAAATCCACAAGTGATTTTGTGTTTACATTAGGTGAAGGAGCAGTATCACAAAAATCTTCTAAACAAACATGCATTGCTCGATCAACGATGGAATCTGAGTTTATTGCATTGGATAAAGCTAGAGAAGAAACTGAGTGGCTTCGTAACTTTTTAGAAGGTATTCTTATATGGCCTAAACATTTGTCCCCTATTTATATCCATTGTGATAGTCAATCAGCAATTGGAAGGGCACAGAGTCACATGTATAATGGTAAGTCTTATGGTCCGAATTTTCTAACTTATTTGTTAAAAAATGAGCTTCAAACTTATAGAGAAGCGGTGTCAAGTCCCGAAGCTCCATATTGGAAAAAGGTTATAAATAGTGAAGTAGAATCCATTCTGCATAATCATACGTGGGAATTAGTAAATCTCCCACCAGGCTCTAAACATCTTGGATATAAGTGAATATTCAAGAAGAAAATGAAAGCAAATGGATCTATAAACAAATATAAAGCAATATTTGTAATCAAATGATACATGCAAAAGAAGGGTTTAGATTATTTTGATAGTTATTCTCCTGTAACAAGAATATCCTCAATTAGGATGTTAATAGTCATTGCAGCTATATATAATTTAGAAATAAATCAAATGGATGTGAAAACAGCGTTCTTAAATGGAGATTTAGAAGAAAAAATCTACATGGAACAACCAGAAGTGTTTATTGTTCCATGAAAAGAAAAGAAAGTTTATTTCGACATTGGAAGTCCCTTTATGGATTAAAACAAGCACATAAACAATGACATGAAAATTTTGACAATGCAATGATGTCAAATGGTTTCAAAATAAATGAGTGTGAAAAATGTGTATGTCAAAGACATCGAGAAATGGTATGTCAAAGACACACGAGAAATGGTATGTCATTATTTATCTTTATGTAGATGATATGTTTCATTATGGGTAGTAATAATGAAATCATTAAAACTACCAAGAAAATGTTAAATAATACATCGACATGCATGAAAGATATGGGTGTTACTGGATGAATATTAGGAATTAAAATTTCTAAAACAATAGATAAGGTTAGTGTTATCACAATCAACTATATTGAGAAAATACTCGTGAAATTCAATCAATATGATTGCAACCGTGGGAACACCGAAGAGATTTAAATATACACTTGTCTAAAAATAAAGGAGAGAGCATACACAAACTTAGTATGCATAAATAATTGGAAGCCTTGTGTACTTAATGAATTGTACACGTCCCGACATAACACAAGTCGTCAATAAATTGAGTTGATTTACAAGTAATTCAGACAAGATCATCGAAAGCGATTATAAGAGTTTTAAGGTATTTAAAATACACTCAAAACTTTGGATTTCACTACTCAAGATATAGCAATACTCAAGGATATTGTGATGCAAACTGGATATCGATACAAAAGACTCTAAATCCACAAGTGATTTTGTGTTTACATTAGGTGAAGGAGCAGTATCACAAAAATCTTCTAAACAAACATGCATTGCTCGATCAACGATGGAATCTGAGTTTATTGCATTGGATAAAGCTAGAGAAGAAACTGAGTGGCTTCGTAACTTTTTAGAAGGTATTCTTATATGGCCTAAACATTTGTCCCCTATTTATATCCATTGTGATAGTCAATCAGCAATTGGAAGGGCACAGAGTCACATGTATAATGGTAAGTCTTATGGTCCGAATTTTCTAACTTATTTGTTAAAAAATGAGCTTCAAACTTATAGAGAAGCGATTGTCAAGTCCCAAGCTCCATATTGGAAAAAGGTTATAAATAGTGAAGTAGAATCCATTTCAGATAATCATACGTGGGAATTAGTAAATCTCCCACTGTGCTCTAAACATCTTGGATATAAGTGAATATTCAAGAAGAAAATGAAAGCAAATGGATCTATAAACAAATATAAAGCAATATTTGTAATCAAATGATACATCTGAAAAGAAGGGTTTAGATTATTTTGATAGTTATTCTCTCCAGTAACAAGAATATCCTCAATTAGGATGTTAATAGTCATTGCAGCTATATATAATTTAGAAATAAATCAAATGGATGTGAAAACAGCGTTCTTAAATGGAGATTTAGAAGAAAAAATCTACATGGAACAACCAGAAGTGTTTATTGTTCCATGAAAAGAAAAGAAAGTTTGTCGACTTGTGAAGTCCCTTTATGGATTAAAACAAGCACATAAACAATGACATGAAAATTTTGACAATGCAATGATGTCAAATGGTTTCAAAATAAATGAGTGTGAAAAATGTGTGTATGTCAAAGACACTGAGAAATGGTATGTCAAAGACACTGAGAAATGGTATGTCATTATTTATCTTTATGTAGATGATATATAGCCATTATGGGTAGTAATAATGAAATCATTAAAACTACCAAGAAAATGTTAAATAATACATTGACATGCATGAAAGATATGGGTGTTACCGATGAATATTAGGAATTAAAATTTCTAAAACAATAGATAGGTTAGTGTTATCACAATCACACTATATTGAGAAAATACTCAGGAAATTCAATCAATATGATTGCAATCCTGTGGGAACACCGAGAGATTTAAATATACACTTGTCTAAAAATAAAGGAGAGCATACACAAACTTAGTATGCACAAATAATTGGAAGCCTCAGGTACTTAATGAATTGTACACGTTCCGACATAACACAAGTCGTCAATAAATTGAGTTGATTTACAAGTAATTAGGTGACAAGATCATCGAAAGCGATTATAAGAGTTTTAAGGTATTTAAAATACACTCAAAACTTTGGATTTCACTACTCAAGATATAGCAATACTCGAAGGATATTGTGATGCAAACTGGATATCAGATACAAAAGACTCTAAATCCACAAGTGATTTTGTGTTTACATTAGGTGAAGGAGCAGTATCACAAAAATCTTCTAAACAAACATGCATTGCTCGATCAACGATGGAATCTGAGTTTATTGCATCGATAAAGCTAGAGAAGAAACTGAGTGGCTTCGTAACTTTTTAGAAGATATTCTTATATGGCCTAAACATTTGTCCCCTATTTATATCCATTGTGATAGTCAATCAGCAATTGGAAGGGCACAGAGTCACATGTATAATGGTAAGTCTTATGGTCCGAATTTTCTAACTTATTTGTTAAAAAATGAGCTTCAAACTTATAGAGAAGCGGTGTCAAGTCCCGAAGCTCCATATTGGAAAAAGGTTATAAATAGTGAAGTAGAATCCATTCTCAAGATAATCATACGTGGGAATTAGTAAATCTCCCACCAGGCTCTAAACATCTTGGATATAAGTGAATATTCAAGAAGAAAATGAAAGCAAATGGATCTATAAACAAATATAAAGCAATATTTGTAATCAAATGATACATGCAAAAGAAGGGTTTAGATTATTTTGATAGTTATTCTCCTGTAACAAGAATATCCTCAATTAGGATGTTAATAGTCATTGCAGCTATATATAATTTAGAAATAAATCAAATGGATGTGAAAACAGCGTTCTTAAATGGAGATTTAGAAGAAAAATCTACATGGAACAACCGTAAGTGTTTATTGTTCCATGAAAAGAAAAGAAAGTTTGTCGGCTTGTGAAGTCCCTTTATGGATTAAAACAAGCACATAAACAATGACATGAAAATTTTGACAATGCAATGATGTCAAATGGTTTCAAAATAAATGAGTGTGAAAAATGTGTGTATGTCAAAGACATCGAGAAATGGTATGTCAAAGACAATCGAGAAATGGTATGTCATTATTTATCTTTATGTAGATGATATGCTCATTATGGGTAGTAATAATGAAATCATTAAAACTACCAAGAAAATGTTAAATAATACATCGACATGCATGAAAGATATGGGTGTTACTGGATGAATATTAGGAATTAAAATTTCTAAAACAATAGATAGGTTAAGTGTTATCACAATCACACTATATTGAGAAAATACTCTGGAAATTCAATCAATATGATTGCGATCTCGTGGGAAACACCAAGAGATTTAAATATACACTTGTCTAAAAATAAAGGAGAGAGCATACACAAACTTAGTATGCACAAATAATTGGAAGCCTTGTGTACTTAATGAATTGTACACGTCCTGACATAACACAAGCTGTCAATAAATTGAGTTGATTTACAAGTAATTCAGGACAAGATCACTGGAAAGCGATTATAAGAGTTTTAAGGTATTTAAAATACACTCAAAACTTTGGATTTCACTACTCAAGATATAGCAATACTCAAGGATATTGTGATGCAAACCGGATATCGATATAAAAGACTCTAAATCCACAAGTGATTTTGTGTTTACATTAAAGTGAAGGAGCAAAGATCACAAAAATCTTCTAAACAAACATGCATCGCTTCGATCAATCAACGATGGAATCTGAAGTTTATTGCATGGATAAAGCTAGAGAAGAAACCGAGTGGCTTCAGAACTTTTAGAAGATATTCTTATATGGCCTAAACATTTGTCCCTATTTATATCCATTGTGATAGTCAATCAAGAATTGGAAAGGCACAGAGTCACATGTATAATGGTAAGTCTTATGGTCCTAATTTTCTAACTTATTTGTTAAAAATGAGCTTCAAACTTATAGAGAAGCGGTTGTCAAGTCCCAAGCTCCATATTGGAAAAAAGGTTATAAATAGTGAAGTAGAATCCATTTCAAGATAATCATACGTGGGAATTAGTAAATCTCCACTGTGCTCTAAACATCTTGGATATAAGTGAATATTCAAGAAGAAAATGAAAGCAATGGATCTATAAACAAATATAAAGCAATATTTGTAATCAAATGATACATGCAAAAGAAGGGTTTAGATTATTTTGATAGTTATTCTCCGTAACAAGAATATCCTCAATTAGGATGTTAATAGTCATCATGCAGCCTATATATATAATTTAGAAATAAATCAAATGGATGTGAAAACAGCATGGTTTTAAATGGAGATTTAGAAGAAAAAATCTACAATGGAACAACCGTAAGTGTTTATTGTTCCATGAAAAGAAAAGAAAGTTTGTAAACCATGAAGTCCCTTTATGGATTAAAACAAGCACATAAACAATGACATGAAAATTTTGACAATGCAATGATGTCAAATGGTTTCAAAATAAATGAGTGTGAAAAATGTGTGTATGTCAAAGACTTCGAGAAATGGTATGTCAAAGACACCGAGAAATGGTATGTCATTATTTATCTTTATGTAGATGATATGTTTCATTATGGGTAGTAATAATGAAATCATTAAAACTACCAAGAAAATGTTAAATAATACATCGACATGCATGAAAGATATGGGTGTTACCGATGAATATTAGGAATTAAAATTTCTAAAAATAATAGATAAGTTAGTGTTATCACAATCACACTATATTGAGAAAATACTCGTGAAATTCAATCAATATGATTGCAATCTCGGGAACACCAGAAGAGATTTAAATATACACTTGTCTAAAAATAAAGGAGAGAGCATACACAAACTTAGTATGCACAAATAATTGGAAGCCTTGTGTACTTAATGAATTGTACACGTCCCCGACATAACACAAGTCGTCAATAAATTGAGTTGATTTACAAGTAATTCAGACAAGATCAATCGAAAGCGATTATAAGAGTTTTAAGGTATTTAAAATACACTCAAAACTTTGGATTTCACTACTCAAGATATAGCAATACTCAAGGATATTGTGATGCAAACCGGATATCGACACAAAAGACTCTAAATCCACAAGTGATTTTGTGTTTACATTAGGTGAAGGAGCAAGATCACAAAAATCTTCTAAACAAACATGCATTGCTTCGATCAACGATGGAATCTGAAGTTTATTGCATTGGATAAAGCTAGAGAAGAAACCGAGTGGCTTCAGAAACTTTTAGAAGATATTCTTATATGGGCTCAAACATTTGTCCCTATTTATATCCATTGTGATAGTCAATCAAGAATTGGAAGGGCACGAGTCACATGATAATGGTAAGTCTTATGGTCCGAATTTTCTAACTTATTTGTTAAAAAATGAGCTTCAAACTTATATAGAAGTTTGTCAAGTCCTCAAGCTCCATATTGGAAAAAGGTTATAAATAGTGAAGTAGAATCCATTCAAGATAATCATACGTGGGAATTAGTAAATCTCCCACTGTGCTCTAAACATCTTGGATATAAGTGAATATTCAAGAAGAAAATGAAAGCAAATGGATCTATAAACAAATATAAAGCAATATTTGTAATCAAATGATACACGCAAAAGAAGGGTTTAGATTATTTTGATAGTTATTCTCCGTAACAAGAATATCCTCAATTAGGATGTTAATAGTCATGCAGACTATATATAATTTAGAAATAAATCAAATGGATGAAAACAAATGTTTTTAAATGGAGATTTAGAAGAAAAAATCTACATGGAACAACCGTAAGTGTTTATTGTTCCATGAAAAGAAAAGAAAGTTTTGTCGATTGAAGTCCCTTTATGGATTAAAACAAGCACATAAACAATGACATGAAAATTTTGACAATGCAATGATGTCAAATGGTTTCAAAATAAATGAGTGTGAAAATGTGTGTATGTCAAAGACATCGAGAAATGGTATGTCAAAGACACCGAGAAATGGTATGTCATTATTTATCTTTATGTAGATGATATATTCATTATGGGTAGTAATAATGAAATCATTAAAACTACCAAGAAAATGTTAAATAATACATCGACATGCATGAAAGATATGGGTGTTACCTGGATGAATATTAGGAATTAAAATTTCTAAAACAATAGATAAGTTAAGTGTTATCACAATCACACTATATTGAGAAAATACTCAGAAATTCAATCAATATGATTGCAACTCGTGGGAACACCAAGAGATTTAAATATACACTTGTCTAAAAATAAAGGAGAGAGAGCATACACAAACTTAGTATGCACAAATAATTGGAAGCCTTGTGTACTTAATGAATTGTACACGTCCCCGACATAACACAAGTCGTCAATAAATTGAGTTGATTTACAAGTAATTGGTGACAAGATCACTTTGAAAGCGATTATAAGAGTTTTAAGGTATTTAAAATACACTCAAAACTTTGGATTTCACTACTCAAGATATAATACTCAAGGATATTGTGATGCAAACTGGATATCGATACAAAAAACTCTCTAAATCCACAAGTGATTTTGTGTTTACATTAAAGTGAAGGAGCAAGATCACAAAAATCTTCTAAACAAACATGCATTGCTCGATCAACGATGGAATCTGAAGTTTATCAGATGGATAAAGCTAGAGAAGAAACCGAGTGGCTTCAGTAACTTTTTAGAAGATATTCTTATATGGCTCAAACATTTGTCCCTATTTATATCCATTGTGATAGTCAATCAAAGAATCGAAGGGCACAGAGTCACATGTATAATGGTAAGTCTTATGGTCCGAATTTTCTAACTTATTTGTTAAAAAATGAGCTTCAAACTTATAGAGAAGTTTGATTGTCAAGTCCAAGCTCCATATTGGAAAAAGGTTATAAATAGTGAAGTAGAATCCATTCAAGATAATCATACGTGGGAATTAGTAAATCTCCCACTGTGCTCTAAACATCTTGGATATAAGTGAATATTCAAGAAGAAAATGAAAGCAAATGGATCTATAAACAAATATAAAGCAATATTTGTAATCAAATGATACATATGCAAAAAGAAGGGTTTAGATTATTTTGATAGTTATTCTCCGTAACAAGAATATCCTCAATTAGGATGTTAATAGTCATTCAGCAATATATATATAATTTAGAAATAAATCAAATGGATGTGAAACAAATGTTTTAAATGGAGATTTAGAAGAAAAAAATCTACATGGAACAACCGTAAGTGTTTATTGTTCCATGAAAGAAAAAAGAAAGTTTGTTACATGGAAGTCCCTTTATGGATTAAAACAAGCACATAAACAATGACATGAAAATTTTGACAATGCAATGATGTCAAATGGTTTCAAAATAAATGAGTGTGAAAAATGTGTGTATGTCAAAGACACTGAGAAATGGTATGTCAAAGACACTGAGAAATGGTATGTCATTATTTATCTTTATGTAGATGATATGCTCATTATGGGTAGTAATAATGAAATCATTAAAACTACCAAGAAAATGTTAAATAATACATTGACATGCATGAAAGATATGGGTGTTACCGATGAATATTAGGAATTAAAATTTCTAAAACAATAGATAGGTTAGTGTTATCACAATCACACTATATTGAGAAAATACTCGTGAAATTCAATCAATATGATTGCAATCTCAATGGGAACACCAAAGAGATTTAAATATACACTTGTCTAAAAATAAAGGAGAGAGCATACACAAACTTAGTATGCACAAATAATTGGAAGCCTTGTGTACTTAATGAATTGTACACGCCCCGACATAACACTGTCGTCAATAAATTGAGTTGATTTACAAGTAATTCAGACAAGATCATGGAAAGCGATTATAAGAGTTTTAAGGTATTTAAAATACACTCAAAACTTTGGATTTCACTACTCAAGATATAGCAATACTCAAGGATATTGTGATGCAAACCGGATATCGATATAAAAAGACTCTAAATCCACAAGTGATTTTGTGTTTACATTAAAGTGAAGGAGCAAGATTACAAAAATCTTCTAAACAAACATGCATTATCGCTTTCGATCAACGATGGAATCTGAGTTTATCAGATTGGATAAAGCTAGAGAAGAAACCGAGTGGCTTCAGAACTTTTAGAAGATATTCTTATATGGCCTAAACATTTGTCCCCTATTTATATCCATTGTGTGATAGTCAATCAAGAATTGGAAGGGCACAGAGTCACATGTATAATGGTAAGTCTTATGGTTAAATTTTCTAACTTATTTGTTAAAAATGAGCTTCAAACTTATAGAAGAAGCGGTGTCAAGTCCTCAAGCTCCATATTGGAAAAAGGTTATAAATAGTGAAGTAGAATCCATTCTCAAGATAATCATACGGGAATTAGTAAATCTCCCACTGTGCTCTAAACATCTTGGATATAAGTGAATATTCAAGAAGAAAATGAAAGCAAATGGATCTATAAACAAATATAAAGCAATATTTGTAATCAAATGATACATGCGAAAAGAAGGGTTTAGATTATTTTGATAGTTATTCTCCGTAACAAGAATATCCTCAATTAGGATGTTAATAGTCATCAGCTGACTATATATAATTTAGAAATAAATCAAATGGATGTGAAAGCAGCGTTCTTAAATGGAGATTTAGAAGAAAAATCTACATGGAACAAACCGGAAGTGTTTATTGTTCCATGAAAAGAAAAAAAGAAAGTTTGTTTACATGAAGTCCCTTTATGGATTAAAACAAGCACATAAACAATGACATGAAAATTTTGACAATGCAATGATGTCAAATGGTTTCAAAATAAATGAGTGTGTGAAAATGTGTGTATGTCAAAGACATCGAGAAATGGTATGTCAAAGACACCGAGAAATGGTATGTCATTATTTATCTTTATGTAGATGATATGCTCATTATGGGTAGTAATAATGAAATCATTAAAACTACCAAGAAAATGTTAAATAATACATTGACATGCATGAAAGATATGGGTGTTCTGGATGAATATTAGGAATTAAAATTTCTAAAACAATAGATAGGTTAGTGTTATCACAATCACACTATATTGAGAAAATACTCGGGAAATTCAATCAATATGATTGCAATCACAATGGGAACACCGAGAATTTAAATATACACTTGTCTAAAAATAAAAGGAGAGCATACACAAACTTAGTATGCACAAATAATTGGAAGCCTTGTGTACTTAATGAATTGTACACGCCCCGACATAACACAAGTTGTCAATAAATTGAGTTGATTTACAAGTAATTCAGACAAGATCTTTGGAAAGCGATTATAAGAGTTTTAAGGTATTTAAAATACACTCAAAACTTTGGATTTCACTACTCAAGATATAGCAATACTCAAGGATATTGTGATGCAAACCGGATATCGAATAAAGACTCTAAATCCACAAGTGATTTTGTGTTTACATTAGGTGAAGGAGCAGTATCACAAAAATCTTCTAAACAAACATGCATTGATCGATCAACGATGGAATCTGAGTTTATTGCATTGGATAAAGCTAGAGAAGAAACTGAGTGGCTTCGTAACTTTTTAGAAGATATTCTTATATGGCCTAAACATTTGTCCCTTATTTATATCCATTGTGATAGTCAATCAGCAATTGGAAGGGCACAGAGTCACATGTATAATGGTAAGTCTAGACATATTCGTCATAGACACAATATCATAAAACAGTTGCTCTCTAATAACATTATGTCTATTGAATACATAAAGTCAAAATAAAATATAGTGGATCTGTTGACTAAAGCTTTGACTAGAGAACAAGTAAAAATAACTTCAAGGGGAATGTGTTTAAAGTCTATAAACAAGGATCGTCATGATGAAAACCCAACCTAGTTGACTGGAGATCCCAAGATCTAGGTTCAAATGGACAACTAAATTGTGAACGATTTAACCAAATCACTATGAAGAAATTAGTTTATTCTGCTCATTCATATGATACGAGATAGTGATACCTACAGCGGTTACAGGATAAGTATTTATGCTTTTAATGATTCTTAAATCTTGATAAACAAGTGGAGTATAACAAGATACTCTTATTAAGAATCACCTATGTGAGTGTGAACTGGGTTAATTCTATGAGAAGGATAAGGCTATACTTCTCTAAAACACTCATAAATTCGGGATTGTTTGGGGCCGAAATGAAAAAAATCATGTCTGGAAAGATTTTGTGTGAATTATTATTGTCTCGATTTACACAAATGATTGGATAGTTCAAGACATCACGTTCACTAGACAATCAGTAAATTCGATAGTCTTTCACAAGGAAATGTTCAAAGCCAAAAGTAACCTCTCTCGATACAGATGATTTCAATTTTGCCTCTCTCAGAGTCTGCATAACATTTGCATAAGGTGACAGTCAATATCATTCTTGTGGAGGATTGTTAGAATTTGAGCTAAAATAAAAGTGGGTTTTAATAATTATTTTAATTAAATCCACATATCAATATGTTCTACTCAATTAGTAGATTAAATTGAGTATTTGGAAGCTCAAATCTATGGAGTAATGAATGATATATTAACTCTGAAATATCACCCTTGAAAATGATAAATGATAATAAATATATGTGGGAAGTCAAGTCTCACATTGATTAAGAACTAAAGATTTAATAGGTTTATATACATGAAAGTTGCTCTTGAGTTTGGGCCCTAAGGGACACCCCACTTTTGTGGAAGGGATAGGGCATAATCAAGGTTTGGTTCGAACTCACAAGTTGTCAGCCGCCATTTAAATCGAATTCTGGCCCAGAGACAAGTACTATCGAATTTCGAAAGCACCATCTGGCATCATGACACGGAAGACATTATTATCTTAAGGACATAATACCAAACATTAATCTTGACAAATTTATTTTGAGATAAATTATATATATATATATATATATATATATATATATATATATATATATATATATATATATATTATGCATTATCAGTTTACTAACATCAAGTACTACTACCTTCGTCCACATGAAGTGTCTCGGATACAAATTTGAAAACTTTAAAATTATGTTTTCGTTCCATGTTAATTTACGTACCTCTAAATATTATTGGTGTTTATTTGTTATGATGACGTGAAAATAAAATTATGATAAATATAAAGATATGGTGTAATTTTATATTAGTCTCGACAAAAATATACGTCTCCTTCGTGAAAAGAAAAAAATAATAATAATCGAAAGGATGGAGTATCGTGATATGTACGTAGATGGAACATGTAAACCATAATTAAGTATTGATATGAAGGAAACAGACCAACCTTCTTCTGTAATTCTAAATTTTCTTTGGCTAATCTTCTCTCCTGAATTATTATATCAAAATCAAGGAAATCAAGGTATGTATAAATATATATATATATATAGAGAGAGAGAGAGCAAAAATCAAGTGCATATTTTATCTTACTCACCGTGCTCACTCACCTTTTTATGATGGTTTCGGTCATATAATCTGTTGTCTATACTTTTAGCGACGGACAACATATAGCGTCGCTAAAAGTATAGACGACGGTTGTATGACCGAAACCGTCGCTTAAAAGGGGGTGAACACGGGTGAGTAAAATAAGGGGTATGCAGTTGATCCGGACCGTATATATATATATACACACGCATAATATTTTCTATTAAATTAAATTACATATATAATCTACAATTTATAAAGACTAAATTAAAACTTGCAGTATAGTATAATTTAGGTTAAAAACAGATTTGCATCTTAAACTTTATTTTCTATTAAAAGTATCTCAAATTTTAAGGGAAACAAATAATTTGAACCATCTACTCTATTTTTTCATTCATTTAATTGACTGATCTGTTAAAATGAAGGGTAATAAAAATAAAAGATTAAAATTTTATTAGCATCACTTATAAAGGAACACCGAAGTAAGTACAATTTGCATCCCAAATTTTTTTAAGAATTTCGTCTACAACCATAGGAACTTCTAAGAAATAAAAAACAAAAGATTAAAAATATACGTTATAAAAAAATATTTAAGAAGTAGAATAAAAAAACAAAACAAAACAAACCAAACCAAACCAAACCAAAAAGATCAAAAGAAGAAAAGGAAGAAAAAATTAAACAACAAAAACTATAAAATAAAAAAGAACAAAAAGTACATAATAAACAAAAATAAAAAGAGAAGATGAAAGAGGAAAAATCTTTTCCAAATCCTATGTGCCGCCTCTCTCATATTCTTTTTGTTTGTTGTCTTTGTTTTAATACAAGGTTAATAATCCGTGCAAAACATGAATAAATTTATAATTAATTTGTCGTGTAAGTTTTAAATGTGATTTATGACAAAAAAGACAAAAAAGTAAAAAAAAAAATTGGGTCGCCAAATTATCAAACTTAAATTAGATTATTGAATGGATTCCAGACCAACGAAAATAACTCAATATTTACTTTATTATATTTTTGGTATAGATTTTGTTTTGTCTAAATATAAACGTTTTACCCTTTTAGCCCTTTTTGCAGCGATCCAATCAGTCAAATGGATGAAAGTAGAGCGGAGGATGTAAGATTTTTTCTTAAAGTAGGTGTTTTTAATCGAAAATGAATTTAGGATACAAATCATTTTTAAGAAAAAACTATGGGGTCTACTTGTGATTTAGTGGTTTATAGATAATTAGATATACATACCTCTTCCTTCAGCTTCTCAATCTTCTGCTTAAACAACTGGCACTGAAATTATGAAAAAAAAAGTAATGTCAAACAGATTGTTCAATTTTATCTTTGGAAGATGTTTAAGAAAAACCTAAAGGTTTGCGAGTTTATTTTCTTCATTTCTTTCCTTTTAAATGTGATCATGTTAGCATGATATTGTAATATAGAGTCATTACCCGAATAGAGTTCTTCATTCTGACTTTCTCATAGGCTGTATAGGTTTAGGCCTTTCTTTTTTTATGGTTGTAATTTTTCGGGCTATTTTGATGGACTCAGATCCTTTCACGTAGGAGATGAAAGGGGTCGAATCCTTTTTTTTCATGATTTTATGTGAGGAAAAGAGAGAATTAGAGATACTTTGTGAAAAACAAAACGTTTTACTTTCTTTTATAATCAAGTTAGTATGTTTTTTTCTACGCACATTAGTGAAGCACGCTCACATAAAACACGTGAACTGAACTAACAAGATGGTATTTTAGACGGCGTAGACTCAAGGAAAAAGGAAGTTTCAGAGCTGGAAAGGCAACATAAGCTATCGAGTTAACTATAGGTAAAGTTCTGCCAGAGCCGGAGACAAAGGCCGCTACTCCTTCAAAATAGAGAATCCGCAAGGAAAGATAGGAGACACGAAATAAGGACCAAGCTAAAGTTATCTTGAATCAATAAATGAATGAAAAAATGCTTACCGGAAAATAAAAAAGAAGGTCAAGTTGATTTGAGAACCCATTGATAAAAAAAAAAGGGAGATCCTGATTATATGTTATGGCATTCTTTAAGAATGGGGCTTCACAAAAAAATATAAAAATAATAATAATAATTTGAGGACCCTTTGCTCTTTTATATGTACTACCATAAAAACAAAATGAGACTATTTTCATGTAACAAAGAAGTTTATATACAAATGAGACTTTTCATGGATGTATATATATATATATATATATATATATATATATAGTCCGCTTCTCCAGCGAACTGGAAGTAGCGAATTAAGAACGAATCATCTATATATAACAACGGGTTTTTTCGTCGCTATAACATAGAAAGCCGGTTTTTTATGCTATATATAGCTATGTCCCGGCTCTCTTCAGCGAACTGGAGAGAGCGAACCAGCTATAGCGACGGTTTTTTCCGTCGCTATAGCATAAAAAACCGACTTTCTATGCTATAGCGACGGATAAAAACGTCGCTATAGCCGGTTCGTTCTTAATTCGCTCCTTCCAATTCGCTGGAGAAGCTAACGGTATATATATATATATATATATATATATATATATATTAAGTACCTTTTTTGCCCTAATGTTGCTCAAACTTCTCTCTAAATGGTTTTCTATCTCTTGTAGCTCGTCTGCATTGTAAGACTCCAGACCAACTCCCAAGAGCTTTCTGCATTAATATGTGAAATTTAGTATATATATATATATAAATCTTTCTATGTGTGTGTGAGCAGCTGAAGCTCTTCAAGAACACACAATTTGCACGTACCCTTGACACTCTTCAAGATACTCGATCTTTTTGGCCATGTTTTTGACCTCTTCCTTAAGATGCTGCATGTACCACTTTTTGTTAGATAGATAGATATATAAATATATAACAAGGATCAAATGCATACCCATTATTTTACTCACCGTACTCACCCCTTTTAGTCCTTCACATACAACCGTCGTCTATACTTTTAGCGACGCTATATGTTGTTCGTCGCTAAAAGTATAGACGACGGTTGTATGACCGAAACCGTCGCCTAAAGGGGGGTGAGCACGGGTGAGTAAGATAATGATATGCACTTGATCCGGACCGGATAAATATTTATATGTTATCTAAAACTTTTCCTAAAGCGATATTATTTGGCACAAATTAATAATAAAAGTTTTACATTATAACACCTACGACGTGTGCAACCCAAGAAAAAAAAAATCCAGTTTTACCATACCACAATAAAACTAGCAAAGTAAATTTAAAAAGAAGAATCTATATTTGTGGCCACATCCAAATTTTTGGATTTGTCACGCTTAAATTATTTTGCATTCAATTTAATTAAAAAAATTTAATTATCTTTGGTCATTATAAAAGAAAAATTCTAGCGCCAGTTTTGTTGGAGTCGTACAATGGGTAAAGAGAACTTTTAATTCTTAAGAAAGATTGATAATATAATAAAGGGAATTGTTAAATCTACAACACTTTTTGTTATTTCCACAACAAAAGTGTCGCTGTAGATGTATAGCGACGGTGAAAATTGTACTTATAGGATCTATAGCGACATTTTTGTTGTAGAAATAACATTTTTTGTTGTGGATTTAACAGTTCCCTATAGCAAAACCTCTTTTAATACTCAAGAAACAGAAGCTTAATTGTACTCAAGTATCAATCTAGACTGCTAACCTCAATATTTTCTTCATCTGCTGCACTTATACCAGTTCCTAGGTTCTTGGCATTCTTCTCATACCGATCTATCGTTGCATTTGTACTGAAACAACTCCAATAATATTTATGTGTTGAAATACTCTGACAAAATCTATCAAACTTATGCCTCAATCAGAAAACCACACCAGCGAGAAAAATAACATAAAACCACAATGTAACAAAATAACAAAGTATTGGCGTGCCTATAAGATCAACCAAATCATAAGATTCAACTGCTACTCACTGAAGTTTATGTAAATTAAGGTAATTATTAGTTCAGAAACTAGAGTCTTACTTGACTTCTTGTTGTTTTTTCCCACATATTAAGTTTTGTCTATATGTAGCTAGGATACACTTCATAAATATTTCAAATTTTTTTATTCTATTATTATTATTGAGAAGAAACAATTAAACATATCATGCTTAAATGTGTCACTAGCAACTCTTAATATGTAAAATAAAAAATATCAACAATAATATCAACAACTCAAATAGGATTCTCAAATCTGAATATATGGATACATATATACATACATGCATGCATGAATCTAACAATTAATAAAGTAAAAGAAAAGTCATAAAAAATTATTAATGTCACACACACACACACACACACACACACACACACACACACACACACACACACACACATATATATATATATATAATCTAAAAGAGAAACTTACAATTAAATTATTTTAATAAACAAAAAATATATAAAGATAGCATGTGCCTCACACTGGTTAATTGGAAGCTTGTTATCATTATAATCCCACCACAATAAATTACACATCAATCTTTGGAAACTTGAACCCTACTTGGCTAATGAACCATATGCTGCAAACATTTTAATTTTAGCTTTCATGTTTTATCAGCTCATGAACTATGGGATAAGTCCATGTTCCCTTTCTAAATTATAAACCAAAGGCACCTGCACTGAGTACACTAGAAACAAAGTCTTTGGCAAGAACTCAGTCATGATTGAAATTAGAAAGAGCTACAGAACTATTTCACCGTGTTACAATCTTGTGTTAAAATTGGAGTACATGCAGTAACAACTTGAATGCAATTACCAAATAATCCTTCCGTTCATTTTAACTGTCTTTTTAGAGTAAGAATCTTGTTCCTTATTATCTGTAGTTTGTATATTATAAAGAAGAACTAATCATATTATCCCTAAACAATACAAATTTGTTCTCTAATTCTTTTCAGGTAATTTACTGTTATGAAATAACTTCCCTCTTTTCTCTCTCATTTTTTCAATGAACTTTAGAAGGATAATATCGAAATATCTCTTAATTATACGTACTCAATTTAATTGATTAAACAACGCAATTATAGTAAATTAGCTTAGGATTCAAAAGGTATAGGTTGCAAGTAGGCTCAGGTTACTCTACTTAGTGTGATAGGTTAAAAATATTCATGAATTGGTTATTTCCCGAGTAAATTTCTTTGTAAACTTGAGATTTGGAGAAACATAAAACGAATTTATAAGAGATCTTAATTAGATCGTAGAGTTGTTGGATCGCAGAGTGAAACGGAATAAACCTACCAAGACATCAGCAATCTACGAACGCAAAGTTTGGACAAAAGATTGTAGTGGTTTAATTGTTGGGAAGAAACGAGGAGCCCGTGGTTACACGCATATACATAAAACACTAGCATAAATATTTGAACTAAACTTGACCCAAAAATTAAGTCATTAGGCCCATTCATGTATGGTAGTGATCCTTCGCTATTTTATTATTTCTCCGATGTGTGACTTCAACTCACTTATGATATCCTAACAATTTACCACTCACAAGTGAGTTTATCACATCAAGTAGGAGTGAGCAAAAAACGGATAAAACCGAATTATTTTAACCGAATTATTTCGGTTTTTCGATTTTTTTTAGAATTTCGGCTATATCCGAATTATTACTCGTTATTCGGTTTCGATTTCAGTTTTCAAAAAACAAGTTATTCGGATACCCGAATAACCGAAGTTTAATACTTCAAAAATTAATTTTATAATATTATCTATAATATAACTATCTATAATATACTATTTAGTACTCAGTAGTCTCCCAAAGGCCAGATCTGAGAATTGAGATCTCGATTCCTCACTCCACACTCCTCAGTCTCAACATCAAAGGCCGACAAGAAGATCGCTTACGATGCTAAGCTTTGCCAGCTTCTAGATGAGTACACTCAGATCCTAGTCGCTGCGGACGATAACGTTGGGTCGAATCAGCTGCAGAACATCCGAAAAGGTCTGCGTGGTGATTCGGTTGTTCTGATAGGAAAAAATACTATGATGAAAAGGTTTGTTAGGATTCATGCTGAGAAGACCGGAAACCAGGCCTTCCTCAATATCATTCCTCTGCTTGTTGCAAGTACCTGGTCATTTTGTTTGAAAATTGGGACATTTTTATTGTTATTTTTTCTGAAGATTGAGACTTTGTTGTGACTAAAAATGTTTGGTTGATATGCTTGGATATATATTGTTAGTTCGGTTATTACCCGAATATCTGAAATTACAATTCGGTAAATCGGTATTCGGTTATTTTCAAATTTCGGTTAGTATTTCGAATAGTAGAATTATCAATAATTCGGATTTCGGTTATAACCGAATAGCTTTTCGGTTCGGTTATAGCCGAATGATCACTCCTAGCATCAAGAACTCCCCCGAACTTGAACAATTTTCTTCAATCACCGCGACACTAATTCTTGACTAACAACTCTCGGCTTTTTTCCCATCGAAAGTAACTTTCATCAAGAATTAAATATTTTCTCTTTAATTACCGAGGATCACCAATTTTCGACTCACCACTCTTTGAACTTTTTCATCGAGAGCCTTTGGGCAGACAACAACCCTTCATTGAGATTTACCACAATCGCATGTCTTTCGCAGAGAGGTGTCTGAAATTAATTTTTGAACCACCATTGCGTGTCTTTTGAAGAGGCTCACTAGTCCGTGATCAATCTTTCATTGGCTTCATACTAGTTGTTGGGGAAGAAACGGGAGCCCGTGGGTTACGTGTGTGTACATATTTGAAACGACCCAAAAGTTTAAATCATTAAACCTCGGGTTCATTCATGTATATTAGTCATTTAATATTTCATTATTTCTCTATATGAAACTCCAACTGACTTGTAATATCCTAACATTAACAAGACCAAATTGAGAACAAAGATCCCAGAGCACTGAACATAGAGCATAATCGTAGAGCTTAAGACAAATAGTCAGATGTAGAACTCAAAGATGTCTAGCGAGATATATATGGGAGAGCTCAAAAATGTAGATCCAGATCGAATATTCAAGACAGACAGATAGAGACTTTGAAACAAAGAAATTAGGGTAAAGGATCATACAATATGACACTAAGTTTAAGTCAAGTATATTACTCTAAGTTTGAACTAACACTCTGTTTCTGAGTTTAAAAATGAACAGTAAAAAAATGGACGGAAAATTTAAGTTTTCTTTCCAATTTCTATGTTTCTTAGTATTTTAATAAACAGAAAATAAAATAAATTGATAGAAAACTTGGTCCCTTTTCCTGTTAAAGTTTTCCGTCCAAAATTGACCTGATTTGGACGGAAAAGAAATTGGAATAAGTAATATTCTTCTAATTCCCATATTATCCTCAACTTTTAATATAATAAATTTTAAATTACAACTCATATCCCCAATTTATTTTTATCAACTAAACTCATGTTCGTGGAGCGCAATTTATCAACATCTACTTGACAGTTGAAAACAACTTATTTTCATTTGTGTATTTCTATGGTATCATATTGTTACCTCCAATGTTATGAAATCGGAGTGGACCAACCTCTATTCTTGTGGCTTTTTATACAATCGGATCTCTTTTATATAAAAAAACGAGATAAAGAAGAAGATACGACTCATGTAAGCTGCCCAGAACTATCTGGTATTGAAGCTTCCCTAATATAAGACTTTTAGGAACAAGCATTTGGTACTAATTGTCGGCAAAATGTTCTAACTAGAAGCTATGTTTCCATAGTTCGCGTAGGTGATTTGGCATATAATAATGCCGCCCCAACCTTTATCCTTGATAGTATTTTACTACATCTAATTTTCAAATGCCCCATAGATTACATAAGTCAATAAGAATTTACACCTGCTAATGGTAACTACACATGGTGACTATAAGATTCAACTGACGTCTTTGGGTCCCTATAAAAATGACATGGAGGTCCTAGATACTTGGGGCATGTTTATATTTGTGGACGTTGGTTTATCCTTGGATCATTGATGACAGACTATTATGAATCGACTTCTCCTTTTATATAACATTGCACTAAAATGGGTTTTTGCAAGTCCTATATAGACCATCTTTACTGTTTGTGTTAAATTTGTCCACCTTGCTAGCATGTATATGTAAAGCAATTGTTACAGCCTAGTATGTTGTTGTGTAAGAAGTATATTAATAACTCTGGTCCAAAATATGCTCCTAAAAGAATTAGAAGAGAGAGAAAAAGCACGAATTAATCTGCTTAATCCTTATCTTCTCCACGGATAAGTTTTTAAACGGTAAAGAATAATTCAAAGATATAAAAGGAGAGAGCCACAAAAATAAAAATAACTCATGATAATCCAAAATCCCATTTGAAGCTCTCAATCAATATGTACTAAAGCTCTTAAATAAGTGCTTAAGCAGAAACTACATGACCATCCATCTCTATCAGGAATTAATTAGCAGCACATACACAACAATCATCTCACTTTGTGATTGAATATAGAACTTTGTATTCTAAGAACCTAATGTCCTTGTATTTTCTAAGTGAAACTTTGTTACCTATTCTCAGCAAACTTGCAATTGATTCTTAAAGAATTTCATTACAAGAGGAGAATATCTTCTCAATAGTGGGAGAAGAGTGGACTACATATGAATATTGTGTTATTTATCTTTTTCTGTATATTTATGTTACCCCTTTGTATCTTTTTCAATCTGCATGCAAAATGATGCCAAGCTCAATCATTATATTGACTTGATGACCTTTAATTGGTTACTTGGTGTGGGCCTAAGTGCAAATTGGGGTTCACATGACCTAATTGAATTAAATGCACAAATTAAGGTTCACACTATAATTAAATGAACGACGGAAAAGGCGGAAATGAATGAACAAGACCGCAATTAATGAACGAAACAATAAATAGTTCAAAGGAAAAAACCCTAGGGTTCGGCCACTCCAAGTTGGCCCCTCCTTAAAGAAAAGATAAATCCATCTATTCCTCGATTGGATTTGGTTGGAACTATCGGAACGAAACAAAGAAAACGGATAAAAGATGAACAAAAGAAAGCCAAAGTACGTCCTAGGGTTTGGTCCCCCTAGGGTTCGGCCCCTTAGGACGCGCTACCTTATTTTCTCGATTTGCGTGTCAAAAGGGTTTTGATCGATGCAGTGACAGAGCAATGAACCCGGACTACAGAAAGAAACTAAAATCTTGTGAAACTCCAAGAAATGATTATCCAATTATAATATCCATGACATGAAAAACTTCTTACAGGACCAAGAATCATAAAAAAATGATGAAAACCGACCAAGAAAAAGGCTGAAACGAATAAAAAGAACCGAAGGAAGCTCAAGCTTAGGGTTCGACCCCCTAGGACGCGGCCTCCCGTGTCATGCGTTGAGTTCTTCCGAGATTTTTCGATGACGAGATTCTCAAATAAAGAAGGAAGAGCAGGAAAACATGGTTTGAACAACAAGAGCTTTGAAGCATGAGATCGAGGATGAGCCTCCATGAGTCCCAAGGCAGAAGGCTTATGAAGGCAACTCATTTTGGGAATTGATTGAAGGATTGGATTGGTGGCTAGAAGGACATAACGATCTTGGCATTATTCCGATGACTAAGGGTATTTTTGGAATTTCCCTAAAGTCATGTGACTGGCATGCGACCACTTTCCAGAAAACTCTATAAATACTCCTCCAATTCTATGAAGGGACTTTTGGAAAATCAAAAACTGACGGATTCTCTCTCAACCCTAAAAGGCTCTCTGGATTCTTGATACCCTAAAAGGGCTCTCGGATCTTAAGATTTCTGCCATGTGTCATTGTAGTAATTGTTCACCTGTTCTTCTCCCCTATTCAATTTATCAATCTATATTGTACTCCTCGTGAATTTATCTCATCCTCAGCCAACACGAAATCCTAATCCTAACAAGGTACGATTTCCTTGTCCATATTTCTTTGGCGACTCTGTTGGGTAGATGTAGAATTCTTGAAGGGTATACCCACAACTTCAAGTGGGAGAACTACATGAAAAGTTTCACCAACAACTAGCATTACTTAATTCAACGAATCCAATTCCAAGACAAGCAAATCAAGCTTTCCAAGGCGCGAATCTGGATCTCGATCAACCCATTGTATTTTTAGTCCAACTATATATGTGTTGTTGTAGTTAGGGTTTCAGTATTCTTTTAGGCTAACCTCTATAGAGTCCTCAACTTTCACTTAACATATATATCGACCTTGCCTTCACCTTCTCCTATACCAATATAGTGGAACCCATAAAATAGTTTTATCACTTAGAACTTGAGTTATAATCCTGGAATTCGATCTCATTTTTTAGACTAATATATATTTGTTACGTGTGTCTCGAATTCTTGTTCAAATTCAACTTTTGACCTGATTTGAAATATTTTGAGCAGCGACCTAAAGGGAAAGAAAAATAATGTTTAGTGAAAGTAATGGACTAAGACCAATATTATTTGTAAGGGCTAAATACACTTATGTTACACCAACTACCATCAAATTTATAATTCGACCCCCAAAGTATTTGAGCTTACAATTTACTACACAAAGTACCTAATGTCATACAATGCAGCCCCCAAATTTAATTTTCGACCAAAATTGGCCGGTATACCCGACTCGAGCGGTAACCCGGTTGGAGCCAAATTGGTTTATACTGTTTGAACGTATTTAGATATGGTTTAACTTCATAAAATAGTTAAATACTTTTAAGTACAATTAACCCCAAATTAAAATATTCTAAATATAATTAACCCCATATTAAATACTTCTAAATACACTTAAACCCAAATTAAAATATTTCTAAATACAATTGACACCAAATAATGTTGACTTTAAAAGATTAAATTAAAAATTATACCAAATAATTTATACCAAAAATAATAAATTTAGAGAAACTTAAAATAATAATTAAAAAAAACTTCATGCCAAAAAACCTCAATATTTTTTTTTGTTTACATAATACATATATTAAAAAAATATATTTTAATAAATAAGATAAACACTTAATAAAAATTAAACCAATGATTCATACAATTCAAACCCTTTATCAGATAAAATTTCTGCATCTATTTTTTTGTTTCCACCACCACTAGCCTCCCGCCTTCTCCTTTCTCCGTTGTCTCAATCTGATGAACTCTTATATCAAAATAAATCATGTAATAGCATCGGGGATAATGGGAGTGAGAATCAGGGATAATGAGAGTGAGAATTGTGACGATGAGAGTGAAAATCGTGACGAATGGAAGTGAAAATCGCGACGATAGAAGTAAGAATCGGCGACGATGAGGCAACTGGAGTGGCGATGGTTATTTGCAATAACGAGTTCTATACTCCAACCGATTTTTAATAAAACTTATTTATCTTTTTACAAATGATGGTTGTGTCAAATTTAGGTATCCAGATATGAGATATTGGTGAAGGATAACGAGAAGAAATAAGAAAATAAAAAAAGAAAGAGAATAAGGTGATGAAATTAGAAGTTGCGAAAGATGCGTAGAGAGTAAAGAGGTGCCCCTTGGTGGCCTTCGTCTTCCTTGTTGAGTTCACCCATCGAACCAGGTTCTTACCATTTGACAAATACTCTAACAATTTAGTCAATTATTTAGGTTTGAATTAAGTTTATAAATAGTTGAAGATGATGGATGTTGTTTGAAGATGGTGTTGGTAGTGTTTTAAATCTATTTATGACTCTTAATTTTGGTGAGAAAGATGGGTGGTGTTAGAGATTTGATGGTGGTAGAGATTTGTTGGTAGTGAAAATGGGTGTTTGGGATGTGTTGGAGATTTGTTTTGTAGTGGATATAGGTGCTAGAGATGGATGGATTGACATATTTCAAGCTTGTTCTTTGATTTGGTTATGGTGATGGTGATTTACAATGCTGAGAAAGTAAGCTGATATGGATGAATGAGGTTTGTTGACTGACTGATAGAGAGAAAGAGAAAGATTTTTCTTTCTTTTCTTTTTATTTTTCCCTTTAAATGTATAATCCATGTATAAATATTATTTAATAAAGTCAAATTATATTTTAATACGGTCAAAAAGTATAAAATTCATCACCTTGCCGGAAAATTATGTATTCCGGTCAATTTTGGTTGGAATCTGAATTTGGGGGCTAAATTGTATGAAATTAGACACTTGTAGTAAAGTGTAAGCTTAAATTCTTTAGAGGCCTAATCATGAATATGGTGATACTTTATATAGTAAACTGTATTTAGCCATATTTTTAACCCAACTACATATACATATATGTTATTGTAGGTAGGGTTTCTTTATTCATTTTTTCTCAATTATTGTTGTTTCAAAAAAAGATCAAAACTTGTATTCTTCACACTTTAATATATTATTACTTTCTACTTTTCCCCAATGATTTTTTTTTTCAATTTGAATGTTTCACTTAAATTTTGTATTCTTGTCTTTGAATTTTTTTTGTTATAATTTGTTCTAACATAATTGAAGGATAAGACCATAATGGAGGAGATTAAAGTCTCTATTAGAATATAACAAGTGAGTTGCAATCTCATATAAGAAAATAATGAAATGGTGAAAGATTAATATCCACGAATGGACCCAAATGGGTCAAGCTGGGTTCCAAAGTACATGCGTGTCTTGTGTATGCACACGTAACACACTAGTTCCCCAATTCTTCCCCAACAATTGGTATTAGAGCTACAGAAGATTAATCTTGGGATGGTGAGCCTCTTCAAAAGCTACATAGTGGTGGCTTCAAATTTAAATTTCAAATAGTCTGTTCAAAAGACACGCGATGGTGGTGCATTCTCGATGAAAGGTTTGTGTTTCCCTAAAAGATTTTCAATTTTGAATTCTCAATGGGTTTAGCCGAGAATGTTTATGTGAATTATGGCTAATATCGAGTATATAAGTACTGATTTCATTGGGATTGACATGCCTGAGAGTCCAACTACATTGCATTATCAGAATCCATGTTGTATATATTTAAGAGGTTGACCTATTTGCTCCTCTCACAGTACAAACCTCTTCTCGCTAAGCCCTCTTTCTCCTCGGTCCAAACATACAAATTAAATGTAATGCTAGCGCCTACAGTTCATCATAGACGAAAGGACTCACTGAGTCGAGATCGCTAACTAATTATAATCTAATCTAATAGAAAATAAGAGTTTTCATCGATAAAATTATGCATCAAACTAAAACCGATTCTTAAAAAACAAAACTATAAAATCTATGTTCGATATCCGTCATCGATTAATGGATTTGGTATCCGATCGATTTTTACCCAAAAATATCTTGATTATATTTAGGAAACAAATTGAAGTAGTAATCCCATCAATGGTATATTGGTATTGCGGCAAAACATCGTCATCCAACTACTCTGCAATAAGCATTTATAGCCCATCTCGAGAAAAACAACATCGCCAGAAGAGATAAAAACAAACCACCCAACAATCATCATCAAATCTTTTAGCATAAACAAGAAATAAATCGACCACAACCATGAGATCTACTAATAAATCGACCAAAAGATCTACCAATAAATCAACCAAAACCATTGTTGGTAAAGAAACATAAAAAGGAGAAAAAAAATAAGAAAGAGAAGAAAAAGACAATACATGAAATTGTCGATTGATGGACTCCATAGCTTATTTTATCAAATTACTTGCATAATTCTTCTATTCGTTGATGGTCCGAGTCTCTGAGATAAGTTTACTTTGATGTTCATGCTTTGCTTTGTTAAGAGAGAGAAATAGTGGAGACTATCAATATGCAGAGAAATGGGTAAGTGAGAGAATTAGAGAAGTGGGAAAGTGAAAGAAGTGGGAAAGATGAGGGACCACCATATGCATATAACATATATGTATAAAGTGATATTAGATGGAACAAACATAGGTATATATATAAGACAAAGATGCAGAGTATATACCAAGGATAAAAAAAAGAGTAAAGTATCGAGTTTAAGTTAATCAAAAGATTTATCGAAAAAAATTATCTGCATCAATCCGATTTCGGTTTAAAGATCGCGATGCACGGTAAAATACCGAATTTAAAGAATGATTTGAACAGACCTATAGAAAACACTAATATTATAGAAAAGAATTGTCTTTTCTGTATACTTTTCCCAATTCTCTTGCTACCAAGGGCTATACGCAATTGATCGAATTATATCATATCGCTTCAACACAATGTCATTGAAAAGATCTCGGAGACCCACCAAAGCACGAAACCAGGATCTTTCAGAAAAATAATTCCTATTCAAATTGGGGTATAATACCTAGATCTCATAATGGGGATTTTCGTCCAAGAGTTGAGGTCTGATAAGGAACACGGTCATGTTCATGGATTAATAAAAATGTGCAGAAGATCTATTTGAAGGAGAAAAAGGACACATACTATAATAAGAAAAGAAATGGTGTAGTGATTGAAGAGAATGTGTTCAAGTGAGGGGAAGCTATGATGTGATGAACTCACTTGTGAGAGGAAATTGTTAGGATATTACAAGTGAGTTGGAGTACTACATCAAGAAAATAATGAAATAGTCAAGGATTAATATATGAGAATGGACCCAAGAACTAATGGCTTAAGCTTTTGAGTTAAGTTAGGTTCCAAACATGTGTATTAAGGCCTTGTATAAGTGCACATATCCCTGGTTCTCCCCTAAAAACTCGTATAGTAGAATTGTACGATCCATAATCCATCTAATATCAATTGATCACACAGTGTATACTGCACCAAAAAGCATATTGGGTCATCTCCTTACCCAAAAAGTTAAACTATTAAGTTGAAACTCCACCATACTTAATTATTAACTCATCTACACTCTTGAATTTATCCGATGTGGGATTCATGTGTAATATCCCAAAAATCTCCACCTTTGACTTGAATACCCATCACAAGTATCATATATTAGAGTACTAAGTATGATTTACTAGAGTAGTCACTATTGAGCACACCTTCTTTCAGTCCTTCAAGAGCCCTACTCGACTATAATACTACTTCACTGTGCCAGAGGTAAATGTGATAATACAACTTTACTCCTTGTGAACCCTTCACCCTGGTCAGCTTCCTAAAACCATCTTGAGTCCACTCTACTCGACTCATATCAAACTTCATCGCGAAATGGCAAACACGTGAATGATCCCCTTTTCTCCACCTAATTTAACTTTAGGGTTACTTACATATTAAACACCGAAGTATACACCATTTTACCATTCGTACCCCGATATTTAAACACTCAAATTTAGCTACCCCAAGTACCATCAAGTAAGAATAATTGACCTTTTTATAATTTTCAGCCATTTAAATTTTGACACGTGGCCATTTTTCGGCGAACAAATTGACCAAAAGGATCAGTTATGCTTACTTAAAAATACTTGAGGTAGCTATATGAGAGCGTTTAAATATCGTAGTACGAATGGTAAAATAATGTATACTTCGGGGTTTAATATGCAATTGTGGGAAAGGAAATCGTACCTTGCTAGGGTTAGGGTTTCGTGTTGGCTGAGGATGAGAGAAATCCACAGGGTACAAAATCGATTGATGAATTGAAGAGGGGAGAGACAGGTGAGCGATTACTCCAATAAACAGTGACAAAACTCTTAGGATCCGAGAACCTTGTTAGCGTAGTAAAGGTCCAAAGAGCCTTCTTGAGTGCTTCGGGTTAAGAGAGTCTTCAAGTCCTCCAAAAGTCCTTTGTTCATAGAATGGAAGGAGTAATTATAGATTTTCCTGGAAAATGGTCACGTGCCAAGCACATGACCTCAGGGAAATTCCAAAAATACCCTTAGTCACTAGAGTAATGCCCAAATCGTCATGTCCTTCTAGCCACCAATCCAATCCCTCAACCTACTCCCAAAATGAGTTGCCTCCATAAGCCTTCTACCTTGGAACTTATGGAGGCTCCTCCTCGATCTCATTCTTCAAAGCTCTTGTTGTTAAAACCATGTTTTCCTACTCTTCCTTCTTTATTTGAGAATCTCTTCGCTGAAAAATCTCGGAAGAACTCAGTGCAAAACATGGGAGGCCGCGCCCTAGGGGGGCGAACCCAAGGGGGGTCTCATTCAGTTATTTTCATTCGTTTCAGCCTTTCATGGTTGTTTTCATTCTTTTCTCGTGATTCTTGGTCCTGTAATATGCTCTTCTTGTCATGGAGATTCTAAGGCTAATCATTTCTTGGAATTTAACAAGATTTTAGTTTCTTTCTGTAGTTTGGGCTCATTACTTTGTTATTGCATCGATCAAAACTCTTCTAGCATGCAAATCGAGAAAATGAGGTATCGGACGCTCTACCTGGGGGCCACGCCTACATGGGGGAAGACGAGACCTAAAGGTCGAACCCTATAGGGGTGAACCCTAGGCGAACCCGAACCTGGGGGGAACCTTTGGGTGCTTTGGCTTCTTTCGTTTAGCTATTGTCCATTTTCCTTGTCTTGTTCGGATAGTTCCAACCAAATCCAGCCGGGGAAGAGATTGATTTAAATTTTCCTTAAGGAGGAGCCATCTTAGAGTGGTTAATCCCTAGGGTGGCCGAACCCTAGGGGACTAAACCCTAGCGGGCTGAACCCCTAGGTTTTTTCCTTTTTGCTCATTTAATGCTTCATTCATTAATTGATGTCTTGTTCATTTACTTCTGTCTTTTAATTTAATTCATTTAGGTTGTATGTGAGCCCTAACTTGTATTTGGGCTCACATTTGCCCCCTACACGTGAGTCACGCCTTTGGTGGGAGGATCGTGCAAAATATTTCAAGTGTTTGAGTTTTGCTTCAAATTTTTGAACAATTCGCGGAACTCAATTTTTCAATCCTCGAAAAACGAAAGTCCTAGGAAAAGAAACCTCTAAGGGTCCAAACCCTAGCGGGCGATCCTTATAGGAGCTCTCCTGGATATCATAGAAAATCTTTTATCTAATCCTTCCAAATATTACTCTCTTGGAATTTCTCTCTTCTTCAAAATCAAGAAGTCATCAAGAAGGAATCAAGTGAGCTTGCTTCAAATCGGGGTGAACAAAAGATGAAGAAGATCTTTCCCTTAGGTGGCCGAACTCTGGGGGCCGAACCCTAGGATGCTTCGACGGCTCCTCCCATTTTTTGATCTATTTTCCCTTCTCTTGCATGGTTATTTTATATTTCTTTTTTTATTGCTTAATCTATTTCTTCATTTTCAGGTGATCGTATACTTTCTTTCCCTAGACATCTCACCTTAACAGGATTTTGGCTTTTTCTCTGGATATTCTTAAAGAAAGGCCACACTTTTTTCGTAATGAAGTAACATTCATTCCGGGCAATTGATCAACGAGCTAGGAAAATTCAAAGGCAAAATGGTAGAGCCTCCCTAGGTGGTCGAACCCTAGGGGCTGAACCCTAGGAGGCTTTGTACTCTTCCTTCATTTTTTTCATTATTATTCTTCTCAACTGAATTTTGAGCGTCTCCTAGCTTGTTTCCCACAGATACTTGATCAGATGCATATTCATAGTCTCTCTTTATTCTTTGCGAGTAGATGACTTAGATATGTTTATTAGTTGTAAGTTTGATGACTTTTCCTCATTGGGCCTTGACATGCCTTACTTCCGTGCCAGGCTGGATCTACTTAGTTCCAATTTTCGTGTTATTGTATTACACTCGGAGGTTGTTTCAAGTCATCATAAAAATTATTCTCTTTCAGCTCAGCTTTCGAACCTTCAAGATACTAGGGCTAAATTGAACACCCAACTTCAGGAAGTCAAGTCAGCTATCTGAGACATCAGGAGAATGAGAGCCTCAAATGTGAAGACTCGGGACAATGCCCTTGCTAATTTGAAGGCTTTAGATATGCCCCCACCTCAGTTTGATATGTTGTGGCCTTTAGATCATGGCCTTTTGTAGTCTTTTTCATTACCTGTATCAGAAAACTCATCCATATATGTATTTCATTTTATCATAATAAAGTTTCTTGTAACATTATTGATTGCCTTTAACTTGAATTTTTCTTTGAAACCCAATGTTTTACATCTAATCCTAAGCTATTCAAATCAATACTCTAAGAGAATAATATGCATAATATAAATGTAAACATGAAATTTTTAATTAAAAAACATGTTTTTTTTTCGATTTCTCACAAACTAACACTTAAATCCATACTTTAAAATCACGAAATATCCAAGTATAAGTGAAAGTTTGACATTTTTATCAACAATCAGGTTGCTTTTAGTGAAAAGCATAAGGTTTCAAATTTTCATAATAATAAATCTTAGTTTAGTAGGAGAAAGCATAACGTTCACCACTTTTAGAGATAAAGTGCAACTTTCTTGGGTTTGAGGACTTATACTCAGGTGCCTCAATTACTTTTAAAGTTGAAAGTATAAATTTTCGTGTGTGAGGACTTATAGTAAGGTGCCTCATTCACTTTTGATGATAAAATATAACACTTGAGTGTCTCGTCACTTGGGTCGTCCAATTTCTTGGCAAGTGTACTCTATGAAGACTTGGCCGCCGTTTAGAGTGGACCATCTTGGGTGGATTTTTTAATCTATCAATTCTAGTGCCTCCTCCATTGGTCACCCAATTTCTTGGCAAGGGATACTCCTGAGAACTTAAACCATCATTTTTGGTGGACCACCATCTTGGGTGGATTTTTAATTTATCAATTCTTGTGTCTCCTCCCTTGGTCATTCAATTTCTTGGCAAGAGATACTCCCGAAGACTTAAACCACCATTTTTGGTGGACCACCATCTTGGGTGGATTTTTAATTCATCAATTCCTGTGCCTCCTCTCTTAGTCATCCAATTTCTTGGCAAGGGATACTCCTGAGGATTTAAACCACCATCTTGGGTGGATTTTTGATATTGTCGTCTTTATAGTTCTGAGATCTTTTGATGGTAAAGATAGTATTTGGGTTTTCCATCATCTTGTGTCAATGAATTTTGTGTAACAAAACTTCTCATAGTTTGGACATGAGCATCTAATATTGATTCCTGATGCTTCCTTGTATGTTACTAAAGCATGTTGTCTTGAATATGCTATTGTGGCCCTTGATCGTGTTTCTTGAAATCTAGTACAAGTCTCCATCATTTTTTTCCTTAATGTGGCTTTAGCAAAGAATCAGCCATAGCTGTAGTAAATGAATTTTTGTATACATTATCATAGTAAGATAGTCGTGGAGGAATTAAGCAGGGGCAAGAAGAGTCATGTTTATGCGGCTTAGCTCCATTTTATTGATGGGTGAATTCGTCTTTGTATCTCCACCTTCTAGTGATCAAAGCTTCATGGTGTATTCTTTGACATTTAAGTTTTCAAGCCGTTTTATGTTTCTAAGGCATGCTTCAAATGTCTTTTTAGGTAGATGTCACCCACGCCTTTGTCATGTCGTCATGATCTTTGACTCATCGAATAGTTTTTCATGTCATGAAGGACTCGAGGGAGATCATCCCCAAGTTCTTATATATTTCTCGCATCTTTCCTTAATTTTAGTTATCTTGTTCGTCATCGTGATAACCAAAGTTTGATTGAGAAATCACTTTGGAACTTTTAAAAGAGTGTGCTTCCTAGGGGTCAAACCCTAGGAGGGGAACCCTCGAGTTCTTCTTCTCTTGCTCATTTCTTCCATTCTTGTCCTCGTTTTGTTTGGTAGTTAATCTTGTGTCAAGAAAGGAACTTCATCGACATTAATTTTAAGAGTTGAACCTTTAGAGCATTTTCATAAATTAAGTTCAAGCATCTTTCAGGCTCTCTTGTGGAGTTGCTTCTTGGCCACCCACAAAGATCGAGTTTGTTAACCCTTTCGTCTGTATCATCCTCCCAAGGGGAGACCATTTGAAAAGGGTTTCGAAAGTAAAGAAAACTTCTTGGAATACTTCCTCAAATTTTTTGCTTCGTTGCTTTTAATTGGTGGACTTTCGTTTTCAATAACTTTTTGTCAGTGAGACCTCTTTAGCCTTAGACTTTAGAGGCATTCGCCAGTGAAATCTTCATCGGCACACTTTGAATGTCTTTGGCTTGAAAAGTTGGCACTTGCATCAATTGTTAACGAAAACTCCTCATTTCATCTTGTTGTTTCTACATCTTGGACATAATGAAACTCGTCATTCATTGTCTTTCTTGTCCCCTTGTGGCTTTTGCTGAGAGTCTGTTGGAGTCACAGTAGTCGTTCACGCCCTTCTATGTAATAGTCACATGACATGTAAGCAATGTCACGATTCCTCTCAAGTCTTGTGCAAACGATGAGAGTTTTGTAAATGAATCACATACTTTAGTGATGAGGTGGGGCTTGAAGGCATCTAAGGCACTATTGTTATATATGCTCACCAAGTTCTTTTCTTCAATTGGCTCTGCACACTTATGCGCCTGAGCCCTAAATCTGTCCACATAATCTGACAGCCCCTCGTTCGGCTTCTACCTAAATCGTATGGGCTCTACAATAGTTACCTATTTTTGCACATAGAAAAATTTCTTTAAAAATTGTAATTTTATATCATACCAATCATGGACTGACCCTCTCTCCAAATTATAGTACCAACTGAAGGCATTAACCATTAAAGTCTTGCTGAATTCCCTCATCAACATGTTGTGATAGTTCACTTAATCATAACCCAACCATGGAGACATCGACTCCAAAACCTGACAATAAGCTCCCTGGCGTTTCCTTTCTCCCCGTTTTATTTTGGAAACTGCGAGGGATGCTCAATATACCCTACTGGGTAAGGCTGTCTTCGAATGTGTACCGGGTAGGGTGGAGTAAAGTCTAACTCCGAATTTCAAGATGTCTGCTTGTGAAACTGATTGATCATATCGATTATATCATCCTTCGTCACATACTGGCTCGTGGTATGGACTCTTTGGGGTGTTGTATCTATTGCTGCATTTTTGATGTGTATGGAAAGGAGATCGTTTAATGCACACTTGCATTATGCAAAGCTTGCATTGGTTGTATTTGTTAGCTTGTTCGTTGGGCGTGACTCGAGATAGTCGATATTTGCAATTGTGAAAATACTAGGAGTATGGTTGCGATGATGTTTGGTTGAGGCAGACTCACTTCCAATCTGGGTTGTGGTACTTCACCACTATTCCCGGGTTCCAAGATGATGATTGGAATCGACTTATTCTCCATTAATGGAGGTGTAGTCTGATTCTCTTTTTTATTGTTGTTGATGTCCTTTCTTCCTGCTTGTTCCTCTTGCGAACTACCTGGGAACATGGCCTTGAAAGTGGGGATTTGCATCAACTGCTGACAGAAATTCTCCATTTCTTCTTGCTTCCTCTACATCTCCAACATCATAGATTCATAGTCATCATCACTTTATGTCCTTCTCGTGCCTCCTTCACTGCCTTGAGCATCTCCAATTGCATAACTTTCACAATCGTCTGCTCTCCACTTACTTCCTCGCCTTGTCTTCCCGTGCATGTCTGCCTGAAATTTGTTTGTTGTTGATCAGTCATGTATGGTGATGTTGAACTTCCTTCCGAAGCGTCTTCAATAATGGTTTAATCGAGATCTAGATTCACGCCTTGAAAAACTTGATTTGCTTGCCTTGGAACTGAATCTGACAAAGTAATGCTAGTTGTTGGTGAAAATCTTCCTGTAGTTCTCCCACTTCGAGTTGTGGGCATACCCTTCCTGAATTCTACACCTCCCCAGCAGATTCACCAAAGAAATGTTGGCAAGGAATTCATACCTTGCTAGGTTTAGGGTTTTGTGTTGGATGAGAAGAGAAATTCACGAAGAGTACGGAATCTATTGATGAATTGAAGAGGGGAGAAGAGTAGGTGACATATTACTCCAATTATCCGCGGCAGAACTCTAAGGATCTGAGAACCTTGTTAGGGTAGCAAGGATCCATAGAGCCTTCTTGAGTGCTTCGGGTTGAGAGTCTTCAAGTCCTCCAAAAGTCCAAAATTCTTTTTTTCATAGAATGGAAGGAGTATTTATAGAATTTCTTAGAAAATGGTCACGTGTCAGGCATATGACCTCGGGAAAATTCCAAAAATACCTTAGTTACCAGAGTAATGCCCAGATCGTCCTGTCCTTCTAGCCACCAATCCAATCCCTCAATCAATTCCAAAAATGAGTTGCCTCCATAAGCCTTCTACCTTGGAACTCATGGAGGCTCCTCCTCGATCTCATGCTTCAAAGCTCTGTTTCTCAAACCATGCTTTCCTGCTCTTCCTTTATTTGAGAATCCTGTCGTCGAAAAACCTAGGAAGAACTCAATGCAAGACACGGGAGGTCGCGCCCTAGGGGGCCAAACCCTAGGGGACTCCTTCGGTTCTTTTCGTTGTTTCAGCCTTTCTTGTTTGGTTTTCATCCTTTTTTCGTGATTCTTGGACCTGTAAGATGCTTTTCTTGTCCTGGAGAATCTAAGGCTAATCATTTCTTGGAGTTTCAAAAGATTTTAGTTTTTTCTGTAGTTTGGGCTCATTGCTTTGTTATTGCATCGATCAAAACTCTTATGGCAAGCAAATCGAGAAAATGAGTTAACGCGCGCCCAGGGAGGCGAACCCTAGGTGGCCGGACCTTAGAAGGGGCGAACCTTAGGTGGTCGAACCCTAGGGGGTGCTTTGGCTTCTTTCGTTTATCTGTTGTCCGTTTTCCTTGTCTTGTTCGGATAGTTCCAACCAAATCCAATCGGGGAAGAGATTGATTTAACTTTTCCTTAAGGAGGAGCCATCTTGGAGTGGTTGATCCCTAGGGGGGCAAACCCTAGGGGGGCGAACCCTAGGGGAGCTGAACACTAGGGTTTTTCCCTTTTTGCTCATTTAATGATCCGTTCATTAGTTACGATCTTGCTCATTTATTTTTGTCTTTTCATTTAATTCATTTAGTTCGTATGTGAACCCTAACTTATACTTGGGCTCACAACAATTAACCCTTAACTTTATTTGTTCCACCTTGAAGAACCAAACTGATATTTGGGTTCATCAAACCATGGGCTTTGATACCACTTGTAGTGAAGTTATATGAATCATAATCCATCTCACATCAATTCATCACACTAATGCATTGAACACCTATGTAGACTGGTCCAACAAGTATATTGGGTCACCTTCTTATCAAAAAGGTTAACCTATTAATTAGGTTGGGACTTCATCATATTAACTAAACCATTTACACTCTTAAATTTATCTGATAAGAATTCATGTGAAATATCTAACAGTCTCAAACAGAAATAAAGTAATACGTGTATTTATACTACTCCGTATTAACTTCTAGAGATTGTAGTAAATTCTACTTCTTTCATTTCAAGATGTAAGATCAATATTAATTTTTTTAAAGTCAGTTTATGATATTTTTAAATTTAAAATTGACATAAATTCTTTTTTCTTTAGTCAATATAATGATGAATATTGTAAAATTTCTAAAAATAACTACTCATTATAAATTTATTGTTTCATACTTCTTAATGAATCATCTCAATTTTGAGTTTAAAAATATCTCAAATTAACTTTCAAAAATTAATAATAATTTTATTATTTTAGAGCGGATAGAGTATTTCTGGCAAGAATCAAATGTTCTTAGACTAATAAAAGTATTTTTATGTATCAAGTCATCAGATTTTGGAGGGGTGATTAAATTTTTCAAGGATTCATTTTCTACTCCAACCTTGAGCCTACATTACATTTGTTGGAAATGGGTTTGATAAAATATATATTTATGTGTTCAAATCCATTAAGAATTGAATGAGAAAATCGATTTGCCTGCCTTGGTCCGCTCGTGGGTGGGTAGGCGGTTGACACGTCCTAACGGTAATAAACTGCTTAATTATTCTATAAATATTACATGTGGGCGCTCATTATGAAAACAATTGATTTTTCCGTTCTTTCCCTTCTGCAAAAATCTCGTTTCTACAGATGGTTCCTATTTTCCGTTTGACAGAGTCCCGTTCTGCAAAGAATTTTCCCGTTCCTTCCTCTGCAAATCTCGTTTCTGTTCTACAACTTCCGTTTTGGTGTGAGGTTTTTCCCTATATTTTATTTACATGCATCAATATTATAACTTGTAGTTTTCATGCATCATTAATGTAAGTTCAGTGCATAAACATTGAAATTGGTTCGATGTGTTCTTAATTTTGAAATGCTTCTAATTAAGAACTGTCAATCCGTTTTATCTTGGAAAGCAATTATTCAATTAATCTTTAGCACCTGTGAGGGAATAAATTTGCTTTAAGGAGACTTTGTGAATTCAAAGGACTCGGATTTATTCATTAATATTTTATATGTTATATATATATATATATATATATATATATATATATTAAATTCATTTTATTATATATATATATATATATATATATATATTAAATAATACTATATATTACGAGATAACAATCTTAAAGCAAATTTAAATTTTACGTAATTAAAGTATTATTTTATGTGAACAGAAAATGGTTTTATGTAAACAGAAAATTGTTTTATAAAACAAATACACGGGTTTTACATGTTTGTATAAAAACAGAATGTATATTTTTTTTATCATGTGCATGATTATCCACGTAATTCTGAAAATTTATTATGTTATTTTATATTACATGTTAAATGTCTATTCAATATGTTAACAAATTTAACTTATGTATTCATGCTTACAGTACTAAGTTATATAATATAGTAACAGGGAGAAGGGTCAAAAATGTCCCCGACTTTTACCGCGATGTCTACCGAACACCCTATACTTTTTTTTTGTCCAAAAATACCCTTAACGTTATATTTCTTGGGTCAATCATGCCCCTGCCGTTAATAAATCTGCCAACTAGACTAACGGATGTTAATGTGGCTGACATATGGCTTACACGTGGCAATATTTGCTGACGTGTACAAAAATTCATTCAAACAAATAATTAAAAAATTCATTTTTTATTAATTATTTATTTTATTTTTCTTTAAAACAAAATAAATAATTAATAAATAAAATAAATATTTATATTTATATTTAATTTATTAACAACAAATAGGTCACAAAAATTCATTAACAACAAATAACAAAAATTCATCCAATTGAATTAATTAATACAAAAATTACAGTCTTCTTCCTCTTAATGAATTCCTAGTCTGCAAAATTCTAACACCATCAACCAACACTCCGCCACCGTCAACCCACCACCAACCCCCACTCCGCCCAAAGTCCAGCAAAAGATTTAACTATCAACGAGTACCCGAAATTTTACTCGAAGCACAACCAATAATCTCAAATCAAAAAATTTTGAGTACACCAGAATTCTAGATCTAGATTGAGAAAATTTTTATTCTTGAAAAATAAATCAGATCTGGATATTTTTAACATTTATTTTCGAACTAACATCCAAATAATGAAAGTATCAAACTAAGATCTGGATTTGCAATCAAATATTCATTAATGATAGAAGAATGAAGAACAAAGGAAGATGAAGACCCAAAATTTTCGTATCAGATCTGCTCCTTTTGTTGTTGCTCTCTCAAACCCTCATGGCTCGTTCCTCTCTCAAACCTTAACCCGAACATCATCATCATAATTTTTGTATTCGTCATCATCATCAAAAGGTTTGTTGGGAACGATGAGATCGAGAGAAAATGTTCATTTGGAAAGAAAGTGGGTAGAGAGTTGGTTCATGAGGCGGTGGTGGTGGCGTAAGTTGATTCGGCGGTGGTGGGTAGAGAATTGCTTTTGGAGATGGGGATTAGGAGAAAGAGAAGGAGATCCAGAAGAAATGGATGCATAATTTTAGATTTGATTTGGATTGTTGTTTTTGGGTTTCTAGATTTGACAGAGATAGAATTTGGAGAGGTTGTTGCTTTTGGTTTCTAGATTTAACAGAGAGATAGAATTTTGAGAGATTTTAGTAAAATAATTAGTAAAATAATTTACTAATTATTTAGTAATATTTAGTAAAATAATTTTAGTATTTTTTTTAATTAATAAAATAATTTGAATTTTAGTATTTTAGTATTTTTGTAATTTGATTTTTTTAGTATTTTTTAATTAGTATTTTAATTATTTTTTAAATTAGTATTTAGTTTTTTTTAATTAGTATTTTAATATTTTTTTAATTAGTATTTAGTATTTTTTTAATTAGTATTTTAATATTTTTTAATTATTATTTTTTAATTAGTATTTTAACATTTTCCATGTGGTAGCCACGTAAGCAATTTGGACGGATGTTAGTCTATGTGGAATGTCTGTCAACGGCAGGGACATGGATGACCCAAAAATTATAACGTTAGGAGTATTTTTGGACAAAAAAAAAGTATAGGGTGCTCGGTAGACATTGGGAAAAATGTCAGGGACATTTTTGGACCTTATCCCTATAGTAACATAATACTAAGTGTTGGGTCATGATATTTCCCCTCTTTGGGCCGAGCAAATTGGGCTTACTTATTTAATTAATCTATTGGGCCTTCATTATTGAACCTTGAAAGCCACTGGGCCTAGTCACCATATTACTTCTATTTAATCCTATGAAACCGGGTCGGTTCATTGGACTAACCCATTGGATCTTTTAATATCTATTACTTTGACTTGTAATGATGAAAAATCATGACAGTTGCCTAAGACACCTGCCATGCATTAATGTGGATGGGATTATAGCCGCGCGTGGCATAATGATGACCAAAAAGTAGTGGATGATCGCATGCAATGATGTAACCCATTAGATCGTAATGGCGTGGGAGGTAGTGGGTGGTACGCAGATGGCGGGCAAAGATAGTACAATCTATCAACCAAGTCTTCACAAATAGGTACGTTCACATTCATACACACACAACTGAGAATTATTATCACTCTCAATACACTAGACATTACATCCTCCATTGTTAACCTTGTGAACACGTATACTGACTCTCACGCCGAAGCTATCCCTGCCGGGTCCGGCCCGCCAAGCTTGTGGTGTTTATCGTGTTTTATCGTGCGGCAGATCGAGGCGCCTTACGTGATTGGGACGTTGGAGAAGATCTGGCGTTAACATTATCAGCGCTAGGAGGAGGTCGAGTTCTAGTGTCCCGAGTATTTTCAATCACGCATCGCGTGTTTGTTTCTACGTCAAGATTCATGGTGAAGAGTAGAACACCTACACTCAAGAAGGGCGATAGATAGTTGTCGGTGAATCAAGACCACGAGTGTGTCCGCGCAAAGATCGTTTGGGACCTACAATAAGTGTTCACGCCAGCACAGCGTCCAAAAGTTCACCTGAAGATTCTCGGCCGAAGGTGGTGGGCAAAGCTAAGCGTAAGCTAGTTTTCACGACAGAGAAGGAGTCTGGCCATGGTCAGAAACGAGTAGAAGGCACCTCGCCTAGAACTCGATACCGAGATGACCAAGACGCAAAGGCCTCCCGATTGGCTAAGATGGCAGATGAAGCAGATAGAGCTATGGAAGTACTTATGAAGCAGTGACAGGATATAGCTGAGCAGATGGCTCGAATGGCAGAGTTGAGGGACGAAGAGTTCAGTTATGTTCAGTCCGAAGAGCGAGGGCATCGGAGTGGGAAGGAACCTGCTCATTCAGGACGAGAGTCTCGGGGCCAAACCCGAGAAAGAAGAAGATCCCGAAGCCCTACTCCTCAAAGATCGAAGAGGGCATATCACCCTGTCGATTCTAAGGGACAGGGTCGAAGCGAACGAAGAGGTCGATCCAGAGATCGCACTCCTGAGCATACAAAGAAGGCACTTGTTGTTGCACATTCTCACCATAGCGCTACCTTAGAGTTCGTAGAGAGACGAAATATATCTAGAGATCATACTCCAGAGAGTCATCGAGGGTACACCACCCCATGGACGCCGCACATCGTGGAAAAGTCCCTCTAAAGTTGGAGGTTCTATCAGAAGAAACCCGGTCCACTCGTAAGAGGAAGGAGTCACGAAAAAAGAAGCATCATCTCAACCGGAAGGTGTGGAGTATCTAGTTAAAGAATTAAAGGAACTTGAAAGCGGTTCATACAAGTGCGAAAAAACAAAAGATACTTCGGGAAAGAAGGCATCCCCTTTTTCCGCGGAGATTCTAAAAGAGAAGGCTGACCCCACTAAGAAGTTGCCCCACATTGAAAGTTATGATGGATCGAGGGATCCCTACGACCACAGTCAGGCGTTCGACCGATTGATGGATTATTATGACTTTAGCAATGCGGCTAAGTGTCATACTTTTGTCACGACGTTCAGAAAGGATGCCCGGCAGTGGATGGGGACTTTGCCCTCGGATTCAATTTCATCTTGGGCAGACATGTGCAGTAAATTTCATGCTCGCTTCGGGAGCAACAAAAGAAGGGGAAAACCAACTGGTTTGTTGGCTCAGGTTTGACAGTATTCGAATGAGTCTTTGGGCCAATATGTGAAGTAGCCCAGAAGAAAGCGATCGGCCAAGTGATAGACTGAACGATCTACATGTCGGGACTGTTTTTGAGAATGGGTTAGATTTGGTCAAATCAGAAAAGTTGGTGAAGAAATTAATGTTTCACCACCCGAAGAGTCTCGCTGAAGCCTTCGACAAAGCTGAAGGCTATATCGTGGAGGAGGAAACCATGAACAGCCTCAAATGTCCTTCTTCAGACTGGCTTAAGGAGACAGATTGGGACAAAACGATGGGGACCAGAAGAAGAATGAAGGGAATAAAGACCGCTATGAAGGCGGGTCGAAGAAATACAACAATTGGAGACAGGGTGGAAGACGTTCGTCCTCTCCAGCCCAGAGAGTAAATAGGACGTACACAACACTTAACACCGATAGGGCTGTTATCTTGGATCAGATTAAAGATCAACTTATCTTCGAGCCACCTCGAGATAACATTAAGCCCGGAAAAGGGAATCCTCGTAAGTATTGTGATTACCATCAAGCCTCGGGTCACGATACGAACGATTGTGCTAGTTTGAAAGATTTCATTGAAAGAAAGGTACAAGGTGGGGCTTTAGTTCAAGATGTGGTCGCCGTAATCTAATCTACAAGCAGGATAGAGGACACTGCTCGGCAAATTCAACCGATTCAAAGAAGCGTTGCTACTCGTGACAACTGCAAGGCATGTGATAGATGTCATCAATGGGGTACTTCGCAAACTTGTTGGAAAGAAGAAGTTACGAAGTCACTGGATTGGCCATGTCGTTGGCGGGTACCCTCCCGAAGACTGATAGACCTTATCCGAGTACGGTAATCTCCTTTACTGACGAGGATTACCCTTCGGAAATCATCGAACCGCATGAGGGATCATTGGTGCTGACTGCGCAAGTGGGTTCGGTGGATATGAAGCGAATGATGGTAGATAATGGGTCTTCTGTAGATATTCTGTATGCCCACGCTTATCAGAGGATGCACCTAGACGGGCGGAAGATGGAGATAAGGCGGGAGGCTCTTTTAGACGGTTTTAGTAACGATCCGGCCAAGGTGGTGGAACCATTGAATCACCGGCCATCTTGAACGGCCCTCAAAGCAGTAGAAATTATTTTCAAATTTTATGTTGTGCGTATGTAGATTCGCTTATAATGCTATTTTGGGAGGCCTACTTTAATTGCTTTTACAAGTCGTGACCTCAATCCCTCATTTCAAAATCAAATTTCCTACTATTTCATGGGGTTGGTGAGGTGAAAGGAGATTTGGATCCGCCGTAAGGTGTTATAGAAATGTTGTGATCACTTCAGAGTGGGGGTATCAAACAAAAGCGCACCGTGGCGATAGAGATCGAACCCTTCACCGAGAGTAGTTAGAACCATTGGTCATGCGGATGAAGAAAGCAGAGGAGATAGAGCTCATCCCGCAAGGTGAACAAGGCGGTGAAAATAGGTTCTGGTCCGCTTAAACCTCTCTGAGACGAACCTCATGGAGCTCTCGCGATGCTATGTTGATATCTTCGCATGGGAACCTCGTGGATATGCCGAGTAAGCGAGGACATTCTTGAGCATCTCATTGAAGTGGACCCGTCAAAGAAACCAGTTCGACAGAAGAGGAGGATCTTTGCACCTGAACGTCAGCGGATCATCGATGAAGAGATTACAAAACCGCTGTTGGCGGACTTCATTTTTGAGATCGATTACCCCGCGATGGATGGAAAATGTGGTCTTTGGTCCGTAAAGCGTAGCGGTAAATGGCGTAGTCCGCATCAACTATACCGACCGAATAAAGCTTGTCCAAAGGATTTCTACCCGCTACCTCACATCGACTAACTCATCGATGCCACTTCGGGGTATGCTTTGTTAAGTTTCATGGACGCATTCTCTGGGTACCATCGATTTCCATGAGTAAAGAGGATATACCAAGACGGCGTTCATTACGCATCGCTCTAAGATACGCCTACAAGAAAATGACCTTCTACCTCATCAACGCCGGGGCCACATACCGAGAGGATGATGAACTACGTCTTGAGATACGGTTGGGTAAGAATATGGAGGTGTACGTGGATGACATGATTGTTAAAAGCATGCCGTACATAAACATCCGGATAATT
Source organism: Panax ginseng (assembly GCA_020205605.1). Taxonomy (NCBI): domain Eukaryota; kingdom Viridiplantae; phylum Streptophyta; class Magnoliopsida; order Apiales; family Araliaceae; genus Panax; species Panax ginseng. The sequence goes on from CM035138.1 coordinate 25,789,932, forward strand.
TAGAAGAATGCTTTCGCACAATTTGCCATCACAACTCGAGACTAAATCCCACTAAGTGCACCTTGATGCTGGGAAAATGGCAAGTTTCGGGTTATCTTGTCGATTAAAGAGGAATTGAAGCCAATCTAGAGAAGATTCAAGCGATCATGAGCATGAAGACTCCTCAGCCATTTAAAGATGTTCAACGTCTGACGGAAGGATTGCGACTTTAAGGAGGTTCATGTCCAAGTCGGCACAGAAAGATGTTTTTGCTTTTTGATATGTTGAAAGGGTCAAGAATGCAAAGACGCTCCAATGGACTTGAGTGTGAGGACGCCTTCAGAGCATCAAGTCCTACTTATCTTGGCGCCTTTGTTGGTGAAGCCTGCTCCACCGAGCCTCTATATTTGTACTTAGCAGCTAGTTAGTTGGCGTCAAGAAGAGAGAGTTTTGGTGCGTGAAGTTCAAAAGTAAGACACCGGTTTATTATGTAAGCCATGTCCTTCGAGATGTCAAACAAGGTACCCAAACATTGAAAAGTTTTCTTTTGCTTTAATAATCGCTAGTCGAAAGCTTAGGCAATACTTCCGAGGTAGGTTGTTAATAGTATACATGATCGCCTTTGAAGAAGATTATGAGCAAACCCGAGGTCTCGGGAAGATTAAATTGCATGGACTATGGAGTTGTCCCAATTTTTATTGAATATCATCCTCGAACCGCCATCAAGGGGCAGGCCTTGGCTGATTTTGTAGTCTAATGTTCGTTCTCTGAAGCTGATGAAGTTGTCGCAGAAGTGAAGGATCGACATTGCAGATTGCAATTCTTATTGCCAGTAAGAGTTCGTGGACGCCAGATGCAGATGGGTCTTCTACTACGGACATCGGTGGAGCAGGATTATTCGACGAGTCCCGGAGGATTCAAGGTGCAACAGCCATCGATTTCGATTCAAGACGAATAATAACGAAAGTCGAGTATAAGGCGGTACTCGCAGGTTACGACTAGCGCAGAGTCTTGAAGTGCAGAGAATAGTCATCTTCAGTGATTCTCAGTTAGTCGTTAAGCAACTCTCTGGGGAGTACGAAGCTCGAGGCCCAAGAATGATCAAGTATTTGGCAGAATTGAAAGAATGACTTCGGTATTTCCAATCCTACGAATTTCAGGGGGTCGAGCGTAATAACAATTCCATTGCTGATGCACTCTCCAAATTAGCCACTACGGATGTTAACGTCTTTGATGGGTCGGTTTACTTAGAAATTTTGCAACATCCTAGTGTTCATCATGAATCGGTGATGTCGCGCCGATCAACCAATCGTTGGTTGACTCCATATCTGGAGTATCTGGCAGATGGCGTCTTACCTTTGGATCGGATGCTAGCCAAGAAAATCAAGTACAAGAGTGCTAATTTTGTTTTGATTGATGGGGATCTGTTCCGAAGGGCTTTCTCGTCTCCACTACTGAAATGTTTGACTCCATCTGAAGCTGAATATGCTCTCTGAGAAGTACATGAAGGCATCTGTGGCGACCATATGGCTGCTAAGTTATTAGCCTATAAAATACTTCGTCAGGGGTACTACTGGCCTACCATCTTCAAAGAAGCGACTGAGTACGTCAAGAAGTGCGAGAAATATCAGCTCAACAGTCCGATCCCACATCAGCCACTAGAAGAGCTATACTCGATCCTATCTCCTATACCTTTTGCTCTCTGGGGGGTTGATATACTGGGTCCACTATCGAAAGCAAAAGGTCAAGTCAGTTTTGTTATAGTTGTCATCGACTATATGACCAAATGGGTAGAAGCAAAGCCGCTTAGGTTAATAACGGAACAGGAATGCTTGAAATTTTTAAAAGAATCGTAGTATTTCGTTTGAAATTCCTAAGGTGGTAATATCGGACGACAACGACGCCACCAGGATCGAAATTTGAAACATTTTTGACGTAATTGGGGATCCAAAGATGAAAGACTTCAAGAACTCATCCTCACCAAACCAGACAAGTTGAAGTGACCAATGTAAGCGTCATCTGCCGAATGGGATCAAGCGCAGATTGGACGAAGCTAAAGGCGAGATGGCCGTAAGAGTCGCTTAGCGTGTTATGGGCTTATCGAACTACTCGGAGGAATACAACGAGGATTCACCTTTCAGATCGCTTCTACGACATCGATGCCTTAGTCCCAGTTGAAATTGGATCTCCAAGTCTTCGAGTTAGTCAATTCAAAGAGATCTACAATGAAGAAGGGCTGAAGGCCAATCTTGATTTGCTTGAAGAAGTTAGAGAAACAGCCTTAATCAAATTGGCAGCCTATCAGCGAAGAGTGGCTAAGCATTATAACAAGGGAGTAAAGCTTCGCAGATTTGAAGTGGGAGATTTTGTTCTTAGGGAAGTCGAAGCATCTACACCTCAGGATTTTGGAAAGCTGATGCCGAACTGGGAAGGACCGTATGAAGTCACTGAAGTGCCGAAGCCGAGGACTTATCGGCTGAAGGCATTGGACGGGTCAGCATTTAAAAATACTTGGCACGCCAGTAGACTTAGGAAGTACTTTCAGTAAAAATGATGTCAGTACATCAGAAGTCTGTAAATATTCACGTCATCATCAATAAAAGTTCCCTTTTTTCTCAAACAAATCTTGTCTTCGTTCTTCGATCGGTTCAATTGGTGTAAGGAGGTTCGGGGACTTCATCGACCATTCGATGGTAGCCTTAATGGCAGGTGGACCTTATGGGTTTGTCAGGCCCTTCGTGGTAGGCAAACGCCATCCTTAAGACGTTGTCAGGCCTTGCGTGGTAGGCAATTGTCGACATTTAGACCATGTCAGGCCCTTCGTGGTAGGCAAGTGTCATCCTTAAGACGCGTTGTCGAGCCCTGCGTGGTAGGCAATTGTCGACATTTAGACCTTGTCGTGCCCTTCGTGGTGGTAAGCAAGTGTCATCCTTAAGACGTTGTCAGGCCCTGCGTGGTAGGAAATTGTCGACATTTAGACCTTGTCAGGCCCTTTGTGGTAGGCAAGTGTCATCTTTAACACGTTGTCAGGCCCTTCGTGGTAGCAAGCGTTGTCCTTCAGACCTTGTCAGGCCCTTCGTGGTAGACAATTGTCGTTCTTTAGACTTCGTCAGGCCCTTCGTGGTAGGCAAATGTCATCTTTTGGTTTTGTTAGGCCTTTTGGGGTAAACAAATTCCCAATGAAACAGATCCGTCTCTCACACTTGAAGAATCGATAAGTATCCCTTTACTTTATTACCTAAATTTTTTCTAAGTGTCGAGTTCTAATGCCTCATTCTTTAACTTCATCTTATACGTTATATGGCTTATGCTTTGTTGTTAATTAATGCTCGAGTTGAGTCCATGAAAGAGTTTGTACATTTTCCGGTTGGATTAATATCAAGTATCGCGTAAAGTAAATGCACCAAGTCGGAAGTGGATGAGACCGCCTTTTCATTAATATTTAATTTGATTACAAAATTAGAAAATTTTTACACAAATCCTATAAATTAAAGAAAGTAAAATAACAGAAATTTTCATAAATACTCTTAAATAAAATCCAGGAAAGACAAGAGTATTCAATTCATGCATCATCCTCGCCATCTGAAGAGTCGAGCAAAGTTGGGTCCACGTTAGCTGTAATCAACTTCTCTCGCTTACGACTCGGCAGAGCTCATAGCTTTCGTAATATATCTTCATGATCTCTCCGTTAATCTCATCCGATGTCCGATACTCTTCACAGATCCGCTCAAGATCATCGGTCAAAGGAGGCCCAAGGTCCCAAGAGCCTTGAGTTCTCGGATTTCTTCTTCAAGCTTCGACGCTTATTCGGATGATTTAATTTCGCTAGCTCTAGCTTTTGGATCGTTTTAGTCAAGATCTTAGCATCGACGCCTTTAACTCTTTAATCTTCTCCATCCTTATTTTGCTCCTCTGAACCAAATCAACGTTCATCTTGACGATCTCCTCATATTGTGCTTTAGTTGACTTCAGTTCTTCATTGGATGTCTTCACATCTCCTTTAGCTTGGGCCAACTCTTTCCAAAGACCTTCATTTGTGTGAAGAACGCTCTCACGTTGAGTCCTTTCCCGAGCCAGAGCAGACTTCAGGATGGCATTCTCCTTTTTCATTGCCTCTTCTTCGGTTTCAGCTTCGATAGACTTTGGACGCAGATGTCCGAACACAGCATTCGCCTACGCATGACCAGCATCATTTGATCAGTTTCAACTATATAAGTATGAAGATAAATTCGGAAATTAAAGAGAGAACCATTTACCTTCGCCAGATAGCTCATGCCTTCATTAAGCAAATCCCCGTTCGAACTGTTCCCAAATCGATGGTCATCGGTCTCACGGACAAAAGCGTCGAACAGTTGAAAAGGAAAGTTGGCATTAAATCGAGGCCACATGGTTGGAGAGGCCATAACATCATGCTGAAATTCAGAGGTTGACTGTCTTGGAGGAGAAGGCACAAGCTGATCGCTAGTTCGTGGCGGATCCGTATATATATTTTCCGGATAGAGAGATCGAACAGGATTAGGTTCGTGGACTGGTGAGGGAGCAGAGGATGAACCTGGATGACTGTCTGATGGTTGTTTCCTTTTCCTAGATAGGACGGGGATAGATTCGACCAGTTCATCATCAGGCACTTGAATTCCTGTTGGGACTATTGGGGGAATGTAAGTCGAAGACGATGGAACTCGGAGCTCCTCGGCAGTCAATGGAGTAATCTTTGTCCTCAACTTTTTAGCACGGAGGACCTTCGCCCGATTGTGTAGAGGTATGTCAAGCATGCTTCTCTTAATCGGAACCGATTTAGAAGGTACAGAGCTAGGGTTAGATGAAGGGTTTGCTTGTGGAATTACTTCTGGAATTGTTTCCGGATCGCTTTCAGGATTTGTTTCCGGCTGGGTGGATTTGGATTTCTTGGCGGCTCTTTTCCTTCGACGAGGTCTGAGAGATTCTTCAAGAACGATGGGTTCATCAGTTTGGGGTTCGTCATTCTGAGGAGAAACAATGGGTGGATCGGTGACGGGGGGATCAGCTCGGGGAGATTCTTCAGTCAGAGGCTCTTCACTTGCATCCATAATCTCCCCTGCCAAAAAGTCTTCCAACTCTTTTACTTAGAAGAAGTTGGTTTGATCAAAGACACATCGCAAATAACCATGTATCGTAACCCATGTCACTTAAATATCTCAAAAATTATGTTACAAAGTTGTTCGAAACTTACATTTATGGTCATATAACCAGGCTTGCTTAGTCAGAAGTGCAAAACTCCATTCCTTCGGAGGAATCTTCTTCAAAAAATCTGCCATCTCCTTCACATGCTCTTCGGGGATATCTCCAAAGTCAGCAGAAATCCGATCAGAGATAGTCCAATTAAGAAGAGAAGAGATTTCGGGTCCCTGTAACAAAAACCATTTTTCGTACAACCTTGTTGCTTGAAGGGTATCCATCGTGGGTCTCTTCTCAAATCTGGCGTTGGGTCGAGGAGACTGCTTGCTCAATATTTTGAAACCTCGTTCTCGGGATTTACCGGCTGAGAAGAGGTCGACAGATGGAGGAATCCCTAGTTCGTGATGTAAGGCAATGAATGCGTAATGTGGATATAGGAATTAGGAACCAATCGGGCAAATCCCACTCCTATAAACCCTAGGAGGGTAACGACGAAGGCGTGGAGGTAAAGCGAATTCCTTTTCGAGAAATGTAATCGCGGCATGGCACCCAACCATCCGGCCGATGGTATACGCGTTCTTCGGAGGCAGGAGCCCTTGTTGCGTATATATCCTAATCGATAATGAGTCCGGAGGATACGTATCTCAGCTTCCGTAACAGGAAAGGGGGTATTGGCATGAGGAAACTGTTCCCCATCCTTAAAGAAGTCAGTAGGTCGCAGAGAGGGTATCGAGGGCGGATTCTTTCCCATGGATGCTGTGGACTGGGGATTTGAACTCGAACCCTCTTGATCAGGGTTTGGATTGGGGGAAACGGTGTTAATGGGAGTCACTCGAGGAGGAGAACTCTGGTTGGTATTCAGGACCACCATTTTTGAGATTTCGCAGAGAGAAGGAAAGAAGTTCTGGAGAGAAGGAGAAAGCTCAAAGGTTCAAAGTTCAAATTGGCAGGTAAAACCGTCAAAATCGGTAAAGTTTATCTTTTATAGTGACGGTTACACGGTGTACAAGGCCGACACATTAAATGTTAGTAATGATTTAGAATTTGAATGGCAAGCGTCCGGTTCCGAATCCAGATATTTATCAGACAGGGCCTTTTTGATTTTGGCCTCCGGTCTCCTCTCATTTCATCTCATGAACCATAACCGGGTACATTTCGATTATTTCTCATTATGGACCTTTAGTAAAATATCATGGACCATTAATTTATAGTTTTCTATTAAACATTTTGTTCAACAAAAAACTAGGGGGCAATGTTGGGTCATGATATTTCCCTCTTGGGCCGGAGCAAATTGGGCTTACTTATTTAATTAATCTATTGGGCCTTCATTATTGAACCTTGAAAGCCATCGGGCCTAATCACCATATTACTTTATTTAATCCTATGAATTAAACCGGTTTGTTCATTCGACTAACCCATGGATCTTTTAATATCTATTACTTTGACTTGTAATGATAAAAAGCATGACAGTTGACTAAGACACCTGCCATGCATTAATGTGGATGAGATTATAGTATTACGTGGCATAAACAAAGGACTAAAAGTAGTGGATGTAGACTACATGCATCGCCAGAACCCATCGATCGGGGCGTGTCGAGGAGGTAGTGGGTGGCATGGTAAACTGGGCAAAGAGAGTACAATCTATCAACCAAGTCTCCACAAACAGGTACGTTCACATTCATACACACACAACTGAGAATTATTATCACTCTCAGTACACTAGACATTACATCCTCCATTGTTAACCTTGTGAACACGTATACTGACTCTCACGCCTGAGCTATCCCCCGGAGGTCCAGCCGTCAAGTTTGTGGTGTTTATCGTGTTTACTGTGCAGGATCAGGGCGTCTTACGTGATTGGGACGTTGGAGAAGATCCTGGCGTTAACACTAAGATATATTATATAGTGATATAATACTAAGTTATTAGTTTTCTGGAAATTGCATTTGGTTTTCTGAAAAGTTGCATTCACTCACTTTATTGGTTTTCATTTTTTTTTCTTGTACGGTGTAGTAAATAATAAAGTAATAATTGCTAATTGTAGTATTATTTGGCCTCTTTATTTATGTGAACTGAAATATTCGGTTTTATTTCAACATATTTGCTATACGTATATTATTCTGTAATTATAGTTTTATATTAAAATTTTAAAACCGAAATTACAGTTTAAATATTTCAACAAATAATTGTTTTGTAAAACAAGTTTTTGAAGAAACTGAATTTGATTAAATGAATTTCTGCAAATTTTGTTAAAATATTTATACATTATTTTACATGTTAATATAAAGCCACAAATATTCTGTTACTTTTCCGGTCGGATTTAGTCATTAATTTTTTGTTGCATATATTATATTCTGTTATCATTTATGTTTAGTATATTATGCAAAATGATTGCATGTAAACTGTAATTATTGTTTAATATATTTGGGATTTCCTACCATATATGAATATATGAATACATAGCTTTTTGCATGTTAATATATTAATACTCAGTATTCTCAAATATTATTGCATGTTATTACTGTTAATATTGTTGAATAAGAATACATAGCTTTTTGCATGTTATTTCTGTAAATCGGTATTGCATGTTTTGTTATGGTTTGTTATGCAGTTCGTATAAAGTCACAAATGATGCATCTAATATCTATATTAATATATTAATATTGCAGGTTGTAAACAAATTTTTTATAACAGAAATTTAGTAAACAAAATTTATTATTTGAATTATGTTAAATTTTGTACAACAGAAAATTATTTCTGTTTATTGATAATTGTCCTCTTTTTTTTGTATAACAGAAATGGCATCTACTAGTACCATTCCTGTCGTGAGTGTGTCTCATGGAGAAAAGCCTGAAAAGTTCAATGGAACTGATTTCAAGCGTTGGCAACAAAAAATGCTCTTCTATCTCACCACACTGAACTTGGCAAGGTTTCTACAAGAGGACTGTCCTACTCTTGTTGAAGGGGAAACTGACAAGGAAAAAGTGACTGCTGTTGATGCACGAAAACATGCAGATTTCCTTTGCAGGAATTATGTGATGAATGGTTTAGATAATACATTATATAATGTATATTGTACAATTCAAACTGCAAAGGAACTTTGGGAATCTTTAGACAAGAAATATAAAACTGAAGATGCTGGCATGAATAAATTCATAGTCAGTAGATTTCTTGATTATAAAATGTTAGATTCTAAAGTAGTCATCACACAGGTTCAAGAATTACAAGTAATTCTACATGATATTCATGCTGAAGGAATGTCACTAAGTGATTCATTCCAAGTTGCTGCAATGATTGAGAAACTTCCACCATCATGGAAAGACTTCAAGAATTATCTGAAGCATAAACGCAAAGAGATGAATCTTGAAGAACTGATTTTGCGACTTAGGATTGAAGAGGACAATCGAGGATCTAAAAAGAAGAGTGGAAGAAACTTTATTGAAGCAAAGGCAAATGTGGTAAAACAAAGGCCAAACAACAACAAAAGGAAGCGTGAAGGCAAAAATACCTTCAAGGCCAAGAAGAAATTCAAAGGTAAATGCTTCAACTGTGGCATTCCAGGACATAAATCAAATGAATGTCGAAAGCCAAAGAAGTTCAAGAAAGAACAAAAGCCTCAAGCAAATGTGACAGAACTGGAAAAGCTTTCTGAAAATGTCTCAGACATGAATCTCTCTGCAGTTGTATCTGAATGCAACTTGGTAGGAAACCCTAAAGAATGGTACGTGGACACTGGGGCTACTCGCCACATATGTTCCAACAAATGGATGTTTTCTACTTACAAACCAGTAGAAAATGATGATCAACTCTTCATGGGAAACTCCTCAAGTTCAAAGGTTGAAGGACGTGAAAAGATTGTACTGAAAATGACACATGGCAAAGAACTGACTTTGAACGAAGTGCTTCATGTGCCAGATATCCGCAAAAATCTAGTTTCTGGGTCACTACTTAGCAAGAATGGCTTCAAGTTGGTGTTTGTGTCTGATAAATTTGTACTTACTAAAAATGATATGTTTGTAGGAAAGGGCTACATGACTGATGGGCTCTTTAAGATGAATGTTATGACTGTTGTACCGAAGTCTATTGATAATAATAAAATTAATTCTTCTGCTTATTTGTCAGAGTCTTCAAACATATGGCATGCTAGGTTAGGACGTGTTAATTATAATACTTTGCGTAGATTAATTAATTTAGAATTCCTGCCTAAATTTGATATTAATCAAAAACATAAATGTGAAATTTGTGTGGAATCAAAATGACAAGATTATCCTTTCATTCTCATTGAAAGGAAAATCGAACTCTAGATTTAATTCACATTGATATATGTGACTTAAAGTTTGTGCAAACAAGAGGTGAAAAAAAATATTTCATAACCTTTATTGATGATTGCACAAGATATTGTTATGTATATTTGCTAAGAAGCAAAGATGAAGCAATAGAAATGTTTCAACTTTATAAAAATGAAGTTGAAAATCAACTTAGCAAAAAGATGAAAGCAATAAGAAGAGATAGAGGTGGTGAATATGAATCACCATTTGAAGAGATAGCTCTACTCATGGTATTATTCACCAAACTACCGCTCCTTATTCACCTCAATCTAACGGTATTGCTGAACGCAAGAACTGAACATTGAAAGAAATGTTGAATGCTATGTTAAACAGTTCTAGAGCACCCCAGAATTTGTGGGGGGGAAGCTTTGCTTTCTGCAAATTATATTCTTAACAAAGTGCCTCATAAGAAAACTCACAAAACACCTTATGAATTATGGAAAGGTCATAGACCTTGCTATAAATACTTAAGAGTGTGGGGGTGTCTAGCAAAAGTAATGGTTCCTAAACTTAAAAAGGTTAAGATAGGACCAAAAACAATTGATTGTGTATTCATTGGTTATGCAAATAACAGTAGTGTTTATCGCTTTCTTGTTCATAAATTTGAAATTCTTGATATTCATGTTAATACATTTATTGAATCTAGAGATGCATCGTTTTTTGAGAATGTATTTCCATATAATAGAAATAAAGATATAAATTCATACAAAAGACACAAAAGACCTTTGGATGCTACTGGTATTAATCCTGAAAATATAGACAAAGAGTCTGTATAGGATGAACCTAGACGTAGCAAAAGGGCAAGGACTTCAACGTCTTTTAGTCCGGATTTTCTAACATTTTTGTTAGAAAACGATCCTCGAACGTACAAGGAAGCAGTATCCTCTCCAGATGCTTCTCATTGGAAAGAAGCAATAAATAGCGAAATTGAGTCCATTATGCAAAATCATACATGGGAACTGGTGGACCTTCCACCTGTTCAAAACCCTTGGGGTATAAATGGATCTTCAAAAAGAAGATGAAAGTTGATGGCTCAATTGATAAATATAAAGCAAGGCTTGTTGTTAAAGGCTATAGACAAAAGGAAGGATTGGATTATTTCGACACTTATTCACCTGTTACAAGAATTACATCTATTCGGATGCTAATAGCAATAACATCTTTAAATAGACTTGAAATACATCAAATAGATGTAAAGACTGCATTCTTAAATGGTGAATTAGATGAAGAAATATATATGGAACAACCTGAAGGTTTTATTGCTCCTGGACAAGAGAGGAAAGTATGTAAACTTGTTAAATCCTTGTATGGATTAAAACAAGCACCAATGAGAAATTTGATAATGTTATGTTATCAAATGGATTTAAAATCAATGAGTGTGACAAATGTGTTTATGTCAAAAGAACTCAAAATGAATATGTCATTGTTTGTCTTTATGTGGATGATATGTTAATCATGGATAGCAACAATGAAGTAATCAACTCAACAAAACGTATGTTGTCAAATAGATTTGATATGAAAGACTTAGGGGTTGTTGATATAATTTTAGGAATCAAGATTTCTAGAACCTCTGATGGAATTATATTATCTCAATCTCATTACATTGAGAAAATACTTGAAAAATTTAATAAGTATAATATAATTCTAAACAAGACCCCAGTTGATATAAATCTTCATTTAGCCAAAAATGGAGGTAATAGCATATCTCAACTAGAATATTCTCAGATAATAGGCGCTTTAATGTATGTCATGAATCAGATTAGACCGAGATATAGCTTATTCTTGTAAGTAAGCTAAATAGGTATATGAGTAATCCGTAAAGATCATCGGAAAGCAATTTTGAGAGTTTTAGGATATTTAAAACATACTCAAAAAATATGGATCGCATTATACAAGATATCCAAGCAGATTGGAAGGATATAGTGATGCTAATTGGATATCCGATAATAAAGACTCGAAATCCACAAGTGGATATATCTTTACCCTCGAGGTGCAATGTATCTTGGAAATCCTCAAAACAAACGTGTATTGCTAGGTCTACAATGGAATCGTAATTCATCGTGCGTTAGACAAAGTCGAGAAGAAAAGTCGAGTGGCTTCGTAATTTCTCAGAGGATATTCCAAATTGATCAAGATATGTGCCGCCTATATGTATACATCTGTGATAGCCAATCAACGATTGAAAAGAGCACAAGAGTCATTTATATAATCTGTAAGTCACGCCATATACGCATTTAAGACATAATATCGTTAGACAATTGTTCTCAAATGGAATTATCTCAATTGACTATGTAAAGTCAAAAGATAATATTGCGGATCCGCTTACGAAAGGTTTACCAAGAGAGAAAGTGAAAAAATCATCAAGGGGAATGAGTTTAAAGCCTACTGTTTAAATAAGAGTCGTCATAGTGGCAACCCAACCTAGCTGACTGGAGATCCCAAGATCTAGGTTCAATGGGCAAACCGAACTATGTAGTACTCAATAAAGCACTGAGGAGATAATTACTCCTAACCATTCCTATTATGAGACAGTGCACATCTACCGCGAGAATCGGGATAAATTACGCTTTTAATGACTTTTATATCTTGAAATATGTTCAAGTGGGGTATTGCAGGATACTCTTGATAGAAGTCACCTACGTGAGTAAGAAGGGGGTCACTTCTGTGAGAATTTTGAAGCCTGAATTCTCTAATATACTTACGGAACCAAGAGGTGTTTCAAGGCCAAAATGAACACAAACGTGAGAACCAATTATGTCGAATAGATATTTTGTGAATTCTATTGTCTTGGTTTACACAAAAGTCGATAGTTCAAAGACATCAAGTTCATCGATTAGCCAAGTAAATCCGATAGATTTTACTAGGCAAGTTCAAAGCCACTAGCTACTTAACTCGATGAAATATCTTTTCTCATGTACTCGAACTAGTGTATCGATATTCATAACATATTTTACATAATTGTAAAGCAAATTTTACATTCATGTGGGGATTGTTGGAAATGGGTTTGATAAAATATATATTTATGTGTTCAAATCCATTAAGAATCGAATGAGAAAATCGATTTTGCCTGGCCTGCCTGCTCGGGTCATGTGGGCGACGTATCCGTCTAATCAGAATAAACCGCCTAATTATTCTATAAATATTTATGTGGGCGCTCATTATGAAAACAATTGATTTTCCGCTTCCTTTCCGCAAAAATCTCGCTTTCCTTCCCTTCGCAAAAATCCTGCTTCGCAGAGATAGTTCCGCTTTCCGCTTAATGAGTCCCGCTCGCAAAGAATTTTCCCGTTCCTTCCTCTGCAAATCCCGTTTCTGTTCTACAACTTTCGTTTTGGTGTGAGATTTTTCCCTATATTTTATTTACATGCATCAATATTATAGCTTGCAATTTTCATGCATCATTAATGTAAGTTCAGTGCATAAACATTGAAATTGGTTCGATGTGTTCTTAATTTTGAAGTGCTTCTAATTAAGAACTGGAAATCCGTTTTATCTTGGAAAGCAATTATTCAATTAATCCTTAGCACCTGTGAGGGAATAAATTTGCTTTAAGGAGACTTTGTGAATTCAAAGGACTCGAATTTATTCATTAATATTTTATGTGTTATATATATATATATTAAATTATGTTCTGCTTTATTATATTTATATATATATTAAATAATACTATATATTACAGATAACAACATTGTCTTGGGTCCAAACGGAGACTTAATGCCAGACAATATTGTAATTGGCTCCCTCAATTACAATAATATGATCTATTACGAGAGCAGATTCTCTGTCCCCCCACTTAAATTTTGACACATAATTTCTTACTTAACATTAATTAATTTTAAAATTAAATAAAAGAATATGTGTCAAAATTTAAGTGGGAGGACAGAGAAATTGAGGACAGAGGATCTGCTCTCATCTATTACGTATAAGACCTATTGTATAAAGCTTCAGATGCTGCTAATCATCAGTGTCTACTTATAATATTTGTCCTTAATTTGTAGAGAATGTCTTAATTATGAAATTAAATCTGGTTCACATTTCTCCTGATCTTTGGTTGAAAAGCAACAATGTTGCTAACCTCAACTCAGGATATTTATACGTACAGTTATAATTTTTGTCTTAATTAGGGTTATTTATACGCACAGTTATAAAGAGATAACACAAGGTTGATGAGCCATTTTTGCTTTACTTTATAGAAGCTTAATTATAGGCAACGAACTCCAATAATTCAATGCTTTACAAATTAATTCTCTTGAAATTTTCTTCATTTCCATAATCAGTACCATCCATACTAGGACGTTGATTTTTAGTTTCTAATCCCGATCTTTTTTTTTTATTTTTAATGATATAGATGGTGTATACTTTATAAAGATCCGTAATAAATACATGTTATGAATCATTCCTTTATATTGATTGTGTATACTCAATTCTTATATGTATATAAATAAGAATGAATTCAAATTAATTCCAAGAGAAAGTAAGACTCCCAACTCCTAAATGCAACTAGTGCTAATGAAGATGATTCTCATGATCACATTGAAATTTGAACATATCATATCAAAGAAGGAAGGCAAATATCACAAGAGGCTTAAATAGAAGAATAGAATATGGCAGCATGAAAGCCATGCCATATTCTCAAGAAGATTTGACATGCTCTTAATTATATATGTGATCGAAGCTACTAGATGGAACTAAAAATACTTTTTTTCATTCAAATTATAGGATTAATATTGATTTTTTTTTAAGAGAATTTGAAATATTTTCAAATTTAAATTAATTAAAATATATATAAATAAAAAATAATAATCTAGTTTAATTTAAACAATAAAAATATTAAATTTTAATATATGCACATCCTAAATTAATAGTTGCACACTTTAAGATAAGAAAATGACTAACTTATCCTTAATAAATAAAATCCCAAATCACTTAATAATAATTTGTTCATTTTACCCTTGGATCGTACTAGTAACTTAATTATTAATGGATTTTAACTTTTTTAAATAAAACACAATTGCTGAGTTTTCTTAGAAAATAATCTCAATGGCAGGTAAAATAGTTTGTTGACTTTTTCCTATTAGTTTGCAATGTTTCCTTTAACAATGGATTGCCAGAATTTTTTCTACAATAATCTTGCCTTCTTTAATTATATATATTTTTTAATGTTTGTTTATTTTTAAATAATATTATTTATAAATAACATCAAAATAATTTTTATTATAAAATACTATTTGGTCACACGGGTTGCTAGAATTTATTTTTATTTTTTTAAAAAAGTAGAAGAAATAGAGTAAATAAAGTTCTAAATTTTTCCTTACTGGTCCCACAAGATTCATAAAGTGATGAATAATTTTATTTTATTTTTATATTAATAGACCCCACTAAATGATATAATTACCTTCACTTTGTGTATCTTATCTCATCTTTTTGGGAACAAAAATAATTGTACATTTAGTCATCCTTTTGAGAACCGAAAAAATATGTAAATTGGAATATCATTTAATAAGGATAAATTATAGTTTTTTTCCTTATGGGTAGGGGTGTTCAAATTTACCGATTTTTTTGGTTTTTCGATTTTCTGGACCGGATCGAACCCAAATTGGTTTAAGATAAAAAAAAAAGCAGTCAGGTTTAATTACAAAAAAACTGGTATATCCGATTTTTCGGTACCGCTTTTGGTAAGCGCTTTTTATGGTTGATTTTACCGAACTGCACTAAAGATATACCAGTTTTCTAATTTTTTATTAATAATAATAATAATAATAATAATAATAATAATAATAATAATTATAATAATAATAATATTAATAAAAATAATAATTATAATAATAATAGTAATAAAATAATAATAATAATAATAATAAAATAATAATAATAAAAATAATAATAATTATATTAATTTTCGGTAAAATCCTAATGAGGCAGGGTACCATTAATTTAAGAGTATACCGGTCAACAGCAGATGCAAATATCGATATCAAAATTTGGCCGATTTCGATACCAATTTAATTCGGGTCCGGTTCGATCCGATTTTTATCGGTTGAACACCTCTACTTATGGCCATGGGTGTACAACTATTAATGTAAGATGTTCATATATATATCAACACCCAAATTATAAAATGTACAAATAACATTACTAATTACAAGATTGATTGCTTTAAAAAGTTGGATGAATCCTATTAAATTTGATTTAAAAATATCTCAAATAACTTTAAAAAGTTGAACTTAATCTTGGAAAAATATTAAGAAGATTGCACCCCACAGTTGTTTGTTGACTCCACATATATAGGGAAAGTATCAAAATATACGCTTGAATACGTTGTCTTCACTCCTTTTAAAAGCTTTAAACTTTCCTATCCCAAGGGAAGTACATAACTAAAAAGGAAAGCCATGAAGACTTTGAGCAAAATTAATTTACCTTAATTATATAGGAGTCTTCAAATCAATAGCTAGTATGGTAGAAACACTAATAGAGAATATCAATTAGTCTAGAAAATTGATATTTTCACAAATAAAAATATTAGTTCCACAAGTACTTTTCACGTGAGAGTGAACTCCACTTAGGTGGTGTTTAATTGCATCTTAACAATCTACCTCTTAATACCTCTTAAGAGCTCACATTTTTGTATTAAGAGGTTCTCTGAATAGTTTAGACTCGTATTTGTATCTTAACTATTCAATAACCTCTTAATACAAATATATGGGCTCTTAAAAGACATTAAGAGGAGGACTCTTAATATGCATTAAGAGGAAGATCATGTGAAACTAATATTTTTACTTGTGAAAATATAAATTTCTTTAATATATAAAAGTATGAATTAATCTCGATCTGTACAAAAAAATTCATCAAATATTAAACCATGCATATGCTTTAATTCATTTAGATAGCTTCCCAGAAAAATTTTACACTTCCATATTTTGATATGTACTTCCTCTATTCCTTTTTACAAACGTTTTATGAGAAAACACAAAAATTAAGAAATACAATTAATGTTTTGTTTGATTGATTAAAATGAGTATAAAATTTCAATATTACCCTTAAAATTCATTGAAAAAATATGAAAAATAAACAATTTAGTATTTAATGTATGGATAATGTTAACGCCAAGCGTTAACAGATAATATGGTAAACTAAGTCATTAATATTTTTTTGAAATCTACAAACGACAAATAAAAATGAATAAATTTCACACTCTAAAAAGACATAAAATTTAAAAGAACGGAGGGAGTACAATTCAAGATTTTTTGCTTCCTTTTTAACATAAACTGCCTCATATACAACTTAAAGATCCACAATTAATCTATATTCTATATCTAATACATCACTTATCTAAAACACCAAAAATTTATATAATAAAACAGAACCCATTTTGAATCTTTCATTTGACAAAGCACAAGGACGGTTCAAATTCATTCTAACTTAATTTTTTCAACTTAATCTAAAGACTCATATTTCTTCCCGCCCAAATCAAATTCACTCATACACCCTACTCTCTCTCATGTTCACACACAAAATCTTTCTCTCTCCTCTCTTCTTCACACACACACACACAAAAACAAATAATAACAGTACTAAAAATAAATATTATAATAATAATAATAATAATAGTACTAATAATAATTATAATAGTACTAATAATAATAATAATTATTATTATTATAATAGTAATAGTAATAGTAATAGTAATAGTAATAATAATTATAGTAATAATAATAATAATAATAATAATAATAGTAATCTATATAATAAAGATTCAGATTCATTCTAATTGATTTGAGCGGGAAAGCACAAGTACGGTTCAGATTCATTCTAATTTTAATTCAAAATAATAATAATTATAATATAATAAATAATATAATAATAATATTATTATAATAGTAATAATAATAATAGTAATAAAGTGATAATAATTATAATAATATTAATATTAATTATTATAATTAAAATTATAATAATAATTGTAATAATAATAATAATAACAACAACAACAATAATAATAACAATAATAATAACAATAATTATTATTATTGTGGTGATGTGGTGAATTATGATAATTTTTATTGATAATTGTAAGTTTTGTAGACAAGTTTAAATTTTTCTGGATATCTATTTTTAAAGGAAAATTAATTATTGTGGTAGTGTGGTAAATTATGATAATTATTATGTCTGATTTTAAGTTGCAAAGAATCTTTAGGTAATAAAGTATTTTTCGAATTTTAATCTAATTTTTCGTTACGCCGTGACTTTAGACACGAGCGATTACTAGTATATATATAGCATCTCCACTTTACAAGCTAATTATCAGAAATTAACCCATCGAGATTACGAATTCGGGATTTCGAGAGAGGAATTAAAAACAAATCTCAAACATCAATGGAAAGAAACACTAATCAGAAAACTCATCAAAATAAAATCCCTAGGCAAGATTTGATTCTTCCCATATAACCCTTTTGTGCAGAAAAATAAACCATTGATTTTGTCATTGTACTTGTTAAGCTTATATTATAGTAGTAAAGTACTACCATTAACTTCTAGCTATAAATTCTATAGTACACTGAATAAATGATATATAATGAACAAAACAATTTATAAACCCATTAAAGATCATTTATTTAATGTTGTAAACTACTAAAAGAGATTATGAAGATGAAATTTTGGATATATATATATATATATATATATATATATATATATATAAGTATTTATGCACCTTGATGAGCTTGAAAACTCATAGAGCTTTCCAGTTGGAGAGAAGACCATAAGTGCAACTTCAGCATCACAGAGAACTGATAACTCAAAGGCCTTCTTCAAGAGTCCACTTCTGCGCTTTGAGAAGGTCACTTGCCTACTTGTTGTGTTTTCGATCCTTTTCATCTGGGTTTTTCCTCTCACCATCTCTAGCTTGTATATCTCTTTATATAATTAATTAATTATACAAAAAAACTGAATGAATTTGGAATTCCAACAAAAGAAAAGAGAGAAAAAAAATACCCAGATAAGAAAATAAATAATGGAATTTATAAGTATTTATAGACAAACTGATCACTCCAAGAAAACCCAAGTCAATTAATCAAAAACCCATTTTCAGTAATTTACTAAATATAGAAAGGGGATAAAGGGATGGAAGTTGATCTGATCCAAAATAGGAAAAACCAGACAAAAGGTCTTTCCTTTTTTGTTGAACTAGATCTGAAAGGAAAGTAAGAAAATAAAGGGAAAAAAATTTGTCGAAATAAGAAGGAAAGTAGAAGCATCAAAACCCTAGTTAGGAAAACTTCATAGGAAGATGGAGAGAAAATTAAATAAATAGATTTTCTCAATTAAACCCTTTTTTCCCCTTTCCCTTTTGCTAATTGAGTTTGGACCAAAGAACATGAATGATTAAAAGAAAGGTCAAGCAGGGACAAAACCTCATCGTCTTTTTTCTGCTTTTGGTTAACTCACAAGTTGAACTCTAGTATAATAGGCACCCAAAAAATAAATTAAATGGAATATAATAAGTATAATAATGGTGGTAAATAACGGATCCGGTTAGCCTGAAATTATTTTTTTGATAAGTTGGTCAATTGAGAAATAGAATACTGACACACACAACTTCGCCTACGTGTCAGTATTCTATTGGTCAATTGACCAACTTACCCCAAAATAAACTTCATACTAACCACTTCCGTAAAGAACACCCTCCTTAAAAAATGACTAAACGTATAATTATTTTTGTCAACGAATGAGATAAAATACATAAAATGAAAAGTAATTATGTAATTTAATAGAACCCATTCGTATAAAAAACAACACTAAGAAAAAATTTAAGATTTTATTTACTTTTTTTTATTAATATATATAAAATTTATACTTTGTTTATTTTTTTTTAGGATGGAGGGAGAATAATTTAATTGAATTACACGAGAGGCGTTCTACTACTTTTAGTTTTCGCATGAAATCATGTTCACTTTCCATATTTAATTTCTCTCCTTCCAATTTCAGTTGTCTTGTACTCTTGTCTAGCTATATTTAGAATCTTAGGTTTCTTCATGATAAAAATATTATTTTAATTTATGTACATGTAGTTGTACATTTAATATTAAATAGTATAATTGTGTGCGCATAAAGAATAATAAAATAAGAATGTTCTTTTTGTTCAAAACTCTTCCTGTTTTTTTTCAAAAAAAATAAATTACTCTTTGTTTCAGATAAAGAGATTATTAAAATTGGTGCACGATCGACAAAAATAGTCCCACGAAATTCATAATATCAAAAGAAAAGGGCCTATTTTTCCTAGGATTTGTTTTTTTAACAAAAGAAATATTCTTTTTGTGAAATAGACGGAGTATTATTTATTTTAAAATAAAATTTTGATAAATATTTAATTTTTGAAAAGGAGTAGTAAATTCGGGAGTGATTAGCGTGAAGTTAATTTTAATCAATTGACTAATACAGTGTATACACTCTGACTAGGAGGTGATCTCCCTATGTATATCAACACTGTATTGATCAATTGACCAACTTATGACTTCATCGTAAATTACCACTCTCTCCGTTCCTTAATATAAGACGTTTTAGAGAAATTTTTTTGTCCGTTAATATAAGACGTTTTAAAATTCAAAGTAAGCATTAATTGCTTAGTTTCTAATATTACCCCCAAGTATTAGATATAACTTTGGTTCTCTCATTATTTTATGTCCAATAAATAATAATCTTTTTTTTAATACAATGATAATATAGACATTTGATATTATATTTAATATTATATAATTATTTCTTTAATATTTGTGGATAATTTTAAAAAATATTATATCAATGAAGGAGGGGGTACTAAACAGCAAATGAGTCGGTTGCTACTTCTATACTTTTAGTTGCAGGCAGCCTTGCAGGGAAATTTGACGACCTCAGCGGTCACTCAACCAGAATATAAAATTGTTTGTCCGTACGATGATTGTAACAGACGTCAACGTCCGTCCGTACGATAATAAATGTAATTATCCAATGGAATGGCGCCAACGCATCGATCCGTAGACCACTTCACGTGGGTTTATCGCACGTCAATGTCCTTACTTTAAAGAGTAAACAAAATTATTTCATTGGTCCTAGAAAAAATCTCATTGGCCAAAAGGAGTTGGTGGCCGGTCGCGCCATGTCCACCCCTTCCCCCACCCCCTCGCCCATCTGACACGTGTTGCGGGGACCAAAACCCTCTTTTCAATTTAATTGCTTTACTTTTATTTAAGGGATTCGATTAGGAGTATAAATGAATTTAGTTATGTCGAATATTGAATAGTTCAGAATTAGTTCAAAAAATTTATCAATTATAAAGTACGATCTTAAATTGAAATTGAACCGTTTAAACTTTTGGAACGAATATAATTTAAATATTAATAAAAAATTATAATTTAAAAATGTTTAATAATTTATTGAATTTTAAAATTTGGTTATATTTTAATCATTTATATTTTGAATTGAGTTTGAATCGAACTTTTAATCAAACAAATATGAATTAAGTTTGAACTATTTGGTTCATTTTACAGGTTTAGAAATTTTTTGATAAATAACAAAAAATATAAATAAAATCAATGCTGCTAATTCGATCGAGTTTCAACTCAACTCAACGTCAACCTTTTGTATACGAGTTTGAAAAAAAATCTAAATATTTGTTTCAGATATAACATTTAAGTAATTTTCCTTAATAAATTTGTTATCAAAGCATTGTCAAATTTGAAGTCGTAAAATGAACAAATAATTCGTACTCGTTTGACTATCTCTCAAAACTCATAACTTTATTCTATATTTTGTCAGGCACACGAATCACACGTGTTGTCCCTTTACTAGTTTCTCATTATATATTAACGAGGACACATCTCTTCGTTGGAATCATTTTAGATGGGGGCCCGTAGTAAATGATCCAGGTTAGATTACACTAATTCTTGATCCTCCAATCCAAAATCTATAATGGGGGCCCACTCTTTCTGGCCCCTGAGCCTGACCCAACCTTCCCCTAATTTCTAAAAGATCAAATTAAATTTTATACCCAGATGAGTGGCCCAGTGACAAAGGATTGAGCTGGCAGAGAAAGTTACATAAACACAATACACACTTTATTTTACAAAAAGGGCCGCATTCACTAATTCTTTTTCTTCCACAAAATTAGTCTTCTTTAATTGATTTTAAATTAAAATAAAATAACACATATCCTTCAAAAAAAAAAATCTTCTAATTTCATCATTATGTCATCATTGTTAAACTAATCACTTATCATTTTTAGGGTTAAATATGGAACAAAAATAAATCTTATTATTTACAAGTTTTGCGAATGGAACTTTTTTTCTTAGAATCGAGGGATTATTCTTTTTTTTTCATCATTTTCTTACTCGCATAAAATACAAGTGAATGTAATAAAAAGTAGCTAGAAATACTTATAGAAAAAGAAAATATAAGTATATCACAAGTGAGTTTTAGTACCACGTTAAAAGAATAATGAAACAATAAATGACTAATATATATATGGATGAATCTATTAATGGATAAAACTTTTAGTTCAAGTTAGGTTCCAAACATATGTATTAACGCGTGGACTCTCCACAATTGTTCCCAAAACCGGTATCAGAGTTACGAAAGATTGATCCCCAGGCTAGAGAGCCTCTCTTTAAAAAGAGACGTGATGGTGGTTCGAAAAATTAATTATGAACATTCTCTTCAAAAGACACGTGATAATGTTGAATTCTTGATGGAGCCATGTTATATATTGCAAAAGATTTCTGCCGAATTTGGATTGCGACGTATATCAATACATGAGATTGGATGTGATTATAAAAATGGCATGTAAAGTCGCACTAAAAAAATCAACATATAAAGTCGCAATATATATCATTTTCATTCTTGATGAAGGGTGGTGCTTCACTAATAGGCACTCAGTGATGGAATCAGAACATTTTTATAGAGGGGGTAAAATTTTTAAACCAAGCGGCGACGGACGACACCCGATAGGCGGCGAAATAATACTATAATCTGCGTCAAAATCTAAACTAACTCTCTCCCCAAAACAATACTAATATTTCCAAGTACATGCAATAATTGTTTTTCCTTTTGAGAACGGTAGAGAAAAATTCAATACATACCCATTTCATCATATCAACTAATCAATCCTATAATCGACTAACAATTCACAAAATATCAACAACTAAACTAACCCGACAAAAAATCAAATCAAATCTTTCAACCTGCCAATTAATACAAAAATGTCAAAAATCAACCGAATCCCCAAAAGCCAAAGTACAAAAAAAAAATCTCTTAAGCACCTACTAGCTAATCTACTTGGATTTTAATAGGTGAAATCAACACTTTAAGCAAGGCTTTCTTAATTTAAGGTATTAAACCATCTTAATTTTTATAATTAAAAATAGAATTAATTATTCCTAAATTAACAGAAAATCAATTAAAAATAAAATAAAATTTTATTCTTTTTCTTATATCTCTAAATTTATTTGTCATCATCAAAATTACATAAAAAGTGGAGACCTAATTAACAGAAAACATCAATAGTATGCATATTTAGGCTAAATTAAAATTAATAGTACCAAATTTAAAAGACATTTAAGCTAAATTAAAATTAAAAATTAGTTAAATTACTTACCAAAGAAAAAAAGCAAAGTAGCAGACAATCATCGTTGGTTAAGTGGTGGATTGGGCGGCAGAAGAAATGATGCTCGGTCGCAAGAATGGAGTCTGTCATTGTGGAGAGCTGAAGGCGACTCAAAGCGAGGTAAATTGGGCAAAGGGATGAAGAGAGGCGAGGTATTTGTGTTAAGAAATAAGAAAGAGTCCCAGCCCTAATAAAAAAAATTAAAATTTTTTAAATGGAACGACGTCGTTTCAGTTTGAAAAAAAAAAAGAAAAGAAGAAGAAGAATCGCTCACGCTCCTCCGTCATTTGCTGCTTTCTGCTTTTTCACGGGGTCGTTACCCCGCCCTATTTGCTTGCTTACTCCACTGCCAAACACGCCTACCCTCAAGGGGTAGGGCCTTCCCCCCTCCTCCTCGCTAGTTTTGTTTTACTCCACCGCGGCGCCACGCCACCCTCTAGGGGTGTTGCCCCCCACTTCTAGTTTCGCATCTTGTAGGCACTCGATGGTGATGTTGAATTTTCGATGGGTTCAGTCGAGAATTGGTACCGCGATGATTGAATAAAAGATATTTAATTGGATATAATAATAAAATTGGCTCATTGTATCAAATACATCGTAAAAGTATTATCAATTAGATTGATCAACGTAACTCGTAATAAAAAAATCGACATGTAAAGTCACAATATATATCATTTTCATTATTGATGGAAGTACTTGACTATTACTGAAAAAAACAGAGAGTGGTTATTCAAGAATTGGTGTTGTAGGGTATTGAAGTTCTATGTTGATATGATAATCACTTGTGAGGGCTAAAGAGATTGTAAAGATATCATTAGTGAGTTTAAGTCTTACATATATACATGAATGAGACAAAAATATAATTGTTTAAATTTTTGAGTCAAGTTAAATTTCAAACATATATATTATAAAATACCTGAGCTTCCCGCTTCTCCCCCAATAGAAAAAACGATTTACTCGAACAATATCAAATTTATAACATTATAAAAAGAGAGACTAAAAAAATTACCACCTGAATTAATGTATTTGGTGGAGTGGCCAGTCTTATACATAGGGTTGAGCAATTAATTAAATTGGAACCGAAATCGCACTAAAAATTACACAAACTGCACCAATTAAAATCGCACCAACGGTTTCGGCGTATGTGGCGGTTTTAGGTGGGTTGAAAAAATAAATTTACGATTTCAGTTTTGTTACTAGTCAAAATCGCACGCATAAAACCGAAATTGCACCAAATAATCATCATATTTTCTCAAATTTGCTACAAGTATATATAATTTCTCAACTATAAAATATTCTCCTCATTTTATTTTAGAAGACAGATATTGCAAGGTTGAATGAAGAATAAATAGTATCAATTATGTTTGCAAATCAAGAGTGGCTTGATATTTACGAAATCAAATGTGATAACATAGTATTAATCAATCATATAATTGTTGATGCCTAGAACTATTTTGCTAAATTAGCTCCATGATTGTGTTCACTGCATAATATGTTTGTATGAATGATTTTGCTAACTATTTTACGGGTTTGTTATTTCAATTGGTCTTGGAACTGAAATCGCACCAAATGAAACCAAACCGCACAGTTCAAAATCGCACCGCATCAATCACAAACAATTTTATATGCGATTTTAGATTTTTCAAACCGCACCTAAGCAAATTCGTGTGCAATTTGAAACAAATCGTACCAAACTGCACCATGCTCACCCCTACTTATGCATAATAAACATATGCTTGTGAAAATTAGCACTAATTCCCTTGTATTCATGAATCAGGAGTATACATATTTGCTTGTAAGCGAAATCCTTGCACAAAATTTGAAATTTTCATATAACTCATGTATATTATTTGTTCAATAGTTTTTAAATCATGTATATTTATGTTTGGCAGAGTAGTGTGGTTGATTAAAAGTATTTTAATTTAAAAATATTGTGTTTAAGAGTATATGATAATTTGATTAATGCTTTTAGCAATATTTAAACTTAAAAAAACTTATCAAAATATTTTTATAAATTATTGTTTCCTGTTGTAAACACTTTGTTTGTGACGTCCCCAAATTCAGGTATCTTTCAACCTTAAATATAATGTTACACGGTGCTACAACATACATATATAGTCAATTATATAACTTGACAATATGAATATAATTACTAATTATTATAACATATTCCAACATCATCCCAAGTTTCTATAAACATTACATTATTTTTTTGTCATAATATCATTCATTACAAAAATAATACTATTTTATTAAATGACAATCTATTTATCCATCTTGGTCTTTCCTTTATCCTTACCAGATCCTTCAATCCGTTCGTTCTTAGTTGCAATCATATAATTCAAGTAAGGAATGAACATTAACAAGCTCAGCAAGTTTAACAATTATAATGCAACAACAAAGTCAAGAATCATATGATTTATCTTCAATAACTGAACAAAAGTTATGAAGTACTATGAATAACAAAATAATACTTTTCGTTTCCTTTAAAACATTTTCAGATGACAAAATGTCATTTAAAATTCTATGTGACGCCCCCAAAATTAGGTGTACATCACCCATCTTGAGTCGCCAGATACATGGTACAGAATTCAAATACAACTTAATAATACAACTGTCGTGTACAATACGACAAAACATAAACTGTGAGTTTGAATACAAATTTGTCTACTAGAGAGTATACAAACTCAAAAAGAGTCCTCATTACAATTATTATCACACTATTTTTCGTAATAGTGAGGACTACTAATGCACCATCTAGGACCATCACTCCGTTCCCAGGACTCGTCCCGATTTATATTCTCATTTCAAGAGAACAATGAAAGAAAGGGTGAGCTCAACTAGCCCAAAGAAGAAATATTATGACTAAGATAATGCAAAATAAATTATCATTAGCTTTTAAGCAATTGTTAAACTGATACAATATAACAAACATCAAGTTTAACTACAGCGGAACAAGCAATCCATTAAAAGAGTCAAGTAGAGAATAAAATCTACTATCTTTTATAATTTAAAAGGGTTTTCATCACTTTTATCGTTGGGACTCAGCTTAATAAATAATCCACATCATCGAATCACCCTTGCACTACGGCCAAGGATATTCTTTAGTATCACGACCACAATTATCCATGCATTACGGGCCAAGAATATTTGTGTATTCATTAATGGTCATGATCATGCTAACAACAATCGGCCCATCAATGCACTACAGGCCAATGAGGACTTTACCACATCATTTGTAACATTACGGTCATGATTACATCGAATAATCCTCGGTCATAATCATACCAAGTCTATCTACGCACACAAAGCCACACAGATGACTTTCAAAAAAAAATATAAACATGAGGATGATGACAATGATATAAGAATTCAATTAAACAAGTTCAAGAATTAATTTATTCAGAACTAATAACGCCCAAATTGTCAACATGATACTTCTTTTTGTAGAGTAAAATTCAAGAATGCTCGTAAAAATATTTCCATGAAAAGATATCTTTGGATGAAGCTTAAATATCAAAGATATTCCACTAATTTCATGGAGTATAGAAGTCAAAATTTTAACCAACCGAGTATAATAAAGAATGGAATAACAAAAGAAATCACCGGATACGCGATAATCGCATGCAGAAAAGTTATTCAACGGAATAATAAATAACGGAATCGTCAGTGCGTAAACGCACGCATGGATGTTCCAAAGAATGATAAATAACGGAACCGGTCATGCGTAAAGCATGCACAAGATGTTCCAATGTAATAATAAAGAATGGAACCAGTCCCACAGTAAAAGCACGCAGACGTGTTATTCCAATGTAATAATAAAGAATGGAATAATGGAAGAATTTCACCAAGTATAGGGTAGCTCACAGACACAAAAGTTATTCCAATGTAATAATAAATAATGGAATAACATAAGTTCTCTTCATGAATACAAAAGAAATAATACACTTTACGAGTACAACAAATAATATCCCTACCCAAGAAGAAGAGTACTAGATATATAAGTAGTGAAGTAGCAGAATACTTTCTTCTTTCTCTCTATAGTTTATCTCTAGAGTTTTAGTGAATTCGTAAGAAAATAATGAAGGAATAAGCTTCTATTTATAGAAAATGGATCGTATATAGTAACTAACTCATTAACTAGTCGAGATTGATTTACTTTAACTGACGGTCCATATTTAAAGCAAAATCTTTTAAATAAAATATAATATATTCTATTTATAATCTAATAAAACGAATAACTTTATAAAAGACTTTACTATGCAAATACTATGCAAAGACTATGCAAACACTATGCATAATAAAATATAATATATTCTAATTATTATCTAATAAAGCAGATAACTTTATAAAAGTATTACATTTTATATAAAAAAATTTACTATGCAAAATACTATGCATACATTATGCAACACTATGCATAATAGAATATAATATATTCTATTTATAGAATAATTTTATAAAAGTATTCTGCTTTATATAAAAAGATTTTCTCGTATTATTACATTAAGAATACCAACAAAATCGAAGTGACTTATCACGTAAGCATCAATAATTAATACTGAGTGTACTACTATGCGAACCACGCCAGACATCAGCATTTTTTTAACATCGGGGTGTTTCAACAGTTAACTGTGAAAACTTCCGCCGTTATTTTCATAAAGTATTTTTGTCATTTTCTCAATCCGATAATAATTTTGTTGTGGGGTCCACCAATGATTGTGCCGTTGAACGAATATTCCCCGACCAATCGAATATCATATAACAACTTGCGTACTTTGCAAAATTTATAAATATTACCTACAACTATAACATTATATCAATTTCACTCCATAATATTCAAAAATAATATTTATAGAAAATTCATCTTTATTCAAAAAGTTGGGGTTTTACATTCTGAGTTTGGTCAACAGACCATGAACATTCTTTTCTTTCTTTATTTGAAAAGGACAAACCGACACTAAGACTGTAAGTATGATATTCCTTTTCAGCACTTTTAGTTACGAGCCTATAGTACTCTATGTTGATCAACACTCACCCGTTAAACGTATTTACGTTTAATTTTTAGCAACCTCATGTGCTAGTCGGTTTATGACTTAAAAACATTTCATTTATTCTTTTTCAGGCTTACCTTTGAATTCGTGCCAAAGCAATTGGCATAAGATAACTGTAAGATCCCCAACTTTTATGAATAAAGATTAATTTTTCTCGAAATATATTTTTGAACGTGTAGATTTGATATAATGTTATTGTTGTGGGTAATATTTACAAATTTTGTAAAGTAAGCAAATGGTTATATAATATTCGATTGGTCCGAAAATATTCATTTTAACAGGAATATTCAGACGACAAGACAATCATTGGTGGACCCTAATAACGAAAAGTATTGTCGTAGTTAGAAAAACGACGTAATTATTTTTTATAAAAATAACGGTGAAAGTTTTAACGTTAAACCGTTGAACTACCCTATGGTAAAGTACAAAGAATATGCCGTGGTCGCATAAGAAGTAGCACCGTGATTGATTATTGATGCTTACGCGAGAAGTCACTCGATTATACTTAATTATTGCAACAAAGAATTCTTCGATAATATCTTTCATAATATTGATTCAATTATTGTCATAGTATCATCTGCATAATATTTTATATTATTAAATCAATAATTGAGACGACAAAGTTATTCATATTATTATTTGCAATATTGACAATGTCTAGAAGTTCTGTCAAGGAGAGGTTTGGTCACATAATTGCGCGCCAATAAGAAGAAATCCTTATCGGAAAGCCCCCTTTTTCCTTGGAACGACCTGGTTGTTAAATATTGTGAGTTATAATATTAATAATGAATAAGTTCGTGTTGATTAAAGATGAAATTGATAGCTCCATTATGTTGGGATTATTAGTGTTAGTAGAAATCGACATCTATTTCGATAATAATGGATGTCTGGAGGTTATATTGACCAATCGGATAATTAATCGGATAAATGAGCAATTAATTGCTATTAATTCACATGCTTATAACTATTAATTCACATGTATGTACTATTAGGGGAGATGGTGCAAGATTGATAATACTTGCATGACTAAATTAAAAATGGAGGTATAGATGAAGGTACTATACTATAATTATTTTTTTCACATGATTGTACTATTGATTCACAAGATGTACTATTAGGGGAGGTGGTGAAAGTTTGATAATACTTGCAGGACTAAATTAAAAATGAAGAAAAAGATGAAGGTATTATATTGTAATATTTTGAGCCCCAAAACGTACAATTATAGAAACTATATTTTCCTATAAATAGAAGCTCATTCTTCTTTCATTCTCACCAATTCACTAAGACTCATAAGGGCATTTATAGAGAGAGAAGATTTAGAGAGAAAGTAGAAGAAAAGTCTGTTATATCGCTATTCTAGTATCCAGTCTTCTTCTGAGGTAAGGGATATTATTTTGTTCAGTATTCATAGGAATAATATTTTCTTCCATACTCTGTAGTATGTGAGTAATATTATTTCGTCTCGTATTCTTGATTATACCATCATTCGGTTAAAGTATTGCTTCTATATTCCGTGAAATTAGTAGAATATCCTTAAAATTTGCGCTTCATCTAGTATCGCTTCACAAGGATATTTTCTGCACATTCTTGTTAAATTTTAAGTTTGTCATGTCGGAGTACTATCCATGAGTACTATTCATTTATACGGTACTATTCATAAAAGTACTATTCATAAAGTACTATTCACAAAATACTATTCATGAGTACTATTCACAGAGTACTATACCCGAAGTACTATTCACTCGAGTACTATTCACCCGGAGTACTATTCATAACAAAAATTGATTTCTTTTTCGGTCCAAATCATTTTTGATACATTATCATTCTTAAATTTTACTCCACAAAGAGGTATCATGTTGACAATTTGGACAATATTGAATTCTGGATAAATTAAATTATAAATCTTTAAAAATTTACCCTTGAACTTGTTTTATTGAATTCTTATATTATTGTCATCATCCTCATTTTTATATTATGTTAAAAGTCATCCGTGGCCTGTAGTGCATATATGGACTTGGTATGATTACGACCACAGATTATTCGGTATAATCATGACCGTAATGTTACAAATGATGTGGTAAAAGTCCTCATTGGCCCGTAATGTATTGATGGACAGTTGTTGACATGATCATGACCATTGATGAATACACGAATATCCTTGGCCCGTAGTGCATGGATAATGTAAGACCCCAAATTATTAATAAATGAAATTTAGTTTCCTCTATTTATTATTTTGAAATAGTAAGGGTTGATTTGATTAATATGGTTAGTTATGGTTAAAATGCGCAAATATTTTCAGGTGGTTATAAAATATTCATTGTTGTCGGGGAATATTCGTTTGGTCGTGGAATATTCTTTGTCGGGAATATTCGTATTTACGATGGCGCTTGATTTTCATGCCCCCCATAACGGAAAGCGATTGGATGAAGAAAACGACAAGTATAAGTTGTTTATAAATAACGACGTAGTTATTACCGTTAACATCGTTGGAATACCACTCGTGGTTAAAACACGATGAATACGCGTTGTTGCATAAAGAAGACACCAGTATTGCACAAATTATTGATTCTTACGTAAGAAGGCACTACTCAATAATTGTTACGTGAGTGAATTCTTCATTCGGTATTTTATATTATTGATTCAATAATTGTTGCGTTGATATTTTCTCGTTGTTTTCAATAATTGTCACTACACAAGATTTTCCATTATCGAAGCAATAATTCATATTATCTGAATAATATTATTAGAAAACATTATTGGCAATGTCTAGAAAGTTCTGTCTAAGGAGAGGTTTGGTCACCTAATTGCGCGCCAGTAAGGAGAAATTCTTATTGGAAAGCCCCCTTTTTCCGGGAACTACCGGTTGTCGATCTTTGTGATTCTCAGATTATTATTTGTGAATAATTAATTATTGATTTATATGATGAGGGAAATATTGATTTTATGTGGATATAGATCGAGAAAATTTTTAAAGTGACAATTGTTAAAAATTGATATTTTATCTTTTCTGATAAAATAATATTTTATTATATTATATAATAACGATGATATTTTTACAATGAATGTGAGATATATGAGTATATGAGGATGAAGAGTATTTTTGTTGCAAAAGTTGTTTAAAGCATGTTAAACATGTTGGTGGACCCATTTCTTGATTGAAATTTGATTATAGCCTGTAAAATCGTCCGTATGTGGATTTTGGTCAATTTCTGTTTGGAATTGGGAAAAAATTTCTTCTGCAAAGTTGTAGAGAATTAATTTTCCTATAAAAAATTGCGAGATTCGAATTTTCTGATAAAAGGGCTATTTATTATGAATTATTGAAGTTCCAAAATTCCTGAATATTGATTTTTGGAAGTTTTAATTATTTTAAATAATAAAAATGTTTTTTATACTTGGTTGGCATCATTAGCATGTGCAAGATGGCTGATTTCAGATCTAAGAGTGGGCGTAAAAAATTTGGTTATATATATTATTATTATATTAAATTTTCTGCTTTGGTGTTCTAAGCATTTTTCTATAAATAGGTGCTTATGTTAGAATTAAAAATCACACCGTAAACTAAAGATTTTCTCTCTTCTCTCTATAATATCGAGCGTATTTGTGAGTATTTTAGTACTTTGAGTATTGCTATACGGTGCAAGTTCTTTCAGCACTATATCCAGTATTCCAGTCAGAAGTACTATTCTTTCTGAGGTAAAGGATGTTATTTTATTCGAAAATGATATTATTTCTTCAATATCATTATGCCGAAATATTGGTTGGAAATTTTTATCAAATTTGGAACTTTTTTCATGTCTGGAGTTCTTATTCATGAGTTCTTATTCACGAGTTACTATTCATGAGTTATTATTCACGAAGTTCTTATTCACGAAAGTACTATTCATTAAGCATGATGATATTTTTTGTGAAATTTCTATCTTTTGATGTCGGAGTTTCTATTCACGTATACGACCTTTATTATTCACGATATCTTATTCATGAATACGACACTATTCACGTAAAAATTAAATTTTCTTTCTCGTGTCCAAGATTGTCTGTTATGATTCCTATCTTTGATTGGATCTATGTTTTGATCTTCATTCTTGAATTTTACTCCAATCAAGTTATTTATGAAGTATTTTTGAACGGGATTATTTAAAGTACGAATCCTTAATACTTGTTATTTTGTTTCTTTGGATTCGTTTTCTTTAAAATATTTTTCATCATCCTCACCCTAAATGATGATATTATGAATATCTTTGGCTCAGTAGTGCAAAGATGAATGATTTCTTGATGAATATATTTGGCTCAGAGTGCAAAGATGAACAAGTGTTGAGATGAACATGATCGATCGATTAATATCTTTGGCTCAGAGTGCAAAGATGAGCAGTGTTTAGATGAACATGATTAATCGATAAATATCTTTCGCCTATAGTGCAAAAGATGAATATTTGATTCGAGATATATATTGATTGATGTTACAAGGATAAAATATCGACGATGAACTTTTAAATTCATATATAGAAGATAGTAGTTTGCATTCTCTACTTAACTCTTCTAATGAATTATTATTTCCGCTGCGAAGATTGATTTAAAACTTGTTGTCTATTGTATTCTATTAGATTTTTCCCTGTTGAGGACTAATGATAATTTGTTCTATATTATCTTAGTCATAATGTTCTTTACTGGGCTAGTTGAGCTCACCCTTTTCCTTGTTGTTCCATTTTTCTTCTCAGGAGGCGAGAATGTACCAAGTACTAGTCGGGGTATGGAATGAAGGTTCTACAAAGTACTAGGAGGGGAGAGACGAGTAATCCTTCGCTAGTATGTCATACCTAAGCTTATTTGTTGGTCAGTCGAACTATATGGTTAATATGTGATATGTTAATTTGTTTAATTAACCCTTGTTCTATGATGAAGATTTAAGAATGGCAATTTGAGAATATTAGCTGTGGAGTTAATGAGACCGTGGAAACACCTTTAATCACCACCCAGGGGAACGTGCAACAGGAAGGCAATATTCCTCCTGTAAACAACACCATTGAGCAGACGATGAACGACGGGATGTTTAGGAGCTTTTTGCAGTTCATGCAAAACCCAGACGAGGAGACTCATGTACGTAATATGTGGAAATGATAGAACGCTGCCATTGTCACGGCCAAGCCAGCAGTTCAAAGAGTTGGGACCACCGAATTTAAGGGAAAGCCGGATCCGATCATGGCGAAAACATGGGTCAAGCAAATTACCAAGATATTCGATGTCTGGGGATGCACGAGGAACATAGGTTCCATTCGCCACCTTTATGTTCCGTGGCGAAGGCAGACATTGGTGGGAGTCGTGGAACGTACTCCACCGCGCAGACCCGCATGTCTTGGGAAACGTTTCAGAAACTTTTCAACAAAAAATACTTTCCTAAAAGTATTCGTCATATGAAAGAGGTAGAGTTTATTAGACTAGAACAAAACAACATGACGGTGTCCCAATACGAGGCTAAGTTCGCAGAGAGTTATTCAGTTCGCACCTCATTTGGTAGAGAATGAGGAACGAATGACGAGGATGTTTTTGAGAGGTTTAAAACCCGAGATTCTAATAACTTATCTCTCATAAATTTTCTTTATATTCAGATGTTGTCAATGTGGCTCAATTATTAGAAGCGAGATAATGAAAGTACGATCAACCAAGAGACCATGACTGGGATCATCTTAAGTGATGTAGAATCATCGTAACAACGATAACCGGTGGAGAAAGAAAAAATACGGACAAAAGTTTATAACCCACTGGTGGTAATCGTGGCCATGAAAATAGAAGAAGCGAGTCGGGGAAGATTTTAAAAGAGGAGATTCAACAATGACATCGCGAAGACGCCAAGACCATCAAAGAATCTGGTTTTAAGGGAGGAGAACGACCACCGGTCGTATGCTATAAATGTGGAAAAGAGGGACACATCAGCCCAAACTGTCCACAACAGTTCAAGGTATACTATAATTATGGAAAGGAAGGACATATCGCTTCGAGATCAGACGCAGGCGAAACCAAGCCCGAGTGGGGATGGTGACTCAAAAGGTCATCCCGTAAAAGTCAAAGTCAACGGTTTCTGGAAGTGCGTTTGTCGTGACTGGTCAACATGTGAGGAACCCAAACGAGGTGATCACGGGTAAGCTAATCATAAATTCATGCAAACTTTATACATTACTAGATACCGGTGCTACCCAGTCATTTATCTCTCCTGCTTGTGCTCAATGTTTAAACTTGACTCTGGAGAAATTAGACTTTGACCTATCTGTGGAAACTCCGTTAGGAGAAACTTTCATCACATCCACTGTTTATAAATCTTGTTTGATCTAAGTTGGCACCATCACCTTACCTGTTGACCTTATCTCTTTAAAGATACTTGCATTTGACGTGATTTTAGGGATTGATTGGTTAACTACTCATCATGCCAAAATTGATTGTTTTCGTAAGGTTGTTAGTTTTCATATTCCTAACCAACTGTCACATGCGTAATTCAAACAACTAAGCCATTAAAATCAATCATGTTATATCAAGTCATAAAGCTATTCGTTTATTAAAAAATGAATGTTAAGCTTTCTTAGCCCATGTTATGGATTTGAATAAAGACACGCCATATTTGAATAATATTCCCGTTGTTATTGACTTTCCGACGATTTCTGAAGAACTTCCTGGCCTACCCAAAGACGTGAAGTTGAATTCTTTATTGATCTTGAACCCGCACAAAGCCCATTTCTAAAACCCCATATCGAATGGCTCCTATTGAACTTCAGGAGTTAAAGGTCCAACTACAGGAGTTGTTGGACATCGGTTTCATTCGTCCTAGTACATCTCCTTGGGGTGCTCCTGTTTTATTTGTAAAGAAGAAAAATGGGAGTATGCGAATTTGTATCGATTACCAGGAATTAAACCATGTCACTATCAAGAATAGGTATCCGCTACCTCGCATTGAAGACCTTTTTGACCAGTTGCAAGGAGCACAATTCTTTTCAAAAATGTATCTTCGTTCTGGATATCATCAGCTGAAGGTTAAAACTGAGGATATTCCGAAGACTGCCTTTAGAACTCGGTATGGGCATTATGAATTCCTAGTCATGTCTTTTGAATTGACTAATGCTTCTGTGGCTTTCATGGATATGATGAACCGAGTATTCAAGGATTATTTGGATCAGTTCGTTGTTGTCTTTATTGATGACATCCTCATATATTCCAAAAGCCGTGAAGATCATGAGCACCATTTGAAGCTGGTACTGCAAAAGCTTCGTGATAACAAGCTATATGCCAAGCTGAAGAAATGCGAGTTCTGGCTTGAGAAAGTAGCATTCCTTGGGCATGTGGTGTCAAAACATGGAGTATCTGTTGACCCGGCGAAGATTGAAGCAATACAAAGTTGGGAGCAACCGAAATCGGTGACCGAAGTACGTAGCTTTTTGGGCTTAACTGGTTATTATCGGAGATTTGTGGAAGGATTTTCTCGAATCGCTACTCCATTAACTCATCTGACTCATAAAGATACAAAATTCGTATGGAGCGAGGAATGCGAGAAGAGTTTCTACGATCTCAAGAGGAGACTCATTTTAAGACTGCTTTTGACAATACCATCCGGTTCGGATGGATTTGTTATCTCAAACGATGCTTCGTGCAAAGGGTTAGGATGTGTTCTCATGCAACGTGGGAAAGTCATAGCTTATGCCTCATGACAACAGAAAGAATATGAGAGGAATTACCCTACTCATGATCTAGAGTCAAGCGTGATCATTTTTCGCTTAAAGATCTGGAGGCACTATCTATATGGGGAGAAAGTGGAGATATATTTAGACCATAAAAGCCTCAAATATTTCTTCACCCAAAAAGAACTCAACATGCGACAACGACATTGGCTTGAGCTGTTGAAAGATTACGACCATACCATTCAATACCATCCTGGAAAAGCGAATGTGGTAGCTAACGCGTTGAGTAGAAGATCATATGCGGGAACGAGTGCGATGTTGTTAACACAAAGGCCTATTTTGTGTGATTTACAAAAGATGGAGATAGAATTCAAGACTCCGGGGACCCATGCAATGATGTCAAGTATATGTATAGAACCAACTTTAATTGAAAAAGTTAAAGTTGCTCAAGCCACAGACCCGGAGCTGATGCGTATGAAAAAGAAAGTACAAGAAGGTGTTATTCCAGAGGCAAGAATCGATGAAGAAGGAATACTTTGAGTCCACTCCAGACTTTGTGTTCCTAACGATTCTGATTTGAAGTACAAGATCATGATGGAGGCACACAATAAAACATTTGCAATCCATCCTGGAAGTTCCAAAATGTATCGTGATCTTCGACATACATTTTGGTGGAACAATACGAAGATCGAGATTGCAAAGTTTATCTCGAGGTGTTTAACTTGTCAACGTGTAAAGGCGGAGCATCAATTGTCAAAGGGTCCATTGCAACCACTTGAGATTCTGAAATGGAAGTGGGAACACATTACCATGGATTTCATTACGGGTCTTCCCACGGTTTCTCATGGCATAAATGCTATTTGGGTTATTGTTGATAGATTAACCAAGTTCCGCTTTCATTTCTTGCCGATACGGAGACTTATTCCTTGAACGTCTTGCTTTCAGTGTACATACATAGATGAGATTGTGAGATTGCATGGCATGCCAAGATCCATAGTTTCGATCGTGACCCAAGATTCACTTCAAGATTTTGGGTTAGCTTGCAAAAAGCTATGGGCACGGATTTACGATTGATCTGGCATACCATCCTCAAAGCGGACGGACAATCGAGAGAGGACTATTCAAACTCTTGAAGATCTATTAAGACTCTGTGTCCTAGACTTCAAAGGGAGTTGGGATAAGTATTTATCGTTGGTGGAATTCTCCTGCAACAACAGTTATCAGGAAAGTATAGGTGTGGCTCCATTCGAAGCATTGTATGGACGAAAGTGTCGCTCTCCAATATGTTGGGATGAGGTGGGTGAAGCAACATTGTTGGGACCCGAGTTGGTACGTATGACTACGGAAAATATCCAAATGATTTAACAACGTATACAAACGGCACAAGATCGACAAAAGAGTTATACGGATCTTCATCGAAAGGACGTGGAATTTAGTATTGGGGATCATGTATTGTTGCTTGTGGCTCCATGGAAGGGAGTTACAAGATTTGGGAAGAGAGGAAAGCTCAATCCATGATTTATTGGTCCATTTCAGATTCTTGACCGAGTAGGAAATGTGGCCTATAGACTCGCGTTACTTCCAAGTATGTCTCGTGTTCACAATGTTTTTCATATATCTGTGCTTCGTAAATATATGAAAGACCCAAACCACGTCATTGAGTTAGAACCGGATGAGATAGCTGAAGACTTAACGTACGAGGAGGTACCTGTCAAGATCTTGGATAGGAAAGAGCATGTCCTACGCACGAAGATCATACCACAAGTTAAAGTTTTGTGGAAGAACCATGGTATAGAGGAAATGACCTGGGAGTTGGAAACGGAAATGAAAGCGAGGTAACCTCACCTTTTCGAAACACCAGGTACGTATGTCAATTTCGAGGACGAAATTTCATAAGGAGGGGAGGTTGTAAGACCCTAACTTATTAGAAATAAAATTAAATTTTCTCTATTCATTATTTTAAAATAGTAATAGTTGATTTGATTAATGTAGTTAGTTATGGGTAAAATGCGCAAATATTTCAAATAAGCAAGTGGTTATAAAATATTCATTTTTATCGGAGAATATTCGTTTGGTCGTGGAATATTCTTACTATCGGGGAATATTCGTACAACGGCGCAGCCTTGTGTGGGCCCCATAACGAAAAATGATTGGATGAAAAAAACGACAAGTATAAGTTGTTTATAAATAACGGCGTAGTTGTTACCGTTAATACTGTTGGAATACCCGGTGGTTAAAATACAAGATGTACGGCGTTGTCTTGACAAGAAGATTACCAGATTGCACCAATTATTGATTTTTACGTAAGAAAGGCACTACTCAATAATTGTTATGATGAATTACTGTTAAGTATTTTATTTTATTGATTCAATAATTGCTACGTTGATATTTTATATTACTGTTGTTTCAATAATTGTCACTACACAGTATTTTCCAATATTGGAGCAATAATTCATATTATCTGAATAATAATATTAGATAACATTATTGACAATTTCTAGAAAGTTCTGTCTAAGGAGAGGTTTGGTCACCTAATTGCGCGCCAGTAAGTAGAAATCCTTATTGGAAAGCCCCTTCTTTCCTGGGAACTGCCTGGTTGTCAGTATTGTGATTTTGTAATATTATTTGTGAATAATTAATTATTGATTTATATGATGAGGAAAATATTCATTTTATGTGGATATAGATGGAAAAAAATTTTTAAAGTGACAATTGTTGAAAATCGATATTTTATCTTTTCTGATAAAATAATATTTTATTATATTATTGTAGACACTCGAAATTTTTTGTACTACTGCCACTAATATTGCAGGATGACAGATTCGTCTTTTAAGAGAGAACCCTTAAAGACAATCCAAATCCATACCGGATACTACTAGAAGTTCATCATCAGCCCCAGATCACACTATGGGAGTAATAAATCCAACATCGGAGATAACCTCGAGACATGCAGTTACAATACCGGAACACACACCGGAGAAGACCACATCTCGTCAACACGATGCCACATCACGTCTCTACGCAACAATGTCCCACAAGACTAACCAATCCCAAGTGACTATTGTGCGGGGTAACGGATGAAAGTTGAAGCTTGAAGACCGGAGGGCATCGTCCCATCTTCAATGACTTCGTACAAACTCTAGTCCCATGCCATCGTACAACTCTCGAAAATGGCGATCCGAAATAGGTCCTGTATACCTCAAACGGATGCCAGGATTGCACTTCTGAAAGTTCGAGTGAACATTGTAGTGCCTGAGTGCACGTACTTTGAGACGACCCGACCCGAAAAACCCGGGCCCACTCGGGTTGCCTCTGGTACACTTGCGGCTTAGCCGTAGGTACACTTGTGGCTAAATTGCCTATAAATAGAGGGCTTGGGCTGCCCATTTTGTAAGAGAAATAAGCGAGGAAGCCCTGCCCAATTTGTTCTGTACTCACCCCATGCAGTGTACTTTCCCCTTTTAAACACATGTGAGCTCATATATAGCCCTTTTGTACCTACAAAAGTCAGTGTTTACCCACTCTAAAAATATAGAAGTCTTCTTTAGCAGTCAGCTGTAAGCCTTCTCACACACTTTAGAGTCTTTCTCTTCATCTCTGCACACACCCTTCTACACGTTAAGAGTCGTGTTGCTTGCTTTTGCCCGGACTTCGGTCCGTGGTTTCATTTCAGTCTGTATATATATATATATATATTATATATATATATATATTTATATATATATTGACTAACATTATCGAGTTATGCCTCGATTGAGCTTAGACTTCTGTCTGGAGCGTTTATTTGCTTTAATATATATATATATATATACACATTTATATATATTAACTGTGTGTCGAACTTTGTTCGATGAGCCTGAACTTGATGCGGAGCGTTTATTTGCTTTTTATATATATATATATATATATATATATATATATATATATATACATTGATATATATTAATCGTGTGTCGAACTTTGTTCGATGAGCCTGATTTTGCCCGAGCGTTTATCGCTTTTTGTATATATATATTTATATATATATGAACCGTGGTAGGACTGCATTCGATGAGCCTGGATTTTATATCCTATATGCGTTTACCTTTTTTATATATATATATATATATATATATATATATATATATATATATATATATATATATA
The DNA here is from genome assembly GCA_020205605.1 of Panax ginseng. NCBI lineage: Eukaryota > Viridiplantae > Streptophyta > Magnoliopsida > Apiales > Araliaceae > Panax > Panax ginseng. Next base: position 25,829,887 of record CM035138.1, read on the forward strand.
TATGAATTGTTTATATATATATATGAATTGTTGTCTCTATTCGATGATCCTCGGATCTTATATCCAGTGCGTTTACTCTACTTTTATATATATATATATATATATATTTATATATATGAACTGTTGTCGAACTCGCTCGATGAGCCCAATTTTATATCTGGTGCATTTACTAGGGCTAGATCTACACTCCACCTTATTAAAATAATATAAAGGGCACTTTAGTCATTTGGTTTTTACTTTTAGTGGCTAACTTGTCAAATGCTCCAACCCTTAGGGTTTAGGGTTTAAGCCCTTAGGGTATAGGGTTTGAACCCTTAGGGTTTTAAAAATAAATGTCTAGGATTTTTAATTTAAGTTTTCAAAATAGAAAATTAATATTTCTAAATTATAATTAGGATTTGATAATTATATAATAATTTTCTAATCATAAATTAAGCTTGCCAATTAGGATTATTATTTCCTAATTAAATTTGCTAATATAGCAATTAGGATCATAATTGGTCATTAGGGTTTATAAGTCACTAATTAGGGTTTTACATAGAAAATAATCTTTCTAATTTAGAAATTAGGTTTCCTAATTTAGATTATGGTTTCCTAATTATTTATATCTTGAAAATTAGGATTAATGTTTCCTAATTAACATTAAAATTATTAATTTAACAATTAGGTTTTCCTTAATTATATATTAGGGTTTCTTAAAAATCGTTAGGGTTTTCTAACTGAAAGTCAGGGTAAATATTATTAGGGTTCGTGACTGATATACTTTATCCGGTCAACCCTTGACCCTTAACCACATACTGTACACACATATGACCATATGCACAGATACTCTTAACACTTTAAACCTTTACCAAAAGTTGTTAAATTCATAAAATTTATTCCTAAAAATGTTAAATACATACACTTATTTTCTATCTAGGTTTAATATTTAACCTTAATTAAATCTTTTAAGAGTTTAAATAAATGTCTAAATTTTTGGGTTATTACACTTACTGGGTTAGTTGAGCTCACCCTTTTGCTTTCATTGTTTTCTTCAGGAAATGAGAACGTAGCTTGGACTAGTCGGGGAACGGAGTGATGGTCTAGATGATAGCATTAGTAGTCTTCACTATTCAATAAAATAGTGTGATAATAAATGTATTGAGGACTACATTTTAGTTGAATACTGTCTAGAAGACAATATTCGTATTAAAACTCTAAGTTTATGTTTTGTCATATTTTACACGACAGTTGTATTATTAAGTTGTATTTGAATTTTGTACCTTGTATTTGGCGACTCAAGATGGGTGATGTATACCTATTTTGGGGCGCCACAATTAATATCAAAGCTTTGGGATATGATCCTGGTTGAGATGTGAGACAAGAACTAGAGGGAGATACGGGAATTCCTTCATTAGTATGACCTACCTAAGTTTATTTGGTATTTATTTGGTGGGGTCGTAGTATATAGGGATAATATGTGACATGTTAATTAACCCTTGTTTTGTGACAGTATTTAAAAATGGCATCCGAAAATGTTGAGATAAGCAATGAAGCACATGAGACCGTTGAGTCACCAATGATCAATACCCAGGATAATGTCCATCTGGATGGCAATAATTCTCAGGAAAACAACAACGCTGACCAAATGATGAACAATGGAATGTTCAGAGGCTTTATGCAATTCATGCAACATCAGGCAAGAACGACTCCTGTTCAAAATGCAGGTGGAAACACTGCCAACTTTCTGACGGTCACCGCTAAATAGTTCAAGGAGCTGGGACCACCGGAGTTTATTGGAGAGCCAAAACCACTTAAGGCGGAAACGTGGATAAAGTAGATCACCAAGATATTTGATGTCTTGGGATGCTCCAAGGAGCAAAAGGTTCCATTTGCCACCTTTATTGTGACGCCCCCAAAACAGGTATACATCACCTATTCTGAGTCGCCAAATACATGGTATAGAATACAAATACAACTTAATTATACAACTGCCGTGCAAAGTACGACAAAACATAAGCTGTGAGTTTTAATACAAATATTGTCGTCTAGACAATATACAAACTCAAATTCAATATTATTACATTTATTTTCCCACTATTTCACTGAATAGTAAGGACTACTAATGCTATCATCTGGTCCATCACTCCGTTCCCCGACTAGTCCCCGCTACGTTCTCATTTCAAGAGAAACAATGAAAGTAAAAGGGTGAGCTCAACTAGCCCAAGAGGAAATATTATGACTAAGATAATGCGTAATATATTATCGTTAGCCTTCAATGTTGTTAAACCGATATAATATAACAACCATCAAGTTTAATCATAGCAATGGAATAAGCAATCCATTAAAAGAGACAAGTAGAGAATAAAATCTACTATCTTTTATGATTTAAAAGGTTTTTCATCACTTTTATCATTTGGGACTCAAATTTTAATAAATAATCCACATCATCGAATCTGTAAGACCCCGAATTTTATGAAATAAAAATATTCAATTTTTCTTATAATTACTATTCAGTAAATGGTTAAATTGATAAAAGTTAAATTTAAGGGTGATATATAATTTTTTTTCAAAATACGCAAGTGGTTATAAAATATTCATTGTTGTCGGGGAATATTCGTTTGGGTCGTGGAGTATTCTTTCTCGCTTCGGAGAATATTCGCATTGCTGAGTAAAACTATTTGTGGGCCCTATAATGTAATAAATCGGGGTGAAAAAGCGACAAATTTGAGTTTTTATAAATAACGACATAATTGTTACAATTAACAATTGTTGGAATACTTGGTGGTTAAAATAAAGTAATACACGTTGTTGCACAAGAAGTACTATACCAGTATTAAGACAATATTTTTTCAATTATTGATTCTTACGTGAGAAGGCACTACTCAATAATTATTCTGAAGAATCTTGCTCAATATTTTATTTTATTAAATCAATAATTATTGCGTTGATATTTTATATTATTGTTGTTTCAATAATTGTCATCAAGATAGTATCTCCATTATCGGATCAATAATTCATATTATTTGAATAATATTATTAGATAGCATTATTGGCAATGTCTAGAAAGTTCATCAAGGAGAGGTTTGGTCACCTAATTGCTTGCACAAGAAGAGAGAAATCCTTATCTGAAAGCCCCTCTTTCTGAGGAACTGCCTAGTTGTCATTATTGTGATTCTGTAATATTATTTGTGAATAATTAATTATTTATTTCTATGATAATGAAATATTTATTTGATGTGGATATAAATGATGGATTTATTTATGTGGTTATAAATGAAGGAATTAATGTTGAGGTGTTTTATCAGTATTTTGTCGGATTGGAGGTATTAAAATATCAAATCCTGTTCTTTGACTTTATTGTGTGAGTTATAATATTTAATCCGACCGTTGGATCGTTGTGATTTTTGGATATGTTATACATATATAAGTTGAGTATATGTCCACAAGTTTTGAAACGTTAAAAATGAACGTATAATTTGTTATGAATTTTAAGAGGTGACTGATTCGGAAATTAGGTTTATAAATAATTTTGGTGGAAAATTCAAGAAATGGGTGGGCCCCACTTTTGGTTGTTGGGGAAGATGGCTGATTTTTGGTGGGTGGAATAGTAGAAGGTAAAGCCATCAGGTAGCAGGTCAAGTCTATTTCAGCGTGCTAACATTTTTCTATAAATAGAGGGCTAAGTTAGAATTAAAAATCACACCAGAATTTATAAGTTTTCTCTCTTTCTCTCTCTATATTATCGAGCGTATTTTGTGAGTATTTAGATACTTGGTGAGTTGCTATTCGTGGGTTGTGAGTTTTCTTTGACGCCATATCCGATATCCAAATAAGGAAGTCGCTTTCTTTTGAGGAGGTAAGGGATAGTAAAGGGATTTTAAGGGTTGTTATGTTTTTCGGTTTTGTATTTTTTCGACCTTCAAAAATTCTGAAAAAAATTGAAATGATAATTTGATGAGTTTTCTTGTTTGTGTCCAAAATGGCGATTTTGGATGTATAGATTAAGAGTTGTGAATTTTATGAGAAAAGACTATTTTAAAAGTAACCGCTTATAACTCCTTGTGGTTAACTCCAAAATTGATGAAATTTTTATTGGGAGTACATACATCGTATAATATCGATTGTACTCTGTGAATTTCAAATTTTTAGATAAAAGTACAATTTTGATAAATGTCTAAATATTGGCGGTTTTGGCCATATGAAAAATAGTAAATAAATTTTAAAAATTCCGGGAAAAATATATGTTCAATATGGGACTATATTCTGCTAAATCCCAGAAAAAAAATATTTTTGGGACTGATTTGGTATTTTTCATGAAAATGGACTAGTTATGAGTAAATGAATTAAGTATGTTATGTGAAGTAAGAAAATTGGAAAATAGGATTTTTTGGCTTGAGAAGCCTATATGAGGTATATGCAGATTTTTGATGAGGGTTTTGGTTATTTGGTGATTAAATCTTATGAGTTTGGCATTTTAAGATGATTAAATACATTATTTAGTAAAGTGTAAACAATTAAAATAAATTGTTTATAAGTTTAAGAAATGTTATTTCAATATCATTATCTAGAAATATTGGTATGAATTTTATTGTGGAATTCTACTACTTTTGTGTGACGATTTACTATTCATGAGTTACTATTCACGAAGTTACTATTCATAGGTTACTATTCACGAGTTACTATTCATGACAAAATTAGTTTCTTTTTCTAACCAAATTATAGTTGAGTTATGAATATTACTCTTGAGATTAAATCTATATGTTGATTATATTATTTTTATTATCATATATAACATTTTTATAACCCTAATGATGATATTAATTTCTCTTTGACTTGAGTGTAAAGATGTGTAGATTATTGGTATGATCATGACTATGGGTTCTCTTTGGCCAGTAGTGCAAAGTTGAATTGTTGACTGGTATGATCATGACCATTGAATTTATAATTGAATATCTTTAGCTTAAGTGCAAAGGTGAAATGATCAACATGGTTATAATTATTGTTTATATAAATTCTGAAATGATTATATATTTCTTTGAGATATTAATATATTTGGCCTGTAGTACAAATATGAATTGTTGATGAATATATTTGGCCTGTAGTGAAAATATGAACTGTTGAGGAATATCTTTGGCTTGTAGTGCAAAGATTAATTGTTGATGAATATCTTTGGCCCATAGTGCAAAGATGACATGTTGTTGAATATCTTTGGCGAAGAGTGCAAAGATGAATCTGTTGACGAATATCTTTGGCCCAGAGCAAAAAAAGATGAATTTATTAGAATGATTATGAGCAGTGAGGCGTGATTTGGTATAACCATGATCTTTGATGTTTTAGGTAAAGACATGTGATGAAAATTATCTTCAATCCGGATGCGAAGAGAAATTTAGAATTACAATTATGATTATGAGTTATTCATATGATTGTGGACCAGAACTGTTGATTGATGTTACGAGGATAAAACATTGTTGGTGGATTTTTAACATAGAAGATAATAGACTTTATGGTCTATTTGACTCTTCTAATGGATTGCTCGTTCCGCTGCAACTATGGTTGAAATTTTTTATCATCTACCATATGTTCTAAATCTCTGATTTATTATTGATGGAGGCTATTGATAATTTGATTATCTTTAGTCATGATATTCTTTATCGAAGTTAGTTGTGCTCACCCTTTTGCTTCACAATTCCTTCTTGTAATAAAGAGTGTAGCCGGGGTCGAGCGGGGCAATGAGGGAATAGAAGCGGTGGTCATCATTTAGTAGTTATATTTGGTGAATCAAATAGGGTGAGGCGAACCCAACGTTGGAAAGGTGTTTTGCCACTATCATACAAGATGTCTAATGACATACAACCTCGTGTCATCATAAGACAAGGATGTGTTCATCCACTTGCTGAGTATATCTACGAGCACTACCTATATAATCTTGGTGTTTGGTTGAAGTATAACTCTCAATTAGAGACAAAGGAGATAATGATATGTCAAGAGAAGACTCACCATTGGAAAGAATATGATAGTAATCTTCTCATTTTTCTTTGGGGTCTATTGGGTCAACCAAGGATAATTCTATGGCCATATAATATCTATTATAACCTAGACGCATGGCCTCCCATGTACGAATGTTTCCTTGAGCACTTCCCAGAGATTTTAATTTCTAAAACAGTTTTTGACTATACCTTTATGTAAGGTGTCATTGTGATGTGCTATCCAAGGTTGGGATGAGAGTCACAGTTGGTATATATTTGTATCCAAACTCACAGCATATGTGTTGTTGTATTTTGCACGATAATTGTTGAAATAAAGTTGTAGCTCTTTTCTATACCATGTATTTGGCGACTAAGAATAGGTTGGATGGAATGGACCTATTTTGGGGTTGTCACAGAATCACCCCTGCACTACGGCCAATGATATTCTTTAGTATCACGACCACAATTATCCATGCACTACGGGCCAAGAATATTTGTGTATTCATTAATGGTCATGATCATGCCAACAACTGTCCATCAATGCACTACGAGCCGATGAGGACTTTTACCACATCATTTGTAACATTACTACCATGATACATAATCGAATAATCTCGGTCATAATCATACCAAGTCCATCTATGCACTACAAAAGCCCATGATGACTTTCAAAAAAATATAAACATGAGGATGATGACAATGATATAAGAATTCAATAAAACAAGTTCAAGAATTAATTTATACAGAACTAATAATGTACAAATTGTCAAACATGATCATCGCTTTGTAGAGTAAAATTCAAGAATGCTCAGAAAAATATTTTCATGAAAAGATACTGGATGAAGCGCAAATATCAAGGATATTCCACTAATTTCATGGAGTATAGAAGTCAAAACTTTAACCAACTGAGTATAACAAGGAATGGAATAACAAAAGAAATCACTAGGCATGCGATAGACCGCATTGGCAAGTTATTCCAACAGAATAATAAATAACGGAATCAGGTCCGGCGTAAAGAAACGCATGCATGTGGATATTCCAATGTAATAATAAATACGAAATCAGTCCCGTAAAAACGCATGCATGTGATATTCTAACGAGAATAATAAAGACGGAACCAGGTCCGGCGTAGAACTCCTGTACATGATGTTCCAACAGAATGATAAATAATGGAACCAGTGTCGCGTAAATGCATGCAGATAGGGATGTTCCAAATGAATGATAAAGAATGGAATAATGAAGAATTTCACCAAGTATAGGGTAGCTGGCAGAGTATCAAAGTTATTCCAATAGAATAATAAAGAATGGAATAATGTAAGTTCTCTTCATGGATAAGAAAGAAATAATACTCCTTACGAGTACAACAAATAATATTCCCTACCTTGGAAAAATCGGATATCGGAATAGTGAGGTAGAGACTTCTTCTTCTTTCTCTCTATAATTTCTCTCTATAATAATCGCCTAAAGCTTTTGTGAATTGGTGAGAAATGAAGGAAGAATGAGCTTCTATTTATAGGAAAATATAGTTTCGATAATTGCACATTTTGGGTCTCAAAAAATTACAGTACAATACCTCCAACTTTTCTTTCATTTTTAATTTAGTCCTGCAAGTATAATCAAACTTGCACCACCTCCCTAATAGTAAATAATGTGAATCAATAGTTCAATCATGTGAATCAATAGTATAATCATGTGAAAAATACTTAATTACGATATATAGTACCTCCATCTATACCTCCATTTTTAACTTAGTCATGCAAGTATTATCAATCTTGCACCAACTCCCCTAATAGTAAATAATGTGATTCAATAGTACACATATGTGAACAAATAGTTATATAAGTATGTGAATTAGTAGCAATTAATTGCTCATTTATCCGATAAATTACCCGATTTATCAATATAACCCCTAGCTATCAATTATCATCGGAATAGATGTCGATTTCCACTAACACTAATAATCCCAACACAATGGAACTATCAAAATTCATTTTTAATCAACACAACTTATTCATCATTAATATTATAACTCACAATATTTAACAACCAGTCGTTCCCGTGAAGCAGGGGCTTCCGATAAGGATTTCTCCTTATCGACGCCATGCAATTAGTGACCAAACCTCTCCTCGATGTAACTTCTAGACATGTCAATATTGCAAATAATAATATGAATAACTTTTTCGTCTCAATTATTGATTTAATAATATAAAATATTATGCAAATGATAATCTTTGTGACAATAATTGAATCAATAATATGAGAGATATGATCACAAAGAATTATCGTATCAAGAATTGAGTATAACCGAGTGACTTCTCACGTAAACATCAATAATCAATACTGAGTGCTACTATGCAACCAATGCCAGACATCGCATTCTTTAACACAAGTGTTTGAGCAAGTTAACAGTAAAACTTCCGCCGTTATTTTCATAAAATATTTTGTCGTTTTCTCAATCCGACAATAATTTCGCTAGGGCACCAATGATTGTGTGGTTGCATTTAATATTCCCCGTTAAAACGAATATTCCCCACCAATCGAATATTATATAACAACTTGCGATTTTGCAAAATTTGTAAATATTACCCACAACTATAACATTATATCAAATCCACACCATAATATTCAAAAATATATTTCGAGAAAATTTAATCTTTATTCAAAAAGTTGGGGTCTTAAATTTATGTCATGTAGAGAGAGGCATCATCTTTGGTGGGAATCAGAAAGCGTACTCAACCCGCCGCCAGACTTGAAGATGTCTTGGGAGAAGTTCCAAGAATTGTTCAACGACAAGTATTTTCCCTAAAGTATTCGTAACATGAAGGAGGCAAAGTTCATCAAGCTGGAGCAGAACAATATGACCGTGTCATAGTACGAAGCTAAGTTTGCCGAGTTGTCCCTGTTTGCGTCCCACTTGGTTGATAATGAGGAGAGAATGACGCGGATGTTTCTAAGAGGTTTGAAACCCGAGATACGTCAATACTTAATTTCTCACAAACTGTGTTTGTATTCAAATATTGTTAATTGGGCTCAGTTATTGGAGCGCGATAACGAGTCAACTCAACCAAGAGAAAGCAACCGGCAAAATGATAATACTAGTGGTAGCAGTTATCGAAGCAGTGACAACAAATGTGGAGGGAATCAACATTCCAGAAATGGTAACCACTTTAGTGGTAATCATGGCCAAGACAGTAAAAATGGACATTTCAAGAAAAGGAGATTCAACAATGATGGAAAGACGTCAGTACCAACACCCGTTGTTAAGGAAGGAGAACGACCACCTATCATATGCTTCAAATGCGGAGGGGAGGGACACATCAGTCCAAACTGTGCGTAGCAGTCGAAAATGTGTCACAATTATGGAAGAGAAGGTCACCTAGCTAGATTTTGTCATACAGAGAAGCCAAGTTCAGTTGGAACGGTTACACCAAATGCCGTCCCAGACAAGTCAAAACCAGTAGTTCAAGGCAGAGCGTTTGTTGTAAGCTCCCAGAAAATAAGAAACCCGAACGAGGTCATCACAGGTAAGCTTATCATAAACTCTAGCGAAGTATATATCTTATTTGATACCGGTTCTACCCATTATTTTATTTCTCCTACTTGCATTTCAACGCTTAAATTTAACTCCGGAGAAATTAGACTTTGACTTATCTCATTGAAACTCCGTTGGGAGAAACCTTCATTACATCCACATTGTTTATAAGTCTTGTTTGGTTCAAATCGGCACCCTCACATTACCCGTCGATCTTATTTTCTTAAAAATACTTGCATTTGATGTGATTTTAGGATTGATTGTTTAACTACTCATCATGCAAAAAATTGATTGTTTCGTAAGTAAGGTTGTTAGCTTTCATATTCTTAACCAACCTATTATGTGAATTCAAGCAACCAAACCACTAAATTCAATCACCGTCATATCAAGCCATAAAGTTATTCGTTTATTAAAAATGGATGTCAAGCTTTCTTAGCCCATGTCATGATTTAAACAAAATAAATCGCTTTTGAATGATATTTCTATTGTTAATAAATTTCCGACGTATTCCACTGAATAACTTCCCGGCCTACCCCAGAGCGTGAAATTGAATTTTGTATCGACCTTGAACCCCAGACAAAACCCATTTCCAAAGCCCCATATCGAATGGCTCTATTGAACCTCCAGGAGTTAAAAATCCAACCGGAGGGATTGGTAGGACACCGGTTTCATTCACCCAGTACGTCTCCTTGGGGTGCTCCTGTTCTATTCGTGAAGAAGAAAGATGAAAGTATGCGACTTTGTATTGATTATCGGGAGTTGAATCATGTCACCGTCAAAAATAGGTACCCGTTGCCTCGCATTGATGACCTGTTTGACCAGTTGTGTGACAACCCCAAAATAGGTCCATTCCATCCAACCCATTTTGAGTCGCCAAAGAATGGTACAGAAAACAACTACAACTTTATTACAACAATTGTCGTGCAAAATACAACAACACATATGTTGTGAGTTTGGATACAAATATATACCAACTGTAACTCTGGACACCAACTTTGGATAGCACGTCACAATGACACCTTACATAAAGGTATAGTCAAAAACTGTTTTAGAAATTAGAATCTTTGGGAAGTGCTCAAGGAAACCTTCGTACATGGGAGGCCATGATTCTAGATTATGATAGATATCATATGGCCACAGAATTATCCTTGGTTGACCCAATAGACCCCAAAGAAAAATGAGAAGATTACTATCATATTCTTCCCAATGGTGAGTCTTCTCTTGACATATCATTATCTCCAACTGTCTCTAATTGGGTATTATACTCCAAACAAACACCAAGATTATATATAGTAGTGCTTGTAAATATACTCAAGAAGTGGATGAGTACAACCACATCTTATGATGACACGAGGTTGTATGTCATTAGACATCTTGTATGATAGTGGCAAAACACCCTTCCAAGTTAAATTCACCTCACCTTCAACATCTATAGACCATCGATTCTATTCCCATGTTATTCCCTCATTGTCTCTACCTACACTTTTATTACGAAAGGAATTGTGAAGCAAAAGGGTGAAGCACAACTAGCTCAATAAAGAATATCATGACTAAAGATAAATAAATTATCAATAGCCTTCAACAAGTAATAAATCGTAGATTTAGAACATATGGTAGATGATAAAACTTTTCAACCATAGTCGCAGTGAACGAAAGCAATCCATTAGAAGAGTCAAATAGACCATAAAATCTATTATCTTCTCCATGTTAAAAGTCCATCAACAATGTTTTATCCTTGTAACATTAATCAATAATTCCTGTCCACAATCACGTGTATAACTCATAATCGTAATTGTAGTTCTAAATTCCTTTCCTCATCCAGGACAAAGTTAATTTTCATCACCTGAAATATCAAAGATCATGGTTATACCAAATCACAGTTCCTGTTCATAATCATACTGATAAATTCATCTTTGCATTACGGGCCAAAGATATTCATCAACAGTTTATCTTTGCACTACTGGCCAAAGATATTCAACAACATGTCATCTTTGCACTACAGGCCAAAGATATTCATCAGTTGGTCATGTTCATCTAAACACCTGTTCATCTTCGCACTACTGGCCAAAGATATTCATCAGAAATCATTCATCTTTGCACTACTGAGCCAAAGATATTGATTATATCATCATTTAGGACTGAGGATGATGAAAAATATTTTAAGAAAACAAATCCAGTGAAACAAAATAATAAATATTAAGGATTCGTATTTCAGCTATTCCATGTCCAAAAATACATCATAAATAATCATAGTGGAATACAATTCAAGAATGATCCAAACATGAATACAATCAAAGCTAGTATCCATAATAGATATTTTGGACGAAAAACAAAAATTTAATTTTTTGGTGAATAATGTCGTATTCGTGAATAGTGCCGTATATGTGAATAATGTCGTATTCGTGAATAGTAACTCCGACACCAAAAGATAGTGAATAGTAATTCTGACATGAAAAAGTTCAAAATTTGATAAAAATTCAAACCAATATTTCGGCATACTGATATTGAAGAAATAATATCATTTATGAAGAAAATAATCTCCCTTACCTCAGAAAGAATAGTACTTCTGACTGAAATACTGGATATAGTGCTAAAAGAACTTGCACCGTATAGCAATACTCGAAGTACTAAAATACTCACAAAAATACGCTCGATATATAAAGAGAGAAAGAGAGAGAAATCTTTAGTTTATGGTGTGATTTTCAATTCTAACCTAAGCACCCTATTTATAGGAAATTGCTTAGAACACCAAAGTAGAAAATTTAATATAATAATAATAATATATTATATATAAATTCCTACGCACACATTCAAGGATCTGAATTCAGCCATGCTTAACAACAAATGGGTCCCACCAACCACAAAAAACATGTTTTAAATAATTTCTGTAACAAATAAATTCAGACCTAATATTCCGGAACTTCAATAATTCATAATAAATAGCTCTTTTATTAGAAAATTCGAATCTCCCGAGTTTTTATAGGAAATTCAATTCTTTACAACTTTGCAGAAGAAAGTTTTTCCAAATTCCAAACAGAAATTAACCGAAATCCACATACGGACGATTTTAAAGGCTATAATCAAATTTCAGTCAAGAAATGGGTCCACCAACATGTTTAACATGTTTTAAACAACTTTTCCAACAAAAATACTCTTCCTCCTCATATACTCATATATCCCACATTCATTGTAAAAATATCACCATTATTATATTATAATAATATAATAAAATATTATTTTATTAGAAAAGATAAAATAGCGATTTTCAACAATTGTCACTTTAAAAATTTTCTCCATCTATATCCATATAAAATGAATATTTTCCTCATCATATAAATCAATAATTAATTATTCACAAATAATATTACAGAATCACAATAATGACAACCAGGCAGGTTCTGGGAAAGAGGGGCTTTCAATAAGAATTTCTCCTTATCCTTGGCCGCAATTAGGTGACCAAACCTCTCCTTAGCATGTAACTTTCTAGACATTGCCAATAATGTTTTCTAATAATATTATTCGGATAATATGAATTATTGCTTCGATAATGAAAATAATTGTGTAGTGACAATTATTAAAATAATAAAGAATATAAAATATCAACGCAAGCAATTATTGAATCAATAAAATACTGAACAGTAATTACTGTAACAATTATTGAGTAGTGCCTTCTTACGTAAGAATCAATAATTCAACAATATTGTGTAAAAAGCAGGTATCTTTCTTTGTGCAACAACCACTTTGGGTATTCCAACAATTGTTAATTGTGAATGATTACGCCGTTATTTATAAAAACTCAAATTTGTTGTTTTCTTCATCCGACAGTTATCCGTTATGGGGCCCACAAATGGATGCGCCGTCGTACGAATATTCCCCAACAGAAAAAATATTCCACGACCAAATGAATATTCCCCGACAGAAAGAATATTTTATAACCACTTGTATATTTTGAAAAAAAATTCATATATCACCCTTAACTTTAACTTTTATCAATTTAACCATTTACTGAATTGTAATTATAAGAAAAAATGAATACTTTTATTTCATAAAATTCGGGGTCTTACAAGTTGCAAGGCGCCAAATTCTTTTCAAAGATCGATCTTCGTTCTGGATATCATCAGTTGAAGATTAAAACTGATGACATTCCAAAGACTGCTTTCAGAACTCGGTACGGACATTACGAATTCCTAGTCATGTCTTTTGGATTGACTAATGCTCATGTTGCCTTCATGGATATGATGAACCAAGTATTCAAGGAATATTTGGATCACTTTTTGGTCGTCTTTATTGATGACATCCTCATTTACTCCAAAAGCCGTGAAGATCATGAACAACACTTGAGGCTGATACTCCAAAAGCTTCGTGAAAATAAGTTATATGCCAAGTTAAAGAAATGCTAGTTCTGGCTTGAGGAAGTAGCATTCCTTGGGCACGTTATATTAAATCATGGAATATATGTTGACTCGCCAAAGATTGAAGCAATTCAAAGCTGGGAGCAACCTAAGTCGATGATCGAAATGACGTGGCTTTTCGGGCTTATTTGGTTATTATCGGAGATTCGTAGAAGGGTTTTCTCGAATCACTACTCCATTAACTCAGCTGACTCGGAAAGATACAAAATTCGGTTGGAGCGAGGAATGTGAGAAGAGTTTTCAAGAACTCAAGAGGAGGCTTTATTTCAAAGACCGCTCGATAATACCATCCGGCTCGGAGGGATTTGTCATCTACAGTGATGCTTCAGGCAAAGGGTTAGGATGTGTTCTCATGCAACATGGGAAATTCATAGCCTATGCCTCATGACAACTCAAAAAATATGAGAGGAATTATCCTACTCATGATCTAGAGTTGGCAGCTATCATTTTTACGCTTAAGATTTGGAGGCATTACTTGTATGGAGAGAAGGTGGAGATCTATACGGATCATAAAAGCCTCAAATATTTCTTCACTCAAAAGGAACTCAACATGCAAGAACGACGATGGCTTGAGCTATTGAAAGATTACGATCAAACCATTCAATACCATATTGAAAAGCGAACGTAGTACTCGACGCATTGAGTAGAAGATCATATCGCGGCACGAGAAAGCGATATTATCAATAAAGGCCCATTTTGTATGACTTACAAAGGATGGAGATAGAGTTAAAGACTACGGGGACCCATGTGATGATGGCGAATATACTGAGTAGAACCAGACTTTAATTGATAAAGTTAAAGCCGCTCCAAGCTACGCACTGGAGGCCGATGCGTATGAGAAAGAAAGTGCAAGAAGGTGCTATTTTGAAAGCAAGAATCGATGAAGAAGGAATACTTCGAGTCAACTCCAGACATTGTGTTCCTAAATATTCTGACTTGAAGTACAAAATCATGATGGAGGCGCATAACACACCATTTGCAATCCATCCCGGGAGTACCAAAATGTATCGTGATCTTCAATATACATTTTATTGGAGCAATATGAACAGAGAGATAGCGGGGTTTATCTCAAGGTGTCTAACTTGTCAACGAGTCAAGGCGGAGCATCAAGTGCCAAAAGGTCCATTGCAACCATTTAAAATTCCAGAATGGAAGTAGGAACACATTACCATGGATTTCGTTACTGGTCTTCCCAAGGTTTCTCAAGGCATAGATGCGATTTGGGTCATTGTTGATAGATTGACCAAGTCTGCTCATTTCTTACCGATGCGAGAAACTTATACACTTGAACGTCTTACTCGTATGTACATAAACGAGATTGTAAGGTTGCACGGTATGCCAATATCCATTGTTTCTGATCGAGACACAAGATTCACTTCACGATTTTAGGTTAGTTTACAAAAAGCTATGGGCACGAATTTACGATTTAGTTCGGCATATCATCCTCAAACGGACGGGCAGTCGGAGAGGACTATACAAACTCTTGAAGATTTATTAAGACTCTGTGTCCTTGACTTCAAAGGAAGTTGGGACAAG
This sequence comes from Panax ginseng, assembly GCA_020205605.1. Taxonomy (NCBI): domain Eukaryota; kingdom Viridiplantae; phylum Streptophyta; class Magnoliopsida; order Apiales; family Araliaceae; genus Panax; species Panax ginseng. The sequence continues at coordinate 25,845,315 of CM035138.1, forward strand.
TTCTTACCATTGGTGGAGTTTTCCTACAATAACAGTTATCAAGCAAGTATTGGCATGGCTCCATTTGAGGTGTTGTATGGAAGAAAGTGTCATTCTCCAGTATGCTGGGATGAGGTGGATGAAGCAACGTTGTTGGGACCGAAGTTGGTACGTATGACTACGAAAAAGATTCAAACGATCCGACAACGTATAAAAACCTCACAAGATCGACAAAAGAGTTATACTGATCTTCATCGAAAGGACGTGAAATTTAATATTGGAGATCATGTGTTGTTACGTGTTGCTCCATGGAAAGGAGTTACGAGATTTAGAAAGAGAGGAAAGCTCAATCCTCGATTCATTGGCCCATTTTTAATCCTCGATCGAGTAGGAACTGTGGCCTATAGACTCACTTTACCGCTAAGTATGTTTCGTCTTCATAACATTTTTCACATATCTATGTGACGTCAATATGTGAAAGACCCGAACCACATTATTGAATTAGAACCGGACGAGATAGCAGAAGATTTAACGTATGAAGAGTACCTGTTAAAATCTTGGATAAGGAGGATCATATTCTACGTTCCAAGGTTATACCTCAAGTCAAAGTTTTGTGGAGAAACCACGATGTTGAGGAAATGACCTGGGTGTAGGATCTGAAATGAAGTCAAGGTATCCTCACCTATTCGACATACCAGATATGCATCCTAATTTCGAGGACGAAATTTCATAAGAAGGGGAGGTTGTAAGATCCCCAACTTTTATGAATAAAGATTAATTTTTCTCGAAATATATTTTTGAATATTATGGTGTGGATTTGATATAATGTTATAGTTGTAGGTAATATTTACAAATTTTGCAAAGTAAGCAAGTGGTTATATAATATTCGATTTGTAAGACCCCAACTTTTATGAATAAAGATTAATTTTTCTCGAAATATATTTTTGAATATTATGGTGTGGATTTGATATAATGTTATAGTTGTGGGTATTATTTACAAATTTTTCAAAGTAAGCAAGTGGTTATATAATATTCGATTGGTCGGGGAATATTCGTTTTAACAGGAATATTCAGACGATGTATATTAATCATTGGTGGACCCCACAACGGAAGTATTGTCGTAGTTAGAAATCGACAGAGTTATCTTTTTATAAAAATAACTTCCTATGAGGTCCACATGATAGCATTAGTAGTCCTCACTATTCTATGAAATAGTGTGATAATAAATATATTGAGGACTCCATTTGAGTTGAATACTGTCTAGAAGACAATATTTGTATTAAAACTCTCAGTTTATGTTTTGACGTATTTTACACGAAAATTGTATTATTAAGTTGTATTTGAATTTTGTACCATGTATTTGGCGACTCAAGATGGGTGATGTATACTTATTTTGGGGGCGTCACACGATTGGTCCGGGAATATTCGTTTTAAAAGGAAATATTCGTACGACGGCACAATCATTGGTGAACCCCACAATGAAAGTATTGTCGTAGTTAGAAAATGACAGAATTATCTTTTTATAAAAATAACGACGAAAGTTTTACTGTTAAACTGTTGAACTACCCGGTGGTAAAAAATCTGAATGTCTGGCGTGGTTGCATAAGTAGCATTACGCAGTATTGATTATTGATGCTTACGTGAGAAGTCACTCAGTTATACTCAATTATTGCTATACAATAATTGCTGCATAATATCTTTCATATTAATGATTCAATTATTGTCACAGTATCATCTGCATAATATTTTATATTATTAAATCAATAATTGAGACGACAAAGTTATTCATATTATTATTTGCAATATTGAAAATGTCTAGAAGTTCTGTCAATGAGAGGTTTGGTCACCTAATTGCGTGCCAATAAGAAGAAATCCATATTGGAAAGCCCCTCTTACTAGGAATGACCTGGTTGTTAAATATTGTGAGTTATAATATTAATAATGAATAAGTTCGTGTTGATTAAAGATGAAATTGATAGCTCCATTGTGTTGGGATTATTAGTGTTAGTAGAAATCGACATCTATTTCGATAATAATGGATGTCTGGAGGTTATATTGACCAATCGAATAATTAATCGGATAAATGAGCAATTAATTGCTATTAATTCAAATGCTTATAACTATTAATTCACATGCATGTACTATTAGGGGAGATGGTGTAAGATTGATAATACTTGCACGACTAAATTAAAAATAGAGGTATAGATGAAGGTACTATACTGTAATTATTTTTTTCACATGATTGCATTATTGATTCACATGATTGTACTATTGATTCACAAGATGTACTATTAGGGGAGGTGGTGCAAGTTTGATAATACTTGCAGGACTAAATTATAAATGAAGAAAAAGATGAAGGTATTATACTGTAATATTTTGAGCCCCAAAACGTACAATTATTGAAACTATATTTTTCTATAAATAGAAGCTCATTCTTCTTTCATTCTCACCAATTCATTAAGACTCACAAGAGCATTTATAGAGAGAGAAGCTTTAGTGAGAAAGTAGAAGAAAAGTCTGCTAACTCGCTATTCTAGTATCCAGTCTTCTTTTAAGATAAGGGATATTATTTTGTTCAGTATTCATAGGAATAATATTTTCTTCCATACTCTGTAGTATGTGAGTAATATTATTTCGTCTCGTATTCCTGATTATAACATCATTCGGTTAAAGTATTGCTTCTATATTCCGTGAAATTAGTAGAATATCCTTGAAATTTGCGCTTCATCTAGTATCGCTTCACAAGGATATTTTCTGCACATTCTTGTTAAATTTTAAGTTTTTCATGCCGGAGTACTGTCCATGAGTACTATTCATTTATACGATACTATTCACAAAAGTACTATTCACGAGTACTATTTATAAAGTACTATTCACGAGTACTATTCATAAAGTACTATTCACGGAGTACTATTCACTTGGGTACTATTCACCCGGAGTACTATTCATAACGAAAATTGATTTCTTTTCGGTCCAAATCCTTTTTGATACATTATCATTCTTGAATTTTACTCCACAAAGCAGTATCATGTTGACAATTTGGACAATATTGAATTATGGATAAATTAAATTATAAATCTTTAAAAATTTATCCTTGAACTTATTTTTTTGAATTCTTATATCATTGTCATCATCCTCATGTTTATATTATGTTGAAAGTCATCCGTGGCCTGTAGTGCATATATGGTCTTGGTATGAATATGAACAGGAATTATTCGGTATAATCATGACCGTAATGTTACAAATGATGTGGTAAAAGTCCTCATTGGCCCGTAGTGCATTGATGGGACGATTGTTGGCATGCTTCATGACCATTGATGAATACATGAATATCCTTGGCCCGTAGTGCATAGATAATTTGTGGTCGTGATATTAAATAATATCCTGGGTCAGTAGTCAGTGAGGATGATTCGATGATGTGAATTATTTATTGTCGAGTCTCAAATGATAAAAGTGATGAAAAACCTTTTAAATCATAGAAGATAGTAGATTTTATGCTCTACTTGACTCTTCTAATGGATTGCTTGTTTCATTTTATGAGCTTAAACTTGATGTTTGTTATATTTTACCGTTTAACAATCGTTAAAAGCTAACGATAAATTAATCGCATTATCTTAGTCATAATATTTCTTATTGGGCTAGTTGAGCTCACCCTTTTGCTTTCATTGTTCTCTTCAGGAAATGAGAGAACGTATTTGGGACTAGTCGGGAGCGGAGTGATTCGGTCGGATGATGATAGCATTAGTAGTCCTCACTATTCTATGAAATAGTGTAATAATAAATATATTGAGGACTCCATTTGAGTTGAATACTGTCTAGAAGACAATATTCGTATTAAAACTTTCAGTTTATGTTTTGTTGTATTTTACACGACAGTTGTATTATTAAGTTGTATTTGAATTTTGTACCATGTATTTGGCGACTCAAGATGGGTGATGTATACCTATTTTGGGGGCGTCACAATAACAACAATAATATTTTGAAAGACTTGTAAATAAATCAACAAAACATTTTACATCATTGTCTAGCTGAATCAAATGACATCGACTCTTTCTTAAATAATTCATGCATATCATATCATTAATTCACAAAGCTTACATAACACAAGGTATAGACAAGAGTTTAGAAAACTTGCCTCAAGCGTCTTCTAACTTTTAATTCAATTTTACTTTGGTCTTTTATACTCTACACGATATAATCATATAGCACATCAATTAGCTACCAAACAATCTATACACATTGTTTATTAATCTAACTTCTTCTTCCTTTATAGCTTATTCGAATCATTAAACTAAGAACATTCGTTAAGTTATTCATCATTTATTACGGCTTCTTCATACTTAGATATCATAATTTAATATCATTTAATAACGTCCAAGTCATACAACCAATGCATGCATGCTTAGAACGTTCGTCCAACGCAAATACGATCCACGAATATCGTTTACGTACTTTGTGTTTACATTTTACAACCTTTTAATCAACACTCGATTGTTAAACTTAAGGTTTTAATCACCCTTTGAGATGTTACATTAAATATAATTAAAGTTCATAATTGACCTTTAATCATTCCCTAACTTTTATACTTAAACAAGCTCTTCTTTATCTCTTGCTCTGCACCGGCCTATCTGTTGCTGGTGGTTGCTGCATTGTTTTACTGCCTTTGTTAGGGTCTTTCTCCTTGTCTCATTGTTTGTTTTAGGTTTCAAAATTTGGCAGGGTTTTTTTCTATAAGCAATCTGTAACGGAATTGTACGATCCATCCCACATCAATTCATCACTATGATGCGCACATCTTGTGTAGACTGGCCCAATAAGTATGTTGGACCACCTCTTTACCTAAAAGTTTAACCTATTAGGTTGAGGCTCTACCATACTTATTAACCCATCTACACTCTTGAATTTATCCAATGTGAGATTCATGTGAAATATCCCAACAATCTCCACCTTTCACTTGAATACCCATCACAAGTATCATACTAGAGTATTTGTGACGCCCCCAAAATTAGGTATACATCACCCATCTTGGGTCGTCAGATACATGGTACAAAATTCAAATACAACTTACTAATACAACTGTCGTGTACAATACGACAAAACATAGCTGTGAGTTTGAATACAATTATTGTCTACTAGAGATTATACAAACTCAAAAGGAGCCCTCATTACAATTATTAACACACTATTTCATAGAATAGTGAGGACTACTAATCTTATCCTTCGGGACCGTCACTCCGCTCCCCGACTAGTCCCTCGCTATGTTCTCATTTCTCGAAGAGAACAAAGTGAAAGAAAGGGTGAGCTCAACTAGCCTAGTAAGAAATATTATGACTAAGATAATGCAGAATAAATTATCGTTAGCCTTCAACAGTGTTAAACTAATAAAATATAACAACATCAAGTTTAACTACAGCGGAACAAGCAATCCATTAAAAGAGTCAAGTAGAGAATAAAATCTACTATCTTTTATGATTTAAAAGGTTTTTCATCACTTTTATCGCTGAGACTCAACTTAATAAATAATCCACATCATCGAATCACCCCTGCACTATGGCCAAGGATATTCTTTAGTATCACGACCACAAATTATCCATGCACTACAGCTAAGGACATTCGTGTATTCATTAATGGTCATGATCATGCCAACAACTGTCCATCAATGCACTACGGGCCAATGATAACTTTTATCACATCATTTGTAACATTACAGTCATGATTACACCGAATAATCCCTGGTCATAATCATACCAAGTCCATCTATGCACTACAGGCCACAGATGACTTTCAACAAAATATAAACATGAGGATGATGACAATGATACAAGAATTCAATAAAACAAGTTCAAGAATTATTTTATCCAGGAATTATTAACGTCCAAATTGTCAACATGATATTGCTTTGTAGAGTAAAATTCAAGAATGCTCAGAAGAATATTTCCATGAAAAGATACTGGATGAAGCGCAAATATCAAGGATATTCCACTAATTTCATGGAGTATAGAAGTCGAAACTTTAACCAACTGAGTATAACAATGAATGGAATAGCAAAAGAAATCACCATGCATGCGGTACTTCAGCATGACAAAGTTATTCAACAGATTAATAAAGTAACGGAACCGGTCGATTTAAATTGCACCGGCAAGCGGATGTTCCAATGAGAATAATAAAGACGGAACCGTGTTGATTGTAAAACACATGCAGACATGGATGTTCCAATGAATAATAATAAAGATGGAACCAGTCCTGTAAAACATCTGCACGAGGATGTTCCAACAGTAATAATAGAAGAATGTCACCAAATATAGGGTAAATCGGCGTATACATGTTATTCCAACAGAATAATAAGCAATGGAATAACAACAATTCTCTTCATGAATAAGAAAGAATAACACCCCTTATATTAGTAGTAGATTGAATACTGCAGTAGTGTAATAACAGAATACTCTTCTTCTTTCTCTCTTATTCTCTCTATACTTTCTCTCTCTATAGCTTGAATGAATTCGTGAAAAATAATGAAGCACTAGGCCTCTATTTATAGAAGATTTCTAGCTTAGCACTTGAAATGTGAAAAGACAAGTGGCTCGACGGTGGTGATGTGAAAAGAAAAGTGGTTTGGCCTTCAGAATGTGAAACACCAAGTGGTTTGGCCTTTTGTAATGTGAAAAACGACAATTAGTTCGACGCCAGTAATATGAAACGGCAAGTGGTTTGATGTCTGGTAAAGGTAATTACTCTTGACGAAGGTAATTACTATTGACGAAGGTAATTACTATTGACGAAGGTAATTATTATTGACGAAGGTAATTACTATTCTGAAGTTAATTACTATTAATGAAGAGACTCTTTAGATGATGACATATGGCCCCCATAAAATAACCAAACTTACCACAAATGTCTCATAATAGACTCTTTATATACATCAAGGATTGAATAAATATTACCACAAATTATTTTATTTTTAATCAACACATATTTAATCTTTCAACAATTATTAATCATTTATAACTTGTCGTCTCAATTATTGATTTAATAATATAAATATATTATATGATGATCTTGTGACAATAATTGAATCAATAATATAAGAGATATGATCGCAAACAATTACTATAGCAATAATTGAGTATAGGTGAGTGACTTTCACGTAAGCATCAATAATCAATACTGTAGCTACTACTTGCAACCAACGCCAGACATCGATATTCTTTTACTTTTACTACCGAGTAGTTCAACAGCTTTTAACAGTAACACCTCCGCCGTTATTTTCATAAAGTATTTTTGTCGTTTTTCTCAATCAAATGATAATTCCGTTGTGGGGTCCACTAATGATTGTCTTGTCAGATCGCGAATATTCCCCGTAAAAAGAATATTTCCACCAAACGAATATTTTGTAACAACTTGCTTACTTTGCAAAATTTATAAATATTACCCACAACTATAACATTATATCAAATTTACTCCATAATATTCAAAAATAATAATTATAGAAAATTCTTCTTTATTTATAAAAGTTGGGGTCTTACAACCTCCCTTCTTATGAAATTTCCTCGAAATTAGGGTGCGACGACTGGTATGTCGAAGAGGTAAGGATACCTTGATTTCATTTCAGATTCTAACTCCCAAGTCATTTTCTCAACATCGTGGTTTCTCCACAAAACTTTCACTTGAAGTATAACCTTGGAGCGTAGAATATGTTCCTTCTTATCCAAGATTTGAACAGAACCTCTTCATACGTCAAATCTTCCGCTATTTAAATGGGTTCTAACTCAATAATGTGGTTCGGGTCTTTCACATATTTACGTAACATGGATATGTGAAAAACGTTATAAACACGAGACATACTTGGCAGAAAGCGAGTCTATAGGCCACAGTTCCTACTCGATCGAGGATTAAAATGGGCCGATGAATCGAGGATTGAGTTTTCTCTCTTTCCAAATCTCGTAACTCCTTTCCATGGAGCAACACGCAACAACACATGATCTCCTATATCGAATTCCACATCCTTTCGATGAAGATCAAAGATAACTCTTTTGTCGATCTTGTGAGGTTTTTTTATACGCTATCGATCGTTTGAATCTTTTCCTTAGTCACACGTACCAACTCCGGTCCCAACAACGTTGCTTCACCCACCTCATCCCATCATACTGGAGAACGACACTTTCTTCCATACAACACTTCGAATGGAGCCATGCCAATACTTGCTTGATAGCTGTTGTTGTAGGAAAACTCCACCAATGGTAAGAACTTGTCCCAACTTCCCTTGAAATCAAGGACACACGAGTCTTAATAGATCTTCAAGAGTTTGAATAGTCCTCTTCGATTGTCCGTAAAATCGAGGATGATGCCGAAGCTAAATCGTAAGTCCGTGCCCATAGCTTTTTGCAAACTAACCCAAAATCGTGAAGTGAATCTTGGGTCTCAATCGAAACTATGGATACCCAAGATACCATGCGATCTTACAATCTTGTTTATGTACATACGAAAGCAAGATGTTCAAGTGTATAAGTTTCTCGATGTCGGAAGAAATGAGCAGACTTGGTCAATCTATCAACAATGACCCAAATCGCATCTATGCCTTGAGAAACCTTAGGAAGAAGGCCAGAATTGAAATCCATGGTAATGTGCTCCCACTTTCATTCTAGAATCTCAAGTGGTTGCAATGGACCTTTTGGTACTTGATGCTCCACTTTAACTCGTTGACAAGTTAGACACCTTGAGATAAACAACCTATTTTCTCTTCATATTGCTCCACCAAAATGTATGACAAATATCATGATACATTTTGGTACTCCTGAGATGGATTGCAAGCGGTGTGTTGTGCGCCTCCATCATGATTTTATACTTTAAATCGGTCGTTAGGAACACAAAGTCTAGAGTTGACTCAAGTATTCCTTCTTCATCGATTCTTGCTTAGATAAAGATAGCACCTTCTTGCACTTTCTTCCTCACGATCGCCTCGGCTCCAGTGAATAACGAGCGACTTTAACTTTATCGATTAAAGTTGGTTCTACTCTGATATTTGCCATCATCACATGGGTCCCCTGAGTCTTTAACTCTATCTCCATCCTTTGCAAGTCACACAAAATGGGCATTTTGCGTTGACAATATCGCTTTTCGTACTTGCATATGATCTTCTACTCAATGCGTCGCCTACCACGCGTTCGCTTTTCCAGGATGGTATTGGATGGTATGATCATAACCTTTCAATGCAGCTTCAAGCCAACGTCGTTGTCGCATGTTGAGTTCCTTTTGAGTAAAGAAATATTTGAGGCTTTTATGATCCGTAAAGATCTCCACCTTCTCCCCATACAAGTAATGCCTCTAAATCTTTAGTGATAAGACAACAGCTGCCAACTCTAGATCATGAGTAGGATAATTCCTCTCATATTCTTTGAGTTGTCTTGAGGCATAAGCTATGACTTTTCCATGTTGCATGAGAACACATCCCAACCCTTTGCTCAAGCATCACCGTAGATGACAAATCCTTCGAGCGAGATGGTATTGTCGTAAGCAGTGCGAAATGAGTCTCCTCTTGAGTTCTTGAAAACTCTTCTCACATTCTTCGCTCCAATCGAACTTTGTATCTTTCCGAGTCGGTGATTGATGGAGTAGCGATTCGAGAAAATCCTTCCACGAATCTCCGATAATAACCAAATTTAAACCGAGAAAGCTACGACTTCGATCATCGATTTAGGTTGCTCCCACTTTGAATTGCTTCAATCTTTCTTTGGTCAGTCAATGATATTCCATGACTTGATACTACGTGCCCAAGGAATGCTACTTCCTCAAGCCAGAATTCTGATTTCTTCAACTTGGCATTAAGCTTGTATTCACGAAGCTTTTGGAGTGTCAGCCTCAAGTGTTGCTCATGATCTTCACGGCTTTTGGAATAAATAAGGATGTCATCAATAAAGACGACCATAAAGTGATCCAAATATTCCTTGAATACTCGGTTCATTATATCCATGAAGGCAGCAGGAGCATTAGTCAATCCAAAGGACATGACTAGGAATTCATAATGCCCGTACCTAGTTCTGAAAGCCGTCTTTGGAATGTCATCGGTTCTAATCTTCAATTGGTGATATCCGGAACAAAGATCAATCTTTGAAAAGAATTTGGCTCCTTGCAACTGGTCAAATAGGTCATAAATACGTGGCAATGGGTACCTATTTTTGATGGTGACATGATTCAACTCTCGATAATCAATACAAAGTCGCATACTCCCATCTTTTTCTTTTCACGTAATGTAAGCAGGAGCACCCCAAGGAGAAGTACTAGGGACGAATAAAGCCAATGTCTAACAATTCCTGCGGTTGGGTCTTTAACTCACGAAGTTCAATAGAGCCATTCGATATGGGGCTTTAGAAATGGGTTTTGTCTGCGGGTTCAAGGTCGATACAAAATTCAATTTCACGCTCAGGGGTAGTCCAGAATTTCTTCTTGGGAATACGTCAGAAATTTATTAACAATAGAAATATCGTTCAAAAATCGACGTATTTTTGTTTAAATCTGTGACATGAGCTAAGAAAGCTTGACATCCGCTTTTTTCAATAAACGAATAGCTTTTATGGCTTGAGATGACCGTGATTGATTTTAATGGTTTGGTCGCTTGAATTCGCATAATAGGTTGATTAGGAATATGAAAGCTAACAACCTTACTAAACAATCAATTTTTGCATGATGAGTAGTTAACCAATCAATCCCTAGAATCACGTCAAATGCAAGTATTTTCAATGAAATAAGATCTACAGGTAATGTGAGGGTACCGATTTGAACCAAACAAGACTTATAAACAGTGGATGTAATGAAGGTTTCTCCCAACGGAGTTTCCACAGATAAGTCAAAGTCTAATTTCTCCAGAGTCAAATTTAATCGATGAGCGCAAGTAGGAGAAATAAAAGAATGGGTAGAACCGGTATCAAATAAAGTATAGATTTCATTAGAGTTTATAATAAGCTTACCCATGATGACCTCATTTGGGTTCCTTGCTTTCTGGGAGGTCACAACAAACACTCTCCATTGCACTACCGGTTTTGACTTTTCTGGGACGGCCTTTTGTGCCTCCATCCTAGCTGAATTTATCTTTAGTGAACGATAAAATCGGGCTAAGTGACCTTCTCTTCCATAATTATAACATGTTTTGGACGGCATCGCGCAAATTGGACTGATGTGCCCCTCCCCTCCGCATTTGAAACATATGATAGGTGGTTGTTCTCCTTCCTTAACGACAGGTGCTGGTGCTGACGTCTTTCCCTCATTGTTAAATCTCCTCTTCTTGAAATGTCCATTCTTATTATTTTGGCCTTGATTACCACCGAAGTAGTTACCATTTCGGCTCGTTGATTCCTCCACGCTTGTTGTCACCGCTTCCGATGATCGCTTCTCACCGGTATTATCATTTTGTTTGGCCACTCTCTTTTAGTTGCGTTGACTCGTTATCGCGCTCCACTAACTGAACCCTATTTACAACATCTGAATATAAACACAGTTTATGAGAAATAAGATGTTGATGTATCTTCGGCTTCAAACCTCTTAAAAACATCCGTATCATTCTCTCTTCATTATCCACCAAGTGGGACGCAAACCGGGATAACTCCGTAAATTTAGCCTCGTATTGCGACACGTTCATATTGTTTTGTTCCAACTTGATAAACTCCACCTCCTTTATGTGACGAATACTTTCGGGAAAGTATTTGTCGTTGAACAGCTCTTGGAACTTCTACCAAGACATCTTCAAGACAAAGGAGTTGAGTATGTTTTACCGATTCCCACCGAAGAATCCTCTCTCCAAGACAACATAAAAGCGTAAGTAAAGGGAACCTTTTGCTCCTCGAGCATCCCAAGACATCAAATATCTTGGTGACTCGCTTTATCCATGCTTACTCGCCATAAGTGGTTTTGGCTCTCCCTTAAACTCCGGTGGTCCCAGCTCCTTGAATCGCATTTAGCGGTGACCACCGAGAGTTTCTAGTGTTTCCACCTGCATTTTGGACGAGGAGTGAGCTCTCGCTTCATTGTTGCATGAATTGCATAAAGCCCTCGAACATTTGATCATTCATCATTTGGTCGTTGTTGTTGTTTGCATGAGGATTGTCGCTTTCTCGATGCACATTATCACGATTATTGATATGTGGTGAATCAATGGTCGCCTGTGCTCCATTGTTATTCTCAACATTAGTAGTAGATTGAATACTGCAGTAGTGTAATAACAGAATACTCTTCTTCTTTCTCTCTTATTCTCTCTATACTTTCTCTCTCTATAGCTTGAATGAATTCGTGAAAAATAATGAAGCACTTTAGGCCTATTTATAGAAGATTTCTAGCTTAGCACTTGAAATGTGAAAAGACAAGTGGCTTGACGACTGGTGATGTGAAAAGAAAAGTGGTTTGATGCCTGTAATGTGAAACACCAAGTGGTTTGAAGCCTGTGATGTGAAACGGAAATTAGTTCGACGCCAGTAATATGAAACGGCAAGTGGTTTGACGTCTGGTAAAGGTAATTACTATTGACGAAGGTAATTACTATTGACGAAGTTAATTATTATTGACGAAGGTAATTATTATTTACGAAGGTAATTACTATTGACGAAGAGACTCTTAGATGATGACATATGGCCCCCCCATAAAATAACCAAACTTACCATAAACGTCTCATAATAGACTCTTTATATACATCAAGGATTGAATAAATATTACCACAAATTATTTTATTTTTAATCAACACATATTTAATCTTTCAACAATTATTAATCATTTATAACTTGTCGTCTCAATTATTGATTTAATAATATAACATATTATATGATGATAATCTTTGTGACAATAATTGAATCAATAATATAAGAGATGATGCAAAGAATTACATTGTAGCAATAATTGAGTATAACCGAAGTTACTTCTCACGTAAGATCAATAATCAATACCGTGTGCTTACTATGCAACCAATGCCAGACATCGTATTACTTTTACTACCAGGTAGTTCAACAGTTTTAACTGTAACACCTCCGCCGTTATTTTCATAAAGTATCGACAATAATTCCGTTGTGGGGTCCACCAATGATTGTGCCGTTGTATGAATATTCCCCGACAAAAAAAATATTTCCCGACCAAACGAATATTTTATAACAACTTGCTTACTTTGCAAAATTTATAAATATTATCCACAACTATAACATTATATCAAATTTACTCCATAATATTCAAAAATAATATTTATAAAAAATTCATCTTTATTTATACAAGTTGGGGTCTTACAGTATTCACCATTAAACACACCTTCTTTGAATCCTTCAAGAGCTCTGCTTGACTCTAATACTACTCCACCACGCCAGAGCCAAACGTGTCTCAGTAATTTCCTAGAGCCATCCTGAGCCCTGCTCCACCCGATTCAAATACTTCATATATGAGTCCTTTAAGAGCTTTGCTTGACTCTAATATTACTTCACCACGCCCGGGGCAAACATGTCTCTGCAACTTCCCTAGAGCCATATTTATTCCACCCACAAGGCCTGCGAATTTACCATCACACACCCCTCGCATCCTGGAGTTGATACTTGAACTTTATTTGCTCCACCCACGAGGCCTGCGAATTTACCCTCACACTCCCCTCGCACCTTGGAGTTGTTCTTGGGCCCATCAAAAACCATGAGCTCTGATACCATTTTATAGCAGAATTATACGATTCATCCCACATCAATTTATCACCATGCAGCGCGCACCTTGTGTAGACTGGCCCAATAAGTATGTCACCTTACCTAAAAGGTTAACCTATTAGGTTGATCTACCATACTTATTAACCTATCTACATTCTTAAATTTATCCAACATGAGATTCATGTGAAATATCCCAACACAATCTGTAGCTCCTTATGTAGTCATCTGTTTATGCTTTTTATTTTATTTATTGTTGTCATTATAGGGTTTGTCTTATGATAGTCACTATATGAGGTATGCCCCCATTTTCTTTTTATCTTTCTTTTCTTTTATACAATTAAAATTTAGAGAAAAAAATAAGCTTTAATAAGAAAATTAAAATATTTTTTGGATACATAATTATAGAATTTTTGATAGTATTAATGACAAATTTAAGGTATATTGTATGATTTTTTTTAACAATTTAAGAATAATTTTGTACTTTGTGTTTTTTTTTTCAAAAGTACCTACTTCGGTAAAAAGTGTTTTTATCCCAAATCTCTACTCCTTAAAAATACTTTTAAAAAATCATCAAGCCTCAAAATCATTTTAGAGTAAATCTATGGATATGTCAGATTTACTCCCTAACTCTTTTTCGAATGCACTATGAAAAGGAAAGAAAAAAATTGGATTGAGGTAATTCATAGGTGGATCTCCATTTTACTTGTTTTTTTTCTTTTCTTTTATAGTGTATTCATAAAGGAGTGAGTAAATTTGATATATCCAAAGATTTACTCGTAATTTTATATTTAATTTAAAATATTTTTAGTCCATTAAGAAGCTCTCCAAATTGGCTCTATAAATTTAAGGGAGTGTTTATAAAGTCATGTATTTTTGATATTTTCACATGATTATTTCTCACATTTTCCTGTATACTCATGTGAGAGAAGATAATATAAAAATATCAAAAATTCATACAGAAATATCATTTTCCTAAAAAAAAATGTCATTACATTTGAGGATATATGATGTAACGGTTCACGGTTACTACAAATATTAATTCATTCTTTTCATCTTCCAGCCACTTTTTTTACAATACATTAATCTGAATGGTTAAATTCACAATAATTTTTGTTATTTTCATAACAAAAATATCGTTATAGTCACCGTCGCTATACATCTATAACGATATTTTTAGAAAATCGTCGCTATAAGTTCTATAGCGATACTTTTATTTTAGAAATAAGATATTAAATTGTGAATTTAACAATTTCCTACATTAAATCACCAACTAATTAATTTTATCTCATCTTGGCTTTGTTATATTCCTTTGTTAAATAATAAGACCCCTTTTTTTTGAATGTATAAAAAGATCCATTAGTTATGTTTTTTTTCTCTGTATTTGTATTCGACTGCTTGTGCATAAATAAATTCACATAGAACAATTATTTAATTATTATGTTATCACTATCTAGCTAATAACATGCTCTTTTTCTAAATTATAAATTATTATATAACTTCTAAAAAAAAATACATTTACTTAAAATTGAGATAATTAATTAATAAAATCACAAAATAATATTTTTTATATCATAAGTAGCATTTTTTATGAAATTTATCATAATACTAATTAAAATTAAAAGAATTTACGTCAATTTTGAGCTTGAAAATATTTTAAGTTGACTTCAAAAATTAATAATAATCTTTTATTTTAAAATAAATAGAATATTATTTTAAAATAAAAATATATTCTTAATATTTAAAAAAAATATAAAAGGATCTATAGGGTGTATAGTTTTTTAGAGTTAAACTAGATACAAACCCCCGCGTTGCGGCGGGATTATTCAAATTTTTTATAATAAATATGTACGTACAATTAATAAATTAAAATATAATAAGAAAATAGTATATTATTGTGCGATGATCAAATAGTATAATCGGATTAGAGATAAGTCAAAAAAAAAACCATAACACATTTAAAACGAATAAGTCTAAAAGAGTAAATTTGTACTAAATAAAGGCAACAATTAAAAAGTAAATTTGTACACGAGACTCGGGAGTGTGGATTAGAACCAAAACTCTACAGGCCATACCAATAAAATAGGATCAATTACATATTCTATTACATTTTTAAAAATAATTACAACAATAGTGCACTCATAAAATTTTTACACAACTAATATACTTCCATATTTATTTACAATAGTAGTGCAATTAGGATTCTTTAATTTAGGAAATTAGTATTCAATTAGAATTCCTTAATTTAGGGATTAGTTATACCCATTACTTCTTCTCTCTCTCCTCATCTATAACAACTGCAGTTAGTCATCACCTTCTTCTTCATTCAATATTCTTTCTATTCTCTCCAAACCTTCCACCACTACCGTACGCCTTGGTACACCACCCCACCGCCGCGCCCGCCATCAAGAATTCATTTGTCACCGCATTTTTTTGCTTCAACAACGTTTGCACCAAAACATGCCTCATCACTTTACCCACCAATTCCTTCCTCCACACTTTCACCGTCCCATCCGCCGACCCCGCAAAAACCAACCCACCATAGCTTGCTACTACAGAATTCACTGCATCATCATGAGCATTAACAGACTCCATGCTACTATAAAATGAAGGTTTATATATATATATATATATATATACATTTATGAGTCAACCAACTGTATATCTCCAGTAGCTTCTCAAAATGAAGGGTCAAAATGGAGGTGGGTATGAAGATTCAGACGGTGGTGGCGGTGGATATGAATACTGGATGATGGTAACCAAACCTTCATACCAAAGTAACCAATTCAGTGTTATTAGGTTTATAATTTATTTTTAATAAATCTATTATAGATTTTTTTATTTAATAGTGCAGTTGGTAGCTAACACTTTATACAAATGTTACCAATTCAGTTTTATTGGGTTACCAATTAATCAAAAAAAATTTATTGTAGATTTTTTTTTATAATGCAGTTGGTAGACAAACCTTAATACAAAGGTAACTAATTCAGTTTTATTGGGTTACAAATTAATTATAAAAAATCTATTATAGATTTTTTTTTATAGTGCAGTTGGTAGCCAAGCCTTAATACAAATGTAACCAACAAAAACTAAAATTGTTACATTTGAAAGTTTTGGTTACCAACTGCACTGAAATTTCTATTGGTTACCTACAAAAACTAAAATGGTTACCTTTGTATAAATATTTGGATATCAACTGCACTAAAATTTATCTTTTTCTTTTTTTAATTTTTGGACTAAATCAACCTTCGTCATAATGACAGCTGTGGCCGGCGTCCATGGTGTTGAAGCGGCGGCGTCCATGGTGAAACGGAGGAAGATGACCGGCGTCCATGGTGAAGCGGAGGAAGATGGTTGGCGTCCATGGTGTTGAAGCGGCGGCGAAGGGGAGGAGGAAGATGACGTTGCCAAACTTTGAATATTTGAATTTTAATTATTATTTTTGAATTTGAATTTGTTTTGTTTGTTAGATCTAAGATATTTGAATTTGAATTATTAATTATAGTAGTTATTTCTCTTTGATTTTAGGTTTCCTTATTATTATGAATTGAATCCTATACTAATTTCCTAAATTAAGGAATCTTAATTGCACTAATATTGTAAATAAATATAGAAAGTGTATTAATTATGTAAATTTTTTATGAGTGCACTAATAGTGTAATTACTTTCTAAATGTTGTATACTTATGTAAATGACCCAATAAAATACCTCATGTCCTCATCATTTACATGCATACTTACATGTTTGTGTTTATTTATAATATTAACAAAACCAAAATACAGACTTAAAATGAAAATAATAAATAATCAAATTAAGAAATAAACCCAGCTCCTTACTGTTGATATAAGAAACGTGAATAGCTCTAATCTAAACACAAACTTTCCAATCGAAAATCCACCAAAATTTTCAATTAAACACGATTGACAACACAAATATCAGATCAATCAAATCAATTGCAAACATTATTTCGCATATCAACAACTAAATGCAAATGCAATAATCTCAAATTT
Source organism: Panax ginseng (assembly GCA_020205605.1). Lineage (NCBI taxonomy): Eukaryota > Viridiplantae > Streptophyta > Magnoliopsida > Apiales > Araliaceae > Panax > Panax ginseng. Next base: position 25,862,953 of record CM035138.1, read on the forward strand.
TAACACATAATATCAAAAAATTTAGAAAATAGCCAAACCAATGAAATAATTCACCTGCTTCTGGGTTATCTTTCACACTACTGCATATAGCTGTAACCTGTAAGTAATAATGTGTGTATATAATGGCTCTTCCATCGTGCGAAACGTGAATGACATAAGTAGAAGAAAGACAAAGAGACAAAACGGAAAAAAAGAGAAAAATTGACCGTGAAAGAAGAAGAAGAAGCCATAAAAAATTATTTCATATATATATATATATATATATATATATATATATATATATGCATCGAGGATTAGGTCAGTTGATCATTAATATTATTTCAAACTCTAATTCAGTTATGAAGTTTTATCATATAAAATTGTGCTTATTAGTTGTTGAAGAGATTAAATTCTACTTAGTTTGTTATTATTTATCCATAATTTAAAAAATGATAGGATATAATTAACATAATTGGTTTGTTATTATTTATTTATAATTTAAAAAAGGATAGGATATAATTAAGATAATTAGTTTGTTATTATTTTTCCATAATTTAAAAGAGGATAGGATATAATTAAGATAATTGAGACATAATTAAAATTATTTAAGATGGATAAGTGTTGAATTTATAGAAGGACATTTATCAATATATAGGGACATGTCTTGTGATTTAATATATATATATATATATAATAGATTTCAAGTTCCATTTTTCTTTGTTCTTATAGGATAATAAATAAAAATTCAAACCATTTATTTTCACCTGCTATACCGGAAAAACCAGTACAAACTACAACACGTCTAACTTTTCTTATTTTCTCTCTCCTAGCTATATAATCTCGCCGGCCCTGCCCGGCCCGCCCCTATAATATTTTCCCCTCCATGTTGTTTCTCTCGCTAGATTATCTATCTGTCTCTATCTATATATACATACATATATTTAGATAAAGGTACATCAATGGCGGCGTCTGCTGAAGAGCGAATAGCTGAACCAGCGAAAGAATTGGCACATAAGACCAAGGTTATTCAATTCTTGGGCCGCACTACTCCCATCATTCTTCAAAACGAAAATGGCCCTTGTCCTCTCCTCGCTATTTGTAAATTCTTTTTTCTCTTCTAGGGTTTCTACTTCTCCCTGTCTGTTAAGTCTTAAAGACAATGTTTCTTGATCATTTCAGTGATTGAACATATAATTTGGAAAGAAATGATCAATTGGATCATAGTGAATTGCTTCATATGATCAATTGTTTCGGGTATTAGGCATTTTAAGTTTTAGAACTTCGTATGCTGATTAATTTTCTGTTTTTGTTTGTTCATTAATAAATGGTAAGTTAGAATATGTTCTTGCATTATCCTTAATCCGCATTGAAATGATTTGATGGTTAATGTGATAAAGATCGGGTCTTTATGAATAATTGTTGTGATTTATCTCTCGGGTATTAGAGTTAGGATTGCATTTTAACGATTTGTTTGTGGGCCTTTTTTGTGTTAGGTAATGTTCTTTTGTTGAAAAACAATTTAAATTTGACTCCAGACATTGCTGAGGTGTCTCAGGAGAAATTGCTTTCACTTGTTGCGGAGCGGTTGATCGATTCTAACAGTAATGTCCATGTAAGTACTTACTTGTTTGATCATTTGATTGTTTATTTGCTCATACAATGGATGAGAGGGGGAAAAGAAAATCAAAAAGTTACTTCATTCCGTATTTGTTGTTTTTCTTTATACTTCATCCTCCCATATTTGGTGAGGATCGAATCAAGAAAATTTTCTTTTCTGTGTGCTGGTTTGTGTTAATCTTTTGATCCTTTTATAATTGGAGTACAGAACAAAGATGCAGGGTATGTTGAAAACCAACAACAGAACATTTCTGATGCAATTGATTTGCTCCCTCGACTTACAACTGGGATTGATGTAAATATGAAATTTAGAAGGTACAATATCTTTCTCTATATCCGTGTTCTGTTATCTCCTTTTAAAAGGTAGTGACCATTTAGCATAATATAGGTCATGGTGTTGTAATATCTTAAATGGTGAGGATAAACAGTTTCTATATAGTGACAATATGAAATATGTGTAATTCTTGCAGAATTGATGATTTTGAATTTACAAGGGAGTGTGCAATATTTGATTTGTTGGATATACCACTTTATCATGGTTGGATAGTTGATCCTCAGGTACGAATTGTTTAACCTGCTACCTCTAAGTTAAATGTACATTGTTTCTGGCACTAGTTTAGTTCATGTATCCCCCTTTTGCACCTTGTTCCCTTTCCTTCTGGATTGTTTTATAAGACAATTTTGAGGCAGTTGTTCGCATTTTGTGTATATTAGAAAATTTGACTGCTTTTGCATGTGAGGACATACTAGAGTAGTAAGCGAATAGCTTAACTGTAAAGACTTGTAAGCCCATAGAGGGAATGGCAAACCAGATTCAATGTAAGCTATTTAATTGACCACACTAGAAGTCAAAGCTAGACAATTAGGAGTAGTTTGTTTTGACTTTTCCTGCCGGTGGTTTTCTAATTTTTTTGACCTTGGGTCCGTGTGAATTTTCTTTCTCATTCTCTGTGAAGGGTACATTTTCAACCCTGCAATACCCGTTAAACTTTTAAACAATATAACATCTATACTCCATGAATATCTAAAGGTTTATTTTAATAAATGATGATTAATGTAAACGTATAATTACTACAATATTTTTATCCTCTTATTAATAGCAGGTTTTTTCTCGAGAGTGGATTTCAATACAAATATCCCTCATTTATAATTTATATTTTACTGTGATATGCATTTCACCCTTTTCCTTAATCAATGGTAGCGAAATCCATTGCATTTAATTCGATTTTATCAAAGCACAAAATCAAAACAATCTATTACTAGTACTACACATACTATTACATCATAGAGGTGGTTGTGTTGATGAAAAGGAAGTTGAGGATTCCAGTGGCTCCTCTCATTCCAAAAGTGAAGGGTTGTTTGCTTGAATTTGAGTATAGCCTTCTGCCCACTCCAAAGCCAGTTATGCATGCTTTCTGGTAAAGAACATCTGGCATCCTAAAGATCTATTAGTTAAGAATTAATATGGGCTTGAAACTAGTGAGTCCTTGTGGAGAGGAAGGGTTGAGATCTACCCTACAGCGCAAGTGAGGAAAAAGACTAGGGGAGAGAGAGAGAGCTCCAGAGATTGGCTTGCTCTGTTAATTATAATTGGCATAGTGATGGGCCTGGAGGGAGCACAGACCTAGTGGGAAATTTGAGTCTGATTCATTTGTTGTTATGTGTCTTTCCTTCTTTTCATGAGGAGTTCTTGTCCTCTTATTGTTCGTTTCTCTCTCTCTTTTTCTTGATAAGTGAATGAGTAAATTCACTATAAGCGTCAGAAAGGAGCAAACCTAGAAGCACATGCAGTATACAACACAGTGGATATGAAAGGCACATTTATTGTTCTTTTCTCTTCTATCTATAAAGTTCTTTTATGGAAAAAATACCATATTTATAGTTTTCTTCAGCATACATGTCTCAACTAACCATTAGACCCAATTGTTGTGATCGGTGATGCTTTTTGTTGGGGACTTTAGCTAAGCACAAAGCAGCAACCAATATAGAAAACATCAAATTCGGACGACTTGAGCATAATTATACCTCCTTTGATAATAATTGATTTTTGTTCAATACCACCTTTATAGTTATATAACCGATTATTCCATGAATTTATCATTATTGTAATATTTTCCAATAGGAAATTTTACTTGTATTAAAAGAAAGTATCACTAAATCCTTTCAAGAAACAAAAATTGAATATGGCATGAGGAAAAGCTTGATCTTGTTGAGCTTGTATAAAACTAGCCAAATATGGAGAAAAGAACTTGCAATAATATATTTTTCTTTTGCAGATATAAGGTTTAATTTTATATATTGTCCTGTGAACCAAAATCAAATTTACAGTGGTGAATTGTGTAAAGCAAACCTGTGGAGATATTCATTTACCAGAAACTTGAAAAAAGTACATTTAGACGGATTATGCATTTACAAGACCATTTTTATATATTCAGAAGTACTATTGTCAGTCACCTTCACACTTAATTGAGTTAACTTTACAGTTGAAGGTGTTAGCAATGACAATGGACCTGGTGGTATATCTACAATCTACATTATGTGATACTGTTGACATAATGCAATAACTTGGTCTATATCTTTGGCCATGATGGGTGATTCTATAAATTATTGAAGTGGAGGTGTTTTTCAGGATGGAAAGAGGGTATAGATGAAGGTATTAAAGTGGTTGATTATATAATTATGGGCGTGGCTTCTAATTGGTTGTGGGGCGGTCAGAGAGGGGCCATTTCCACCCCTGCTTCAGTGGAATTCTATTGAAGGATAAATTTTCAACTGTAAGAGTAGACCAGAGTTATCAGACTATGTTACATGGTAGTAGAGATTGTGTTATGAATAGAACTTCAAAACACATGGTTTCAGTTCTGAAACTCTAAAGTTTGCAATAAAAAAATTCAATTCCTCTGGTTTTTTATCTTTATAGCTTGAAATATAATTTTCAATGAATAAATATCTAATAAAACTTTTCTAGTGAAAATTGTGGAGAGTAACGTGATTGAGGAAGGAACTTACATCTGTTCACTTAATATAGATTAAATTTATTTCAAGACTTTATAGGTGCTAGTTTATCATTTGAGAAACTAGAAGAACTGAAAGAAGAGCATGTGCAATCTATTTCAGTTATATCCTTTCTAAAAGAGAACACAACTTTTTTAAAGATCTCAATGCAATTTAACTATGTCATCAATAAGAAGCTGCCACTAGCATACCACATTTTAGATTACCTAGTTGTATCGCTTATCCATTCTTGTTGTTGTTAATAAGTAGCATTGTTGTGGACACATCATGGTCCAGTACTTTGTTATCTTTACTAAAAAGCAACTTAAAGCAAGAAGTAAATGTCAATAAAATCTAGTGATTTTACTGTGGGGACACTTCTGTGCGTATACTCTTGGGAGTGTTAGTGGCACAGGTGTGTGAACACTTTTGTTGCTTTGAAGGACTTTTTGTCAGCACTCTTGCTGAATCATCATGTATTATAATTATTCATTTTTTTCCAGTTTTTGTATTATTTTTTCTTCTGACTGCTCAATATCCTTTCCGGAATGTGGCTAAGTAGCATGTCTGGTTAATATTTTTAAGTATTCACCACATAAACCAAATTGCTTGGTGTATAAGCAGGATTATGATACTGTCAATGCAATTGGCTTGAAGTCTTACAATACTTTAATGGGCGATCTTGTTGGCCTTGAAACAAAAAATGTGGGAAACGAATACAAGAAAAATTCTGAAGAAGATTGTGTTGATTTTGCTGCTGCAACGACTGCTACTTTAGGAGTGCCTTCTCCTTGCCTTTCAAGGGGTTTATCTTTTGATGAGTCTCCTGGTCCTGACCCTGAGCACCTGAATGCTAGAAAAGGTGACCTTGAAGAAGATGCAGAGTTATTGAGAGCCTTAAAATTCTCAGAGGCTGACTTTCCAACTTCATCTGAAGATGTACTCGCAGGCAGTAATGATGGCCAGAATATGTTCACCCGTTCAAATGAGAGTGCATACCTCACAAAATCTCAACCTGTAATTCTAATTGAGACATCAGAAGCGAATATTGATGTTGAAACTCAGAAGTCTAATGAGCAGGAACCATTAATATCAGATAGCAATGACTTGGCCAATAACAATAATGATTTAATAACCTTTGAAACAATTCCAGGGAAAGATGTTTGTTTATCCTCAAAGACAGATCATGAGAACCCCAATTATCAGTCGAACTGTGAAGTATCTAGAGAATGCATTGTACATAAATACGTAGATGAGAAAAGTAGCAGTGATGCATCGGTTTTGTGTGAAGCTGCAATATCTGATTCTTGTTTATCCGATACTTTAACTGCATCTCCAAGTATTCACAACTCTGAACGAGTTGAGCAGTCTCAGGAGCAATCAATGTTAAGCCGCCCTGATATACATAAGGGAGAAGATAAACATAGTGCTCCTGATAAGTTAGATGTTACTAGTTCGTGTACGCCAGATGCAGAGTTAGATTCATCTGGTGGCAGCAGACAAAATACAAATGTACCTGAAAATTTTCCTTCAAGCGCTGATGGCAGTGAGCCCATTTATGAAGGTGAGGAATGCATACTGGAGTCAGGAACTACAACTTGTGAAGATCGAGAACCTATGTATGAAGGTGAGGTAGTTCTTGCGGAACAAGTGGACAAAAACAATAGAAATGCCTGTGATGTGGAATCTAAAAATGAAATCACTCGAGAACAAGGTAAGTAATGCTTTGTACAATGAAGTAGGCATAATCTCATTTCTGCTTCCTTTCTGTCACACCTGTGTGCACGCCTGTTTGTGCAAAGTTCATCTTGGAGTTCTAGTTAATCCTTATCTGAATCCTCATTTAGGGCAACTTATGAAGAATTTCCTGAAAAGCAGTGCTAGTCAATTAACCATATATGGGTAAGTGGGCTTCTTCTTTGGCTTTATGCTTGACATTATGTCGTTTGAAATCAATACGCTCTAATTTGCTGGGTTGGAGGACTTTACTGATCTTGTTGAAATTTGAATTTTTTGCAGCCTTTTTAGTTTGCAAGATGGTCTAAAAGAACGTGAGCTTTGTGTATTTTTTCATAATAATCACTTCAACACCATGTTCAAGGTCTGTTCTTGGCGAGCTCTGTGGATAAAGCTTATTTCCATACCTACTTTTTATAATTTTTAGGATTTAGTCTCAGTATTAATGCCACTTAGGTCAGTTGCCAACTGCACTAGCTATAGGTGAAATTCTTCTAAGAAATAAGTAAATTTTATAGCTTTCAATTCCTTTGAAATGATTTGTTGGATATCTACCTAATGCAAAGCAATATTTGCAGTTTGATGGTCAACTATATCTTTTGGCAACAGACCAAGGTTACATAAACCAGCCTGATTTGGTATGGGAAAAACTGAATGAGGTAAGAGTCTCCACATAAATTTTTTCATCAAAGATTGCTGATGACTAATATCTTTATCATAGTCAAAACTCTATATGTAGATTTTTGGGTGAAGGATAGTAATATAGTAGGGCTCTAGTAAGAATGGGATGAGAGCACGTGGAATGTGGAGAGTAAGTGTTAATGATGGGGAATGTATCAAAATAATGAAGTACATCACTATTTATAATACTTCTAGACAACTTTCCTAACCTAACTTGAGTTCAAGATAACTACAAATCAAAAAAGATAACTGCAAATTAAAGAAACTAAACAACTTCTACTTCATGGGCTTCCAAAGCCTCTTATATTGTTCTAATCAACTTTCATAGGCTCGTCTTACATCATTTCTCATTCGTTGAAAAAAACTCGACTCTGTCGAGTTAAAAACATCACCACAAGAATAAGCACGCTGGATCACCAAGGAATTCTTTGCAAGCTTGAAAGTTAGCATGTCGATATAACATGTAAGAGTGAACCTGGTATAATAGATATTAGCACGAGCATCATGCACGACGATCCCATAGCTATGTATGCCCTAAGATAATGTGACAAACCTTAAGGGGTAAAACGTCACACATAACTGTATCCTTAAGCTTGCCAACTGAAAATGTAAGCAAACACCTCTGGGTAACCACAATTTTGTATTGGTAATCCATGCAAAATCATATGGCTCACCCGCTCCGGGCGAGGCTCAACTTTTAACCCTAGTTTCTTAACTGCTTCCTTTGATATAACATCCGTACAACTCTGAGTATCAATCATAAGAGAGCACACATGTCCCTCACATATGATTCTGGTCTGAAAAATTCGCCCACGATGGATTTGAGAATCATTCTTATGTTTCTGAGCAACAAGTAAAGGTTGAAGAACACCCAAACATCATTCCAAATGAGTATCAACTTCTAAATCTTGCTCATCGGGTTCATATTTGTCGTCTATCGGCTGCAAACCTCTTCGTTTAAGTCAGCTTTCCCGTACGCTTTCTCAACAATAGCAAGTTTCCTAGAGGGAGAAGAGGCAACATTCATCTTCGGGGAAAGACACTCAAAAGATATGTGACCAAAACCACGACAATTATAACACCTTGACGTATGGTTGTTGCTAGCATTAGAAGAACACGAGGTACGATTAGACCTGCTACTGAAAGGCTTGTTAACGATCTTTCCATTGACCTATTTAAAACAGGCTCCACAAAAGTACGCTCTCTCCGAGTTTGGACTTGTATTGGAGGCCTAACATAATTTCTTTTCAAATTATCCTCTACTTGGGTGGCAACTTGAACAACATCATCCAAGAGCAAGAGTTTACCTGTAGCTGCACTACTTGCAATCTCCAGATTCAATCCTCGACGGTACATGGAGATTAAAACTTCTTCAACCCAAGGAAATTCAGACCGTGTAACCAAACTATAGAACATTAAAGTATACTCAGCTATAGATTTACTTGTACCAACTCAGTTAACTGTAAATATGTTCGTTGTTTATAATTTGAAGGTACAAAACGCCGTGTCATTGCAACTTTCATATCTTCCCATCTTCTCGCAGTCGTATACAAATTTCGCTGATGTTGATCCCACCAAATACGAGTTGTTCCTTTCAACTTCGCTTCAACAAAGAAAAGTTTCCTTTCATCGGATAATTCATACCAACGAAATAAACTCTCCAAACTATGAATCCAATCGAAGAATGTTTCGCGAAGAATGTTTTGGGACCATTATCGCCATTGAAATCTCCAACATATAATTTTGTTCCTCTATCCACTGCATTCATTCTAAGATCTAGAACATGAGGATTAACTCGTGGATTAGGGTCATGCTGTTGTAGTCTCAGATGATTAAGATCCGGGATGTGGTCTTCAAAATTCTTATGAGCATCTTCTTGTCCCTTATCTACGCTTTCCATGAGTACATCAACTTTACTGCAAGTGTTGTAATAGAAGCCTGAACATTTGCGGTAAGTGTTGTCCTTTTAAGACGTTCATCTTGTTGTAACATATAACCATCAAGCTTGGCGTTGATTTCTCTAGCATTTACTATGGTTCAAGAGAAGATAAGGATGACGGCCGCGGTAGAAAGCTGTTGCGGAGATGGCGGAATGTAGTTGCGATGACTTTTCTCTTCTTCTACCTTTCTTTTTTTTTCCTGTTCGTGTGGTTGATTTCTGAGGAAGGGTTTGGAATAAGGTTGTGTTTGGTAGATTATGGCTAGTGTTTATGTCTTATGATTTGACAGGATGCAAATAGGTTGGGTAGATTTGATGTAGCAGGGCTTTTTATGGCTAGGGTTTTCTAGCTTGGATTTGGTCAATTTTGGGACAGAGGCAGGGACGCATAAGGTTGTGGTTTTGGGTTGGGCTATGATACCAAAATGATGGGGACAGGGGTTTTGAACGATGGTAAATATCACACAAATAATCTTCACACAAAACTAAATTAATTCTAAATATTCAATGTATCAAAATAATGAAGTGCATCACTATTTATAATACTCCTAGACAACTTTCCTAACCTAACTTGAACTCTAATAAGATAACTACAAATCAAATAAGATAACTGCAAATTAAAGAAACTAAACAAGTTCTACTTCATGGGCTTCCAAAGCCTCTTATATTGTTCTAACCAACTTTCACGGCTTGTCCAGGGCAAAAGTGCAAGGCAGAGAAAGAGAGAGGGAGAGTAGCAATTATGAGCTCCACATTCCTATGCTTATAGGAGATAGTACAAAGCAGAGACAAAGAATTATGCTTACTGGTAATCTAACTTGGCAAGGTACTGTTCCATAAGAGAAATATTACTCGAATAATTTGTGAATTGATGTTTCATATCTTCAGCGCAAAATGGCATGCCTTAAATATAGGGGTGAGTCGGTGACATGAGAGTAGCTGCAAATTACAAACTATAAAGGCTTCAATAACAGTTTGTTGGCAAGGTGAATGGTAGCCTTTGATGGGGATGCATTTGGTTCTGTTAAGAATGTCTTGTTGGACGCAGAACGTGATAGAGAATTTTACTCCACTTTCACGGAGCTTATGTTGCTTGTGTAGGTGCATCATAGAGATAACTAGACTACTAAAGAAGGTGATGAATGGGGTAAACACATTGCGATATATCCAAGACTTCAAGTGAGGTGGGGGTGGCATGGTTGCTAGAGGACTCTTAATAGATACTGAAGTCAGTAGTATCACAGCGTGTGGATATTTGGTTTATTAGGCATACTGTCCCTATGGGAGATTCATTTGTTAAAGGGGTAAGGGATATTCTCATGAGATCAGCGACTTACGGTCCTTGCTCTAGCTGTACCTTCTGATGTGAATATTTGATAGTTTGGTCATACACATGGCACATGTTTTATTGGCATAAAGAAGAGTTTAAACTGTTAAAAAATTTAAAGTAAACTTTTGGTAATTATTTATTAATTTAAAATTTTGAGGGATGTGGTGAGGATTAATGTATTTTTGAGGGTTTCAATATCTAGAACCTTGTAGAACATGCTTGCACTTAATATCCTTCTTGAGTAGGAGTGAGCAAAAAACGGATAAAACCGAAATACCGAACCGAATCGAAATTTTTTAACCGAATTATTTCGGTTTTTCGGTTTTTTTTACAATTTCGGTTATATCCGAATTATTATTCACTATTCGGTTACGGTTTCGGTTTGGAAAAACAGGTTATTCGGGTATCCGAATAACCGAACCTTACTTATTAAAAAAAGTAAGTTAGAGTTCTTGAACCTTCCAAACCTTCTTCTAGACCCTTCTTTAGTCATCTATAAATAGACCCCCACCCCAAATCACCAAGCCAACACAAACACAAATCACCAACAACTACCATTGCAAACTTGTTCCTACTTTCTCTCTTGTAATTTTTTTTGTAAGCTTGTAACTTAGATTCCTCCATAATAATAAAGGTTTTTTTTCTTCCCTCATTTTTGGAGCTATATTCTAATTTCTTCATTCTTCTTCAACTTCGGTTGTGAGTCTTTGGCTAGTGGAAATTTATTTTTCATTAGAAAACTATTCTAAGAATGTAATTCCCGAAATTTGGAATATGTCTTTACTCGTACATGCACCTTTTCTAGTTATCGCTATATGGTGGTCTTTGTTGACGAGTTTACTCGATTCACTTGGGTGTACTTTGTGGAAAGAAAATTTGAAGTGATTTTCAGGTTTATGAAATTTAAAGAGAAGGTTGAAGGTGAGATCCAAATGAAGATCAAGCGGTTGAGGACCGATAATGGAGGAGAATATACTTACCAGGAGTTTAATATCTTTTGCTTGAAGCATGACATTCGGAGACATCTTACTTGTGCTGACATTTCTCAGCAAAATGGCATAGCAGGAAAATTCGGCATCTCACCGAGACGTGCAAGAGCTGGTTGTATGCCAAAAATTTAACCCAAGTCCTATGGGCAGAGGGTATAGCTTGTGCAACTTAAGTGATTAATCGGATCCCTCTCAGCTCAATTAATATGAAGTCTCCAAATGAGATGATGTATAACGGGAAGCCCATTGCGAAAGACTTCAAGGTTTTTGGTTCAGTTTGCTATGTACGTATTCCAGATTCACAGAGATCCAAATTGGATGTTAAGGCGAGAAAATGTGTCTTCGTTGGTTATGATGAAAGGAAAAAATGGTGGAAATGCATGGACTCTGAAACTCGCAAATGTAAAGTTTCTCGAAATGCGGTGTTTGATGAAATCTCCTCTTACTATAGCCCCGATGGTGTATCTGTTTGTGCTTCTTCAACAATTGAAGAACATGAAGAAATGTCCATAAGCTTGTCAGTGACTTCTTCGGCTCCTGCCTCTTCTAGTATTTCATCATCACCATTATCACCAGTGATGTCTAAAGGTTCTTCAAAATTAAGGGAGTCTGGTGACAAGGGGAGCGAGTTAATTTTCGCAAGGTGGAGCAAGAGGAAAATGCTAACTTAGAGGAAACAAATGCTCCAAGAATGACTCGATCTAGAAGGCAAGTCATTAAGCCGATTCGTTATCGAGATGGTAATCTGGTAAGCACTTGTCATTGCTTTAGTTTTGGTCCTATTTATGAAAATGAACCCTCTTCTTTTGATGAAGCAAAAGGTGTTAAAGAATGGGAGGAAGCCATGGATGAAGAGATGCATGCGCTTATAAAAAATGAAACTTGGGATCTGTGCCAAAGCCTAAGGATGTGAAGTTGGTTTACAAATGAGTGTACAAATTAAAAAAAAAAAGCAGATGGGAGCATTGATAGATTCAAAGCAAGGCTTGTTGCAAGAGGCTTCTCTCAAGTATATGGAGAAGATTATGAAGAGACTTTTAGCCTAGTAGCAAAAATGACATTTGTTTGGGTTGTGATCTCTTTAGCGGCATCTCTTGGTTGGAAGCTAAGTCAGCTTGATGTAATGAATGATTTTCTATATGGCGAGATTGATAAGGAAATCTACATGGAGCAACCTCTTGGCTATGTTTCTCCAACTCCCCTAGTTATGTGTGCAAACTCAAGAAGGCTTTCTATGGCCTTAAACAAGCTCCGAGGGTGTGGTACAGTAAGATTACAGAGTACTTACAATTTTGTGGTTATTTGCTTCTAACTCAGATTCTAGTTTATTTGTAAAGAAGCAAGGATCACTACACATGATTGTTGTACTATATGTGGATGATATTATCATTACCTACAATGATGAACGAGAGGTTACAAAGCTTTGGGCTAACTCTTAATTCGATTTGAGATGAAAGATTTGGGAGAGTTGAGTCATTTTCTTGGCTGGGAAGTGAAAAAGGTGAAGGATGGGATTATTCTATCCGAGGAAGGCTATACCAAGAAGCTTGTTGACAGGTTTGGAATAAATAAAAGCAATAACTGTTCCACTCCTCTTGAACCCAACTTTAAAATTAGGGGTGATGAAAGTAAACTATTATCGTGGTGCTCTTGTTGGTAGTCTAATTTATTTGACTATTACATGACCATATATTTCATTCCGTTGGGTTTGTTAATCGCTATATGCAATAACCACAAAAATCTCACCTTGATGCGGTGAAGTAGATATTGAAGTATGTGAACTCTACTTATGACATGGAACTTTTTTATAAGAAACGGGTTGAATTTTCTCTACTTGGGTTCACGGATGCGGATCTAGGAGGTGATTTGGATGATCGAAAATCTACCTTTGGGTTTGTGTTTTCTTGTGGTTCGGCATGTCTCTTGGTGTAGTAAAAAGCAAGACTCGATCTCGCTTTCTACTACCGAAGCGGAGTATAAGGCTTCCACTCTTGCTACTCGAGGATGCACTTGGCTTCGTCGGCTTGTTGGGGGATGTATTTTCACCTATTCATAAACCTACAAAACTTCTTGGTGACGATCAAAGTGCTATAAAGTTGGCTATTAATCCGGTGGGTCACGCAAGAACAAAGCATATTGAGATCGAGCATCATTTCATTAGTGAGAAGGTACTTGACAGAACAATTGAAGTATCAGAGGTGCAGAGCAAGGACAACATTTGCATATATCTTCACAAAGTCTCTCCAAGGGACCATTCGAGAATCTTTGTGCAGAACTTGGACTTATTTTCAAAAGTTCACTTGAAGGGGATGTGTTAAAAAAAATTAAAATAAACTTTTGGTAATTATTTATTAATTTAAAATTTTGAGGGATGTGGTGAGAATTAATGTATTTGAGGGTTTCAATAACTGGAACCTTGTAGAATATGCTTGAACTTGGTATCCTTCTTGAGCCTTCCACCAACATTTAGAATCTTCTAATGCTCACCACTAAGTTAGAGCTCTTGAACCTTCCAAACCTCCACCTACCTTGACTTTCTAGACCCTTCTTTAGTTATCTATAAATAGACCCCACCACCCCAAATCACCAAGTCAACACACAAATCATCAACAACTACCATTGCAAGCTTGTTCCTACTTTCTCTCTTGTAAGTTTTTTTTGTAAGCTTGTAACTTAGATTCCTCCACAATAATAAAGGTTTTTTTTTCTTCCCTCATTTTTGGAGTTATATTCTAATTTTCTTCTTTCTTCTTCAACTTTGGTTGTGAGTCTTGGGCTAGTGGAAATTTATTTTTCACTATTCTAAAAAAGCAATTTCCGGAATTTGGAATTTATCTTTCCTCACAGAAACAAAGGTGAGCATTTGATAACTAAAGAATTGGAGTGGCTAGTAGGAAGACAAATGTGCGCAAACGATCAATTTGGTCCAGAACAATTCTTGGACGAATTTCTAATTCAATTTCTAGCTACGCTGTGCTTCGTTTATGAATTCTATATTCTTATACTCTGCTTTTCCTAAAGGAATAAGTTGTCGAATCATGGTAGATGATCCTTTCCTTGTAAAAGTATATCATTCTTCAGGCCTTTATACTAAGTTTGATTCTGGATGGTTTTCAGGTCAATGGGAATACATTGTTTATGACTGGCAATTTTAAAGAATTCAAGGTAGAAAATCAGGCAAACACCACGTGGGATGAACAAAATGCAATGGCTACTACTGCAGTACGTTTTTCTTTCCTCTATTTAAACCTGGTTTTTCGTTTCTCACTAATGGCTTTTCTGTGAAAGACTTATTCCAGTTAATGTATTTCAGGACTATCTTACTAGCATTGACAATCCTGCACAGGAGGATATCAGTTTCAGGTAATTATTCTACCTTTCCCTCGCATCTTTGTTGATGCCTTTCTGTTTGTGTTGTTGATTTCATATAGATGTTTGTGGGAAATTGTATGGGACCTGAAATTGTTATTTATATTATCTTGTTAGTCTTAGTATGCTAGCATACATTTTTTAAGGTGGAATTAAGTCTTACTGAGTAGGATCAATTGTTGTTGTTGGCTGTGACAGTTCTGATTTGCAATTGGCGATAGCTCTTCAACAACAGGAATTTGAGCAACAACTGCAACGTAATTCACAGCAACCAACTGTTGGTGGTGGTTCAAGGCTGGTTACAGGTCCCCAAGTAGGTTTTCAACTTTCTATTCATTTAGGTAATTTTAACATAATATTGGACCTGTTGCTATAAGTTGTGGAATATTCTGCTAGGGGATGGTTGATATTGGAATAGAAAATAATTTTTTTCTGGGGCTACTTTAGTTGTGCAACATCTTAAGCTATCCTGAAATTACAAACATGTAGCTCTAATGGTAACCCTCTCATCCCCTGACAGGGAGATGGTTCAAATCCTATAAGGGATTTAATGATAGCCTAAGGGTCTTCTTTCATAACCCCATAAGGGGTCCAATTCTTGTAGGGTAGAGGTTAGGTTCTATGTTCCCACCATCTTGATAATAAACAAAATTAAAAAAAACAAATGTCTTCATGTTTTTATACTACCACATATATGCATATAGTAATTTCCCTTGTCAAATAGCTCAAAATGTATTTCTTATTTTGAACACGTTATGCTGTATGGTTTTCATACCTGTTTGATTAATGGTTCATTTGTTGAGAAATAGAAATCAATGTTAAGGAAAGATAGAGAACGTGGTTGAAAGGCTTGAATACTTGTTATATTGAGAAACGACATATATCTAAGTAGCATAAATCCTTAGACTAAGTTTCTAGTTTTTCCCCTAAGATGGCAGGCTTGACTTATGGAAAAGGGGAAAACAAGACAAGGAAAACCCAGTCTTGATGTCACGTATATGTGAATCATACGTCTCCTTTACACTTTCACAGCTGAAATAAGTACGTCTCTATCCATGTTTAGTTCTTTGTAGTTGATTGCTTGTTAAAATCCCCCGCTTCTTGTCAACATTTCTTTTTGGTTTGAATTTGTGGATCTTCTGTATAAATATCTTTACTGCAGAAGTCACCTAATGTTAGCTTTCGCTTACTTTAGGCACAAGACAGACTATGGCCAATGTCATCAGAACCAGACCAGCAGTTTTAGAAACCTGGACGACTGGAACCACTGGTCAGCCAGTTTGGAATTTAATCAGATTCAGATCTGATTGCCTCTGAAGTGGACTAGACCAGGGTGATACGTCTAACTATCCTTTTTTATAAGCTCGACCTGGCCCTTCCACCTGGCAAAACAGACTGTAAAAATTAAAAGCAGGGCAAGTAAATGACGTTTAAGCTTAGTCTGTTCAAGTGAATGGAGCTGCATTTATATGTTCATCCACCTTTACTTCGTTATAAAATAATGTTATTAAATGCCATAGACACTATCTTTGGCTCTAACTATCCTCTTACTTTAAAAATTGAACCGTTTAATCTAGCAGTTGACCCCTTAAACCGTTCTTTTAAATTTTTTGGCAACCAATTCAAATTTGTTTACTATTTGGTTCGAAAAACACTTGCAGATTTTCAGCGTGGCCTGTGAGCATGAGGATGGAGTTGTGTCCTTGTGCTGGTAGGAACATATTCTAACAAGTTGATGGCACTTTGCAGGTCTCAAGAAGTAGTGGCAAGAACTTGCCCTCACCTTCCAAGCCAGATTCAAAAGCATCAAAGGATAAGTGTGTTGTAATGTGAAAATTGCACTCAGGCAGCTTAGTTAGAGGTTTGTACTGTAATGCTACGTGGATTGAAGGAATGAAATAGAGTAGGGAATGGAATAAGGAAGGGAATGGAATGGAATGAAATGATTTTTTAATATTTTATGTACATGTTTGATTGATGTTATGAATACATCTAAGAATGAAATAAATAATTAGAAAGTGACCTAAATACTCCCAAATGTTCAAATTTAACTTAAATTCAATTTATATTAAAAAAGTAACAAATATTTCTCTAGATTTTTTTTATAATTATATTCTTCTTTTTTTTTACTATACTTTTTCATATAATTTTTCATATATTTTTTCATATAATTTTTTTGTGGGTGGGGGTGGGGTGGGGTGGTGGAGTGGGGGTAAAAGTGTATACATAATCACATAATATTATTTTTTTGGATGGGGGATGGAGGGTGGGGGGTGGGGTGCGGGTGGGATGGGGTGGGGTGTATACATAATCACATAATATTATATTTTTTGCGTGGAGGGTGGGGGATGGGGATTGGGAGGTGGGGGGTAAGAGGTGTATACATAATCACATAATATTATTTTTTGGATGGCGTGGGGGGTGGGGGTGGGGTGGAGTGGAGGGTAAGAGGTGTATACATAATCACATAATATTATTTTTTTTTGGGTGGCTTGGGGTGGGGGTGGGGGTGGGGGGTGGGGGGTGGGGGGAGTGGGTGAGTGGGGAGTAAGAGGTGTATACATAATCACATAATATTTTTTTGGGGGATTGGGGGTGGGGTGGGTGGGCGTGGGGGTGGGGGATGGGGTGGGGGATGGGGTGGGGTTATTTTATTTTTAAGGGGCATATTTGTCAATTATTTAAAAATAATAGATGGAATAAGTTATTACTGACCCCTCTTCCAGGAATAAAAATTATAATTTTAAGTTAACACTTATTTCATTTGGAATACATTATTCCGTTGGAATAAACAAATCAAATAATATTTTTATCATTCCAATGGAATGATTCATTCTATTCTTCTTCTTATTCCATCGATCCAAACGTAGCATAAATGATTTGATTCTCTTTTGGACCTGTTACATTCAATCTCAATCTCTTTGCTATAAATGTAATTTTTGATCTAGCTTTTTCAGGTGTAAATAAAGTAAACTATTAACCCCATTTTAGGTCCTGCATTATAAGCAGACTTTCAAAAGAAATGATTATGCAGACCTGTGAAGGTTTCTTGAAAAATTGAATTCATATTCCTTCTGAACATTGCTTGAATTTTTTTTAATTGATATATTTGAGATGGGGCATTTGAAATGAAACTCGGCCACTTTTTTCTTGGAATTAAGATGTGGCCTAATTTTGAAACGGTATTGATGGTTTGGTCTGTCTAGTATTTTGTGGATGTTAACATCTCTTTCCCTTTTATGGTATGCTACTTCTGTTGTTAATAAAAATGTACTTTTTTTGTTTTAAAATATAAGATTACTCGAAGGTACGGCGTAACGAAATCCTCTCTCTCTCCGTGCCTTTCTCTCTCTCCGTTTCAATAATTTAAAAATTAGAATAAATATGAACCGTCCTTGTACTTTCCCAATTAAATTTAAATTGAGTTTTATTTTATTATTATAGATTATTGACTTATGGAAGTCAACTTTGTTGAAAAATTAACACATTTTTAGACTCTAATATGATAATAATGAATATTGTTTATGAATACTGAACATATTTTGTTAATATGAATACTTGACGTATTTTGTTTATTTTTCTCTTGCATTTTGGTCCTTTTCAATCAGGAGATATAACTTAAGAAAGAGAGAGAGAAGAACTCCGTCTCTATATTTACGTTTTAGAGTTTTTTATTTGTCCCTAATTAATTGACGTTTGTTTAAATCTAGGAGAATTAATAATAATTTTTTCAAAACTATCCCTCATTACTCTACTTATTTTTTTGGTACTTTAAACTCTTGTGCTATGATAAATTAATGATTTAAGGATATTATAGACAATTGAGTACTATATTTAATGCTTTCCGATCGTTATTTTAATTCTTGTGCATATCTCTAAAACGTCATTTAAATAAGGACAGATGGAGTACTTTTTCTCTTGCATTTTGTTCATTATCAATATTTTATGAAACTTTTTGCTCCTACTTGTCAATTTTTTATTTTATAATAGAGATCAAATGGTCATATAAAATAACAAAATATTTTCAAATTTATCATCATAATATTATCATGATATCATTACTAACCAAGCATTCAATAAATTTGAAGTTAAACATGAAATAAAAAATATATTCTTAAAATTTATAAATTTAATAATGGAAATTGAGGGAGTATCAATGATTCAAACATGATATCCCTTAAAAAGAAAGGAGTAAAAAATATTCTCACTATTTTACAAAAAAGAATGTAATTATGATTTTAAGAAAATATAATTTTAACATACTTATCTTTAAATTTATTAAGTAATTAGTTTATTAATAATGACTTGATAATGATTATGATGATATGCTGATGACAGGTTGTATACTTGATGACATTGAATTATCTTATAATACTATCAAAAGAATTTTAAAAAAAATATTATTAATAATATTTATTCTTATGTACTTATGAATATTTTGGTAGGAAGGAGGGAGTAATATATATCACCCTCTTTTCTTTTATGTTACGTTTGGATTGGAATAATGAAGGTGGAAATGGAATAACTCATTTCTATAGAATGGAAAAAAATATTTTTAATTGCGATTGAAATGAATTGAACCATTCTTATTCGGTTATAGCGACGGAAAAAATCGTCGCTATAACTGGTTCATTCTTAGTTGGCTCCTTTCTGTTCGCTGGAGAAGCGAACTGTTTATATCCATATTATGAGATTAACTTATATAATTGAGGTCCAATGGACAGCCTAAACTCAGCCACTTATTATGTGGGTTTATACGGGCAGGATATATTTATAATTTTAATTCTTAATTATGAGTCTAAACTCATTTAATGTTGACAGATATGATTCACCTATTGGGTTGCCACGTATTTTGTCAGGTTTAATGTCAAGTATAAACAATTCTCCAAATTGATAATGTTTTGTCAACATAATGGATGACTTAATAATTAATGTTTGTCCACATAATGAATGATTCGTAGATGGATTGACTTATTAGGAGGACTATTAGAAAAATACGAAATGGAATGAAAAGAATCGAATAACTGCTTGTTGGTCTATCAATTCAAAATATTAAATGTATTTTGAATTTTTTTCGGTTACTAGCGTTTGAAACGATAATATTTAGTGTGTTTGTAGCGATAATGTTTGAAGGTCCAAACGCACAACACCATTTTTGAAGCGTTACGTTTGAACCTCAAAAAATAAGTTGCTTGATTCCCAATTGATTCCTAAAGCACCAACACTCTAAACGTGGATAGAATAACACGCACTTGAGAGTTTAAAATACATTTACAAATTTCATTTAAAATAATGTTATTATCACATAAAAAAAGGTCACATAATGCTCGCATACACACATGTATATTGCGGACCTCACATAACCCTTTTTTATGTAATAGTTGCATTGTTATTTCATTCATCTATGATTAACTTATTTTAAACATAATTTATTTAATTTATGGCTTAAATATGATTTACTACCTTAAACTATAGGCCATATTCCACTTCAGTGATCCACCTTTTAATTTGTCAATTAGATGATTGAACTATTAATTTTTTTCACTTCCATTCAATTGGATCTGCCAGGTCAAAAATTGCTGACGTGACATGCTGATGTGGTTAGGGGTGTAAGTCGAACCAAGTAGTTCGATACTCGACTCGAGATCGGCTCAAAAATATGATCCAAAGCTCGAATTCGAAGTTGATCCGAGTCGAATCTGATCCATACTCGTTTTCTGTTTAATGATACACGAGTCGAATTCGAGTATACCAGTGTTCGCTCATATTAGGGTTCGAGTATTTCACTTTTTCTCGAGCCATACTCGATACCTGCTCGATGGATCATATTCGAATATTGATTTTATCCATGCTAGTAAGCTAAATATGTAATATTTGTATCAATCTTTATAATTTATAAAGTGTAGTATGAAATTGTGTAAACTTGTACTTGAATAAATCAATGAATTGAATATCAATTTTTATTACATTATTTATAATTTCAATACATAAATAAAAGTGAAAAAATTTTATATATAAATATTAGTTAAGTATCCAATTTAGTATATAATGGTTCAGTTTTAAGTGAAATGGTTCATGTTCGAAACTCGATTTGAAGGCTCATGAGTAACTCACTTTGTAAGCGAAGTCAGTACTTACGGTATTGAGAAGTAGGTCCGAGTAATGATCCGAGTCGAATCAAGCATAAAAATATAAATCCTTATCGAATCAAAGTCGAATTCGAGCTCAATTTTTTTTCGAGTCGTAGAATAACGAGCATGAAGGTGTTATCACGAGATTCGACTCGTTTACACACCCCTAGATGTGGTCAATTACTACATAGGTGTAATAAAAAAATATTATTAAACAATTTTTTGATATATTTATTAGTAAATAAGGGGTAAACATATAAATGCATAAATATTACATCTAACACTAATATCAATACCACTTAACTACTCATTTATTCAAATTGAATCATAAAATCAAATATCCAAAAATCTTTTTATTAAATCAAATTACCAAATCCAAAAATCTTTTTAACAAATCAAATTACCAAAACCAAAAAATTTAATTCATCACACCAAGAATCTTAATTCACCTACAAATTTTAATTTCTTATCCCCCGTCTCTTATAATACAACATATGTACCTTTTTCAACTCCATCTACCTCATCTTCCAGCCTATTTCTATTTATTTTTGACGGGTCTCAAGAATCCATGGAAAGTTTTCAAAGATTTAGAGCAAGTCCTCTGCCCCTACATCCACCATACCAGCAAAATCAGCAACAAACGATTTCTTTTGCACCCCATCACCAACAAAACCGACAAAGGCTCAAAATGAAGCAGATCCTCCTTCCTTTCTCACCTACAAATTTCAATTAAATCCAAATCAACAAAATCCTAAAAACACAAAACAATCAGATCAATATAAATTGATTCTGAGTTTTCTTAACTCATCGAGCCAAGGAATAATCTCGATCTCGGTTTTATCATCTCCAACGGCGTCATTTTGGTGGCGGGCTAGTTCATGAGTGTATCGGCGTTTGAGGTCATGGAATTTCTGTTTGCAGTTACAGGGTGTGAGGAAAGGAGTCATTTTGGAGCTCCGCTTCAGTATTTCACCCATGATTTTGAGTCCCAGCTCTTCTTCTTGCCAGTAGCGGTTCATGGCGAACGCTGAAGGAACTCCTCCCATGTCCCCACGCTTCTTTCTCGTGGTTAGTCAAACTTCTTCTATAGGAAAATAAATCTATATGAGAGAAAATTGTTAATTTTTGGAGAGAGAAAAACCCTAGAATGAAGAAGAAGGGGCAGCTCCTGCGTGAGGGGTGAAGTTTGGGAGGGGTGAGAAGAGAAGAGACGAGAAGATGGTTTTTTTGGGAATTATTCCAATTAGGAGATGCAGAGTTTTACGCTCTGTTTCTGAGTTTTGAACAGAAAAGAAAAGAATAGAAAACTTAAATTAGAACAGAAAAGAAAAGAATAGAACAGAAAAGAAAAGAATAGAATAGAAAACTTAAAGTTTTTCTTTGTGTTGTTTCTGAGTTTTTAATGAAAAAGGATAGAAAATTTAAAATTGAGGACATGAGTTGTAATTTAAAATTTATTATATTAAAAGTTGAGGATAATATGAGAATTATAAAAATATTACTTATTCTAATTTCTTTTACGTCCAAATCATACCAATTTTGGACGGAAAAATTTGGCAGAAAAAGTGGCCAAGTTTTCTATCCATTTCTTTTCTTTTCCGTTTATTAAAAAACTCAGAAACATAAGAATTGGAAAGAAAACTTAAATTTTCCGTCTATTTCTTTTCTTTTCTATCCATTTTAAAACTCAGAAACAGAGCGTAGAGTTTTAGTTATTTAATTTGTTTAATTATTTATTATACTATTTGTTAATAATTTTTTGTTTATTTATATTTTTGCCCTCTAATATAATAAAATTTTTTGAAAAATTAATTTTTTTAGTACATATCAGCATAAATTTGTCTAGTCAGCGAGCCACATCATCAATTTATGACGTGACAGACTTAATTGAACCAAAGTGAAAAAAATTAATAGTTCAATTATCTAATTGACAAAATTGAAAGATGAATAACCAAAGCAGAATACAACCTATAGTTTAGAGTAATAAATTATATTTAAGCCTTAATTTATCAACACAATATTTAAAAAATTGATCCAACATATTAAAAAATTGATCATATGTGGGTGGGCATCATGACAGGGACAACACCCCTATCCTCTCTCTCTCTCTCTCTCTAGGATTTATTTATTAAGGGGAGCACCCTGCTCTAGTCTGTCTAAATCTTAGGACTGAGAGAATATGACAATCTTCCAGCTGTGGCTGTTGATCCCCACCCCTACCCTACCCCTCCACCTCCACCACCACGACCACCACCATAATTGTCTCGGCTCCTCCTCCACCATCACCATTATGTGCACCAAAATTATCTACTACCTGCTATTATCGTCTGACACGTGGACTATCAAATAGGTATCAAATCATATTACCTCTTTCATCTAATTACAGTTGTGATGTTGTCACTGGACAAATTTACTATTTATCTGTAAATTTCTGTACCCTTATTCCTTAATCCTAATCACTAATCACTAATCACTTCACCAATTATAAAATCAGGTCCTTTTGAGTCACATCCAATAACATTTGTCACAGTTGCTTTATGTTTCACATTCGGGCGGCAATATGTTTAAAAAAAAAAAAAAAAAACTCAAATGACAAACAACTTAATCTTTACCACACAAATTTTATAATTTTTTTTTGATATTTTCACGTATTAAAATGATATTTTTATATAAAATTTTCTCACATAGATATGAAACTTACTCATTATTCATATGACAGATATCATATGAAAATATTAATTTTTTATGTGAAAATATCAGTTCTCATTTTATAAATGCTTCCTTTTTAATTTTTATGGTATTATTTTCTTACTAAAATAATACTAATCAATTTTTTTGGATTCATTTGAGGTTTTTTTTAAAAAAAAATATTCATGATGCTTGGACTAATATCTCTATAAATGTAAATGAATTTCATAATCTATAGCAATTATTTTACTTACAATACAAAATCACAAGTCTTATAGAATTTAATAAAGTCTACTTGCATAATATTAAGGAAAATCGAATACAATACTCAATTGTTATCGGTCTTAATTAACCATCAACCTAAGATCTTATTGATTAAAAAAAATGAAGAAGATAATTTAAATTAAAACCAATTCGAAAAAGATTGAACCACATCAAATCAATTGATTTTTATTCGAATTGTTGGCCTCGTTGATATGGTTTTGGTGCAAAAACATTTAAAATTGTGACTGGTATGGTGCGTTTTTGATATTTATGTAAGACTCTAACTTTTAGTGAATAAAGATTAATTTTTCTCGAAATATATTTTTAAATATTTTGGTGTGGATTTGATATAATGTTATAGTTGAGGGTAATATTTACAAATTTTGCAAAGTAAGCAAGTGATTATATAATATTCGATTGGTCGGGAAATATTCGTTTTAGCAGGGAATATTAGATGCGACAAGACAATCATTAGTGGACCCCACAATGTAAGTTTTATCATAGTTAGAAAGCGATAGAAATATCTTTTATAAAAATAATAAATGAAAGTTTTACCCTTAAAGCTGTTGAACTACCCGGTGATAAAGTACAATAATCTGGCGTGTTTGCATAGTAGACACCGGTATTGATTATTGATGATTACGTGAGAAGTCACTCAGTTCTCAATTATTGCTACACGATAATTCTTTGCATAATATCTCTCATTTTATTGATTCAATTATTGTCACAATATCAATATTTTTTATATTATTAAATCAATAATTGAGACGATAAAGTTATTCATATTATTATTTACAATATTGACGATGTCTAGAAAGTTCTGTCGAGGAGAAGTTTGGTCACCTAATTGCGCGCCAATAGGAAAAAATTCTTATCGAAAAGTCCCCTCTTTCCTGGGAATGATCTGGTTGTTAAATATTGTGAGTTATAATATTAATGATGAATAAGTTCGTATTGATTAAAAATGAAATTGATATTTTTATTATGTTGAGATTATTAGTGTTAATGGAAATCGACATCTATTTCGATAATAATTGATATCTGGAGGTTATATTGACCAATCGAGTAATTAATCGGATAAATGAGTAATTAATTGCTATTAATTCACATGCTTATAACTATTTATTCACATGTATGTTTTATTGATTCACATGCATATTATACTATTAGTGTGATGCCCCCAAAATAGGTATACAACACCCATTCTGAGTCGCCAAATACATGGTACAGAAAGCAAACTACAACTTCAATAATACAATTGTCGTGCAAAATACGACAACACATACTGTGAGTTTAAATACAAATATTGTCTTCAGACAATATCCACACTCAAATAAGTCCTCATTACAATTATTCAAACACTATTTTACGTAAATAGTGAGGATCTGCTAAAACATCTTTCTAGAACCATCACTCTGCACTCGACTAGTTCATGCTATGTTCTCACCTCCACGAGAAAAATGGAACAAAAGAAAAATGGTGACCTCAACTAGCTGATAAAGAATATTATGACTAAGATAATATACAACAAATTATCGTTAGTCTTCAACAGGGAAAAATATGATAAAATATAATAGACAACAAGTTTTAGATCAACAACTGCAGCGGAAACAACAATCCATTAGAAGAGTCAAGTAGAGAATGAGTTCTATTATCTTCTAAGATTTAAAAGTCCATAATCAAAATTTTATCCCTGTAACAACAATCAATATACATCTTTAATCAAATATTCATCTTTGCACTACAGGCCAAAGATATTCATTTGTATCACCAGTTGGTCATGTTCATCTCAACACCTGTTCATCTTTGCACTACGGGCCAAAGATATTCATCAATTAATCATTTATCTTTGCACTACAGGCCAAAGATATTTAGTAATATCATCATTTAGGACTGAGGATGATGAAAAATATTTTAAAGAAAACGAATCCAGTGAGACAGAAGGACAAATAGTAGGGATTCGTATAACAGTTTATCCAAGATCAATAATACTCCATAATAACCAATTTTGAAGCAAAATTCAAGAATAAAGATCAAAATATGGATACAATCAAAGATAGTAACCATAATAGACATCTTGGACAAAAAAAAAAAAATTCATTTTTCGATGAAATAGTCTTAGTATTCGTGAATAGTCTTTGATACGTGAATAAGTAACCCGAGACACAAAAAATTCTAAATTTGATAAAAATTGAGATCAATACTTCTAAGATAATGATATTGAAGAAATAATATTATATATGAAGAAAATAACATCCCTTACCTCAAAATATCATCTTACGATCGGAATATCAGTATAAAGGTCAAGGAAACTTACAACGATGAATGAAACTCACAAAGTATCTAAATACTCACAAAATACACTCAATAATCTAGAGAGAAAGAGAGAAAGCTTATGTTTTCGGTGTGATTTTCAATTCTAACTTAGCCCTCTATTTATAGGAAAATGTTAGTAGACTTGACCTGCAACCTGATGGCTTTACCTGCTACTATTTCTACCCACCACATTTGAAATAAAATTCATCACATTTCTTCACCAACCACAAGTGGGGCCCACTCAATTCTAGAATTTTCCACCAAAATGCTAAATTCGGATACTTCAATAATTTCTGAACCAGTCACCTCTTAAATTCATAACAAATCATATGTTCATTTTTAACGGTTCAAAATTTGTGGACATATACTCAACTTATATATGTATGATATATCCAAAAATTACAACGATCCAATCTATTCGGATTAAAAATTATAACTCACATAATATATCTCAAAAAACACCTTGGTTTAATTTTTAATACATCCATTCGAAACAAAAAATCTTGATAAAACATCTCAACATTAACTCCTTCATTTTTAACCACAATAAATATATCCAACATTTATATCCACATAAAATAAATATTTCCTTATCATATGAATCAATAATTAATTATTCACAAATAATATTACAGAATCACATTTATGACAACCAGGCCGTTCCCAGGAAAGAGGGGGCTTTCCAATAAGAATTTCTCCTTATTGGCGCGCAATTAGGTGACCAAACCTCTCCTTGACAGAACTTTCTAGACATTGCCAATAATGCTATCTAATAATATTATTCAAATAATATGAATTATTGATCTGATAATGGGAAATACTGTGCAGTGATAATTATTGAAACAACAATAATATAAAATATCAACGCAACAATTATTGAATCAATAAAATAAAATATTGAACAGTAACTACTGTAACAATTATTGAGTAGTGCCTTCTTACATAAGGATCAATAATTCATCAATACTGTGCATCCACGCGTATTACTGTATTTTAACCACCGGGTATTCCAACAGTGTTAACGGTAACAATTACGTCGTTATTTATAAAAACTCAAACTTGTCATTTTCTTCATCCGACAATTATTCTGTTATGGGGCCCACTAACGATTGCGCCGTCATACTAATATTCTCCGACAACAAGAATATTCCACGACCAAATGAATATTCCCCGACAACAATGATTATTTTATAACCACTTGCATATTTTGAAAAATTTGCACATTTCACCCATAACCAGAGAATTATATCAAATTAATACCTTATTATTCACAATAATAATTAGAGGAAATTCAATTTTATTTATAATAAATTGGGGTCTTACAACCTCCCCTCCTTATGAAATTTCATCCTCGAAATTGACATACGTACCTGGTGTTTCGAAAAGGTGAGGATACCTCGCTTTCATTTCTAATTCTAACTCCCAGGTCATTTCTTCAATAGCATGGTTTCTCCACAAAACCTTAACTTGTGGTATAACCTTGGTGCGTAGGACATGCTCTTTCCTATCCAAGATCTTAACAGTACTTCTTCATGACGTTAAATCTTCTACTATCTAAATGCGGGTTCTAACGCAATAATATGGTTGGTATTTCACATATTTCTGAAGCATGGATATGTGAAAAACATTATGAACACGAGATATACTTGGAGGTAATCGCGAGTCTATAGGCCACATTTCCTATTCGGCCAAGAATCTCAAATGGACCAACAAATCGTGGATTGAGCTTTCTCTCTTTTCTAAATCTTGTAACTCCCTTCCATGGAGCAACACATAACAATACATGATCTCCGATATTAAACTCCACGTCCTTTCATGAAGATCAAGATAACTCTTTTGTCGATCTTGTGAGGTTTGAATACGTTGTCCAATCATTTGGATCTTTTCTGTAGTCATGCGTACTAATTCTGGTCCCAATAACGTTGTTTCTCCTAGCTCGTCCTAGCATACTGGAGAACGACACTTTCGTCCATACAATGCTTCAAATAGAGCCACACCTATACTTGCCTGATAACTGTTGTTGTAGGAGAATTCCACCAGTGGCAAGTACTTATCCCAACTTCCTTTAAAATCTAGGACACAAAGTCTTAATAGATCTTCAAGGGTTTGAATAGTTCTCTCTGATTGTCCATCCGTTTGGGGATGATATGCGCGAAGATATCAGAATCCGTGCCCATAGCTTTCTCGCAAGCTAACCCAAAATCGTGAAGTGAATCTTGGGTCACGATCCGAAACTATGGATCTTGGCATGCCATGCAATCTCACAATCTCATTCACGTCACATACTAGCAAGACGTTCAAGGGAATAAGTCTCCCGTATAGGCAAAAGAAATGGGAGACTTGGTTAATCTATCAACAATAACCCAAATCGCATCTATACCTTGAGAAACCTTGGGAAGACCCGTGCTTGAAATCCATGGTAATGTGTTCCCACTTCCATTAGGAATCTCAAGTGGTTGCAATGGATCCTTTGGCACTTGATGCTCGCGCTTTACACGTTGACAAAGTTAAACACCTTGAGATAAACTCGCGATCTCTCTCTTCATATTGTTCCACCAAAATGTGTGTCGAATATCATGATACATTTTGGTACTCCCAGGATGGATTGCAAACGGTGTGTTGTGTGCCTCCATCATGATTCTATGCTTCAAGTCAGAATCGTTAGGAACACTAAGTCTAGAGTTGAATCTAAGTATTCCTTCTTCATCAATTCTCGCTTCTGGAATAGCTCCTTCTTGCACTTTCTTCTTCATACGTACGTATCTTTGGTCCAAGTAGCTTGAGCAAATTTTAACTTTATCAATTAAAGTCAGTTCTACTCGTATATTCGCAATCATCATGTGGGTCCCTAGAGTTTTTAATTCTACCTCCATCCTTTTCAAGTCATACAGAATGGGCCTTTGCATTGACAATATCGCACTCGTACTCGCATATGATCTTCTACTCAATGCGTCAGCTACTACGTTTGCTTTTCCAGGATGGTATTGAATGGTATGATCGTAATCTTTCAACAGCTCGAGCCAACGTCGTTGCCGCATGTTGAGTTCCTTTTGGGTGAAGAAATATTTGAGGCTTTTATGATCCGTATAGATCTCCACTTTCTCCCCATACAGGTAGTGTCTCCAGATTTTCAACGCGAAAACGACTACTGCCAACTCTAAATTATGAGTAGGATAATTCCTCTCATATTCTTTGAGTTGTCGTGAGGCATAGGCTATGACTTTCCCATGTTGCATGAGAACACATCCTAACCCTTTGCTCAAGCATCATTTGTATATAACAAATCCATCCGAACCAGATGGTATTGCCAGAACAGGTGCCAAAATGAGTCTCCTCTTAAGCTCTTGGAAACTCTTCTCGCATTCCTTGCTCCATACAAATTTTGTATCTTTCCTAGTCAACTGAGTTAACGGAGTAGCGATTCGAGAAAATCCTTCCACAAATCTTCGATAATAACCAGCTAAGCCCAGAAAGCTACGCATTTCGATCACCGACTTCTGTTGCTCCCAACTTTGTACTACTTCAATCTTCGCCGGGTCAATAGATACTCCACGTTTTGACACCACGTGTCCAAGAAGTGCTACTTTCTCAAGCCAGAACTCACATTTCTTCAGCTTGGCATAAAGTTTGTTTTCACGAAGCCTTTCAAGTATCAGCTTTAAATGGTGCTCATGATCTTCACGACTTTTGGAATAGATGAGGATGTCATCAATAAAGACAACAACGAACTGATCCAAATATTCCTTGAATACACGGTTCATCATATCCATGAAAGCAGCAGGAGCATTAGTCAATCCAAAAGACATGACTAAGAATTCATAATGCTCGCATCAGGAGTTCGAAGGCGATCTTTGGAATATCCTCGCTTTTAATCTTGGTGATGATATCGAGCAATCTAAGATCGATCTTTGAAAAGAATTGTGGTCCTTACAACTGGTCGAACAGGTCATCAATGCGACGTAACGGATACCTATTCTTGATGGTGACATGGTTTGATTCTCGGTAGTCAATACAAAGTCGCATACTCCCATCTTTCTTCTTTACGAATAAAACAGGAGCACCCCAAGGAGATGTACTAGGACGAATGAAACCTATGTCTAACAATTCCTGTAGTTGGACTTTTAACTCCTGAAGTTCAATAGGAGCCATTCGATATGGGGTTTTAAAAATGGGTTTTGTACCCGGCTCAAGGTCAATAAAGAATTCAACATCACGTTCTGGGGGTAGACCGGGAAGTTCTTCAGGAAATACATCAAGAAATTCTCTAACAACAGAAATATTATTCAAATCTGACTTGTCTTTGTTCAAATCCATAACATGGGCTAAGAAAGCTTGACATCCATTTTTCAATAAACGAATAGCTTTATGGCTTGATATGATAGTGACTAATTTTAGTGGTTTAGTTGTTTGAATTCGTATGACAGGTTGGTTAGGAATATGAAAACTAACAACCTTACGAAAACAATCAATTTTGGCATGATGAATGGTTAACCAATCAATTCCTAAAATCACATCAAAAGCAAGTATCTTTAAAGAGATAAGATCAACAGGTAATGTGATAGTGCTAACTTGGATCATGCAAGATTTATAAACTGTGGATGTAACGAAAGTTTCACCCAACGGAGTCTCCATTGATAAATCAAAGTCTAATTTCTCTGGAGTCAAGTTTAAACGTTGAGCACAAGCAGGAGAGATAAAAGAATGGGTAGAATCGGTATCTAGTAAGGTATAAACTTTGCAAGAGTTCAAGATTAGCTTACCAGTAAACACCTCGTTCGGGTTCCTCGCGTTTTGGCCGATCCACGACAAACGCTTCTTCCAGAACCGCCGATTTTGACTTATCCGGACAACCCTTGAGTCACCATCCGTTGAACTTAGTTTTGCTTTCTGAACAATCCCGAGCTATGTGGCCTTCCTTTCCACGGTTGTAACATACCTTGGATTGTTGTGGACAGTTTTAATGATATGTTCCTCTTTCCGCATTTGTAACATTTAGCTGGCGGTCGTTCTCCTCCCCTAGAATTTGTTGTTGGTCTTTGGTCTTCTTGCTTTGATGTCTTCCGTCATTGTTGAATCTCCTCTTTCTGAAATTTCCACTTGACTCACCTCTCCTATTATCATGGCAACGATGACCACCGAGTGGTTACCGCTTTGTTCGTATTTTTCCTCCTCGTTGGTTATCATCGCTCGATGAATCATCACCCTTAGTATGACCCTTGTTGTGGTCCCTCGGTTTGCACATACTCATTATCTCGCCTAATAATTGAGTTATGTTTACAACATCCGAATATAAAAAATTTTATGAGATATAAGATATTACCGAATCTCAGGCTTTAGACCTCTCAGAAACATCCTTGTCATTCGTTCCTCATTTTCTACTAAATGAGGTGCAAACCTGGATAACTCTGCAAACTTCACCTCGTCTTTGGGACACGAGCATGTTGTTTTGTTCTAGTCGATAAACTCGACCTCCTTCATATAGCCGAATACTTTCGTGAAAGTACTTGTCATTGAATAGTTTCTGAAATGTTTCCCAAGACATCTTTGAAAAGTACGGTGGTAGTGCACGCTTCTGAGACTCCCACCAAGTAGTATGCCTTCTGGCGGAACATAAAGATGGCGAATGGAACCATACATTCCTCCATGCATCCCAAGACATCGAATATCTTGGTAATTTGCTTGACCCACGCTTCCGCCATTTATGATCGGATCCGGCTTTTAAATTCTGGTTGTCCCAACTCTTTGAAGCGCTTGGCATTTGTGACAAGTCGCGCGCATTGCTAGCATTTCCACCCGTATTATGTGCACGAGTTTCCCTCGTCTGGTTTTGCATAAAATGCAAAAAACTTCTGAACATCCCATCATTCATCATTTGTTCGGTAGTGTTGTTTACAGGAGAATTATTGCCTTCCTATTGCACGTTATGCTGGTTTGTAACTAAAGATTGTTCCACAGTCTCATACACTCCATTGTTAACATTCTCAGCAGCCATTCTTAAATACTGCCATAAAACAAGGGTTAATTAAACAAATTAACATATCACATAATATCCCTATATTATGACTGACCAACAAATAAGCTTAGATAGGACACACTAGCAAAGGATTTACTCATCTCTCCCCTCCTAGTTCTATTCCACGATCTCTGCCAGAGACTATATCCCTAAGCTCTGATACCAACTGTGACGCCCCCAAAATAGGTATACAACACCCATTCTGAGTCGCCAAATACATGGTACAGAAAGCAAACTACAACTTCAATAATACAATTGTCGTGCAAAATACGACAACACATACTTTGAGTTTAAATACAAATATTGTCTTCTAGACAATATCCACACTCAAATAAGTCCTCATTACAATTATTCAAACACTATTTTACCGAAATAGTGTGGACTGCTAAAACATCTTTCTAGAACTATCACTCCATACCCCGACTAGTTCCTGCTATGTTCTCACCTCCTGAGAAAAATGGAACAAAAAGGAAAAGGGTGAGCTCAACTAGCCCAGTAAAGAATATTATGACTAAGATAATATACAACAAATTATCGTTAGTCTTCAACGAGGAAAAATCGATAAAATATAATAGACAACAAGTTTTAGATCAACAACTGCAAGTGGAACAACAATCCATTAGAAGAGTCAAGTAGAGAATGAGTTCTACTATCTTCTAAGATTTAAAAGTCCATAATCAAAATTTTATCCCTGTAACAACAATCAATATACATCTTTAATCAAATATTCATCTTTGCACTACATGCCAAATATATTCATTTTGTATCACCCGATTGGTCATGTTCAATTTCAACACTGTTTCATCTTTGCACTACGGCCAAAGATATTCATCGATTAATCATTTTTCTTTCAGACTACTGAGCCAAAGATATTTAGTAATATCATCATTTAGGATCTGAGGATGATGAAAAATATTTTTAAAAAATGAATCTAGTGAGACAGACAAGGACAAATAGTAGGGATTCGTATAACAGTTTATCCAAGATCAATAATACTCCATAATAACCAATTTTGAAGCAAATTCAAGAATAAAGATCAAAACATGGATACAATCAAAGATAGTAACCATAATAGACATCTTGGACAAAAGAAGAAAATTTCATTTTTTCTATTGAATAGTCTTAGTATTAAGTGAATAGTAATTAGTATATGTGAATAGTAACCCAGAGACAAAAGTTCCATTTGATAAAAATTGAGATCAATACTTGGCGTAATGATATTGAAGAAATAATATCATATATGAAGAAAATAACATCCCTTACCTCAAAATATCGATCTTACGATCGGAATATCGATATAAAGGTCAAGAAAACTTGCACTGATGAATAGAAACTCACAAAATATCTAAATACTCACAAAATACACTTAATAATCTAGAGAGAGAAAGAGAAAAAGCTTATGTTTCTAGTGTGATTTTCAATCTAACTTAGCCCTCTATTTATAGGAAAATGTTAGCAGACTTGACCTGCAACCTGATGGCTTTACCTGCTACTATTCCTACCCACCACATTTGAAATAAAATTCAGCACATTTCTTCACCAACCACAAGTGGGGCCCACTCAATTCTAGAATTTTTCACCAAAATGCTAAATTCGGATACTTCAACAATTTCTAAACCAGTCACCTCTTAAATTCATAAAAAATCATACGTTCATTTTTAACGGTTCAAAATTTGTGGACATAAACTCAACTTATATATGTATAATATATCCAAAAATTACAACGATCCAACTGGTCGGATTAAAAATTATAACTCACGCTTAATATATCTCAAAAACCTTTGGTTTAATTTTTAATACCTCCATTCAAACAAAAATCTTGATAAAACATCTCAACATTAACTCCTTCATTTTTAACCACAATAAATATATCCAACATTTATATCCACATAAAATAAATATTTTCTTATCATATAAATCAATAATTAATTATTCACAAATAATATTACTGAGAATCACATTTATGACAATTAAGTAGTCCCGGGAAGAGGGGCTTTCAATAAGAATTTCTCCTTCTTGGTGCCGCAATTAGGTGACCAAACCTCTCCTTGATGAACTTTCTAGACATTGCCAATAATGCTATCTAATAATATTATTCAAATAATATGAATTATTGATCTGATAATAGAAAATACAATGCAGTGACAATTATTGAAACAACAATAATATAAAATATCAACGCAGCAATTATTGAATCAATAAAATAAAATATTGAACAGTAACTACTGTAACAATTATTGAGTAGTGCCTTCTTACTTAAGGATCAATAATTCATCAATACTGTGTGTGACGCCCCCAAAATTAGGTATACATCAACCATCTTGGGTCGTCAGATACATGGTACAAAATTCAAATACAACTGTCGTGTACAATACGACAAAACATAACTGTGAGTTTGAATATAATTATTGTCTACTAGAGATTATACAAACTCAAAAGGAGTCCTCATTACAATTATTAATACACTATTTCACAGAATAGTGATGACTATTAATGTTATCCTACGGGCCGAATCAACCAAGTTCTGCTATGTTCTCATTTCCGAAGAGAACGGTGAAAGAAAGGTGAGCTCAACTAGCCCGAGAAGAAATATTATGACTAAGATAATGCGAGAATAAATTATCGTTAGCCTTCAACAAATGATGTTAAAGCGATAAAATATAACAACATCAAGTTTAAGCTGCGAGTGGATCAAACAATCCATTAAAAGAGTCAAGTAGAGAATAAAATCTACTATCTTTTATGTTTAAAAAGTTTTTCATCACTTTTATCATTTGAGACTCAAATTTTAATAAATAATCCATATCATCTCCGCACTACTACCAAAGATATTCATTAGGTCACGACCATAAATTTCATGCACTACTACGAGGATATTTGTGTATTCATCAATGGTCATGATTATGCCAACAACTGTCCATCAATGCACTACGGGCCAATGAGGACTTTTACCACATCATTTGTAACATTACGGTCATGATTACATCGAATAATCCCTGGTTATAATCAGACCAAGTCCATCCATGCTTTTACAGGCCACAGATGACTTTCAAAAAATATAAATATGAGGATGATGATAATGATATAAAAATTCAATAAAAAAAGTTCAAGAATTAAGTTATTCAGGAACTAATAACGTCCAAATTGTCAACATAATACTGCTTTGTAGAGTAAAATTTAAGATTTCTCGGAAGAATATTTCCATGAAAATCTTTGGATGAAGCCGCAAATATCAAGGATATTCCACTAATTTCATGGAGTATAGAAGTCAAAATTTTAACCAACTGAGAATAATAAGGAATGTAATAACAACAGAAATCACCATGCATGCGGTCAGCTTGGCGAGTTATTTCAACAGAATAATAATAATGGAACCGGTCGGTGAAAATCACTCCAAGCGGGATGTTCCAAATGAATAATAAAGAATGAAATAATAAAGATGAGAACCAAGTCCGCGTAAAGCAGAAGCAGACGAGGATGTTCCAAACGAAAAATAAAGAGAATAATAAAAGCGGAACCAGTCCCAGGCGATATAGATGAGCGAGGATGTTCCAAGCGGAATAATAAAGCGAGAATAATGAAGAATGTTACCACGTATAGGGTATTAAACAGATATCTGAGTTATTCCAATGAATAAAAAAAAAATGGAATAATGAAGTTCTCTTCTCAAATACAAAAGAATAATATTCCTTACCGTAAAAAAAGCTGAATATAAAAGTAGTTAAGTAGCAGAATACTTTTCTTCTCTCTCTATAGTCTCTCTCTATAGTTTCTCTCTCTAGAGTTCAAATTGAATTAAGTAAGAAAATAATGAAGGAATGAGCTTCTATTTATAGGAAAATAGAATGCATAAGTAACTAATCCATGAAGCAGTCTAGATTGATTTACTTTAATCGACGATCCATAATTAAAGCAAAATCTTTTAAATAAAATATAATATATTCTATTTATAATCTAATAAAACAAAACTTATAATATATATATAAATATATATATTTAACAACTTGCCTTATACTGGCAATTCATACAAATTAACGATTTATATAATATATATATAAAATCGCACATGCCTATATGTATATATATTATACTTAGTAAAATCCTTACCTGCCCAATAATCCTCCCACTCCCATTACACCCATGACATCCTGCAAGAAACATATATATATAATATAATAACAATCATAATAATACCACCAACTTGATTCCACCAAATCAATTCATATATAAAACAACCAACATTAATCAACCAAACACTCCAATTTTAGAAAGTCAAAAGTTCATATATATATATATATATATATATATATATTATACTCAAAACACTATTTTGAAAAAAATGAGTAAACGAGGGTCCATAAAATACGTCAAAATTTACAACAAATATTGTGACAATAATTAAACAAAAGCGAGTGACTTCTCACGTAAAGCATTATTAATAATTAATACCGTGTCTTTATTATGCAACCACGCCAGACATCGCACTGCTTTTTAACAAGGGTGTTTCAACAGAAAATGGTAAAACTTCCGCCGTTATTTTCATAAAGTATTTTTGTCGTTTTTTCTTAATCAAAACAATAATTCCATTGTGGGGTCCACCAATGATTATGCCGTTGTAACGAATATTTCTGTTAAACAAGAATATTCCCGACCAATCGAATATTATATAACAACTTGCGTACTTTGCAAAATTTATAAATATTACCCACAACTATAACATTATATCAATTTCACTCCATAATATTCAAAAATAATATTTATAGAAAATTCATCTTTATTCAAAAGTTGGGGTTTTACAATCTCCCTTCTTATATGAAATTTCGCCCTCGAAATTAGGGTACGACACGGTATATTGAAGAGGTAAGGATACCTTGATTTCATTTCTGATTCTAACTCCCAAGTCATTTCCTCAACATCGTGGTTTCTCCACAAAACTTTGACTTGAGGTATAACCTTGAAGCGTAGAATATGTTCCTTCTTATCCAAGATTTGAACATGAACCTCTTCATACGTCAAATCTTCCGCTATTTCGTCCGGTTCTAACTCAATAATGTTGTTCGGGTCTTTCACATATTTACGTAACATGGATATGTGAAAAACGTTATGAACACGAGACATACTTAGCAGAAAGCGAGTCTATAGGCCTGAGTTCCTACTCGATCGAGGATAAAAAAAATGGGGTACGATAAATCGAGGATTGAGCTTTCCTCTCTTTCCAAATCTCGTAACTCCTTTCCATGGAGCAACACGTAACAACACATGATCTCCTATATCGAATTCCACATCCTTTCGATGAAGATCAGTATAACTCTTTTGTCGATCTTGTGAGGTTTTTATATCGTTTCCGGATCGTTTGAATCTTTTCTATAGTCATACGTATCAACTCCAAATTCCCCAACAACGTTGCTTCACCCACCTCATCCTAGCATCTTTGGAGAAGCGACACTTTCTTCCATACAACGCTTGAATGGAGCCATGCCAATACTTGCTTGATAAGCGTTGTTGTAGGAAAACTCCACCAATGGTAAGAACTTGTCCCAACTTCCTTGAAATCAAGGACCCGAGTCTTAATAGATTTTCAAGAGTTTGAATAGTCTCTCTCGATCGTTCGTCTGGTTCGATGCGAGGATGATATGCGAAGCTAAATCATAATCTGTGCCCATAGCTTTTCGCAAACTAACCCAAAATCGTGAAGTGAATTTTGGGTCTCGATCGTAAACTATGGATCTTTGGAATACCATGCGATCTTACAATCTCATTTATGTACATCTGAAGCAAGACGTTCAAGTGTATAAGTTTTCGTGATCGATAAGAAATGAGCAGACTTGGTCAATCTATCAACAATGACCCAAATCACATCTATACCTCGAGAAACTTTAGGAAGACCCCAGAATGAAATCCATGGTAATGTGCTCCCACTTCCATTACGGAATTTCAAGTGGTTGCAATGGACCTTTTGGTACTTGATGCTCTACTTGACTCGTTGACACGTTAGACACCTTGAGATAAGCAATGTATCTCTCTCTTCTTATCATATTGCCCCACCAAAATGTATGTCGAAGATCATGATACATTTTGGTACTCCCGAGATGGATTGAAAGCGTGTGTCATGCGCCTCCATTATGATTTTATACTTTAAATCGTGGTCGTTAGAACACAAAGTCCGGAGTTGACTCAAGTATTCCTTCTTCATCGATTCTTGCTTCCGGTATCGCACATTCTTGCACTTTCTTCCTCATACGCATCAGCTCCGGATCTGTAACTTGAAAAGCTTTAATTTTATCAATTAAAGTCGGTTCTACTCGTATATTCGCCATCATCACGTGGGTCCCTGGAGTCTTTATCTCTATCTCCATCCTTTGCAAGTCATACAAAATGGGCCTTTGCGTGGACAATATTGCACTCGTACTCGTATATGATCTTCTACTCAATGCGTCAGCTACCACGTTCGCTTTTCCAGGATGGTATTGGATGGTATGATCATAATCTTTCAACATTTCAAGCCAACGTCATTGTCGCATGTTGAGTTCCTTTTGAGTGAAGAAATATTTGAGGCTTTTATGATCCGTAAAGATCTCCACTTTCTCCCTATACAAGTAATGCCTCCAAATTTTAAGTGCGAAGACAACAGCTACTAACTCTAGGTCATGAGTAGGATAATTCCTCTCATATTCTTTGAGTTGTCGTGAGGCATAGGCTATAACTTTCCCATGTTGCATGAGAACACATCCCAACCCTTTCGCTCAATCATTGTAGATGACAAATCCCTCCGAACCAGATGGTATTGTCAGAACAGGTGCTGAAATGAGTCTCCTCTTGAGTTCTTGAAAACTCTTTTCACATTTCTCGCTCCAACCGAACTTTGTATCTTTTCGAGTCAGCTGAGTTAGTGGAGTAGCGATTCGAGAAAACCTTCTACGAATCTCCGATAATAACCGGATTAAGCCGAGAAAGCTACGTACTTCGATTCGTTGATTTAGGTTGCTCCCGACTTTGAATAGCTTCAATCTTTCTTTGGGTCGGCGGATATTCCATGACTTGATACCACATGCCCAAGGAATGCTACTTCCTCAAGCCAGAACTCGCATTTCTTCAACTTGGCATAAAGCTTGTATTCACGAAGCTTTTGGAGTATCAGCCTCAAGTGTTCTTCATGATCTTCACGGCTTTTGGAATAAATAAGGATGTTATCAATAAAGACGACCTCAAAGTGATCAAAATATTCCTTGAATACTCAGTTCATCATATGTATGAAGGCAGCAGGAGCATTAGTCAATCCAAAGGACATTACTAGAAATTCATAATGCCCGTACCGAGTTCTGAAAGCCGTCTTTGGAATGTCATCGGTTCTAATCTTCAATTGGTGATATCCGGAACGAAGATCAATCTTTGAAAAGAATTTGGCTCCTTGCTGGTTGGTCAAACGGGTCATCAATACGTGGCAATGGGTACCTATTTTTGATGGTGACATGATTCAACTCCCGATAATCAATATAAAGTCGATACTCCCATCTTTCTTCTTCACGAATAGAGCACAGAGCACCCCAAGGAGAAGTACTAGGACGAATAAAGCCAATGTCTAACAATTCCTGCGATTGAGTCTTTAACTCCACGAAGTTCAATAGAGCCATTCGATATGGGGCTTTAGAAATGGGTTTTGTCTTAGGGTTCAAGGTCGATACAAAATTCAATTTCACGCTCCGGGGTAGGCCAGGGAAGTTCTTCGTGGAATACGTCGGAAATTCATTAACAATAGAAATATTATTCAAAACCGACGTATTTTTGTTTTTAGATCGTGACATGAGCTAAGAAAGCTTGACATCTTTTTTTCAATAAACGAATAGCTTTATGGCTTGAGATGACAGTGATTGATTTTAATGGTTTGGTTGCTTGAATTCGCATAATAGGTCAATTAGGAATATGAAACTTAATAACCTTACGAAAACAATCAATTTTTGCATGGTGAGTAGTTAACCAATAATCCCTAGAATTACATCAAATGCAAGTATTTTTAATGCAATAAGATCGACAGGTAATGTGTGGGTACCAACTAGAACCAAACAAGACTTATAAACCGTGGATGTAATGAAGGTTTCTCCCAATGGGGTTTCAACAAATAAATCAAAATCCAATCTCTCCGGAGTCAAATTTAAACGTTAAGCGCAAGTAGGTTAAATGAAAGAGTGGGTAGAACCGGTATCAAATAAAGTATAAACTTCGCTAGAGTTTATGATTAGCTTATCCGTGATGACCTCGTTCGGGTTCCTTAACTACGGGAGGACACGACAAATGCTCTCCTCCACCACGCTTGATTTTTCTGGGACGACCTTTGGTGCCTCCATCCTAGCTGAACTTGTCTTCGGTGAATGACAAAATCAGACTAGGTGACCTTCTCTTCCACAATTATAACACGCTTTGGATGGCATCGCGAAATTTGGACTGATGTGTCCCTCCCCTCTGCATTTGAAGCATATGATAGGTGGTCTTTCCCCTTCCTTAACAACAAAGTCTTTGGTCTTTGACGTCTTTCCATCATTGTTGAATCTCCTCTTCTTGAAATGTCCATTCTATTGTTTTGGCCCTGATTACCACCGAAGTGGTTACCATTTTTGGCCTGTTGATTCCCTTCACGCTTGTTGTCACCGCTTCGATGGCTGCTCTCACTGGTATTATCATTTTGTCGGCTGCTCTCTTTTGGTTGCGTTGACTCGTTATCGCGCTCCACCAACTGAGCCCTATTTAAAACATCTGAATACAAACACATTTTATGAGAAATAAGATGTTGACGTATCTCCGGCTTCAAACCTCTTAAAAATATTTGCGCCATTCTCTTTTCATTATCCACCAAGTGGGATGCAAACCGGTATAACTCCGTAAATTTTTCCTCGTATTGCGACATGGTCATATTGTTTTGCTCCAATTTGATAAAATCCACCTCCTTCATGTGACGAATACTTTTGGGAAAGTATTTGTCGTTGAAAAGCTCTTGGAACTTCTCCCAAGACATCTTCAGTGCATTAGGCTGGGTACGTTTTACATATTCCCACCAATGATCTCCTTCTTCACGCAATATAAAGGTGGCGAATGGAACCTTTTGCTCCTCTGAGCATTCCAAGACATCAAATATCTTGGTAATCTGCTTTATCCATGTCTCCGCCTTTAAGTGGTTCTGTTTTTCCAAAAACTCCGGTGGTCCCGGCTCCTTGAATTGCTTAGCGGTGACCAACCGTGGTTGCCATTGTTTCCTCTGCATTATGAGCAGGAGTGCTTTCACCTGATGTTGCATGAATTCTAAAAAGCTCTTAAACGTACCGTCTTTGTCAATTGATCAATGTTGTTGTTTACAGGAGGATTATCGCCATCCTGTTGCACATTCTCCTGATTATTGATATGTGGAGACTCAACGGTCTCTTGTGCTCCATTGCTATTCTTAACATTTTTGGATGTCATTTTTAGATACTGCCACAAAACAAAGGTTAATTGATATGTTACATAATATCTCTAAACTCTGACCAACCAATTTAAATACAAAATAAATTTAAGTAGGTCATACTATCGAAGGAATTCTCCGTCTCTCCCCTCCTAGTTTTAGTTTCACATCTTAGCCAGGGATCATATCCCTAAGCTTTGATACCAACTGTGACTCCCCCAAAATTAGGTATACATCACCCATCTTGGGTCGTCAGATACATGGTACAAAATTCAAATACAACTTACTAATACAACTTTCGTGTACAATACGACAAAACATAACTGTGAGTTTGAATACAATTATGGTCTACTAGAGATTATACAAACTCAAAAGGAGTCCTCATTATAATTATTAACACGCTATTTCACGGAATAGTGAGGACTACTAATGCTATCCTCCGGACCGTCACTGTTCCTCGACTAGTCCTGCTATGTTCTCATTTTCTCAAGAGAATAAAGTGAAAGAAAGGTGAGCTCAACTAGCCAAAGAAGAAATATTATGACTAAGATAATGCAGAATAAATTATCGTTAGCCTTCAACAGTGTTAAACTGATAAAATATAACAACATCAAGTTTAACTGCAGCGGATCAAGCAATCCATTAAAAGAGTCAAGTAGAGAATAAAATCTACTATCTTTTATGTTTTAAAAAGTTTTTCATCACTTTTATCGCTGAGACTCAGCTTAATAAATAATCCATATCATCCCTGCACTACGGCCAAGGATATTCATTAGGGTCACGACCACAAATTCCATGCACTACGGGCCAAGGATATTTGTGTATTCATCAATGGTCATGATCATGCCAACAACTGTCCATCAATGCACTACGGGCCAATGAGGACTTTTACCACATCATTTGTAACATTACGGTCACGATTACACCGAATAATCCCTGGTCATAATTATACCAAGTCCATCCATGCTTTTACAGGCCACAGATGACTTTCAAAAAATATAAATATGAGGATGATGATAATGATATAAAAATTCAATAAAACAAGTTCAAGAATTAAGTTATTCAGGAACTAAAAACATCCAAATTGTCAACATAATACTGCTTTGTAGAAGAAAATTCAAGATTTCTCAGAAGAATATTTCCATGAAAAATACTGGATGAAGTGCAAATATCAAGGATATTCCACTAATTTCATGGAGTATAGAAGTCAAAATTTTAACCAACTGAGAATAATAAGGAATGGAATAACAACAGAAATCACCATGCATGCGATACTTCAGATGTAAAAGTTATTCCAACAGAATAATAATAATGGAACCGTGTCGGTGAAAATCACACCAAGCCAGGATGTTCCAAATGTAATAATAAAGAATGAAATAATAAAGAGGCGGAACCAGTCCCGGCGAAAAGCCGCATGCATGAGGATGTTCCAATGGAAAATAAAGACAGAATAATAAAAGCGGAACCGGTCCCAAAGATATAGCATGACAGGATGTTCCAAGCAGAATAATAAAGACAGAATAATAGAAGAATGTCACCACGTATAGGGTATTCAGCGATAAAAGTTATTCCAATGTAATAATAAAGAAATGGAATAATGTAAGTTCTCTTCTCAAATACAAAAGAATAATATTCCTTACCGTAAAAGAAACTGAATATAAAAGTAGTTAAGTAGCAGAATTGGTAATACTTTTCTTTATCTCTCTATAGTCTCTCTCTATAGTTTCTCTCTCTAGAGTTCAAATTGAATTCGTAAGAAAATAATGAAGGAATGAGCTTATTTATAGGAAAATGGAATGCATAGTAACTAATCCATGAACGGGTCCGTATTGATTTACTTTAATCTGACTATCCATAATTAAAGCAAAATCTTTTAAATAAAATATAATATATTCTATTTATAATCTAATAAAACAAAACTTATAATATATATATAAATATATATATTTAACAACTTGCCTTATACGACAATTCATACAAATTAACGATTTATATAATATATATATAAAATCAAGACACGCCTATATGTATATATATTATACTTAGTAAAATCCTTACACCTTAATAATTCTCCCACCCCATTACACCCATGACATCCTGCAGAAGAAATATATATATATATATATATATATATATATATATATATATATATATATATATATATATAATATAATAACAATCATAATAATACCACCAATATATAAAACAACCAACATTAATCAACCAAACACTCCACCCTTTAGAAAGTCAAAAGTTCATATATATATATATATATATATATATATATATATATATATTATACTCAAAACACTATTTTGAAAAAAATGAGTAAACGAGGGTCCATAAAATACGCCAAAATTTACAACAAATACCATTGTGGCAATAATTAAACAAAACCGAGTGACTTTCACGTAAGCATTAATAATTAATACAGGTGCGCTGCTATGCAACCACGCCAGATATCTTTAGATTTTTTTAACACCGGATGTTTCAAGCAATTAACGGTAAAACTTCCGCCGATTATTTTCATAAAGTATTTTTGTCGTTTTTCTCAATCAAATAATAATTCCGTAGGGTCCACTAATGATTGTCTTGCGTTTATACAAATATTCTCGTTAAAACGAATATTCCCGACCAATCGAATATTATATAACAACTTGCGTACTTTGCAAAATTTATAAATATTACCCACAACTATAACATTATATCAATTTCACTCCATAATATTTAAAATAATATTTATAGAAAATTCATCTTTATTCAAAAAGTTGGTGTTTTACACTGTGCATCCACGCGTATTACTGTATTTTAACCACCGGGTATTCCAACAGTGTTAACGGTAACAAATACGCCGTTATTTATAAAAACTCAAACTTGTCATTTTCTTCATCCGATAATTATTCTGTTATGGGGCCCACTAATGACTGCGCCGTCGTACGAATATTCCCCGACAACAAGAATATTCCACGACCAAATGAATATTCTCCGAC
Organism: Panax ginseng; assembly: GCA_020205605.1. Taxonomy (NCBI): domain Eukaryota; kingdom Viridiplantae; phylum Streptophyta; class Magnoliopsida; order Apiales; family Araliaceae; genus Panax; species Panax ginseng. The sequence continues at coordinate 25,907,420 of CM035138.1, forward strand.
AACAATGATTATTTTATAACCACTTGCATATTTTGCAAAATTTGCACATTTCACCCATAACCATAGAATTATATTAAATTAATACCTTATTATTCACAATAATAATTAGAGGAAATTCAATTTTATTTATAATAAGTTGGGGTCTTACAATTAGGAGAAGTGGTGCAAGATTGATAATACTTGCATGACTAAATTAAAAATAGAGGTATAGATGAATGTATTATATCGTAACTTTTATTTTATATGTGTGTACTATTGATTCACATGATGTATTATTAGGGGAGGTGGTGCAAGTTTGATAATACTTGCATGACTAAATTAAAAATAGAGGTATAGATGAAGGTACAATACCGTAACTATTTTTTTCACATGGGTGTACTATTGATTCACATGATGTACTATTAGGGGAGGAGGTGCAAGTTTGATAATACTTGCATGACTAAATTAAAAATGAAGGAAAAGATGAATGTATTATACTGTAGTATTTTGAGCCCCAAAACGTGCAATTATCGAAACTATATTTTCCTATAAATAGAAGCTCATTCTTCTTTCATTCTCACCAATTCACTAAGACTCACAAGAGCAATTTTAGAGAGAGAAGCTATATAGAGAAAGAAGAAGAGAAGTCCGCTACCTCACTATTCCAGTATCCAGTCTTCTTCTGAGGTAAGGAATATTATTTTTTTCCAATATTCATAAGGAATAATATTTTCTTTCATACTCTATAGTATGCGAGTAATATTATTTCGTCTTGTATTCCTGATTATACACACATTTTGTTAAAGTATTGCTTCTATACTTCGTGAAATTAGTAGAATATCCTTGAAATTTACGCTTTATCTAGTATCGTTTTACAAGGATATTTTCTGCACATTCTTGTTAAATTTTAAGTTTTTCATGCCGGAGTACTGTCCATGATCGAGTAGTATTCATTTTTACGGTACTATTCATAAAGTACTATTCTCGGGGTACTATTCACAAAGTACTATTTTCGAGGTACTATTCATAAAGTACTATTCATGGGTACTTTTTACAAAGTACTATTCACGAGTACTATTCATGAGGTACTATCCCTGAAGTACTATTCACGGAGTATTATTCACCCGGGGAATTATTCATGACAAAAATTGATTTCTTTGCTGTCCAAATCATTTTTGATACAATATTATTCTTGAATTTTACTCCACAAAGCAGTATCATGTTGATAATTTGGACATTATTGAATTTTGGATAAATTAAATTATAAATCTTTAAAAATCTATCATTTTCTTTCTTTTAATTGAATTCTTATATCATTGTCATCATCCTTATGCTTATTTTGTGATGAAAGTCATCTTTGGCTTACGTGCATAAATGGACTGTTGATTGGTATGATTATGACCAGGGATCATCAGGTATAATTATGACCCGTAATGTTACAAATAATGTGGTAAAAGTTCTCATTGGCCTGTAGTGCATTGATGGACAGTTGTTGGTATGATTATAACCAGGGATTATTCGGTATAATTGTAACACCCCCTTTCCGAAATAGAAAGAGAGGTTACCCAAAACATAACAAAACTGATGAATTTAATAGCAAGGCTCAAAGCCACATAAGAATAGTCTTAAAATCTGATAAATACCACAAGTTAACCATAATAAATGTCAAACTGGCTCGAACCATAATCTAAGTTAATTATTACAATTCTAAATAATCTATTGGATCGTAACGTAAACAAAATATCTACACCATTTGGATAAAAGGAAGCTCTCGTCACACTTGCCCTTGATCCCGTTGATTACCTGCCGGAAGAAAACACAGCATGAGCCAAATGCCCAGTACGAATATAGAATACAAATAATGAACCGATATAACTAACTCAATTAAATGAAATGAAACGAAACGAACTGAAATGAAACAAACAAAACTAACACAATAAAATAATAGGCTGAATCAAATGGCTGGGTGTTATTTCATACCGAGCTCAAAATAAATAGTAATATACCTTGCCACACAGGCAAGTCAAATATTGCCACACATGCAATCAAAATAATGCCACACATGCAATCACACATCGGACTGCGCAATCTAGATGCATGCAAAATCGGAAGGCGTGTTTGGCACAAACATCACCAATCCGCAGAACAGAACAGAACAGAAAACTAGGGTCGACCCATACACCTCCCACAATAAAACACCAAATGGCCAACTCCCACCGGAGCACAAAACGGGGACGCCGTGGACTGATTACACCGCCACGGAAAGTGTCATGCCTCGGTGCCAAGAGAACTTACCTGTGGTACCCCCACAGGTGGTTATAGCTCAGGTATACCCTACGGTATTCTAACAAGGATACCATGTCACAACACATGCGATATAACATTAACAAAATGGGTTTCTAATATGTACTGTTAAACTGAAATGAATCATCAACTTAAAGTCTCCAAAAATATTAACATGTACTTTCTATGAGAATCAAAATAAATACAAAAGATGATACATTAGATCAAGAGTACAAATATGAGTTCCAACTATGAACACCAAAACGAACTATCAAAATAAATTGACAAGGAATAATCATGAGATGCAATACTAAATTTCGAAACGAATAACGAAACGAACAAATTAAAAACAAAAGAGTCTCGCTGAAAAACGTACGGAATCCATACCTGGATTAAGCAATGAAATATCCAAAATTATATTCCAAAAACTAGTTTATACTCACTCCGTTCAATCTAAATAAAATAAAATAGAATTTTATTACAAATTTAACAATCTCTAACATAATATTATTTAATTTATTATTAAGTAAATTTATAATTTTTATCATTAGAATAATTAATTAGTATACAAAATTTTCAATTTAATTTATAATAACATAAGTGGGTTAATATAAAATAAAAAGTATCTTGATCTTTGATCCCAAGATATTCATTCTTCTCTCGAAACATTTTGTTGGCTTGCGTCGATTAGCTAGTTGGTGAGGATGGCTCGCTTTTTCTCCACTCGCATTGCATGAGGCTCGTGATTCATTGATGAAACGCAAATCTGCGTGCAAACAAGAGTTGGCTTCACATGCAGCGTAAAGTTTAACGCTTTCCTCCGAAGTCGCGCTCTTCCTCCCTCGGGGAGGTTAGCTATTAGCTCAAGAGCTCTTAGCTCGTAGCTCATTAGCTTAGTAGCTTATATATATATATATATATATATATATATATATATATATATATATATATATATATATATAACCCTATATATGCTTGATAGGTTCTTATAGTCTTTGTCAACACCCTCTTTTTGGATAGTTGATAAATTGAATTGATGGTTGAGATTAACTTTTCTATTTGATAAAAGTAAGCACAGGTTGTTGTGCCTTATTATTTACTGTCATGGCTTCTATTTTATTAAGTGAATATAAACTTGTCGATTATAGTTATAAAAAGTGAATATTTATTATTAAAATAATCCGTAGGAAGAGCTTCTCTAGAATTTTACACATTTTTTTTAATTTTTTTATTTCTCGGTAGATGCAATTTGATCTGGTGGCATTAAAATAATAAAATAATCCGTAGGAAAAACTTTCTAGAACACACATTTTTTTAATTTTTTTTTATTTCTCCGGTAGAGTGCAAGTGATCTGGTGACATTAAAATAATAAAATAATAAGTAATGCAAGTGTCAATCTGATAGTATTAAAAAATAAAAAAAATATCCGTTAGAAGTAAAATTGATCTGGTGGTATTAAAAATTGAAAAAAAAAAACTTAAGTAAGTCTGACTTCACATGGTGGTATTAAAAATTGAAAAAAAATAATTTTATTCAAGCGATTCATTTCTTAATGATTCGAACTTCATGACCTCAAACTCAAACACTCGTCATATGACCACTTTAGAGCACCACGGGCCTATTTATTAATTTCAACCAAGGATATATCTTTATATTAAAACTTCACCATCCCCAAAATCTATATTCTTGCATTATTATTATATTACGATTTATTATTATTAATAAGTCTATATAATACATATGGGGTTTTCTATTTAGAAATAATTTAATATCTATATTTATTATTATCCCTTTAATATTTTTTCTTATTTTTGTAATAATATCAATAAAAGGATTATTAATATATTAAAAAAATATCATTCTTTAATAAAATATAAATAATGATTTTATATTCATGTATTACTATTATTATTATATTCATGTATTACTATTATTAAAAATAATATTAATAATGATTTTTAATATTAATATAAATAATGTGATTATTAATATTAGTCAGAATAAAAATATCCATACTGATTCAACAAAATAGATAATTTTTTTTTCATTATTAATAATATGAAGTGGTTTTATGTGATTGATAATATTCATATTACTAAGTTATGAATTTGAAAATCCCATAAAGTTCAACCAAATAGACATTCTTATTAATTAATATATACATTAGATAACGTTGGATAAGTTACATATCTCGGTAGGAAGTAATCTTTGGATTTCTTGTAGAGCTCCCATGCATGAGCTTGATAACGAAAGGCTGTGACATCTTCCGAGGACCACTTCTCTTGAGAAATATTACCATTGGCCCTAACGAAGCGAGTCGACATACTTGCATACAAAAATGCCACGATCGAGTTGTTGTGTTTTTTTTGATTCGAATCTTTAAAAGTGCTTGAGTGGGATTACATTTGGGCCACTCGCTTGTCGGATTACCATTTTGCAAACAAAATGGTATCAAATGTACTGCATGTACAAAGTAGTTGGTTAATAATTTTTTTAATATTAAAGGACATTATAAAATTAAAATATTTTAAAACTAAACATCTGCATGACTTTAACTTGAATTAAAAGTACATTTCATGTAACTTAATATACTTAGTGTCATTGTAGTGTGGTCGATTATGGTAACCATCAATCTTCAAGCTGCGAATAGGAACAAGACAAAATGGCGTTGATTGGTACTACCTGCCGGCATGAATATGTATTTGCATTCGTGTAAAGGTGGACCAACATCTTGGTTAACATACGGATCATAAAAACTCCATGCGATATTCACGTTAGTGCGAGGCACATAGCCACCCAAGATCGTGAAGAATGAATTCATGAAACCAAATTGGGACCACCTTTGTATTCCCCATGACGACTGTAGTATTCCTCTACATCTCGTAGCAACAACATATAAGCGTCGATGACATGCTCGAATATCGACTCCCGGGCCCTAAGGTTGCCTTTGCATTGTGTTCTAATTCATATAAGCTGGGGCGGATGTGATAAAGGATATAAATCCCTTACGGTGCCACCACGTTTCCAAACATATGTTTATTTACAAATGTCTCCTTCCAATCTTTAAGTCTTTTGGATAAGGACCCTTTTGGTCCATAAGAGATGTGGTCTCCGCATCTTGTACACGATTGAGACCCAAATGTACATTATTATTATATAGCAATAATAATTAAAACCATCACTATTAACATAACTATATATACCTTTTGTGAACTAGATCCTTGGCGTCGAGAAAGTCCATGAAAATGAAGAGTTGGTTGGAATGTAACACTCCTCATAGGTTTGGAAGGTTGGAATGTAACACTCCTCGTAGGCTTGGGTGGTGGGAATGGAGCTCTCCTCGATTACTTGTGGGGTGGGTATGTAGCTCTCTTGTACAACATAATCGGTTTGTTTCCCAAGCCCTTCATTGAGTTGTGTGTATTGGGATTTGTGGTCCAAAATTTGTGGGACCCCCACTGCCGAGGTATTTGTTTACCTCTTGCTTGAAGTCGTATAGGCGTATTGGAAATCCCAATTATTTTTTTGCGAGAACCAACTCGGGAGGCGGTGAGTAAATCTTGAAAATTTATCAAATGTGACTTTTGCACTCTCGACTTTGTCATGTAAGATAAACACAAACAAATATTATTAACAATAAATATGAATAAATGTAATATTAAGTATTTACTCAATACATGATTTATTAAAGAAGAATATAATTTTATACCATTTGAATAAGGTGTTGTTGGTTGTAAATGGCAGAGGCTCATAACAATTTATCGTGGTAAGCTTGCTTTTGCATCGAGGTCGGTGGATTTTCCAACGTGTAATTTTCCTATACCGGACCATGTAATCATCTATTGGGACATAATCGAGAAATTTCGGTTTTTGTTGTCCTTGAGATGATCCATGTATGCCTCCACATCGAAATATATTCCCTCTCGAGGCCATACGATCCTCGACATCAATAAATTTAAACTTTTTCTCCTTCCTAAGGTCATAGTGGTTTTTGGTACATTGATGGTATGCCTTGCATGAACCCAATTTGTCTCATCTGCGGTCGACATACGAAATTCCACAATATCAAAGTGGATCAAGGGACCCCACGGATCCCAACAACTTTGCCTTCAAAATTAAATCCATTGATATCATCATCCCACATTATGTAAGGTAGCAAACCACATCCCACATAGACTTAATATCTAACTCCCCTCGGTAAAATGACAAATGGTGATGGGGATTCTCACGTCTACCGAGGGTAGCTTGTGGGCTCAGAATAGGACCATGCTAAAGCCCTAGGTAACCATAAGGATGATTGTGGCCAAGGGTTTGGCTTTCCAATACTTGCGCTCATAAGCCCAAATTTGTAACAATGTAACACAACCATTAATGTATTTAACTCCTTTCTAGTAGCGGTATATAAAGATCTGTACAAATATGCTAACCTTTGCTGCGCCCCAAGAGTAAGTTACACAATCTTGACGTTGGCAATAAAAGACATATATCGTGGGTGCACACTATTTTATTCTATTAGGGAATAATATTGCCCCACACTGACCACAACATGTATGCCTTTGTGTGTAGCCCTACAACATCTTTACTTGCATTCTCGGGACATTTATTAAAATGTTAGGTGCAACCACACTAATGAAATTTGCTGCATTTTTTTGAACTAAAATATTCACCGGCTAATTTATCTCCAAAACAATCCTAAAATAATTCAAATTGGTGGCAATGAGGGACGTTAAGGGCTTTCCACCGCGTGTAACCAAAAATAAAGTGAACATCCTCTAACGTGATTGTTATTTCTCCACAGTTTAAATGAAAAGTATTGGTCTCTGGGCGCCATCTCTCGACTAAAGCGGATATCGGACCAAGATCGGTTTGGTGTCTGACACCTTGAAAACTAAATACTCAAATCCACATTTATCTAAAAAGGATTTTTTGTTCTTTTTCAAAAGCCATTTGATTATATTTACGATCGATTATATATTATTTGAGCCTAGTTTTCCCTATCTCTCCCATGATATATGTCATCGATACATGATCTTGTTGATCATGCGAGAACACTTGGATCAATTGGCCCATATTCCCAACTATCCATCTTTTACCTAAAAAATACATCAATTCCATATTAGTATTAAGATGCATGACAAAATGAAGTTGAAAGTAACATCTTTGCAAAATAGCGGTAATAACAATACACACTTAACATGCATTAAAAAGCTGAACAACATCGTATAATAATAACATGCATGTATATAATGTAATAATATTAACATGCATTAAAAACTAATAAAAAGCGAAACTATTAAAAACAAAAACAATAAGAAGAAAAATAAATTAAAACAATAAGTGAACAATTGAGTACCTTTGGAATAAAATAAAAACAATAAATGAAAAATAATAATAAAATAAATACTTATCGATGCATCTTTATCTTTGTAAAAGTTTTTTTTTTTTTTTTTAAGTAGTAAATCTGACTTAAGCAAACAGCTTTTTAATTTTTTTATCTTCTTTTCTCCATTGTATAATGATGATTTCGACAAATTAAAATAAAAAAAAATAAAAAAAAAGCATCAAGTAAATACTGACTTCATCAGACTTAACTTTCATTAAGTAAAATAAAATAAAAAATATATCTGAAGACCCGTAATGCTGACACATCATTGACAATTTGGAATTAAAAAAAAAAAAATTCGGTATCCCAAACTATTCATTTGCTAAGCAGATTGAAATCGCGACCTCAAGCACCAATCCCTAAATCGTATGACCACCCAAGAGCACCACGGGCCTAAGGCTTTAATTTCTACGAGGATATATCTTTATAGTAAAACTTCACCATCCCCAAAATCTATTAATTGGATTTGTTAAAATAGAAATAAGTTAATATCTATATTTATTATTATCCCTTTAATATTTTTTCTTATTTTTGTAAAAATATGTCAATTAGTCTAATTAATATATTAAAAATAAATATCATTCTTTAATAAAATATAAAGTGATCATTATAAATCTTGCATTATTTTGTTGTTATTATACGAAAATAATAACAACAATGAAACTATTAAAAAATGAACAAATGGAATATCTTACAATAAATAACAATACTTGATTTATAACAATATCTTACATTAAAATCTTGGTATCTTGAGAATATAATAAATGGAATCCAGTAGGTTCGACTTGTTGAAGTTTTCATGCATTAAAATCTTAGAAATACTCCTCTATACTCTCTCTGTTATTTTTAGTTTGATCTAGCTTGGCAAGTGAACTTTAGTTTGAACAACATGTGTTCTCGATAGGCGTTTAAATAAGCTCATGCAAGTCAAATTTACATGAATTATTTTAGGACCAAATTCAAACATTAATCTTGTTATGGGTCATGACTTTTTAGTTTCACAAGAGCTTGCGGTGTTCTTTCAGAAGGCGATGTGGCGAAAAAAAGTAGTCGACATGGTAGAAAAAGTACTTATCGATGCATCTTTATCTTTGCAAAAGTTTTTTTTTTTTTTTTCGGTAGATGTCTGACTAAGCAGAAGCTTAGCTTTTTAAATTTTTTTATCTTCTTTTCTCCATTGTATAATGATATTTCGTCAACAAATTAAAATAAAAAAAAAATATGAAAGACGTAGTAAAATAAGTCTGATTTGTCGGTGACAATTTGGAATAAAAAAAAAATTCGGTATCCCTAACTATTCGCTGCTAAGCAGATTCGAAATCGCGACCTCAAGCACCAATCCCTCGTCATATGACCACCCGAGCACCACGGGCCTAGATGTTTTAATTTACCTTGGATTTGTATATATCTTAAAACAGTCCATTTCCCCCCAAATTAAATTTCTCAATATTTTATTATAATTATTAGATTATTATTATTATTATATTATTATTACGAATTGAGTATAAAAGTAGTTCCATATTATGTAAAACATGTACTTTTTATTAGTTTATTACCATTATTATTATTATTATAAAATTTGTGTCAATTTGGTCTTTTTATCTTTAAATATTGTCTAGGAAGGCTCTTTATTTTCTCAAGTTATCTTCTTCTCCATGAACACGAATTTGTTCTCGATATTATTTTCTCTTTTCACCTCTACTCATAATTTGTTTCATCGGTTTGCCCACTTTCACTTGAGGAAAATCAAGTTGAAGTTACGATCGAGCAAAATTCATCACTATTATTCACAAGTAAGTTTTCAAAATGTCATATAATACATACGAATTTGTCGATTGAAGTTGAAAATAATAAATCGATATTATTAAAATCACGTTGGTCAATTATTTTTATGCGTTGGAAGAGGTTGAATATTTTTATAGATCATATGCTTGCAAAAATGGATTTGAGATTAGAATTGCAACTAGTCATAAACATGCTATCTGAATGATATCGGATCTAGGCGGTATGTATGTAAGAAAGCGGTACACCAATTGTTGGCAGAGTTTACGATGATGAAGATAGTAGTAATAAAATAACTAAGCGAGAGAGACTCGATAGGACGAACAATGTGCAAAGCTAGAATATATGTTGTTCTGATAAGAAAGAGGACAATTGGCGTATATCTCTTTGTTGAATTAGAGCACAATCATCACTTAGTGACCCCCACCAAAGTAGATTTGATCGAGACTCACGAAATATTACTCTGTTGCAAGAAATTTAATTGACACTTTAAATAAGTCGGTATTGGTCTAGTAAGATGATGAATGTTTTGAGCACAATGGGAGGTGGGTTGCAAAATGTTCCTTTCTCTCTGCTAATGTTGAGAATGTGGTGCGAGATTTAAGGCGTGATTCTGCGAGATGAAAATGATGCACAAATTGCTTTGTCGATCATTTGAACAAACTTGCATCCAGGAAGTGCTGACAAATTTTTTTTCGAGTGAAACCGGTGAAAACAACCGCATAGCTTTGTATTTTGTGGGTTGGCCCGATCGAGGTTTATATATCAGCGGTTCGGAGCGTTGTGACATTTGATAGTACATCTGGGACAAATAAGTATGGCATGCCGTTTGTTCCATTTTAGGGTCAACCACCATTATCGATCTATATTGTTTGGATTTGCCTTTATTTACGAGGCGAGGCGAGAGGACACTTTCGTTTGGGTATTACAGACATGGCTTGAAGCCATGGACTACAAGGCACCTACAACCATCATCTTGATCAAGCAGAGCCATGAGTAATGCTATTATTCTACGGTACTTCCAACTAGTTATCATTTATTGTGTTCTTGGCATATTAGCAATAAATTTCTGAAAAATTGCATCATGTTTATTACGAGCACCCATCGTTCAAAAATGATTTTAACATTTGTGTGTATAACTCATTGTCCATCGAGGAATTTGAAAAGCGTTGGCATATTACGATAAGTTCCTATGAATTGTATACTAATGAATGGCTTGGAAGTTTGTATGATGTCTGACGAAATGGATTCGGCATATACAAAGAGATATTTTGCATTGAGAATGACTACCCTTTGGAAGAAGCGAGAGCATGAATGCCTTTTTTTGATGAGTATGTTAATGCATCAGTGGTATGCTATATTTTTTCTCTGCTTGAGTCAAAAAATTTGTGAAAAGCGGTTTATCGAGGGAGAGGAAGGCCGACTACATAACAAAACATCGTAAAAGGATTATGGTATTTTCGGTTCATCTTTAGAAGTTCATCTTTGCACAAGTGTACACAAAAGAGATGTTTAGGCGTTTCCAGCGTCGATTAAATCGATTCCATGAAATACAATGTTCATAAACTTAGTGAGTTGTGTGTCGCGATACTAAGGTTTTCACGATTATAATCTGATCTGATCTGTTGAAAGTGGTGGAAGATATAAAGAAGTTGTCAACAATCGACATTTGGGATCGGTAACATATAAGCGCCAAATGTTTTCTCACTCTGGTGAATTATGCGAGCACATCTTGAGATATTTCATAGCAAAAAGTATTTCACAAATCTACCGTGACATGATCCTTCATCGGTGGACAAGAGAGCTTGAACAAAAGCAATGGTGAAGACTTACTCTTTAACTCCACATCTGCGACTTGAACAAAATCAAGCAATCTTATTTATAATCATTTGATGGGTGATTACGGGAGTTAGCGAGCAAAGCGACTTACTTTCGGTCAGGAGTTACAAAAAGCTGTTCTTGGCCCTGAATGCACGAGGAAAAGAGTTGGTTGACCGGTATGATCCGGATGAGAATATTCTTGAAGCTGGCGGATGGCGACATTGATTGCACGAGTTGGAGATCAAATCATGATATGGGATACGATAATGGCGATGAAGATGCGAGGTGGAAGAAGAAGAAGAGTTTTTGCCGCCTAATATTTCTCAAACAAAGGGCGCAAAAAAACAATCTAGATTCAAGAGTGCACTCGAGAAAATCATTCCTTCTAAGACTCATCGAAAATGTGCAATTTGTGGCTTTGAAGCAGACCACGATAAGCGAAATCACTATCGAGTGCTAGGGATTCTGAGCGAAAAAAAATAAGGCGTCGGTTGTATTAATCATTCTATGTTTTTTTTTATTTTATGAAAATGAACATGTAATATGTCTTATTCCTCTTAATGTTATGCGAGTACTAGTATTGGTATAATCTGTACTTCTAATATTGATAATCACATTATTATTATTATAATAATACTTCACTACTTTTATAAATTCGATAATCACATTATTATTATACTTCACTAGTTTTATTAATAATAAAATCATTTCTTAATAATAAAATCATTGCTTAATATATAAAATCATTACTAATAATCATTGCTTAATAAATATAGATATTAACTTATTTCTAAATAGAAAACCCCCATATGATTATATAGACTTATTAATAATAATAAATCGTAATATAATAATAATGCGAGAATATAGATTTTGGGGATGGTGAAGTTTTAATATAAAGATATATCCTTGGTTGAAATTAACTTGACTAGGCCGTGGTGCTCGGGTGGTCATATAATGTGTTTGGAGTTTGAGGTTGCGAGAGTTTGAATACATTTAGCGTTGAATTGCTTGAATAAAATCATTTTTTCAATTTTTAATTGAATGACAAAATGTCAATTTTAAGTAGGTTTTTTTAAATTTTTAATACCGGTAGTGATATTTTATTATTTATCTTGGTAGGTTATTTTTTCAATTTTTAATACCGGTAGTATCATTTTGTCTAAGGTGGGATTATTTATTATTTTAATGCCGGTAGTATCGACTGTCTAAGTGGGAGAAATAAAAAAAAAAAAAAAAATGTGTAAGCCGGTAGAAAACTCTTAGGTGGGATTATTTTATTATTTTAATACCCGGTAGTATCATTTTGTCTTAAGCGGGAGAAATAAAAAAAATAAAAAAAAAATGTATGTAAGTAGGTAGAAGCTCTTAGTAGGATTATTTTAATAATAAATATTCACTTTTTATAACTATCTTGACAAGTTAATATTCACTTAATAAAATAGAAATAGATGCAAGGTAAATAATTAAGGCACAACAACTTTGTGTTTGGCTTATCAAATAGAAAAGTTAATGTGACCATCAATTGATTTATCAGCGGTCCAAAAAAGGGGTGTTGCCACAGTACTCATAATATAGCAAGGTTTGCTATGGAAGGGCTCCTATATATATATATATATATATATATATATATATATATATATATAGAAGAAAATGATAAAAATAAGTTGTTTATAAATAATAGCGTTATTATTACAGATTATCTTGTTGGAATACCCGGTGGTTAAAACACGATGTATCTGCGTTGTTGTTGCCTGATAGTACCGCGATATTGCACCAATTATTGATTCTTACGTGAAGGCACTACTCGATAATTGTTACGATAATTCTTATTCGATATTTTATTTTATTGATTCAATAATTATTGCATTAATATTCTATATTACTATTGTTTCAATAATTGTCACTACACAGTATTTTCCATTATCGAAGCAATAATTCATATTATCTGAATAATATTATTAGATAACATTATTGGAAATGTCTAGAAAGTTCTGTCTAAGGAGAGATTTGGTCACCTAATTGCTTGGCCGAGAAGGAAAAATTCTTATTGGAAAGCCCCTCTTCCAGGAAGCGACACTGGTTGTCGATTTTTGTGATTCTGTAATATTATTTGTGAATAATTAATTATTGATTTATATGATGAGGAAAATGTTGATTTTATGTGGATATAAATGGAGAAAATTTTTAAAGTGACAATTGTTAAAAATTGATATTTTATCTTTTCTGATAAAATAATATTTTATTATATTATTATAATATAATAATGGTGATATTTTTACAATGAATGTGGGATATATGAGTATATGTGGAGGAGGAGTATTTTTGTTACTAAAAATATTTAAAACATATTTTTCATGTTTGTGGATCCCATTTCTTGAGTGAAATTTGATTATAGCTTTGTAAAATCGCTTGCAGTTTATGGATTTGGTCCAATTTACATTTGGAATTTGAAAAAACTTTCTTCTGTAAAGTTGTAAAGAATGGAATTTCCTATGGAAAGAACATGAGTTTTGAATTTTTCTGATAAAAGGGCTATTTATTATGAATTATTGAAGTTTAAAAATTCCGGAATAATTGCTTTTTGGAAGTTTTATTTATTTTTATTAAGAAAAACATTTTTGTTGTTTTTGGCACATGTGTGGTTGAAGTTTGGACTAAATTGGGGTGCGTAGGAATTTAATATATATATATATATATATATATTAATATTTTATTAAATTTTCTCTTTGGTGTTACAAGCATTTTTCTATAAATAGGTGTCTTAGGTTAGAATTGAAAATCACACCAGAAACTAAAGATTTTTCTCTCTTTCTCTCTCTATAATATCGAGCGTATTTTTGTGAGTATTTTAGTACTTTGAGTATTGCTATACGGTGCAAGTTCTTTCAACACTATATATCCAGTATTCCATCAGAAGTACTATCCTTTTGAGGTAAGGGATGTTATTTTCTTCTTAAATGATATTATTTTCTTCAATATCATTATCCGAATTATTGGGTTGAACTTTTTATCAAATTTAGAACTTTTTGTGCTTGGAGAGTTCTTATTCACGATATCGGCCTTTATTCACGTCGACTTTATTCACGAATCGACTTATTCAATTAAAAAATGAAACTTTCTTCTTTTTGTCCAAAATATCAATTATGGATACTAGCTTTGATTGTATCCATGTTTTGATCATTCTTGAATTTTACTCCACTATGATTATTTATGAGGTATTTTGGACATGGAATAGGTGAAATCTGAATCCTTAATATTTATTCTTTTGTTTCACTTTGGATTCGTTTTTTCTTTAAAATATTTTTCATCATCCTCGGTCCTAAATGATGATATTCTTTGAATATCTTTGGCATGTAGTGCAAAGATGAATGATTTTCGATGAATATCTTTGGCCCGTAGTGCAAAGATGAACAGGTGTTTAGATGAACATGACCAACTGATGAATATCTTTGGCCTGTAGTGCAAAGATGAATATTTAATTCTAGATATATATTGATTGAGGTTACAGAGATAAAATATCGACGATGAACTTTTAAATTCATATATAGAAGATAGTAGATTACATTCTCTACTTTCTGCTGCAAAGATTGATTTAAAACTGGTTGTCTATTGCATTCTATTAGATTTTTTCCTGTTGAAGACTAACGATAATTTGTTCTATGTTATCTTAGTCATAATGTTCTTTACTGGGCTAGTTGAGCTCACCTTTTTCCTTTTTGTTCCATTTTTCTTCTCAGGAGGCGAGAATGTAGCGAGTACTAGTCGGGGTGTGGAATGATGGTTCTAGAAATTCGTTTTAGTAGTCCTCACCATTTTTGTAAAATAATGTATCAATAATTGTAATGAGGACTTATTTGAGTGTGGATATTGTCTAGATGACAATATTTGTATTTAAACTCACAGTTTTTATGTTGTATTAATAAAGTTGTAGTTGTTTCTGTACTATGTATTTTGACGACTCAGAATGGGTGTTGTATACCTATTTTGGGGCGTCACAGTTGGTATCAGAGCTTAGGGATATGATCTCTGGCGGAGATCGGGGAATAGAACTAGGAGGGGAGAGACGAGTAAATCCTTCGCTAGTGTGTCCTACCTAAGCTTATTTGTTGGTCGGTCATAATATAGGGGTATTATGTGATTTGTTAATTTGTTTAATTAACCCTTGTTTTATGGCAGTATTTAAGAATGACAACTGAGAATGTTAACAGTGGAGTAAATGAGACCGTGGAGACGCCTGTACTCACCAACGAGGAGAACGTGCAACAAGATGACAATGTTCCTCCTGTGAACAACACCCTTGACGAGAGATGATGAGCGATGGGATGTTTAGAAGCTTTTTGCGAGTTCATGCAAAATCAGATTGAGGAGACTCGTGTTCAAAATCTGAGGAGAAATGATAGTAATTCACGGTTTGTCACGCCCAAGCGATTCAAAGAGTTGGGACCACGAATTTATTGGAAAGTCGGATCCGATCAAAGGAGAGCGTGGGTTAAACAAATTACCAAGATATTCGATGTCTTGGGATGCACGGAGGAACAAAGGTTCCATTCGCCACCTTTATGTTCCGTGGCGAGGCGGATTCTTGTGGGAATCGTGAAGCGTACTCATCGGTACCAATTTCGGCATGTCTTGGGAGACATTTCAGAAGCTGTTCAATGACAAATACTTTACTGAAAGTGTTCGTCATATGAAGGAGGTAGAGTTTATTAGATTGGAACAAAACAACATGACGGTGTCCCAGTACGAGGCGAAGTTCGCAGAGTTATCTAGGTTTGCACCTCATTTGGTGGAGAATAAGGAACATATGACGCGGATGTTTCTGAGAGGTTTGAAACTCGGCATACGTCAATATCTCATTTCTCATAAATTTTCTCTCTATTCAGATGTTGTCAACAAGGCTCAATTATTAGAGCGAGATAACGAGTACGGTCAACCGAGGGACCACAACCGAGGATCATCACGGTGGCGGTGATCATCGAACAACGATAACCAGCGGAGAAAAAAAAATACGGACAAGAGCGGCAACCACTCTAGTGGTAATCATGGCCATGAGAATAGAAGAAACGAGTCGAGAGGAGATTTTAAAAAGAGGAGATTCAACAATGACAATATGAAGACGTCAGGACTAACAGCAACTGGTTCCAAGGGAGGAGAACGACCACCGGTCATATGCTATAAGTGCGGAAAAGAAGGACATATCAGCCCAAACTGCCCACAACAGTTTAAGGTATGTTATAATTGTGGAAAGGAAGAACATATCGCTCGAGATTGCACTGTAGCGAAACCAAGTCCAGCGGGGATGGTGACTCAAAAGGCTATCCCAGAAAAGTCAAAGTCAACGGTTCCTGGAAGAACGTTTATCGTGACTGGTCAATATGCGAGGAACCCAAACGAGGTGATCACGAGTAAGCTAATCATAAATTCATGCGAAGTTTATACCTTACTAGATACCGATGCTACCCATTCATTTATTTCTCCTGCGTGTGCTCAACGTTTAAATTTGACTCCGGAGAAATTAGACTTTGACCTATCTGTGGAAACTCCGTTAGGAGAAACTTTCATCACATCCACTATTTATAAATCTTGTTTGATCCAAGTTGGCACCATCACATTACCTGTTAACCTTATCTCTTTAAAGATACTTGCTTTTGATGTGATTTTAGGGATTGATTGGTTAACTACTCATCATGCCAAAATTGATTGTTTTCGTAAGGTTGTTAGTTTTCATATTCCTAAACAACCTGTTGTTTGAATTCAAGCAACTAAACCATTAAAATCAATCCTTGTTATATCAAGCCATAAAGCCATTCATTTATTAAAAAATGGATGTCAATCTTTCTTAGCCCATGTTATGGATTTGAATAAAGACACATCAGATTTGAATAATATTCCTGTTGTTAGTAACTTTCCTGATGTATTTCCTGAAGAACTTCCTTGCTACCCCCGAGCGTGAAGTTGAATTCTTTATTGATCTTGAACACAGTACAAAGCCCATTTCTAAAACCCCATATCGAATAGCTCTATTGAACTTGAGGAGTTAAAGGTCCAACTACTGAGGAGTTATTGGACATCGGTTTTATTAAATCCTAGTACATCTCCTTGGGGTGCTCCTGTTTTATTTGTAAAAAAGAAAGGCGGGAGTATGCGACTTTGTATTGACTCTAGGAATTAAACCATGTCACTATCAAGAATAGGTATCCGCTACCTCGTATTGATGACTGTTTGACCCGATTGCAAGGAGCACAATTCTTTTCAAAAATCGATCTTCGATTACGGATATCATCAATTTGAAGGTTAAAAGCGAGGATATTAGAAGGCCGCCTTTAGAACTTCAGATGCGGGCATTATGAATTCCTAGTCATGTCTTTTGGATTGATTAATGCTCTTGCGACTTTCATGGATATGATGAACCGAGTATTCAAGGATTATTTGGATCAGTTCGTTGTTGTCTTTATTGATGACATCCTCGTATATTCCAAAAGTTGTGAAGATCATGAGCACCATTTGAAGCTGGTACTCCAAAGGCTTCGTGAAAACAAGTTATATGCCAAGTTAAAAAAATGCGAGTTCTGGCTTGAGGAAGTAACATTCATTGGGCATGTGGTGTCAAAACATGGAGTATCTGTTGACCCAGCGAAGATTGAAGCAATACAAAGTTGGGAACAACCGAAGTCAGTGACCGAAGTAAGTAGCTTTCTGGGCTTAGCTGGTTATTATCGGAGATTCGTGGAAGGATTTTCCCGAATCGCTACTCCATTAACTTAGCTGACTCGGAAAGATATAAAATTCATATGGAGCGAGGAATGCGAGGAGAGTTTCCAAGAGCTTAAGAGGAGACTCATTTCGGCACCTGTTCTGACAATACCATCTGGTTCGGATGGATTTGTTATCTACAGCGATGCTTTAGGCAAAGGGTTAGGATGTGTTCTTATGCAACGTGGGAAAGTCATAGCCTATGCCTCGTGATAACTTAAAGAATATGAGAGGAATTATCCTACTCATGATCTAGAGTTGGCAGCAGTCGTTTTTGCGCTAAAGATCTGGAGGCACTATCTATATGGGGAGAAAGTGGAGATATATTCAGACCATAAAAGCCTCAAATATTTCTTCACTCAAAAAGAACTCAACATGCGGCAACGGCGTTGGCTCGAGCTATGGAAAGATTACGACCACACTATTCAACACCATCCTGGAAAAGAGAACGTGGTAGCTGACGCATTGAGTAGAATATCATATGTGGGAACGAGTGTGATGTTGTTAACACAAAGGCCTATTTTGTGTGATTTACAAAAGATGAAGATAGAATTCAAGACTCTGGGGACCCATGCAATGATGTCAAGTATACGTATAGAACCAACTTAAATCGATAAAGTTAAAGTTACTCAAGCCACGGACCCGGAGCTGATGCGTATGAAGAAGAAAGTGCAAGAAGGTGTTATTCCAGAAGCAAGAATCGATGAAGAAGGAATATTTTGAGTCCACTCCAGACATTGTGTTCCTAATGATTCTGATTTGAAGTACAAGATTATGATGGAGGCACACAATACACCATTTACAATCCATCCTAGAAGTACCAAAATATATCGTGATCTTCGACATACATTTTGGTAGAATAATATGAAGAGAGAGATTGCAAAGTTTATCTCGAGGTTTTTAACTTGTCAACGTGTAAAGGCGGAGCATCAAGTACCTAAGGGTCCATTGCAACCACTTGAGATTCCGAAAAGGAAGTGGGAACACATTACCATGGATTTCGTTACGGGTCTTCCCACGGTTTCTCAAGGCATAAATGCTTTTTGGGTTATTGTTGATAGATTAACTAAGTCTGCTCATTTTTTACCGATACGGGAGACTTATTCCCTTGAACGTCTTGCTAGTATGTACGTGAATATGATTATGAGGTTGCATGGCATGCCAATATCCATAGTTTCGGATCGTGACCCAAGATTCACTTCAAGATTTTGGGTTAGCTTGCAAAAAGCTATGAACACGGATTTACGGTTCAGTTCGGCATACCATCCTCAAACGGACGAACAATCAGAGAGGACTATTCAAACTCTTGAAGATCTATTAAGACTCTGTGTCCTAGACTTCAAAGGAGTTGGGATAAGTATTTACCATTGGTGGAATTTTCCTACAACAACAGCTTATCGTAAGTATAGGTGTGGCTCCATTTGAAGCATTATATGACGGAAGTGTCGCTCTCCAAATGTGTTAGGATGAGGTAGGTGAAGCAACATTGTTGGGACTAGAGTTGGTACGATATTACGTAAAAGATCCAAATGATTCGACAACGTATACAAATGGCACAGGATCGACAAAAGAGTTATGCGGATCTTCATCGAAAGGACGTGGAATTTAGTATTGGGGATCATGTATTGTTGCATGTGGCTCCATGGAAGGGAGTTACAAGATTCGGGAAGAGAGGAAAGCTCAATCCATGATTTATTGGTCCATTTCAGATTCTTGATCGAGGAGGAAATGTGGCCTATAGACTTGCGTTACCTCTAAGTAAGTTTCATGTTCATAATGTTTTTCACGTATCCGTGCTTCGTAAATATGTGAAAGACCCAATGTGTCGCCCCCAAAATTAGGTATACATCACCCATCTTGGGTCGTCAGATACATGGTACAAAATTCAAATACAACTTACTAATACAACTGTCGTGTACAATACGACAAAACATAACTGTGAGTTTGAATACAACTATTGTCTACTAGAGATTATACAAACTCAAAAGGAGTCCTCATTACAATTATTAACACACTATTTCACAGAATAGTGAGGACTACTAATGCTATCCTCTGGACCATCACTCCGTTCCCCGACTAGTCCCTACTATGTTCTCATTTTCTGAAGAGAACAGTGAAAGAAAGGGTGAGCTCAACTAGCCCAGTAAGAAATATTATGACTAAGATAATGCAGAATAAATTATCGTTAGCCTTCAACAGTGTTAAACTGATAAAATATAACAACATCAAGTTTAACTGCAGCGGATCAAGCAATACATTAAAAGAGTCAAGTAGAGAATAGAATCTACTATCATTTATGTTTTAAAAAGTTTTTCATCACTTTTATCACTGAGACTCAGCTTAATAAATAATCCATATCATCCCTGCACTACGGCCAAGGATATTCATTAGGGTCACGACCACAAATTCCATGCACTACGGGCCAAGGATATTTGTGTATTCATCAATGGTCATGATCATGCCAACAAATGTCCATCAATGCACTACGGGCCAATGAGGACTTTTACCACATCATTTGTAACATTACGATCATGATTACACCGAATAATCCCTGGTCATAATCATACCAAGTCCATCCATGCTTTTATAGGCCACAGATGACTTTAAAAAAATATAAACATGAGGATGATGATAAAAATTCAATAAAACAAGTTCAAGAATTAAGTTATTCAGGAACTAATAACGTCCAAATTGTCAACATAATACTGCTTTGTAGAGTAAAATTCAAGATTTCTCAGAAGAATATTTCCATGAAAAATACTGGATGAAGTGCAAATATTAAGGATATTCCACTAATTTCATGGAGTATAGAAGTCAACATTTTAACCAACTGAGAATAATAAGGAATGGAATAACAACAAAAATCACCATGCATGCAGATTGCGATAAAGTAAAAGTTATTCCAAATGAATAATAATAATGGAACCAAAGTTAGTGAAAATCACACCGGCTGTGGATGTTCCAATGTAATAATAAAGAATGAAATAATAAAGACGGAAACCAGATCCAACAGAAAAGCACATACATGATGTTCCAACGAAAAATAAAGACGAATAATAAAAAAAGAACCAGTCCCCAGATAGCATGCATGTGATGTTCCAACGGAATAATAAAGACAGAATAATAGAATAATGTCACCACGATAGTGGTATTAAGCGTATACAAAGTTATTCCAATGAATAATAAAGAAATAGAATAATGAAGTTCTCTTCTCAAATACAAAAGAATAATATTCCTTATCAGTAAAAAGAAATTGAATATAAAAGTAGTTAAGTAGCGAATACTTTTTCTTCTATCTCTATAGTCTCTCTCTATAGTTTCTCTCTAGAGTCAAAGTGAATTCGTAAGAAAATAATGAAGGAATGAGCTTTATTTATAGAAAAATGGAATGCATAAGTAACTAATCCATGAATGGTCCAGATTGATTTACTTTAACTGATTTTCCATCCATAATTAAAGCAAAATCTTTTAAATAAAATATAATATATTCTATTTATAATCTAATAAAACAAAACTTATAATATATATATAAATATATATATTTAACAACTTGCCTTATACGACAATTCATACAAATTAACGATTTATATAATATATATATATATATAAATCAAGACACGCCTATATGTATATATATATTATACTTAGTAAAATCCTTACCTGCCCAATAATTCTCCCACCCCCATTACACCCATGACATCCTGCAAGAAACATATATATGTATATATAATATAATATAATAACAATCATAATAATACCACTAACTTGATTCCACCAAATCAATTCATATATAAAACAACCAACATTAATCAACCAAACACTCCACCCCCGAGAAAGTCAAAAGTTCATATATATATATATATATATATTATACTCATAACACTATTTTGAAAAAATGAGTAAATGAGGGTCCATAAAATACGTCAAAATTTACAACAAATACTGTGGCAATAATTAAACAAAACCGAGTGACTTCTCACGTAAGCATTAATAATTAATACCGTGCGCTACTACGCAACCACGCCAGACATTATACTTTTAACACCGGTGTTTCAACAGCTTAACAGTAAAACTTCCGCCGTTATTTTCATAAAGTATTTTTGTCGTTTTCTCAATCCGACAATAATTCCGTTGTAGGGTCCACCAATGATTGTCTGGCCAGTTATTTAATATTCCCGTTAAAACGAATATTCCCTAATTACCAATCGAATATTATATAACAACTTGCGTACTTTGCAAAATTTATAAATATTACCCACAACTATAACATTATATCAATTTCACTCCATAATATTCAAAAATAATATTTATAGAAAATTCATCTTTATTCAAAAGTTGGGGTTTACAATCTCCCTTCTTATGAAATTTAAGCCCTCGAAATTAGGGTACGTACGGTATATTGAAGAGGTAAGGATACCTTGATTTCATTTCGATTCTAACTCTCAAGTCATTTCCTCAACATCGTGGTTTCTCCACAAAACTTTGACTTGAGGTATAACCTCGAGGCGTAGAATATGTTCCTTCTTATCCAAGATTTGAACAGAACCTCTTCATACGCCAAATCTTCCGCTATTTCGTCCGGTTCTAACTCAATAATGTGGTTCGGGTCTTTCACATATTTACGTAATATGGATATGTGAAAACGTTATGAACACGAGACATACTTAAGCAGTAAAAGCGAGTCTATAGCCACAGTTCCTACCGATCGAGGATTAAAATGGGCCGATAAATCGAGGATCGAGCTTTCCTCTCTTCCAAATCTCGTAACTCCTTTCCATGGAGCAACACGTAACAACACATGATCTCCTATATCGAATTTCATATCCTTTCGGTGAAGATCAAGATAACTCTTTTGTCGATCTTGTGAGGTTTTTATACGTCACGGATCGTTTGAATATTTTCTCGTAGTCATACGTACCAACTCCCGGTCCCAACAACATTGCTTCACCCACCTCATCCCAAAGATATCTTTGGAGAACGACACTTTCTTCCATACAACGCTCGAATGGAGCCATGCCAATACTTGCTTGATAACTGTTGTTGTAGGAAAACTCCACCAATGGTAAGAACTTGTCCCAACTTCCCTTGAAATCAAGGACATGAGTCTTAATATATCTTCAAGAGTTTGAATAGTCCTCTCCGATCGTCGGTCGGTCTGTTCGAGGATGATATGCCAAGCTAAATCAGAATTGCGCCCATAGCTTCAGTAAACTAACCCAAAATCGTGAAGTGAATTTTGGGTCTCGATCGTAAACTATGATATCGAATACCATGCGATCTTACAATCTCGTTTATGTACATCTGAGCAAGACGTTCAAGTGTATAAGTTTTCGTGATCGATAAAAAATGAGCAGACTTGGTCAATCTATCAACAATGACCCAAATCGTATCTATACCTTGAGAAACTTTAGGAAGACCCCAGAACGAAATCCATGGTAATGTGCTCCCACTTCCATTCCGGAATTTCAAGTGGTTGCAATGGACCTTTTGGTACTTGATGCTCCGACTTGACTCGTTGACACGTTAGACACCTTGAGATAAACAGTGCTATCTCTCTCTTCATATTGCCCCACCAAAATGTACGTCGAAGAGCATGATACATTTTGGTACTCCTAGGATGGATTGGAAACGGTGTGTTGTGCGCCTCCATCATGATTTTATACTTTAAATTAGGGTCGTTAGGAACACAAAGTCTGGAGTTGACTCGAAGTATTCCTTCTTCATCGATTCTTGCTTCCGGCATCGCATCTTCTTGCACTTTCTTCCTCATATGCATCAACTCCGGATCTGTAACTTGAGTAGCTTTAATTTTATCAATTAAAGTCGGTTCTACTCGTATATTCGCCATCATCACGTGGGTCCCTGGAGTCTTTATCTCTATCTCCATCCTTTGCAAGTCATACAAAATGGGCCTTTGCGTTGACAATATTGCACTCGTACCCGCATATGATCTTTTACTCAATGTGTCAGCTACCACGTTCATTTTTTCAGGATGGTATTGGATGGTATGATCATAATCTTTCAACAGTTCAAGCCAACGTCATTATCGCATGTTGAGTTCCTTTTGAGTGAAGAAATATTTGAGGCTTTTATGATCCGTAAAGATCTCCACTTTCTCCCCATACAAGTAATGCCTCCAAATTTTTAGTGCGAAGACAACAGCTTGTAACTCTAGGTCATGAGTATGATAATTCCTCTCATATTCTTTGAGTTGTCGTGAGGCATAGGCTATGACTTTCCCATGTTGCATGAGAACACATCCTAACCCTTTTGCCCAAGCATCACCGTAGATGATAAATCCTCCGAACCAGATGGTATTGCCGAACGAGGTCTTTGAAATGAGTCTCCTCTTGAGTTCTTGAAAACTCTTCTCACATTCCTCGCCTCCAACCGAACTTTGTATCTTCCGAGTCACCGAAGTTAGTGGAGTAGCGATTTGAGAAAACCCTTCTACTTAATCTCCGATAATAACCAACTAAGCCGAGAAAGCTACGACTTTTGGTCATCGATTTAGGTTGCTCCCACTTTGAATAGCTTCAATCTTTCTTTCATTGGTTACAGATATTCCATGACTTGATACCACGTGCCCAAGGAATGCTACTTCCTTAAGCTAGAACTCGCATTTCTTTATCTTGGCATAAAGCTTGTATTCACGAAGCTTTTGGAGTATCAGCCTCAAGTGTTCCTCATGATCTTCACGGCTTTTGGAATAAATAAGGATGTCATCAATAAAGACGACCACAAAGTGATCCAAATATTCCTTGAATACTCGGTTCATCATATCCATGAAGGCAAGAGGAGCATTAGTCAATCCAAAGGACATGACTAGAATTCATAATGCCCGTGCATCGAAGTTCTAAAAGCCGTCTTTGGAATGTCATCGATTCTAATCTTCAATTGGTGATATCCTAACAAAGATCAATCTTTGAAAAGAATTTGGCTCCTTGCAATCGGGTCAAACAGTCATCAATACGTGGCAATGGGTACCTATTTTTGATGGTGACATGATTCAACTCCCGATAATCAATACAAAGTCGCATACTCCAATCTTTCTTCTTCACGTAATGTAACAGAGCACCCCAAGGAGAAGTACTAGGGGATTAATAAAGCCAATGTCTAATAATTCCTGCAGTTGAGTCTTTAACTCCTGAAGTTCAATAGGAGCCATTCGATATGGGGCTTTAGAAATGGGTTTTGTACCTGGTTTAAGGTCGATACAAAATTCAATTTCATGCTCTGGGGGTAGGCCAGGAAGTTCTTCAGGGAATACGTTAGAAAATTCATTAACAATAGAAATATTATTCAAAACTGACGTATTTTTGTTTAGATCTATGACATGAGCTAAGAAAGCTTGACATCCATTTTTCAATAAACGAATAGCTTTATGGCTTGAGATGACAGTGATTGATTTTAATGGTTTGGTTGCTTGAATTCGCATAATAGGTCGATTAGGAATATGAAAGCTAACAACCTTATTTAAAATAATCAATTTTTTGATGAGTAGTTAACCAATCAATCCCTAGAATTACATCAAATGCAAGTATTTTTAATGCAATAAGATCGACCCATTGTAATGTGTGGGTACCAACTTGAACCAAATAAGACTTATAAATCGTGGATGTAATGAAGGTTTCTCCCAACGGGGTTTCAACAGATAAATCAAAATTCAATCTCTCCGGAGTCAAATTTAAACGTTGAGCGCAAGTAGGAGAAATGAAAGAGTGGGTAGAACCGGTATCAAATAAAGTATAAACTTCGCTAGAGTTTATGATTAGCTTACCCGTGATGACCTCGTTCGGGTTCCTGCAGACTGGAGGTCACGACAAATGCTCTCCTTGCACCACCGGCTTTGACCTTTTCTGGGACGGGTCTTTGGTGCCTCCATCCTAGTTGAACTTGTCTTCGGTGAATGATAAAATCGGGCTAGGTGACCTTCTCTTCCACAATTATAACACGCTTTGGATGGCATCGCACAATTTGGACTGATGTGTCCCTCCCCTTCGCATTTGAAGTATATGATAGGTGGTCTTTCTCCTTCCTTAACAACAATGGTCTTTGGTCGACGTCTTTCCATCATTGTTGAATCTCTCTTCCGAAATGTCCATTCTTATTGTTTTGGCCTCGATTACCACCGAAGTGGTTACCATTTTCGCCCGTTGATTCCTCCACGCTTGTTGTCACCGCTTCGATGACCGATCTCACCGGTATTATCATTTTTTCGGCTGCTCTCTTTTGGTTGCGTTGACTCATTATCGCGCTTCCACCAATCTGAGCCCTATTTACAACATCTCGAATACAAACATAGTTTATGAGAAATAAGATGTTGACGTATCAAACTTCAAACCTCTTAAAAACATTCGCGCCATTCTCTCTTCATTATCCACCAAGTGGGGACTTAAAAACCGGATAACTCCGCAAATTTTGCCTTGTATTTATTACTGGCCATATTGTTTTGTTCCAATTTGATAAACTACACCTCTTTCATGTGACGAATACTTTCGGAAAAGTATTTGTCGTTGAACAGCTCTTGGAACTTCTCCCAAGACATCTTGAGCAAGGTCAGTTGAGTACGCTTTTACGATTCCCACCAATGATCTCCTTCTTCATGCAACATAAAGGTGACAAATGGAACCTTTTGCCCTCTCGAGCATTCCAAGACATCAAATATCTTGGTAATCTGCTTTATCCATGTCTCCGCTTTAAGTGGTTTACGGCTTTCCCAAAAACTCCGGTGGTCTCAGCTCCTTGAATTGCTTAAGCGGTGACTAATCTGGGTTACCATTGTTTCCTCTGCATTATGAGCAGAGCCTTTACCGATGTTGCATGAATTCTAAAGCTCTTAAACGTACCATCGTTCAATCGATTCGATCGGTGTTGTTGTTTACAGGAGGATTATCGCCATCCTGTTGCACATTCTCTTTATTATTGATATGTGGAGACTCAACGGTCTCTTGTGCTCCATTGCTATTCTCAACATTTTTGGATGTCATTTTCAGATACTACCACAAAACAAAGGTTAATTGACATGTAACATAATATCTCTAAACTCTGACCAACCAATTTAAATACAAAATAAATTTAAGTAGGTCATACTAGCGAAGGAATTCCGCCTCCCCTCCTAGTTCTAGTCTCACATCTTAGCCAGGATCATATCCCTAAGCTTTGATATTAACCGTGACGCCCCCAAAATTAGGTATACATCACCCATCTTGGGTCGCCGATACATGGTACAAAATTCAAATACAACTTACTAATACAACTGTCGTGGTATAATAATGACAAAACATAACCGTGAGTTTGAATACAATTATTGTCTACTAGAGATTATACAAACTCAAAAGGAGTCCTCATTACAATTATTAACACATTATTTCACGTAATAGTGAGGACTACTAATGCTATCCTTCGGACCATCACCCGTTCCCCGACTAGTCCCTACTATGTTCTCATTTTCTCAAGAGAACGGTGAAAGAAAAAGGGTGAGCTCAACTAGCCCAAGAAGAAATATTATGACTAAGATAATGCGTAATAAATTATCGTTAGCCTTCAACAAATGTTAAACCGATAAAATATAACAACATCAAGTTTAATCTGCAATGGATCAAGCAATACATTAAAAGAGTCAAGTAGAGAATAAAATCTACTATCTTTTATGTTTTAAAAGTTTTTCATCACTTTTATCGCCGAGACTCAAATTTTAATAAATAATCCATATCATCCTCGCAGACTATGGCCAAGGATATTCATTAGGTCACGACCACAAATTCCATGCACTACGGGCCAAGGATATTTGTGTATTCATCAATGGTCATGATCATGCCAACAACGTCGGCCCACCAATGCACTACGGGCCAATGAGGACTTTTACCACATCATTTGTAACATTACTACCATGATTACAACCGAATAATCCTCGGTCATAATCATACCAAGTCCATCCATGCTTTTATAGGCCACAGATGACTTTCAAAAAATATAAACATGAGGATGATGATAAAAATTCAATAAAACAAGTTCAAGAATTAAGTTATTCATGAACTAATAACGTCCAAATTGTCAACATAATACTACTTTGTAGAAGAAAATTCAAGATTTCTCTGAAGAATATTTCCATGAAAAATACTGGATGAAGTGCAACTATTAAGGATATTCCACTAATTTCATGGAGTATAGAAGTCAAAATTTTAACCAACTGAGAATAATAAGGAATGGAATAACAACAGAAATCACCATACTTGCGGTACTTCGCATAGACAGGTTATTCCAACAGAATAATAATAATGGAACTGTGTCGTGAAAATCACATCGAATGTGATGTTCCAAATGTAATAAAGAATGAAATAATAAAAAGACGGAACCAGTCAAAGGCCCAGAAAGCACATATACATGATATTCCAACGGAAAATAAAGAGAATAATAAAAACGGAACCAGTCCCACAGATATCATGAATGTGATGTTCCAACGGAATAATAAAGATGAATAATAGAAGAATGTCACCACGATAGGTATTCAGCAGATACAAAAGTTATTCCAATGAATAATAAAGAAATGGAATAATGTAAGTTCTCTTCTCAAATACAAAAGAATAATATTCCCTTACCAGTAAAAGAAATGAATATAAAAGTAGTTAAGTAAGGTAATACTTTTCTTCTATCTCTATAGTCTCTCTCTATAGTTTCTCTCTCTAGAGTTCAATTGAATTCGTAAGAAAATAATGAAAGAATGAGCTTTATTTATAGGAAAATGGAATGCATAGTAACTAATCCATGAATGGTCCAAATTGATTTACTTTAATCTGACTCATCCATAATTAAAGCAAAATCTTTTAAATAAAATATAATATATTCTATTTATAATCTAATAAAACAAAACTTATAATATATATATAAATATATATATTTAACAACTTGCTTTATACGATAATTCATACAAATTATCGATTTATATAATATATATATATATATATATATATATATATATATATATATATATATATATATATATATATAATAATCTACACACGCCTATATGTATATATATTATACTTAGTAAAATCCTTACCTGCCCAATAATTCTCCCACCCCCATTACACCCATGACATCCTGCAAGAAACATATATATATAATAACAATCATAATAATACCACCAACTTGATTCCACCAAATCAATTCATATATAAAACAACCAACATTAATCAACCAAACACTCCACCCCCGAAAAGTCAAAAGTTCATATATATATATATTATACTCATAACACTATTTTGAAAAAATGAGTAAATGAGGGTCCATAAAATACGTCAAAATTTACAACAAATACTGTGGCAATAATTAAACAAAACTGAGTGACTTCTCACGTAAGCATTAATAATTAATATCGTGTCTGCTTATGCAACCACGCAGTACATCGCATTACTTTTAACACCGGGTGTTTCAACAGTTAACGGTAAAACTTCCGCCGTTATTTTCATAAAGTATTTTTGTCGTTTTCTCAATCCGATAATAATTCCGTTGTGGGGTCCACCAATGATTGTGCCTTTGCATTTAATATTCCTGTTAAAACGAATATTCCTCGACCAATCGAATATTATATAACAACTCATGTATTTTGCAAAATTTATAAATATTACCCACAACTATAACATTATATCAATTTCACTCCATAATATTCAAAAATAATATTTATAGAAAATTCATCTTTATTCAAAAAGTTGGGGTTTTACACCCAAACCACGTTATTGAGTTAGAACCAGACGAGATAGCCGAAGACTTAACGTACGAAGAGGTACCTGTCAAGATATTGGATAGGAAGGAGCATGTCTTACGCACGAAGGTCATACCACAAGTTAAAGTTTTGTGGAGAAACCATGCTATAGAGGAAATGACCTGGGAGTTGAAAACGGAAATAAAAGTGAAGTACCCTCACCTTTTTGAAACACCAGGTACGTATGTCAATTTCGAGGACGAAATTTCATAAGGAGGGGAGGTTGTAAAACCCCAACTTATTATAAATAAAATTAAATTTCCACTATTTATTATTCTGAAATAGTAAGGGTTGATTTGATTAATGTGGTGAGTTATGGGTAAAATGCGCAAATATTTTAAATAAGCAAGTGGTTATAAAATATTCATTTTTATCGGAGAATATTCGTTTTGGTCGTGGAATATTCTTACCGTCGGGAATATTTAAATGCGGCCACAGTGCAAAATTGTGTGGGCCCTATAACGGAAAAACGATTGGATGAAGAAACGACAAAAATAAGTTGTTTATAAATAACGGCGTTGTTATTCAAATTAATATCGTTGGAATACCCTGGGTTAAAACACAAGATGTCTGGCGTTGTGACAAGAAGACACCGCAGATTGCACCAATTATTGATTCTTACGTAAGAAGGCACTACTCAATTATTACGTAATTATCGTTTCAAGATTTTATTTTATTGATTCAATAATTATTGCATTAATATTCTATATTACTGTTGTTTCAATAATTGTCACTACACAAAGATTTTCCATTATCGAAGCAATAATTCATATTATCCGAATAATATTATTAGATAACATTATTGGCAATGTCTAGAAAGTTTACATCTCAAGGAGAGGTTTGGTCACCTAATTGCTGCCACAAGAACTGTAGAAATTCTTATTCGAAAGCCCTCTTTCCTCAGAACTACTTAGTTGTCGAGATTGTGATTACGTAATATTATTTGTGAATAATTAATTATTGATTTATATGATGAGTAAAATATTGATTTTATGTGGATATAGATGGAGAAAATTTTTAAAGTGACAATTATTAAAAATTGATATTTTATCTTTTCTGATAAAATAATATTTTATTATATTATTATAATATAATAATGGTGATATTTTTACAATGAATGTGGGATATATGATTATATGTGGAGGAGGAGTATTTTTGTTACTAAAAATATTTAAAACATATTTTTCATGTTTGTGGACCCCATTTCTTGACTGAAATTTGATTGTAGCCTGTAAAATCGCCCGTTTATGGATTTCGGTCAATTTTTGTTTAGAATTTGGAAAAACTTTCTTCTGCAAAGTTGTAGAGAATGGAATTTCCTATGGAAAGAACATGAGTTTTGAATTTTTCTGATAAAAGGGCTATTTATTATGAATGATTGAAGTTCCGAAATTCCGGAATAATTGCTTTTTGGAAGTTTTATTTATTTTTATTAAGAAAAACATTTTTGTTGTTTTTGGCACATGTGTGGTTGAAGTTTGGACTAAATTGGGGTGCGTAGAAATTTATATATATATATATATATATATATATATATATTAGTATTTTATTAAATTTTCTGCGTTGGTGTTCTAAGCATTTTCCTATAAATAGGGTGCTTAGGTTAAAATTGAAAATCACACTAGAAACTAAAGATTTCTCTCTCTTTCTCTCTCTATAATATCGAGCGTATTTTTGTGAGTATTGTAGTACTTTGAGTATTGCTATACGGTACAAGTTCTTTCAACACTATATCCAGTATTCCTGTCAGAAGTACTATCCTTTTGAGGTAAGGGATGTTATTTTCTTCTTAAATGATATTATTTTTTTCAATATCATTATACCAAAATATTGGGTTGAACTTTTTATCAAATTTGGAACTTTTTGTGTCGGGGTTACTATTCATGATACTAAGACTATTCACTTAACATTGACACTATTTATTCACCGAAAAAATAAAACTTTCTTCTTTTTGTCCAAAATATCTATTATGGATACTAGCTTTAATTGTATCCGTGCTTTGATCATTCTTGAATTTTACTCCACTATGTTTATTTATGAGGTATTTTTGGACATGGAATAGCTGAAATACGAATCCTTGATATTTATTATTTTGTTTCACTGGATTCATTTTCTTTAAAATATTTTTCATCATCCTCAGTCCTAAATGATGATATTACTGAATATCTTTGGCATGTAGTACAAAGATGAATGATTTTATGATGAATATCTTTGGCCCGTAATGCAAAGATGAACAGGTGTTTAGATGAACATGACCAACTGATGAATATCTTTGACCTGTAGTGCAAAGATGAATATTTAATTCCAGATATATATTGATTGAGGTTACAAGGATAAAATATCGACGATGAACTTTTAAATTCATATATAGAAGATAGTAGATTACATTCTCTACTTTCTGCTGCAAAGATTGATTTAAAACTGGTTGTCTATTGCATTCTATTAGATTTTTTCCTGTTGAAGACTAACGATAATTTGTTCTATGTTATCTTAGTCATAATGTTCTTTACTGGGCTAGTTGAGCTCACCTTTTTCCTTTTTGTTCCATTTTTCTTCTCAGGAGGCGAGAATGTAGCGAGTACTAGTCAGGGTGTGGAATGATGGTTCTAGAAATTCGTTTTAGTAGTCCTCACCATTTTTGTAAAATAATGTATCAATAATTGTAATGAGGACTTATTTGAGTATGGATATTGTCTAGATGACAATATTTGTATTTAAACTCACAGTTTTTATGTTGTATTAATAAAGTTGTAGTTGTTTCTGTACCATGTATTTTGACGACTCAGAATGGGTGTTGTATACCTATTTTGGGGGCGTCATACTCCTAATGTTAATAGAATTAAATAGTACTTAATATACATTAAACCCAATTAAAATTAAAGGTCCAAATTGTACTAAATTAATTTACCCATCTCTTATTAATATTTATTAGCCCACACAAATTAAATAACTAGTTTGACCCAAAATAAATGACAAAGTCCAATTAATATATTTTAAAACAAAGAAATTTTTATTATTCAATATTTATTTATTTATTAATTTTTACCGGGTATTACATCACCTACCCCTTAAAAGAATTCTGTCCCCGAAATCGAAAGAATAGAACGTACCTAATTATCAAAAAGATATGGATATTCCGCTCGAATAGACTCCTCCAGCTCCCAAGTGACTTCTCGCTCCGAATGGTTCCTCCACAGAACTTTAACAAACGAAATAGTCTTCTTCCTCATAATCCTTTCTTGACGATCCAAAATTGCCTCAGCTTTCTCCTCACCAGTAAGATCCTCCTGAATCTTATTGAATGGATATTGCACCACATGCAACGGATGATAATGATAACTCCTCAACACCGACACATAAAACACATTGTGCACATGAGCTAGCTGTGGAGGGAAAGCTAACCGATATGCAACCTCATCAACCCTCTCCAGAATCTTAAATGGGCCAATATAACGCGGACTAAGTTTCCCTTTCAACCCAAATCGCCTAATGCCCTTCCAAGGAAAAACTTTTAGAAACACATGCTCACCAGGTTCAAACTCTAAAGTCCTCCTATGCTTATCAGCATAACACTTCTGTCGTGATCGAACCGACTTCAATTTGTCCTTAGCTACTGCTACCTTCTCCGTAGTGATTTGAACTAACTCAGGCCCTTCTATGGTCCTTTCGCCAACCTCATCCCAACAAGTTGGTGCCCAACACTTTCTACCATACAATGCCTCAAACGGAGCCATCCCAATACTTGCATGCTAGCTGTTATTATAAGCAAACTCAACTAGGCTCAAGTAATCATCCCAATTACCCGAACACTCAAGTGCACAAGACCTCAACATATCCTCCAACGTCTGAATAGTCCGTTCGGATTGCCCATCGCCATGGATGGAAAGAAGTAATCAAGTTGAGCCGAGTACCCCAAGCTCGTTGAAACCCTTTTCGTAACCACAGAAGTAAACCGTGGGTCCCGATCCAAACAATAGACACCGGAGTACCATGAAGTCTAACAATCTTCTTTGAAAGATATGCCAACCTATCCACCGAGTAACCCTCATGGATAGCCAAAAAGTGTGCCGATTTGGTCAGTCGGTCCACCACTACCCAAATGGCATCATTCTTCCTGAAAGTCTTTGGCAAACCAGTCATAAAATCCATTGTGATATCTTCCCACTTCCACACTGGAATGTCTAACTGTTGTAGCAAACCACTAGCTCGTTGATGTTCAATCTTCACTTGTTGACAAGTGAGGCACTTCCCAACATACTCAACCACGTCTCGTTTCATCCCATTCCACCAAAAATTCTTCTTCAAATCCCTATACATCTTTGTAGAACCTGGATGAATAGAAAATGGCGAACTATGAGCCTCAGCCAACACAACCTCTCGAATGATTGGATCTGATGGTACACACAATCGCTCACCCAACCAAATCACACCGTGATCATCAATACGAAACTCAGACTATTTTCCCTCCTCTAGATTCTGCGTCATACTCAATAATTCCCCATCTTCCTTTGGAGCTTCTTTGACTCGTGATATATGAGAGGGCTCCACTCTCATACCCGCCAAATGCCCATCTGAACCTCGTACATACAATTCCATCTTGAGCCGCTCCATATCCGAAATAAGCTGAGGTTGTGTAATAAGGACAGCTACACTCCCAAAACTCTTTCGGCTAAGAGCATCTGCAACCACATTTGCCTTCCCCTGGTGATACTGAATCCTCGTATCATAATCTTTTAGAAGTTCCAACCAACGCCTCTACCTCATATTAAGCTCCTTTTGAGTGAAAATTTATTTAAGACTTTTGTGATCGGTGAAGATATCACAAGTCTCTCCATACAAATAATGCCTCCAAATCTTTAGGGCAAAGATCACCACTGCCAACTCCAAATCATGTGTAGGGTAGTTCACCTCATAAGGTTTAAGCTGCCTAGAAGCATAAGCAATCACCTTACCGTGTTGCATTAAGACACAACCCAAACCTTTCTTAGAAGCATCGCTATAAATCTGGTAACCTCATGTCCCCGACGGCAATGCAAGAATAGGAGCTGTCACAAGTCATTTCTTCAATTCCTCGAAAATCTTCTCACGCTCCTCATTCCACACAAACTTCACGCCCTTTCTCATCAACTGGGTTAATGGTAAGGCGTTAAGGAAAACCCTTCCACAAACCGCCTATAATACCCTGCCAAACCCAAGAAACTCCTAATCTCTGTCACTGTAGTAGGTCTCGGCCATTTAGTGATAGCCTCAACCTTCGCAGGATCCACCTTAATGCCCTCTGCAGAAACAACGTGGCCCAAAAATGCCACTTGCTCCAACCAAAACTCATATTTAGAGAATTTAGCATACAGTTTCTCTTTCTGCAAAATCCCCAACACTGTGCGAAGATGCTCCTCATGCTCTTCCTTAGACTTGGAGTAAACCAAAATGTCATCAATAAAGATAATAACAAATTGGTCCAAGTACTCCCTGAACACCCGATTCATTAAATCCATAAACACCGCCGGAGCGTTAGTCAACCCGAATGGCATCACCAAAAACTCGTAATGCCTATATCGAGTACGAAAAGCCGTCCTAGGGATATCCTCATCCCTCACCCTCAACTGATGATAGCCCGACCTCAAATCTATCTTTGAAAAATACTTTGCCCCTTGAAGTTGGTCAAACAAGTCATCAATCCTAAGAATGGATAACCGATTCTCGATGGTAATCTTGTTCAACTCCCCCGTAGTCTATACACGACCTCATAGTCCCATCCTTCTTCTTTACAAACAGATCGAGGGCACCTACGAAAACACTCTCTTTTGAATCACGCCACGATCTAACAATTCCTGCAACTGCTCCTTCAACTCCTGCAACTACAACGTGCCATCCGATACGGTGCCTTAGAGATAGGCTCCGCACCAGGAACAAGTTCAATAGCAAATTCCACTTTCTGCTGCGGTGGCAACCCTGACAACTCCTCAGGAAACACATCGAAAAAATCATGAATAATTGGAACATCTTCAATACGAGCCTCACCCTTAGAGGTATCTTTCACAAATTCCAAATACCCCTCGCAACCCTTTGCCACCAACTTTCCAGCCTTCAAAGCTGAAATTAACTTCACCACTCTACTCGGCTATGAACCCTGAAACACGAATTCTGGAGACTTCACATCTCTAAATATAACCTTCTTCGCCTGACAATCGATAGTGGCCTGGTGCTTATCTAACCGGTCCATCCCAAGAATGACATCAAAATCGTGCATACACATCGGAAGAAGATTAACGCTACAGATCTTATCCCAAAAACTGATCGGACACCCTCGATACAAATCAGAAATAATAACAGAAGTCCCCATCGGGGTAAGCAATAGACATAACAATCTAAAGATCGAGATGACACACCCAGTCTTGAACAAAAGACTGAGCAACAACGGAATGAGTAGAACCCGTATCAAACAAAATAGAAGCCTCACGATTACCAACTAAAAGAGTGCCAGAAACAATACCTGGTGCACCTGCCGCCTGGTTATATGTCAAGGCAAACAATCGGCCACCCTGACGATGACCTCCATTGCCACCATTATCACCACCTCCACCGTTTCCACGAGGCTCAGTACAATATCTAGCCATATGACCCATCTGTCCACACAAGAAGCATGCACCAGTGAGTCTGTGGCACTGCCTCCCCGGATGATTAGCCCCACAAGTAGCACAAGGAACTATCGGAATAAGATTTGTGTTACCCCTACCAGCTGGTCCCGGATAACGACTCTGATTCTGCCCCTGCTGACGATTCTGCCACTGCGGACTATTCTGACCATTCCAAGGTAGCTGCAGCTGATGATTCTTCCCTTGTTGAGGCATCTGCTGATAACCCCTATTTGGATTTTGGCCACGCCACTGCCCCTGTTGACCACCACGATTCCTATTCAACTGACCACCCTGACTTCTCCCATGCCGAATCAAGTTTGACCTCGCTGGTCATCTCTCGCCTCTCTTCGACTCCCATCCGGTTTAGAAGACCGAAAATCTCGCCGCTCCATCTCAATATTCTTTTGTCAGATTGGCCACTCACCGACACATCAAAGAAAGATTTTTGTAAATTAATTTTAATATTTATTGAATTAAATAAATATTTTTCGATGATTTAATTATTGGATTAAATAATTATTTGATGCATTGTGGTAGATTAATTTAATTATGTGTTACATTTATTAAATTAATGTAGAGAATAATTATTATTCAAATATGTAATTATGTGAGCTTATCGAATTAAATGAAATATTTAATTAAGCATGATGTTATTTAATTAATTTAATTATTAATTAGAGAGTTAATAATTTGACATTATTTATTAATGAGAGAATTAATAATGTGACTATGTGAAATTATGAGAAATTATTATATTTTATTTAAAATAAATTAAATAAGATATTGATTTATTTTATAAAGGAGTGTGACATTAATTAAACTATATGATAAAGTTTTATTAAATTAAATGTTTTTTTTAAATCTATTTTGCTAGCCAAACAAGGCCCTATGGGGAGTTGGAACAGC
The DNA here is from genome assembly GCA_020205605.1 of Panax ginseng. NCBI lineage: Eukaryota > Viridiplantae > Streptophyta > Magnoliopsida > Apiales > Araliaceae > Panax > Panax ginseng. The sequence goes on from CM035138.1 coordinate 25,944,733, forward strand.
TTATCCATTATCGGGGTTAATCGACCACCAAAGGCGCCGCCTCTTATTATATCATACGCCTTCTTTTCTTTCTTCATTTTTCCTAAGTCTAGAAAAAAAGAAACAAAGAGAGTTTCAGAGAGAGATTGAGAAGTGTTGAGAAAGAATTTTGATTGAAGAAGAGTTGAGAAGAAATTATTCCCTACTAATCTATACTTATTCTCGTGGTAATCTCCTCTTCCCAAATTCTAAATTTCACGTCATTAGTTTTTTATAAAATGGCTTTCATACATTTTGTAAAATCTCAGAATTGAGAAAGGGTTTGATTATGAGTTTATATATGGGTTAAGATGTATCAAATCGTATTTGATTATATATATATTATGTGAATTATCATGTCATCGCTTCATAATACTATGAATTGCTATTTCAAAAATTTACAGTAGTATGGGTTTTGGCCTTATGGCCTTATACGTGATATTTTATGTATCGATCAGATGTTATCCCTAAATTTTACACTCAGATATTATTATGCATGTTGATATGAAGAGACCAAAAAGTTTAAATAAACGGATTCGTGTTATAACTAATCCAGAGTGACAATTTTCATGTTTTATTTTCAAAACCTTCAAGAACATCAAGAATAAAGTGAAAGTAAATGTGTTGATTTTGCAAATTATGTGTCAGTAACTTGTTAAAAATCATGCTAGATGGGTTAAGTAATGATTATATATGTATTACAATGATTGGGTAAGTCTAAATTGTGTAAAAATAACTAATTGGAAGTTATGGCCATATTCATGTATAATTTTACGTGTGATTGATTTTTTTGGCCTAATTTGGCCTCTTATGTTCAATGAATCGCAGAATCAGTAAATCAGAAAATGAGCTCTGGTAACTCGCTTCTGTGCATGCTACTAAACTAAATTACTTAGCCCGCATAAAAATAAAAAAAAAAAAAAAAAAAAAAAAAAATAAAAAAATAAATAAATAAAAAATATTTGAAAAAAAAAAAAAAAAAAATAAATATTTGATGAAAATTATTATTAAAATATTTATAAAATAAATTAAATATTTTAATTGAGATATTTATGGAATAAAATAAATATTCGATGAAAATTATTATTAAAATATTTATAAAATAAATTAAATATTTTAATTAAGATATTTATGGAATAAAATAAATATTCGATGAAAATTATTATTAAAATATTTATAAAATAAATTAAATATTTTAATTGAGATATTATGGAATAAAATAAATATTCGATGAAAATTATTATTAAAATATTTATAAAATAAATTAAATATTTTAATTGAGATATTTATGGAATAAAATAAATATTCGATGAAAATTATTATTAAAATATTTATAAAATAAAGTAAATATTTTAATTGAGATATTTATGGAATAAAATAAATATTCGATGGAAATTATTATGAAATAATTTATTCGAGTGTAATAATAGTAAGAGAATGAAAATATTCTAATTTAATTAAGTAATTAAATTAGAAGGGTAATGATTTGTTAAATAAAGTGGAGTTTATATTAAATAATTAAGTGAAAATGTAACTAATGAATGTCGTGAATACATATGGTATGTGTGTAGGATTTGTGGTGAACTAAGTAGTAATCGCTTAGCATACTTGACGAGGCAAGTTTCCTAACCCTACTTGTCATTATTGTTCAAGTTATTAGTTACCTCGAGTAAATTATCATTACTATTATTCAAGTTCAATTGTTATATTAAAGATTTATTATCTTTTCAAGCATGATTCAGCTTATACAATAATTGTTCTATTGTATACTTTTGAGATTATTATTCAAATTGAATATCATTATTGTTGAACCTTATTAGACTAGTGAACTTTATTGATTCAACTAGTCCTTAGTTGATGAACGCTCTAAATTTCGTAACCCTTATTGAATTATCCAAACCAAACTTCCTTTGGTGCGACTCGAATGTCAAACCGAGATGAACAACCCAGAAAGGAATTTACTTTGCGTTAGCTGATAAGATATTGTGCACAAGATGGTACTAAGGGTCGATCCCCAAGCACGGAGAAGAAAGGTCCATAGTCTTACGATCGTTAAAGGTTTCAAGTATAATCCTTGTTAACCTAGACATAGTTCAAGGTCTTATGACCCTCGTAATTCTTTTGATTCTTGTTATTCATTCTTGATTCAAAAGTTGAGCTTTTATTCAGATGTCTTTGATTCACTCGCATGTTATTATAATCGTTATTTCATTGTTATACTTGTGGGCAATAGTGCTCACTCTTCGCTTTATAATAACATTGCAGCTTAAGAACGAAAGAACCGATTTAACCTTCCACTAGTAAAGGCAAGGCAAAGTTAAGCAAGTGTTGAAGACTTGTTATTTTATTTGATGATGTATTTATGTTAGACTTGAGTTAATGATGTTGTTTAAGACTTATTGTTTATATTTCGCATGATATGTTTAAGGTTAGTTCAACTCGGGATTATGTTTATGATTCAGATGTTGTAACCCTATAAGGGAAGATTTTTATTTCTATCTATTGCATGGTTTGCATTTATTATGGGTAGATAGATAGATGATATTTCAGATAAAGGAACACCAAATCCCGTGGAATCAAGTACCCGGATTTGGGGGTGTCACAAGTTGGTATCAAAGTCAGAGGTTATGAACCTTAGGTGGGGGAACAACCTTAGGTAGTAGCCTTATAGAAAGAAGATAGTGATGGAAAACTCTTATCGAAGTTATAAGAAATGAATTTATGTAATTCATTCAAGATAATAAAAGACCTTATGTGTTTATGTGTTAAAGTATGCGCTAGATGATACGACTTAGTAACTAAAACTTAAAATTTTGTTGTCAGGATGTCGAATGTTGGAGAAGCTAGTCAAGCTGGGGAGGAAGAACCCTGTGTACCTATAGTACCGACAGAGGAGGAGCCCCGAGACATTCATGTCGTTAGGGAGCAGCTGGTACAGAGGGAGTCATCTCCATTGATCACCGTTGTTGGTCGTCAGAGCATGAGCCCTAGACCGATCCCGAGGAGGATCCCGAGGAGGAATTTGTTGAGGAAGAGGAAGAGGAAGAAGAAGAGTTACCACTAAGACACCGTTGATGCGAGAGATGTATGACACGTTATACGCACCGTAACGTGGAGTTACGTAGACGAGGTCCGTGGATTTGACCGAGCGAAGCGGTTATTCAAAGATATTACTCTAGGGGAGAAGGAGAGGAGATTTCACTCTTCACTCTCGACGGCAAATGTGGAATGGGATTTGGTCCATGAGAAGGGACAAACCAAGATAAGACCGAGGAGATAGAAAAGTCAAGAAGGAATCAAGGAAACCTCCCAAAGACCGAATATAGCAGAAGAGGGATGGGTAAGAGAATCGCGCCGAATGATCGTGCGTAAGATGATAGTCAGGCAAAGAAGGCAAAGCTTGAAGAGACATATTCTACACTTAATCATGCAATGGATGAGGCCCAAGATCGAAGTTTTGAGGTACCCCATTCGGTTCAAGGACTTCCATCAGATATGCCGGATCGCAAGACGATGTCTCAGATCATAGATGAGGAGCGTGGCAAGGCTATTCAAAGACTCGATGCATAAAGTGATAGAATTTGTTTAATTATGTGAAAGACTTAATTAGTTTTTATATGTAAATTTCGACGTGTTTATGAACGTAAAGAATATTTGAATGTTTTAAACTCGTGGATTCTTTATTCCGTGATAGTTGATGTAAATAGTAGCTTATGCTATCGCTTAATGTTAAAACTTTGATTTGAATGCAAATATATCAAGTTGTTTGAGATGATGTGTTAAGTGATATGTTAAATTGTTGAGTAATGCCTTAACTATTTAGAGAAATAAATAAAGTTCTAATAAAGCGCTTATTTAATGTAAAAAATGCCGCCAAGGAGAAGACAACAACGCCAACCTACCAGAAGAGTCAACCAATAATAACAATTATGCCAACGCTAATCCTGCAAGCAAAGCAGCTTGGTGAACTTATCGACCGGAGCCATGAATAACCAACCTCAAGCTCCACCAAACACAACGTTTAAGGACTTCAAGGTGGGACCGCCAGAGTTCAAAGGTTCCATGAATCCAATCGAGGCTCAAACGTGGGATTATGGAAATGGAGAAGGTTTTCGACGCTGCTAGGTTAGAGAAGACCGTAAGACCGCTTTTGCAACGCTTATGTCAAGTCCGAGGCTAGCTACGTGGCAAGCAAACAAAGTGCGAGGAGGTGAAGGTATAATTACGGGAGAGATTTAAAGAGATGTTTTTCGAAATGTATTTCCCAACTAGTTCACGTAACCAGATGGAGGTTCAATTTCTAGAGTCAAGCAGCAGGAAATATGAGCGTGCTCGACTATGCGGCTAAATTCAACGAATTGGCAAGGTTTTCCCCAGATCAAGTTCACACGGATGAGAGGAAGGCGAGACGGTTTGAGCAAGGACTAAAGCCTGGGTGTACAAAGAAGGTATCAATGTTTCAAATTTAAACACGCTTCATTGAGTATCGAAAAGGCCATCCTCACTCAAGGAGGAAGCGATAATGTGACCAAGTACAATCAAGATCAAAAAAGAAGAAGAAGAGGAAGGTGAAGGAAATAACAAGGTCAAATGGAAGTGGCACAGAGGTGGAAATTTCAATCAAGAAAAGGTGGAACGATACTCATCATCTGGGAATCGCAAGGTAGTCAAGAAAAGAATCAAGCATGCCCGACTTCATGGAAAGCCCATCCGGGAGTTTGTATGAAAGGAAAAAGAGTGTGCTACAATTGTGGATGTGAAGGCCACATAAAGCACCAAACCGCCCAAACCCAAAGAAGGGTGCTTGTTTTACTTGTGGTTCAAGGACCATCCGGCAAGAGATTGTCCCAAGAAGGGATCGGAGGGTCGTGGATCGTGGAGGAAACCGGGAAATAATAAAGGAAATGCTTTTAACCATCACCGACCAACCGCAACAAACCGACCGAATCGCCCGAACTTTCAATACGACGGCAGCAGATGCAATCCAGCCTCGTGATGTGGTGTCGTATCATTCCGATCAATGAAATTAATGCTTATGTTTTATTTGATTTGGGTGCTACTTGTTCCTTTATATCCCAAGACTTTGCTAATAGTTTAGATTTATGTATGGATGAGTTGGAATATCCCATGAATATAGAAATTATGTAATAGAGAGATAATTCTAAGTAATACGTGTTTAAGAACCGCAGAGAGTGGATATTAAGGGTAATATCATGAACGAGATCTTATCCCTATTCGACTTGGGGAATTTGACGTTATTTTGGGAATGGATCGTTATTCAATTACGGGTCAGAATTGATTGCCAAAAGAAGCGATAACCTTACGACCGGCCAAAGGTTGTATTTTATGGTAAAGAAGTCGCCCAGACAAGCGAAGTTGTCTCGACGATGATGCAAAGCGTGAAGTTATTGAGACAAGGCGTGTAGGATACTTAGCTTATATAGTCGATAGTCGAAAAGAGAATCCAAGGTAGAAGAAATACCGACATGAGGGACTTCACGACGTATTTCCGCAGACGATTTACCGTGACTTCCACCAGATAGAGAGGTAGATTTCAGAATCGATTTGGCGCCTTGAATCGCCTCCAATATCGAAGGCACCATACCGAATGGCACCAGAGAGATGAAGGAATTAATGGTACAACTACAAGAATTATTGGACAAGAAGTACATTCAACCGAGCGATCGCCGCGGGGAGCGCTTCGTGTTGTTTTGTGAAAAAGAAGGATGGATCGATGCGACTCGCATCGACTACAGAGAATCGAATAAGGTCACGATTAAGAACAGATATCCATTACCGAGGATCGACGACCTGCTTTGATCAATCAAAGGAGCGTAGATACTTTTCCAAGATAGACTTGAGAAGTTTGTTATCATCAATTGAAGGTGAGGCCGAGGATGTACCAAAGATCGCGCTCGTAACGCGATACTGGCCACTACTTAATTTTTAGTAATGTCGTTGGTCTTACGTAATGCTCCCCAAAGATTTATGGGACTAATGAATGGTGTGTTCAAGCCATTTTGGACAAGTTCAGTAGTGGTATTTATAGATGACATTTTGGTCTATTCAAAACCAAAGAAGAACACGAAGAGCATTTGAGATTAACGCTGGAAGTATTGAGAAGGGAAAAGTTGTATGCCAAGTTTTTGAAATGCTAATTTTGGATTGAACGAGTGCAATTTCTTGGGCACGGATCGATAAAAATGGAATTTTCAGAGATCCATCCAAAGTCGAAGCCGTGATTAATCGGGATCACCGAGGACGCCGCCTAAGTATGTAAGTTTTCTTGGATTGGCAGGATATTATAGAAGGTTCATACAAGACTTTTCCAAGATCGCAACTCCGCTAACTAATTTAACTCAAAAAGTCGTGGAAATTTGTTTCGACGGATAAGTGTGAGGAAAGTTTTCAAGAATCAAGAAGAGGTTGAGTACTACCGTGGTTATCTCTTCCGGATGATACAGAAATTTTGTTGTTTATAGTGATGCATCGATAAAGGACTTGGTTGTGGTCGATGCAAAACGGCAAAGTCATTGCGTATGCATCACGACAATTCAAGGATTACGAGAAGGGATATCCCACCCATGACTTGGAGTTAGTCATGCAGCTTGTTTTTGCTTTGAAAATTTGGAGGCACTATCTCTACGGGGAGAAGTGTGAAATATATACTGACCATAAGAGTCTCAAATATATTTTCACGCAGTATGACTTGAATATGCGCCAAAGAAGGTGGTTGGAGTTAATTAAGGACTACGATCGTGAGATTTTATACCATCCGTAAGGCGAATGTGGTTGCCGACGCCTTAAGTAGAAAGGGTCGGAGAAATTGATGATGTTAATCGCCGTCAGAGGAGCTAATTACGTAAATGGAGAAACCGGAGTTGGAAGTGAAGTATCCTATGGAGATTGATGAGAAGCTATTTCAGATGCAACTGCACAACTCTACTAGATAAAGTAAAGGAGGCTCACCGTGGACTAAGAATGTAAAAAGGTGACAAAGAAGATATCCAAGGAACCAACCAAGATTTAAGATGGATAAGGAAGGAATATCGAGATTTGAAAATAGAACTGGATTCCGCCAAGACAAGAAATTAAGGAAGAAATTCGAAAGTGAGGCTCATAGTTCGAGATATTCGATTCACCTGTGTAGTACAAAGATGTATCAAGATCTTCGACAACATTTCGTGGCCGAATTTGAAACGCGATGTTGCAGTAATGTGTTGCCAAGTGTCCGACCCGCCGAAAGTAAAAAGCGTAACATCGAGACCGAGTGGATTGCTACAACCGTTAGAAATCCTGTAATGGAAATGGGAACATATTACAATGGACTTCGTGGTTGGCCTTCCGACGACTCGTAAAGGCTACGACGCAAAGATGGGTTATCGCCGATCGAATCGATTTAAATCCGCACACTTCCTTCCAATCAAAATCGATTCAACTTAGATGGCTTGGCAAGGTTATATGTGAAAGAGATTGTTTCGAGACACTGAGTGCCGTGTCAATTGTTTCGATAGAGATCCGCGCTTCACATCAAATTTCGGAAACGCCTTCAGAATGCATGGGTACGCAATTGCGAATGAGTAATATGCCTTACCACCCTCAAAATGCATTTGGACAGAGTGAGAGAGAACGATTCAAACATTAGAAGATATGCCGAGAGCTCGTGTGATGGACTTCAAAGGAAATTGGGATGATCACTCACATTAGTAGAGAGTTGGCCACACAACAACAGCTTACCACGCTTAGTATCGGGCATGCCACCACGGTTAAGTTATATACAGTAAAAGTGCGTAACTCCGCCATCGGGATGAAGTTGGTGAAAGACAATTGCTAGGCCGTAATTGTACAAGCAGAGATCAGCAGAATAGTCAAAGTGATCCGAGCACGATCGGTAGCGGCCAAGATCGACAGAAGAAATATACCGATCCACATCGTAAATATATCGAGTTTGAATCGTAGTTATGTTTTCTTGAAGGTCTCTCCTCGAAGGGAAGATCAGTTCGGAAAGAAAGGGAAATTGAGCCCAAGATTTATTGGACCCTTTCAAGATCGAGAAGAATAGAGAAGTTGCAGACGAGGTAGCTTTACCTCCATCACTCGAGAATGTCCACAACGATTCCATGTTTTCAGACACGACCATACAAAGTCGATTACAAGCATGTAATTGAATACGAACCCCTCAGATTTTGAGAAAGACTTGTCTTTACGTAAGAAATTCTCGCCCAAATTATCGGCCAATCAAAAGAACAAGTTCTCGTAAATAAAGTTATACCTTCCGTTAAGGTAATTTGGAGGAACCACAACGTCAAGAAGCTACGTGGGAACTCAAGAGAATATGATGAAGAATTACCTCATTTATTTACTTTAATTATGTAAAGCGATCTCGGGGATGTAATCTTTGTAAGGAGGGGAGAATGTAACGGGTCGAATTTATCGAGTCGTGATTTCGGGGATGTAATCCTTTTTGGGGGGGAAAGATGTGATTTAACGAGATTTTTGTAAATTAATTTTAATATTTATTGAATTAAATAAATATTTTTCGATGATTTAATTATTGGATTAAATAATTATTTGATGCATTGTGGTAGATTAATTTAATTATGTGTTACATTTATTAAATTAATGTATAGAGAATAATTATTATTCAAATATGTAATTATGTGAGCTTATCGAATTAAATGAAATATTTAATTAAGCATGATGTTATTTAATTAATTTAATTATTAATTAGAGAGTTAATAATTTGACATTATTTATTAATGAGAGAATTAATAATGTGACTATGTGAAATTATGAGAAATTATTATATTTTATTTAAAATAAATTAAATAAGATATTGATTTATTTTATGAAGGAGTGTGACATTAATTAAACTATATGATAAAGTTTTATTAAATTAAATGTTTTTTTAAATCTATTTTGCTAGCCAAACAAGGCCCTATGGGGAGTTGGAACAGCTATCTATTATTGGGTTAATCCACCACCTGCCAAGGCCGCCTTCTCTTATTATATCATACACGCTTCTTTTTTTCTTTCTTCATTTTTCCTAAGTCTAAAAAAGAAACAGAGAGAGTTTCAGAGAGAGATTGAGAAGTGTTGAGAAAGAATTTTGATTGAAGAAGAGTTGAGAAGAAATTATCCCTACTAATCTATACTTATTCTCGTGGTAATCTCTCTTCCCAAATTCTAAATTTCACGTCATTAGTTTTTATAAAATGGCTTTCATACATTTTGTAAAAATCAGAATTGAGAAAGGGTTTGATTATGAGTTTATATATGGGTTAAGATGTATCAAATCGTATTTGATATATATATATTATGTGAATTATCATGTCATCATTTCATAATACTATGAATTGCTATTTCAAAAATTTACAGTAGTATGGGTTTTGGCCTTATGGCCTTATACGTGATATTTTATGTATCGATCGATGTTATCCCTAAATTTTACACTCAGATATTATTATGCATGTTGATAATGAAGAGACCAAAGTTTAAATAAACTGGATTCTTGTTATAACTAATCCAGAAGTGACAATTTTCATGTTTTATTTTCAAAACCTTCAAGAACATCAAGAAAAAGTGAAAGTAAATGTGTTGATTTTGCAAATTATGTGTCAGAACTTGTTAAAAATCATGCTAGATGGGTTAAGTAATGATTATATATGTATTACAATGATTGGGTAAGTCTAAATTGTGTAAAAATAACTAATTGGAAGTTATGGCCATATTCATGTATAATTTTACGTGTGATTGATTTTTGGCCTAATTTGGCCTTGTTATGTTCAAGGAATCGCAGAATCGCAGTAAATCGCAGAAAATGAGTTCTGGTAACTCGCTTTCTACGCATGCTACTAAACTAAATTAAATTACCTTTAAACAAAAAAAAAAAAAAAAAAAATAAAAAAAAAAAAAAAATAAATAAAAAAAATAAAAAAATAAAAATAAATATTTGATGAAAATTATTATTAAAATATTTATAAAATAAATTAAATATTTTAATTGAGATATTTATGGAATAAAATAAATATTCGATGAAAATTATTATTAAAATATTTATAAAATAAATTAAATATTTTAATTGAGATATTTATGGAATAAAATAAATATTCGATGAAAATTATTATTAAAATATTTATAAAATAAATTAAATATTTTAATTGAGATATTTATGGAATAAAATAAATATTCGATGAAAATTATTATTAAAATATTTATAAAATAAAGTAAATATTTTAATTGAGATATTTATGGAATAAAATAAATATTCGATGGAAATTATTATGAAATAATTTATTCGAGTGTAATAATAGTAAGAGAATGAAAATATTCTAATTTAATTAAGTAATTAAATTAGAAGGGTAATGATTTGTTAAATAAAGTGGAGTTTATATTAAATAATTAAGTGAAAATGTAACTAATGAATGTCGTGAATACATATGGTATGTGTGTAGGATTTGTGGTGAACTAAGTAGTAATCGCTTAGCATACGACGAGGCAAGTTTCCTAACCCTACTTGTCATTATTGTTCAAGTTATTAGTTACCCTCGAGTAAATTATCATTACTATTATTCAAGTTCAATTGTTATATTAAAGATTTATTATCTTTTTCAAGATGATTCAGCTTATACAATAATTGTTCTATTGTATACTTTTGAGATTATTATTCAAATTGAATATCATTATTGTTGAACCTTATTAGACTAGTGAACTTTATTGATTCAACTAGTCCTTAGTTGATGAACGCTCTAAATTTCGTAACCCTTATTGAATTATCCAAACCAAACTTCCTTTCAAAAGTGACTCGAATGTCAAACCGAGATGAACAACCCTCAGAAAGGAATTTACTTATGCGTTAGCGTTAAGATATTGTGCAAGATGGTACTAAGGGTCGATCCCCAAGCACGAGAAGAAAGGTCCATAGTCTTACGATCGTTAAAGGTTTCAAGTATAATCCTTGTTAACCTAGACATAGTTCAAGGTCTTATGACCCTCGTAATTCTTTTTGATTCTTGTTATTCATTCTTGATTCAAAAGTCGAGCTTTTATTCAGATGTCTTTGATTCACTCGCATGTTATTATAATCGTTATTTCATTGTTATACTTGTGGGCAATAGTGCTCACTCTTGCTTTATAATAACATTGCGCTTAAGAACTAAAGAACCGATTTAACCTTCCACTAGTAAAGGCAAGGGCAAAGTTAAGCAAGTGTTGAAGACTTGTTATTTTATTTGATGATGTATTTATGTTAGACTTGAGTTAATGATGTTGTTTAAGACTTATTGTTTATATTTTCAAGCATGTATGTTTAAGGTTAGTTCAACCGGGATTATGTTTATGATTCAGATGTTGTAAACCCTATAAGGGAAGATTTTTATTTCTATCTATTGCATGGTTTGCATTTATTATGGGTAGATAGATAGATGATATTTCAGAACAAAGGAACACCAAATCCCGTGGAATCAAGTACCCGGATTGGGGGTGGCAAGTAATCCAGATGCATACAAAATCGGAAGGCGTGTTTGGCACAAACATCACCAATCCGCAGTAATGTAAGTAACAAAAAACTAGGGTTGACCTATACGCCTCCCACAATAAAACACCAAATGGCCAACTCCCCCCGGAGTACAAAACGGAGACGCATGGTGGATGATCACACCGCCACGTAAAGTGTCATGCCTCGATGTAAGAGGACATGCCTGTGGTACCCCCGGTGGTGGTTATAGCTCAGGTATACCCTACGGTATTCTAACAAGGATACCATGTCACAACACATGCGACATAACATCAACAAAATGGGTTTCTAATATGTACTGTTAAACTGAAATGAATCATCAACTCAAAGTCTCCAAAAATATTAACATGTACTTTCTATGAGAATCAAAATAAATACAAAAGATGATACATTAGATCAAGAGTACAAATATGAGTTCCAACTATGAACACCAAAACGAACTATCAAAATAAATTGACAAGGAATAATCATGAGATGCAATACTAAATTTCGAAACGAATAACGAAATGAACAAATTAAAAACAAAAGAGTCTCGCTGAAAAAGTACGGAATCCGTACCTGGATTAAGCAATAAAATATCCAAAATTATATTCCAAAAACTCGTTTATACTCTCTCCGTTCAATCTAAATAAAATAAAATAGAATTTTATTACAAATTTAACAATCTCTAACATAATATTATTTAATTTATTATTAAGTAAATTTATAATTTTTATCATTAGAATAATTAATTAGTATACAAAATTTTCAATTTAATTTATAATAACATAAGTGGGTTAATATAAAATAAAAAGTATAATTTATATATATATATATATATATATATATATATATATATATATATATATATATACCGTATCATATAATTTATATATATACCTTGTAGTTTGGCACAATGAGTTTATATATATATATATATATATATATAGATATTACTGCATTTAAATATATATATACCGCAAATCAAAAATTTATATATACATATATATTACCGTAATATATATACACATTATCATACCATATATATATTTCGCAATCCTTCACATGTGAGTCTAAATCCTTATTTGATTACCCAATCTTGAATAAATTGAAAAAAACACTTACCCTATTATCAATTGATGGTGAATTGCTTTTCTCAAATTACCGATCTTGTTCCTTTATGTTTTTGTTTTCCAACTAGTTTTTAGGCGTAATGAGATAGTTAGGTTTTGGGTATTTATTTATTAATTAATATATCTTAATAAATCTCCTAATGTTAATAGAATTAAATAGTACTTAAAATACATTAAACCCAATTAAAATTTAAGGTCCAAATTGTACTAAATTAATTTACCCATCTCTTATTAATATTTATTAGCCCACACAAATTAAATAACTAGTTTGACTCAAAATAAATGACAAAGTCTAATTAATATATTTTAAAACAAAGAAATTTTTATTATTCAATATTTATTTATTTATTAATTTTTATCGGGTATTACAATAATCATGACTATTGATGATTACATGAATATCCTTGGCCCGTAGTGCAGGGATGATTCGAGGATGTGGTTTATTTAATAAGCTGAGTCTCAACGATAAAGTTGATGAAAAACTTTTTAAATCATAGAAGATAGTAGATATCATGCTCTACTTGACTCTTCTAATGGTTTGCTTTGTTCACCGCTAGATTAAACTTGATGTTTATTGTATTTTATCAGTTTAACACTGTTGAAGGCTAATGATAATTTATTCTGCATTATCTTAGTCATAATATTTCTTATTATGCTAGTTGAGCTCACCCTTTTGCTTTCATTGTTCTCTTCAAGAAATGAGAACGTAGCCGGGACTAGTCGGGGAACAGAGTGACAGTTCGAGATGGTGGCTATAGTAGTCATCACTATTTTATAAAATAGTGTGATAATAAATGTAATGAGGACTTCATTTGAGTTTGAATATTGTCTATGAGATAATATTCGTGTAAAAACTCTAAGTTACGTTGTTGTCGTATTGTATAAAAGAAGTTTGTATTTGATTTATGTACCATATATTTGGCGACTCAGAATGGGTGATGTATAATTATTTTGGGGGCGTCACAGTTGGTATCAAAGCTTAGGGATATGATCCTTGGCTGAGATGTAAGACAAGAACTAGGAGGGGAGAGACGGAGATTTCTTTCGCTAGTATGACCTACCTAATTTATTTGGTATTTAATTGGTCGGTCAGAGTATAGGGATAATATGTGACATGTCAATTAACCCTTGTTTTGTGACAGTGTTTGAAAATGACATCTGAAAATGTTGAGAGCAGCAATGAAGCACATGAGACCGTTAAGTCATCAACGATTAATACCTAGGATAATGTGCAACATGAAAACAATAATCCTCAGGTAAACAATAACACCAATCAAATGATGAACGATGGGATGTTCAGACACTTTATGCAATTCATGCAACATCAGGTGAAAGCGGCTCCTGTTCAAAATGCAGGTGAAAACACTGGCAACTCTCGGTCGGTCACCGCTGTAAGACCCCAACTTTTATGAATAAAGATTAGTTTTTCTCAAAATATATTTTTGAATATTATGGTGTGGATTTGATATAATGTTATAGTTGTGAGTATTATTTACAAATTTTGCAAATTAAGCAAGTGGTTATATAATATTCGATTGGATTCTGGGAATATTCGTTTTAACAGGAATATTAAAGACGATGACACAATCATTAGTGGACCCCTAACCAAGTATTGTCGTAGTTAGAAAATGACATAATTATCTTTTTATAAAAATAACGACGAAAGTTTTACCGTTAAACTGTTGAACTACCCGGTGGTAAAAGAAATGCGATGTCTGGCGTGGTTGCATAGTAGACACGTAGTATTGATTATTGATGCTTACATGAGAAGTCACTCGGTTATACTCAATTATTACTTCTGATGAGTTGTCGTGATAATATCTTTCATATTATTGATTCAATTATTATCACAGTATCATCTGCATAATATCTTATATTATTATATCAATAATTGAGACGACAAAGTTATTCATATTATTATTTGGAATATTGACAATGTCTAAAAAGTTATGTCAAGAAGAGGTTTGGTTACCTAATTGCGCGCCAATAGGGAGAAATCCTTATCGGAAAGCCCCCTCTTTCTTGGGAATGATCTGGTTGCTAAATATTGTGAGTTATAATATTAATGATGAATATGTTCGTGTTGATTAAAGATGAAATTGATATTTCCACTGTGTTGGAATTATTAGTGTTAGTGAAAATTGACATCTATTTCGATAATAATTGATGTCTGGAGGTTATATTGACCAATCGAGTAATTAATCGGATAAATGAGCAATTAATTGCTATTAATTCACATGCTTATAACTATTTGTTCACATGTGTGTACTATTAATTCACATGCATGTACTATTAGGGGAGGTGCTGCAAGATTGATAATACTTGCATGACTAAATTAAAAATGGAGGTATAGATGAAGGTACTATACTGTAATTAATTTTTTCACTTGATTATACTATTTATTCACATGATTGTACTATTGATTCACATGATGTACTATTAGGGGAGGTGGTGCAAGTTTGATAATACTTGTAGGACAAAATTAAAAATGATAGAAAAGATGAAGGTATTATACTGTAATATTTCGAGCCCCAAAACGTGCAATTATCAAAACTATGTTTTACTATAAATAGAAGCTCATTCTTCTTTCATTCTCACCAATTCACTAAGACTCACAAGAGAACTTATAGAGAGAGAAGTTTTAGAGAGAAAGTAGAAGAGAAGTCTGCTACCTCACTATTTCAGTATCCAGTCTTCTTCTGATGTAAGAGATATTTTTTTTCCAGTATTCATAGGAATATATTGTCTTCCATACTTTGTAGTATATGAGTTATATTATTTCGTCTCGTATTCCTGATTATACACTCATTTTGTTAAAGTATTATTTCTATACTCCGTGAAAATAGTAGAATATCCTTGAAATTTGCGCTTCATATAGTATCGTTTCACAAGGATATTTTCTGCACATTCTTGTTAAATTTTAAGCTTTTCATGCCGGAGTACTGTCCATGAGTAGTATTCATTTTTATGGTACTATTCACGGGTTACTATTCACAAAATACTATTCATGGGTACTATTCACAAAGTACTAATCACGAGTACTATTAACAAAATACTATTTACGGGGTACTATTCCCAAAGTACTATTCATAGGGTACTATTCACCCAGGGAATTATTCATGATAAAAATTGATTTCTTTGTTGTCCAAATCATTTTTGATACAATATTATTCTTGAATTTTACTCCACAAAACAGTATCATGTTGACGATTTGGACATTATTAAATTCTGGATAAATTAAGTTATAATCTTTAAAAATTTATCCTTTGCTTTCTTTTAATTGGATTCTTATATCATTGTCATCATTCTCATGCTTATATTGTGATAAAAGTTATCTTTGGCTTACGTGCATAGATGTACTATTGATTGGTATGATTATGACCAGGGATTATTCAGTATAATCATGACCGTAATGATACAAATGATGTGGTAAAAATCCTAATTGGCCGTAGTGTGATGCCCCCAAAATAGGTATACATCACCCATCTTGAGTCGCCAAATACATGGTACAAAATTCAAATACAACTTAATTATACAACAGTCGTGTAAAATACGACAAAACATAATCTAAGAATTTTTAATAAGAATATTGTCATCTAGACAATATCCATACTCAATGGAGTCATCATTACATTTATTGTCACACTATTTTATAGAATAGTGAGGACTACTAAAACAACCATCTGGACCATCAATCCGTTTCCCGACTCGTCCCAGCTATATTCTCATTTCCTGAAGAGAACAGTGAAAGAAAGGGTGAGCTCAACTAGCCCAGTAAGAAATATTATGACTAAGATAATGCATAATAAATTATCCTTAGCCTTCAACAGTATAACAACTGATAGAATATAATAGACAACAAGTTTTAGATCAACAACTGCAACGGAATAAGCAATCCATTAGAAGAGTCAAGTAGAGCATAAAATCTACTATCTTCTATGATTTAAAAAGTTTTTCATCAATTTTATCGCTGAGACTCAAATTAATAAATAAAATTGAATTATCCCTGCATCACGGCCAAGGATATTCATGTAATCATCAACAGTCATGATTATACCGAATAATCTCTGGTCATAATCATACCAACAATTGTCCATCAATGAACTACAGGCCAATGAGGACTTTCACCACATTATTCGTCACATTACGTTCAAGATTATACCGAATAATCCCTGGTCATAATCATACCAAGTCCATCTATGCACGTAAGCCAAAGATGACTTTCATCACAATATAAGCATGAGGATGATGACAATGACATAATAATTCAATAAAACAAGTTCAAGATAAATTTTAAAGATTTATAATTTAATTTATCCAGAAATTAATAACGTCCAAATTGTCAACAAAATACTGCTTTGTGGAGTAAAATTTAAGAATGCTCAGAAGAATATTTCCATGAAAAGATACTGGATGAAGCGCAAATATCCAGGATATTCTACTAATTTCATGGAGTATAGAAGCCAAAGCTTTAATCAACTGAGTATAATAGAATATATGAACAGATCATTTCCACAATTTAATAAGGAATGAATACGAAGGATTATTCACCATGCATGCTGTGACGCCACCAAAACGGGCATACATCACCCATCTTGAGTCGCCAGATACACGGTATATAAATTCAAATACAAACTTCTTTTATACAATACGACAAAAGTGCAGCTTAGAGTTTTTACACGAATATTGTCTCATAGACAATATTTAAACTCAAATGAAGTCCTCATTACACTTATTATCACACTAAGTAGTGAGGACTGCTAAAACAACAATCTCGGACCGTCACTCCATTCCCCGACTCGTCTCAGCTATATTCTCATTTCCTGAAGAGAATAATGAAATAAAGGGTGAGCTCAACTAGCCCAGTAAGAAATATTATGACTAAGATAATGCAGAATAAATTATCCTTAGCCTTCAACAGTATAACAACTGAAAGGATACAATAGACAACAAGTTTTAGATCAACAACTGCAGTGGAAATAAGCAATCTATTAGAAGAGTCAAGTAGAGCATAAAATCTACTATCTTCTATGATTTAAAAAGTTTTTCATCAACTTTATCGCTGATACTCAACTTAATAAATAAACCACATCATCGAATCATCCCTGCACCACGGCCAATGATATTCATGTAATCATCAATGGTCATGATTATACCGAATAATCCATGGTCATAATCATACCAACAATTGTCCATCAATGAACTACAGGCCAATGAGGACTTTTACCACATCATTCGTTACATTACGGTCATGATTATACCGAATAATCCCTTGTCATAATCATACCAAGTCCATCTATGCACGTAAGTCAAAGATGACTTTTATCACAATATAAACATGAGGATGATGACAATGACATAATAATTCAATAAAACAAGTTCAAGGATAAATTTTAAAGATTTATAATTTAATTTATCCAGAAATCAATAACGTCCAAATTGTCAACATGATACTGCTTTGTGGGGTAAAATTCAAGAATAATATTCATATACCAAAAATAATTTTGACAGAAAAGAAATATATTTTTCGGGTGAATAGTACTTCGGGAATAGTACCCCAACACGAAAAGTGTCCCGAATACCCGAGTGAATGATACTAGAGTGAATAGAAATTGGGCGAATAGTAACCCGTGAATAGTAACTCGTGAATAATACTCTGGCACAAAAAGTGCCCTGAATACCCGAGTGAATAATACTAGAGTGAATAGTAATCAGGTGAATAGTAACCATGAATAGTAACTCGTAAAAGAAAAAATATCAAAGAAAATGATATTTCATGACGAGTACAAAAGAAATGATATCTCATACAAGTATAATAGAATATACGAAATTACAAATGAATTTTCACCCGCCATGCGGCAATCCACGTAGACAGATCATTTCCACAATTTAATAAAGAATGAATACGAAGGATCATTCACCATACATGCGGTAATTCACATAGACAGGTTATTCCAACAAAATAATAAAGAATAGAACCAGGTCATGCATAATCCGCACAGACAGGATATTCCAACATAATAATAAAGAATGGAATAACAACAGAATTCACCAGGCATGCGATAGACCGCACAGACAAGTTATTCCAACAGAATAATAAAGAATGGAATAACAACCCTTACGAGTATTGAAAGAAAACAACTCTCTTCGTGAATACGAAAGAATAATACCCCTTACCTTAGAAAAAATGGATACTGGAATAGTGAGGTAGCAGACTTCTCTTCTTCTTTCTCTTTGTAATTTCTCTCTATAATAATTGCTCTAAAGCTTTTGTGAATTGGTGAGAAATGAAGGAAGAATGAGCTTCTATTTATAGGAAAATATAGTTTTGATAATTGCACATTTTGGGGCTCGAAATATTACAGTATAATACCTTCCTCTTTTCTTTTATTTTTAATTTAGTCATGCAAGTATTATCAAACTTGCACCACCTCCCCTAATAGTAAATTATGTGAATTAATAGTAAATCATGTGACTCAATAGTTCTAACATGTGAAAATACGAATTACAGTATAGTACCTCCATCTATACCTCCATTTTTAACTTAGTCATGCAAGTATTATCAATCTTGTACCAACTCCCCTAATAGTACAAGAATGTGAATCAATAGTACACACATGTGAATAAATAGTTATAATCATATAAATCAATAACAATTAATTGCTCATTTATCCGGTTAATTACCCAATTGGTCAGTATAACTTCCAGACATCAATTAATATCGAAATAAATGTCGATTTCCACTAACACTAATAATTCCAACACAATGGAACTATCAATTTCATCTTTAATCAACACAAACTTATTCATCATTAATATTATAACTCACAATATTTAACAACCAGGTCGTTTCCAGGAAAGAAGAGGCTTTTCGATAAGAATTTCTCCCTATTGACACGCAATTAGATTATCTAACCTATCCTTGACAAAACTTCTAGACATTGTCAATATTGCAAATAATAATATGAATAACTTTGTCGTCTCAATTATTGATTTAATAATATAACATATTATACAGATGATACTATGACAACAATTGAATCAATAATATGAGAGATATGATGCAACAATTACTGTAGCAATAATTGAGTATAACTGAGTGACTTCTTATGTAAGCATCAATAATCAATACTGTGTGCTACTATGCAACCACGCGTATTACTATACTTTTATCACCGATTATTTTATGACAACTTATTTACTTTGAAAAAATTTCACATATCACCCTTAACTTTAACCTTTTATCAATTTAACCATTTACTAAATAGAATAATTATAAGAAAATTGAATACTTTCATTTCATAAAATTCGGGGTCTCACAAATGCGGTAGTCCACATAGACAAGTTATTCCAACAGAATAATAAAGAACGGAATAACAGAAGAATTCACCATGCATGCGGTAGCCCGCGTAGACAGGTTATTCCAACAGAATAATAAAGAATGGAATAACAAGAGAATTCACCAGGCATGCGATAGACCACTTAGACAGGTTATTCCAACATAATAATAAAGAATGAAATAACAGAAGAATTCACCAGGCATGCGATAGACCGCACAGACATGTTATTCCAATAGAATAATAAAGAATGGAATAACAACCCTTACGAGTATTGAAAAAAAATAACTCTCTTCATGAATACGAAAGAAATAATACTCCTTACCTTAGAAGAAACTGGATAATGGAATAGTGAGGTAGCAGACTTCTCTTCTTCTTTCTCTCTATTATTTCTCTCTATAATAATTGCTCTTGTGAGACATTGGTGAGAATGAAAGAAGAATGAGCTTCTATTTATAGGAAAATATAGTTTCATTAATTGCACGTTTTGGGGCTTGAAATATTATAGTATAATACCTTCCTCTTTTTTTCATTTTTAATTTAGTTCTGCAAGTATTATCAAACTTGCACCACCTCCCCTAATAGTAAATAATGTGAATTAATAGTTCATTCATGTGACTTAATAGTATAATCATGTGAAAAATTAATTACAGTATAGTACCTTCATCTATACCTCTATTTTTAATTTAGTCATGCAAGTATTATCAATCTTGCACAAATTCTCCTAATAGTAAATCATGTGAATCAATAGTACACACATGTGAACACATAGTTATAAACATGTGAATTAATAGCAATTAATTGCTCATTTATCCGATTAATTACCCGATTGATCAATATAACCTCAGACATCCATTATCATCGAAATAGATGTCGATTTTTACTAACACTAATAATTTCCACACAATGGAACTATCAATTTCATTTTTAATCAACACGAACTTATTCATCATTAATATTATAACTCACAATATTTAATAACCAGGTCGTTCCCAGGAAAGAGGGGGCTTTTCGATAAGAATTTTTCCTTATTGGCGCGCAATTAGGTGACCAAACCTCTCCTTGACAGAACTTCTAGACGTTGTTAATACTGCAAATAATAATATGAATAACTTTGTCGTCTCAATTATTGATTTAATAATATAAAATATTATGCAGATGATATTGTGACAATAATTGAATCAATAATATGAGAGATATGATGCATCAATTACTGTAGCAATAATTGAGTAGAACTAAGTGACTTCTCACGTAAGCATCAATAATCAATAATGTGTGTTACTATGCAACCACGCGTATTACTGTACTTTTACTACCGGATTGTTTAATAGTTTTAACGGTAACACTTTCGCCGTTATTTTTATAAAAGATAATTTCATCGCGTTTTTAACTACGACAATACTTAATTATGGGGACCACTAATGATTGTGTAGGTAAATCGCATTTAATATTTCGTTAAAACGAATATTCCCCGACCAATCAAATATTATATAATCACTTGCTTACTTTGAAAAATTTATAAATATTACCCACAACTAATAAGGAATGAATACGAAGGATCATTCACCATGTATCTGATGAGTCCACATAAATAAAAAGTTATTCCAACATAATAACAAAGAATGGAATAATGAAGAATTCACCATGCATGCAGTGCAGCGTGAGTAGATAAAAGTTATTCCAATGAATAATAAAGAATAGAATAACAAAAGAATTCACCGGGCATGCGATGTAATCGCATGCGAGACATGTTTTTCCAACAGAATAATAAAGAATGGAATAACTGAAGAATTCACCAGGCATACGATAGACCGCACAGAAAAGTTATTCCAACGGAATAATAAATAATGGAATAACAAAAGAATTCACCTGGCATGCGATAGACCACACAGATAGGTTATTCCAATAGAATAATAAAGAATGGAATAACAACTCTTATGAGTATTGAAAGAAAATAACTCTCTTCATGAATACGAAAGAAATAATACCCCTTACCTTAGAAGAAACATGATACTGGAATAGTGAGGTAGCAGACTTCTCTTCTTCTTTCTCTCTATAATTTCTCTCTATAATAATTGCTCTTATGAGACTTAGTGAATTGGTAAGAATGAAAGAAGAATGAGCTTCTATTTATAGGAAAATATAGTTTCGTTAATTGCACGTTTTGGGACTCGAAATATTACAGTATAATACCTTCCTCTTTTTCTTCATTTTTAATTTAGTCCTGCAAGTATTATCAAACTTGCACCACCTCCCCTAATAGTAAATAATGTGAATTAATAGTTCATTCATGTGACTTAATAGTATAATCATGTGAAAAACTAATTACAGTATAGTACCTTCATGTATACCTCCATTTTTAATTTAGTCATGCAAGTATTATCAATCTTGCACCAATTCTCCTAATAGTAAATCATGTGAATCAATAGTACACACATGTGAAGACATAGTTACAAACATGTGAATTAATAGCAATTAATTGTTCATTTATCCGATTAATTACCCGATTGATCAATATAACCTCCAGACATCCATTATTATCGAAATAGATGTCAATTTCTACTAACACTTCTAGACGTTGTCAATATTGCAAATAATAATATGAATAACTTTGTCGTCTCAATTATTAATTTAATAATATAAAATATTATGCAGATGATACTGTGACATAATTGAATCAATAATATGAGAGATGTGATGCATCAATTATTGTAGCAATAATTGAGTATTACTAAGTGACTTCTCACGTAAGCATCAATAATCAATACCGTAATACTCGCAAGCAACCACGCCAGATTATTCTTGTACTTTTACTCTTTGGGTAGTTCAACAGTTTTAACGGTAACACTTTCGCCGTTATTTTTATAAAAAGATAACTCTGTCATTTTTTAACTACGACAATACTTCCGTTGTGGGGTCCACCAATAATTGTGCAATCTTAAGAATATTCCCTGTTAAAATAAATATTCCTCGACCAATCGAATATTATATAACCACTTGTTTACTTTGCAAAATTTGTAAATATTACCCACAACTTTAACATTATATCAAATTCACATCATAATATTCAAAAATATATTTCGAGAAAATTATTCTTTATTCATAAAAGTTGGGGATCTTACATGTAGTGCGTAGATGGACAGTTATTGGTATGATCATGATCAGGGATTATTAGGTATAATCATGACCATTGATGATTATATGAATATCATTGGCCCGTAGTGCAGGGATGATTCGATGATGTGGTTTATTTATTAAGCTGAGTCTCAGCGATAAAATTGATGATAAACTTTTTAAATCATAGAAGATAGTAGATATCATGCTCTACTTGACTCTTCTAATGGATTGCTTATTCCGCTGCAGTTAAACTTGATGTTTATTATATTTTATTAGTTTAACACTGTTGAAGGCTAACGATAATTTATTCTGTATTATCTTAGTCATAATATTTTTTACTGGGCTAGTTGAGCTCACCCTTTCGATTTCATTGTTCTCTTTAGGAAATGAGAACGTAGCTGGGACTAGTCGGGGAACGGAGTGACGATCCATATGTTTGCATTAGTAGTCCTCACTATTCAGTGAAATAGTGTGATAATAATTGTAATGACGACTTTATTTGAGTTTGGATACTCTCTACGAGAAATTATCCGTTTTGAAACTCTCAACTACGTTTTGTCGTACTGTATGAAAGAAGTTTGTATTTAAATTCTGTACCACGTATTTGGCAACTCAAGATGGGTGATGTATACCTATTTTGGGGGCGTCACAACCGCTAAACAGTTCAAGGAGCTGGGACCACCGGAGTTTATTGGAGAGCCAAAACCACTTAAGGCAGAGACGTGGATAAAGAAGATCACCAAGATATTTGATATCTTGGGATGCTCCGAGGAGCAAAAGGTTCCTTTTGCCACCTTTATGTTGCGAGGAGAGGTAGATTACTGGTGGGAATCTGTAAAGCGTACTCAACCTGCCGCACTGAAGATGTCTTGGGAGAAATTCCAAGAACTGTTCAACAACATGTACTTTCCCGAAAGTATTCGTCACATGAAGGAGGTAGAGTTTATCAAGCTGGAGCAAAACAATATGACCGTGTCACAGTACAAAGCTAAGTTTGCCGAGTTATCCCGGTTTACGTCCCGCTTAGTTGATAATGAGAAGAGAATGACGCGGATGTTTCTAAGAGGTTTGAAACCTGAGATACGTCAATACCTAATTTCTCACAAACTGTGTTTGTATTCAGATGTTGTAAATAGGGCTCAGTTATAGGAGCGCGATAATGATCCAACCCAACCAAGAGAAAGCAGGCGACAAATCGATAATACCAGTGGTAGCAGTCATCGAAACGATAACAACAAACGTAGAGGGAATCAACATGCCAGAAATGGTAACCACTTCGGTGGTAATCATGGCCAAGATAATAGAAGTGGAAATTTCAAGAAGAAGAAATTCAATAATGATGGAAAGACGTCAACACCAACACCTGTTGTTAAGGAAGGAGAACGACTGCCGGTCATATGTTATAAATGCGGAGGGGAGGGACACATCAGTCCAAACTGTACGCAACAGTCCAATGCATGTTACAATTGTGGAAGAGAAGGTCACCTAACCCGATTTTGTCGTGCACCAAAGTCAAGACTAGCTGGGATGGAGGCATCAAAGGTCATCCTAGACAAGACAAAATCGGTAGTTCAAGGGAGAACGTTTGTCGTAACCTCCCAAAAAGCGAGGAATCCAAACGAGGTGATCATGGGTAAGCTAATCATAAACTCTAGCGAAGTATATACCTTATTTGATATCGGTTCTACCCATTATTTTATTTCTCCTACTTGCGCTCAACATTTAAATTTGACTCTAGAGAAATTAGAATTTGACTTATTTGTTGAAACTCCGTTGGGAGAAACCTTCATTACATCCACTGTTTATAAGCCTTGTTTGGTTCAAATCGGTACTCTCACATTACTTGTCGATCTTATTTTCTTAAAAATACTTGCATTTGATGTGATTTTAGGGATTGATTGGTTAACTACTCATCATACAAAAATTGATTGTTTTCGTAAGGTTGTTAGCTTTCATATTCCTAATCAACCTATTACGAGAATTCATGCAACCAAACCACTAAAGTCAATCATTGTCATATCAAGCCATAAAGTTATTCGTTTATTGAAAAACGGATGTCAAGCTTTCTTAGCCCATGTCACGGATTTAAATAAAAATACGTCAGATTTGAATGATATTTCTATTGTTAATAAATTTCCTGACGTATTCCCTAAAGAACTTCCTGGCCTACCCCCAGAGCGTGAAATTGAATTTTGTATCGACCTTGAATCAGGTACAAAACCCATTTCCAAAGCCCCCGAATGTCTCCTATTGAACTTCAGGAGTTAAAAACCCAACTACGGGAATTGTTAGACATCGGTTTCATTCGACCTAGTACGTCTCCTTGGGGTGCTCATGTTCTATTCGTGAAGAAGAAAGATGGAAGTATGCGAGTTTGTATTAATTATCGGGAGTTGAATCATGTTCACCATCAAAAATTGGTACCCGTTGCCTCGTATTGATGACCTGTTTGACCAGTTACAAGGCGCCAAATTCTTTTCAAAGATCGATCTTCATTCTGGATATCATCAGTTGAAGATTAAAATTGATGACATTCCAAAGATCGCTTGAGAACTTCAGACACGGGCATTACGAATTCCTAGTCATGTCTTTTGGATTGACTAATGCTCCTGCTGCCTTCATGGATATGATGAACCGAGTATTCAAGGAATATTTGGATCACTTTGTGGTCGTCTTTATTGATGACATCCTCATTTACTCCAAAAGCCATGAAGATCATGAGAAACACTTGAGGCTGATACTCCAAAAGCTTCATGAAAACAAGTTATATGCTAAGTTGAAGAAAAGCGAGTTCTGGCTTGAGGAAGTAGCATTCCTTGGGCACATGATATCAAATCACGGAATATCTATTGACCCGGCAAAGATTGAAGCAATTCAAAGCTGGGAGCAACCTAAGTCAGTGACCTAAGTACGTAGTTTTCTCGGCTTAGCTGGTTATTATCAAAGATTCGTAGAAGGGTTTTCTCGAATCACTACTCCATTAACTCAGCTGACTCAAAAATATATAAAATTTTGTTGGAGCGAGGAATGTGAGAAGAGTTTTCAAGAACTCAAGAGGAGACTCATTTTATCACTTGTTCTGACAATACCATCTGGCAAAGGGTTAGGATGTGTTCTCATGTAACATGGGACAGTCATAGCCTATGTCTCATGATAACTTAAAGAATATGAGAGAAATTATCCTACTCATGATCTAGAGTTGACAGCTGTCATTTTTGTGCTTAAGATTTGGAGGCATTACCTGTATGGAGAGAAGGTGGAGATCTATACGGATCATAAAAGCCTCAAATATTTCTTCACTCAACATGCGGCAATGACGTTGGCTCAAACTGTTGAAAGATTACGATCATACCATTCATTACCATCCTGGAAAAGCGAACGTAGTAGCTGACACATTGAGTAGAAGATCATATGCGGGTATGAGTGCGATATTGTCAACGCAATAGCCCATTTTGTATGACTTACAAAGGATGGAGATAGATTTAAAGACTCCAGGGACCTATGTGATGATGGTGAATATACGAGTAGAACCGACTTTAATCGATAAAGTTAAAGTTGCTAAAGCTACAGACCTGGAGCTGATGCGTGTGAGGAAGAAAGTGCAAGGAGGTGCTATTCTGGAAGCAAGAATCGATGAAAAAGGAATACTTCGAGTCAACTCCAGACTTTGTGTTCCTAACGATTCTGACTTAAAGTATAAAATCATGATGGAGGCGCACAACACACCGTTTGCAATCCATCCTGGGAGTACCAAAATGTATCGTGATCTTTGACATACATTCTGGTGGAACAATATGAAGAGAGAGATAATGGGGTTTATTTCAAGGTGTCTAACTTGTCAACGAGTCAAGGCGGAGCATCAAGTGTCAAAAGGTCCATTACAACCACTTGAAATTCCAGAATGGAAGTTGGAGCACATTACCATGAATTTTGTTACTGGTCTTCCCAAGATTTCTCAAGGCATAGATGCGATTTGGGTCATTGTTGATAGATTGACCAAGTCTGCTCATTTCTTACCGATGCGAGAAACTTATACACATGATCGTCTTATTCATATGTAGGGGCGGAGGGGGGTCCTGGGGTCCACCCCTGCTATGTAGAAATTTTTTATGTATGTACTAGGGAGGTCCGACTTGAAATTCGGGAAGTCCGAGGGGGTCCGAGGTCTTGTTGAGAAGAAGAAGGAAGGGGAAGAAAAAAAAAGTAATTTTTTTTATAACTTAGGATTGAGGTGGGATATCACACTACTTTTCATTTAGTATATCTTTTTATCAAGTTGGCTTTAGTTTTTTGCACATTGCATCGCTAGTGTGGAGCACGAGTATTTTTTGTGATGAATATTGTTAAGACAAATTTCTTGCAACAAGATGGGAGATGACTTTCTCACCGAATCGCTTTGGTGTGCTATGTCGAGAGAGATATTTTTAGGCGCATTGATAATGAAGTGATTATCCAACATTTTCGAATATGAGAACTCATGAGTTAGATTTACCGCGCTACGGTCCGAACTCAAGAGAGACTCGTCGTTTCTAGTATGAATTCACGGTTCAACAGATTAACAATGTGTTTCAATTTGTAATTGATTTTTTTTGTTTCAATTGAATTTGAGTAACTAATTGAAATATTGAATTACTTGTGATTTAGGATTATGATTTTGTTGAATGTTGAATTATTTGTGATTTAGGAATATGGAAAAAAAAAATAAACGAACTAAGAGGCCGTCGAAAAAAAAATTATATGCATAATCCGGACCCCCTTGTTGAAATCCTCTGGCTCCGCCACTGCTCATATGTACATAAACGAGATTGTAAGATTGCATGGTATGCCAGTATCCATAGTTTCTGATCGAGACCCAAGATTCACTTCACGATTTTGGGTTAGTTTGCAAAAAGCTATGGGCACAGATTTACGATTTAGTTCGACATATCATCCTCAAACGGACGGGCAGTCGGAGAGGACTATTCAAACTCTTGAAGATTTATTAAGACTTTGTGTCCTTGACTTCAAAGGAAGTTGGGAAAAGTTCTTACCATTAGTGGAATTTTCCTACAACAACAGTTATCAAGCAAGTATTGGCATGGCTCCATTTAAGGCGTTGTATGGAAGAAAGTGTCGTTCTCCAGTATGCTGGGATGAGGTAGGTGAAGCAACATTGTTGGAACCGGAGTTGGTACGTATGACTACAAAAAAGATTCAAACGATCTGACAACATATAAAAACCTCACAAGATTGACAAAAAAGTTATGTCGATCTTCATCGAAAGGACGTGGAATTCAATATTGGAGATCATGTGTTGCTACGTGTTGCTCTATGGAAAGGAGTTATGAGATTTGGAAAGTGGGAAAAGCTCAATCCTCGATTCATTGACCTATTTATAATCCTCGATCGAGTATAAAATGTAGCCTATAGACTCGTCTTACTGCCAAGTATGTCTCGTGTTCATAACGTTTTTCACATATCTATGTTACGTAAATATGTGAAAGACCCGAACCACATTATTGAATTAGAACCGGATGAGATAACGGAAGATTTAACGTATGAAGAGGTACCTGTTAAAATCTTGGATAAGAAGGATCATATTCTAAGCTCCAAGGTTATACCTTAAGTCAAAGTTTTTTGGAGAAACCACGATATTGAGGAAATGACCTGGGAGTTAGAATCTAAAATGAAGTCAAGGTATCATCACCTCTTCGACATACCAGGTACGCACCCTAATTTCGAGGACAAAATTTCATAAGAAGAGGAGATTGTAAGATCCCCAACTTTCCTTAGCTTCTTCAATACGCTTCTTTGTTGTATACTAAGGATATCTCTTATGTCTTTGGGACTGGTGAGTACTGCAACGTTTAGAATTCATTCCTCATATATTGGAGTTTGTCTCCACATAGAGCATGAGGCTTGATGTTTCTGACACAAGACAGATGATACTCTACAATTCAGATCATGGTACTCTACGATTCAGATCTTGGTGACTTGTCACCTTAGTGCTTGGTCTGATACTATCAGCCGAGAGCACTACAATTTCTCTTAAACACTTGCACACTACGATCTTCGCTTGCTTGAGTTGTAAACTCCACGTTTTCGAGAGCACACTACTATCTCTGAGTTGGCTCGGCAAACGTTGGGACCACTCTACGATTTCCGAAGAGGCCTTTCAAGGCAGGCACACTACAATCCTTGAAGCTCCATATTTTTGCCTTGACTTCTGCAATCTTAATCAAACTGATGCACTACGAATTCTTCGAATCCTATCTATTACATCTCAAGATCAATCTAACAGCTTTGATCTTTCCATCTATACATTCATTTCCAGAATGATACACATTAAAAGCTTAGATCAACCTAACAAATTTGATCTATCACTAAGTCCTTGTACATATATTCCTTAAAGGACTTTACAAATAATCATGAGCATTTATATTTAAACATTAAATCAACATATGCATTCTCACAACAATCTCCCCCTATTTGATGTTGACATAACCAAGGAGATTTTTTGTCATAATTATTTGTGTCTAGATGCAATTGCAAGAAAGTAAACATGACTTAGTATTTCAGTGAGCAGCTAAAATTTCTAGAGAATAAGCATAAATTTATCGATGTTCAAAGAGTAATACAATTTAGCTTTACATCAACAAGAATTTAAACTTTCACTTATCTCTATTTCTTTGGTCTTTTGCGTAGAGGATTGGCATACTCCCCAGCCCTTCTTTTTCTGCTTGCTTCATCCCTTCTGGCTATCTCTTCCAGCTCACTTGGGCTTATCCTTGGGTTGTGATCATGCCTATTCATGAATGTAGGATCTCCAATTGGCATTCTTAGGTCGGTAGTGGTCACATTTTGTGAGTTGGTAGTTGGCCCTTGACTTCTTATTGGTTGAGCCATTAAAACTTCCTGCTGATCAGATCGTTGAGTCTGATTGCTTGATCGTGGAGTCTGTTGATAGATTCTTAAAGCTTGAGTGTGGAATTGTCCTCTACCTCTTCCTTGGCTTCCTTGACCTCCTCTGCCTCCACCGTGGGCTCCTTTTCCTTTCCCTTTATTCCCCCCTTTATGTCAGCATCAAGGGTTTGAATGTCTGCTGAGAGGCTATTCAGTCCTTGGACAAGCTCGTTGAGCTTACTTTTAGTTTGAGCAATGTCCTCACGATTTTCTTCGATTAGAGCTTCAGACCGAGCTTCCCTTTATTGAAGAACTGATAGAATGTTGTCAGTTTGCTTGCCACTGCTGACGTAGAAATTTTGGAATTCTTTGACGGCGGTTTATAGATTTAGGAAGCTTTCCAACATGTTTTTATTCTGATTTTCTTGAGTTGTATGTAGGGCAAGGACAGATTCTCTGTGTTTCTTGGCTGCTAGAAAGTGAATGTCATCCCGGTCTTTTATGCTTTGAATCATTGTCTTGACAAACTCCTTAAGTGTCGTAGAGAGCGTAGAGCTTAGGGATTGTGGGAGTTTATTGGCAGCATTGATCATTGTTGTTAATCGCAGCTGAATGAGGGCAGTGTGTTCTTCAAGACTCTCATCGAGTTCCTTGATCACTTTCTTAGAAATTTGTTCCAAGTCAGCTTTTGTGGTCAACTCTGAAAGAATTTCATTCAGTTGGGGAGTTTGTGAGGAAGGGGTTTGCCTCTGGTATTGATCTTATAGTGAGTAGAGGGCAAGATTAAGATTGAAGTATTCGTTACTGGATGAGGAGGGTATATCTGATGGAGGGGCCTGGGTTTGGATGTTTGGGTTTGGTGACTCAACGATTTGAGGTGGAGACTCTGCAATGAGGCTAGAGTCTGTGATCGTAGAGATGATGGGTTGTGGGAGCATTATGATGTTGACCACATTTGGTTCCTCAGTTACAAAATTTTGGGATTCTGTAACTGGAAATTGATTTAGTGGATGAAGAATCACTTCCAACCATCGTGGGAATTCATAAAATTGACTAAATGAGGATGATGGTAAGTGATTAACTCTGAAGAGGGTTGGGATAGACAGTACCTCAAGTGAATACTTTGAGGAAGAGTTATTTGTGAGTAACTTCTTGGCGAAGTTGAATCTTCCGGGGAATCCATTGGCTAGTACTGAGATGGCCGGATACTCTTTGAAGTTCCAAAACAAGTGATTCCATGAATTTAGAATCTGAGCTTGATGGAAAGGCATCATGGGTAGATATGAAAATAGTTGCTCATAGTTGGCTCTTCTGTACCCATCAATGCCCACAACTATGATCTCAACCTCGTCATCTTCTTCCTCTTCTCTGTCTTTGCTTGCAGAGTTCATTATATCAATGGATTCATTTGGCTCTTGCTCTGGTTCTTCCTTATTTTCTGCAGGAACTACCTCTTCTGTCATGGAGATGTTATGAGCCTCTCCCTCAACTTGATCATTTTCTTGTGAGTTTAAAAACTCCCCCTCAACTGGAGCTTTTTCTAGAATGAGAGCTTCAGGCATCTCCCCCTCAGCTGGTGTATTCTCTATCATAAGAACTTCAGGGATCTCCCCCTCAGCTGGAGCATTGTCCTCTTGGCTTGCTTAGGACAGTTCCCTTTTGGCAGCCATACTCTTCTCTTCTTCCTTGAGCACTTTTTCATTTTCAAGGATATATTTCTTGACCAGTTTTCTTCTTGATTTTTTAGGCTGAGCCACAGCCTCAGGACTTTCTAGAACTTCAGTTTTGTCTTGTTGATCACCCAGACTATCAGGTGTGGCAGCTTCTTTGCTCGAGGTGTTTGGTCTGGTCTCTACGATCAGTAGAGACTCTACAATTAAAGAGAGAGATGGCCTTTTGGGTTTGTGGCTGATCTTATTCTTCTTCAGCAGCTGAGATATGGTGGCTCTATCTTCTTCTGCCTCAGCCTGGTGTTGTTTCTTTCTCAGGATCCTTAGAGTCTCAATGTTAGAGGACTCTGCTGGTTTATCAGTTGTGGATCCCTGGGTTCTTCTTCCATCCTAGCCTTAGGCTTCCTCTTGCCTTTGCTTTTTCTGATAAGGGCAGAGGGTTCTCCCTTGTTTGTTTCTTCTTCTTCTCCTTCAATTTCCCTGACAATTGACATATTTCCTGGCACTCCTGATTCCCTTATTTCACCAGTTCTTCCACTGGATTCAGACATCATTCGCACATTTTCAGCTGGATTCCTTTTCCAGTTTTCGAATAGTTGTTAGGTCATTCACCTGTTTGGATTAATAGCTTCTCCTTCGTCGTCCTTAATCTTGTCACCCAAGGCAGCTTGTAGGATGATGCTTATGAATCGCCCGTAGAGCATCTTTTGAGAGCTCTTTGTCTTCTTTGAGCTGACTAACCACTTCTCAATCCATTCAAGCAATAGTGCCCCATAGTTAAGTTGTATTTCTTAACATATGGCCGTCATGAGCTTGAGTTGTACCTCATTTACAGAGTCATGACCAGAGCTCTTGTAACATATACATTTTCCAACAATATCAGCTAGAAATTCATACCTCGGTGGAAACTCATTCTTCTTGTATCCTTTGACAGAGGGTGATTTCTTGTGATGCATCTTTTTGAGTCCCTTATGGAAGTCTATGTCATCTATGGATGGATACCCTTCAAGTTTGAGACCTAGGGCTAGATTGATGTCCATAGCCTTTAGTCTGATCTCTACGTTCCTGACTTTCACTGTGATGGTGTTGTTTTCAAATACACCATTATTGTAGAATTCATTTACCAGCTTCGGGTAGTTCAATGTGTATGTGCCCAAAGCTTCTTCGAGACCCGCCTTCTTTAGTAATGACAGAGTTTTATGAAACTTGGGTTCAGCTATTTTGAACTCGTCAAAGCAGAGTCTGTAGCCGGAGATAACACTGGAAGCCGCCATTGATTTTCTTGCAAGAAGTGTGATTGACTGAGCTTTCTTCTGATTTAGGGTTTCTATTTTGAGAGAGGATGAGAGAAATACTCTTTTGAACTTCTGATTTCAAAAAGGCGCTTTCAAATAGTACATGTAACATCCCTCTCTCCATTTTGCTTAGTGGGATATGTGTCGAATTCTGCTTGGCTCTACGAATTTGACTGAGAAGGATTGTACTGATTTGCCCTTAACTCCTGCAGAGCTGATGTGTCCTTAGGGAGGACTACGATCGTTGAAGTAGCTTTGCATTCGTTGAGTCTGAACTATGATCATTGATTATGTCCAGCAATTGTCGTGTCTAAGCTACGATCGTCGAGTCTGTCCAGCATTCGTCGTGTCTGAGCTACGATTGTCGTGTCTGTTCCAACAATTGTCGTGTCTTGAACTACCGTCGAGTCTGTCCAGATCCTTATGATGAGTTTTTGACTTAGTATTCTTTTAAGGTAGCTCAAGAAGGGCCAACCTCTTAGAGTGATTCAAGGGTTAGGTTTTTTCCTGATGCGCTTATCAGAGAGATTGCTTTGTTTTGATCCTTATCATCACAGGATGCTCCTCTTGATGGCGGGGTTCTTCTATCGTTGAGTCTGCACTACGATGGTTGAGTCTATGCTACGATCATTTTCTTTCATGTCACTTCATCTCTACGATCGTGGACTTCCCTTGATCATGTCTACGATTTCAACCATAGCCTTTGTATCTGTTTTGTTAGCACATACTAGAGCATATATTTCATGGTTGTAAATTAAGCATTCCTAGCTCACTTATTAACTTGTTAAACCTGGATTCATCTAGAGGTTTTGTAAAAACATCAGCAAGTTGATTTTCTGTAGGATATATTATAAGGATATAGTTCCATTTTACATATGATCTCTAATGAAGTGATACCTTATTTCTATATGCTTAGTCCTAGAATGCATAACAGGATTATGAGTTATTGCTATGGCACTTGTGTTATCACAGTGAATGGGAATGGATTTGAAATCAAACCCATAATCAGCTAACTGATTTTTCATCCATAGGATCGAAAGACAAAGAATGCCAAAGAAGAATGTATTCAACTTTCGCGATTTGACATAGATACTGAGTTTTGCTTTTTGCTAAACTAGGACACAAGTCTATTTTCTAGCAATTGACAGGTGCCACTGGTACTCTTTCTATCTATTTTGCAGCCTGTAAAATTAGCAAATGTGAATCCTGTTAGTTCAAATAAGGATTCCTTGGGGTACCAAAGCCCCAAGTAAGGTATACCCTTGAGATACCTGAAAATCCTCTTTACAGCAGATAAATGTGATTCTTTAGGGTTAGCCTGAAATCTAGCACATATGCATGTTGCAAACATTATGTGTCGGTCTCATGGCGAGTTAGATATAAAAGAGAGCCTATCATACCTCTGTATTGAGTTATATCAACACTTTTACCTTTTTCATCTTTGCCAAGTTTGGTTGCAGGAGCAATTGGGGTTTTTATGGGAGAGGCTAATTCCATGCCATACTTCTTAAGTAAATATTTGATGTACTTGGCTTGGTTTATGAAGATTCCTTCATCGACCGCTTTACTTGCGATCCAAGGAAGAAATTCACTCACCCATCATGCTCATTTCAAACTTGCTCTGCAATAGCTTGGAGAATCTCTTGCATAACTTTTCGTCAGTAGAACCAAAAATAATATCATCAACATATATTTGAACCAATAAGACTTTTTCTTTATGCTTTCTAAGAAATAATGTGGTATCTACTCTACCTCTAGTGAACCCATTTTCAATCAGGAAGTTAGTTAGTGTTTCATACCATGCTCTATGTGCTTGTTTAAGACCATATAAGGCTTTGTCTAATCTATAAACATAATTGGAAAGAGGTGGATTGATGAAACCTGGAGGTTGCTCTACATAGACTTCTTCTTGAAGTTCTCCATTCAGGAATGCACTTTTGACATCATCTGAAAGACCTTGAACTTCATGTGAGCAGCAAAGGCAAGAAAGATTATGATGGCTTCTAGTCTGGCAACAGGTGCAAATGTCTCATCGTAGTCAATGCCTTCTTACTAAGAGTAGCCCTTGGCCACTAATCTTGCCTTGTTCCTAGTTATTACTCCATCTTGTTTCTGAAGACCCATTTGATTCCAATAACAGGATGACTCTTTGGTCTTGGTACCAATCTCCATACTTTGCTTCTTTCAAATTGGTTGAGTTCTTCCTGCATGGCTTCTATCCAGCTGGAGTCTTCCATAGCATCCTCTATCTTCTTTGGTTCCATTTGTGACAGAAAGCTTAGATAAAAACATTCATTTTGGGTGGTAGCTCTTGTTTTGACTCTTACACTCGGATCTCCAATGATTAGATCTTGAGTGTGATCTCTTGCCCATCTGTTTTCGGTTGGAACATATGTCCTGATACCATCTTGTCTTAAATCTTTAAGATCTATTTCTTCTTCTTGGTGTGGAGGTTCGTTGTCTTGCATAGACCTCTCTACGATCTCATTTTCTTGCTCAACGATTTCACTATCTGGCACTACGATCGTAATGTTGAGCTCGACGACTTCATTCGTAGTGTCTGCACTATCGGTCGTAGTGTCTTGAAGCACTATTTTGTCTAAGTCTGTTTCATCAAAGATGGTGTGAATCGAGACTTCAACACTCAGTGTCTTCTTGTTGAACACTCGGTAGGCCTTACTGTCTATGGCATATCCAAGAAACATTTCTTCGTCTGACTTGGGTTGAAATTTTGTCAAGTACTGCTTCCCATTGTTGAAAATGTAGCATGCATAGCCAAATACATGAAAGTAGCTGACATTTGGCTTTCTTCCTTTCCACAGTTCGTAGGGTGTCTTTTTGATCGTAGAGTGTATCGGTGATCTATTTTGCGTGTAACATGCAGTGTTGACGGCTTCTACTCAGAAGTATTCAGGTAGATGAGTTGCTGCTAGTAGAGTTCTTCCAGCCTCTATCAAAGTTCTGTTCTTTCTTTTAGCTACTCCATTTTGTTGAGGAGTTCGTGGAGCTAAGAAGTTATGACTGATGCCATTGTCTATTCTGAGAAGTCGAATTCTCTTCTATGATCACTCCTTATAGCCTTGATTTTCTCTTCTTTCTCGTTCATCATCAGTCTGAACATCTTGATCAATTGGGAGCTCATTTCATCCTTTGAGGTTAGGAAGAATAACCATGTGAATCTGGTGTAGTCGTCGACTATAACTAGAGAGTATCTTTTTCCTCCAAGACTTGTTGTTGGAATTGGCCCAAATAGATCCATGTGGAGCAACTGCAAGGGCTTGTCAATAGAGTTGGCAGTTTTGCTCTTGAATGAGCTTCTGGTTTGCTTTCCAAGCTGACAGGCATTGCATGGCCTTTCTTTTACGAAGTTAAACTTAGGTAGGCCTGCAACGAGATCTTTTAATGCCAGTTTGGACATGCTTTTGAAGTTTAAGTGGGACAACCATCTATGCCATAGCCAGCTCATTTCTTCAGATGTTTTTTCTAGAAAGCATATTGTCTCGTCTGAGCTTAGTTGACCAAGATTCACTGTGTAGACATTTCCTTCTCTTGTCCCGATTATCTTTACATCAGATGTCTTCAAATCTCTGACTTGACACTGGTTGTTGAGGAATGTTACTTGATGACCCTTGGCGCAGAGTTGGCTGATGCTCAGAAGGTTGTGTTGGAGACCTTCCACATATGCTACTTTGCTCAAAGACACTGCACCATTACCAGCAGAGCCATATCCTCTTGTCTTGCCCAAGCCTTTGTCTCCAAAGATGACTGAGGGACCCTTCTTCTCTATATAGTTAGATAGAAGGGCTTTGTTCCCAGTCATGTGTCTTGAGCATCCACTGTCCAGATACCAGGTTGTGATCGTGGAGCTCTTTTCCTGTCATAACATTGAACCTTCATTTTGGTACCTATATTTGCATGGGTCCTATTTTGTTAGTACCCTTGGGGACCCAAATCTGTTTGATCTTGGGTCTAACATACATGGAATTATAATAGTATCTTGTAGCCTTGTGACCTACTCTATTGTACACAAAACACTTAGTGTGATACATGTCTGTGTGTGTGAGAGTTTATTTTCCATTTGGACTTTTGTGGTTCTTTAGTCATTCTTCTGTTAAACTTATTTTCCTTCTTCCACATGTCCTTGGGTCTCATGAAATATGAGGAGGGTATCTTACCTCTACTGTTCCTTCCCATTTGGTTCGTAGAGTTGGTTTTATTTAACTCTACGATCCTTAGAGGTTGGTGAGTAGAGGATGGGTTTCTCTTGGAGTATGGATGGAAACAGTGGAACAAGGTTGGGTTGGGTCTTCCTTCTGTGAGGATTTCACAAAGGTAATGCTTCTACTTAAACTTGAGGCATTACTAGTGCTAGTTTTCTTTGTCTTTTCCACACTAGGCTCTGAAGTGGATTCCCCAAAGCCTAGGCCTGTTCTGTCAAATGCATTTCTCTGACTAGAGAGCAGGGAGTCCATGGATGATGAGGATTTGTTCCATGTAGAGATAGTCTTTTCTAGTTCCTCAATTTTAGAGGTTAGATTAGACTCTCTTTGTGCATTGAGTTCATTTGTCTATTTTAAGATCTAATTCTCAGCCTCAAGCTTGGAGAGAAGGTTAGTACTTAAAAGAGCTATTTCAAGCTCTTCTTGAACTTTCTTTTTCTCCTCTTGAAGAAGTGAATGATCCTTAGACAAAACTCTGAACCACTTCATGTATTGATGTAGATCAGTTGTTATGCCATGCAGTGCAGTTCTCAAATCATTAATGTCTACATCAGGAGAGTTGAAGTCAAATACCTCATCGAGACTTACTTCATGTATGTTGGAATTTTGTTTGTCCTTTGCATGTTTGGACATTAGGCACAGATTAGCCATTTGTGGTTCTTCATCATCTCCAGAATCAGGATTGGAGTCATTGTCCGAATCACTCCATGATCCTCCAGCTACCAGGCCTTTGTCTCTCTTCTGAGGTCTTTTGTTGCCTTTGTATTCCTTCTTCGCATGTGATTTCTTCTTTAGTTCTTCTCTGAGAGGTTTGTTGCAGTTGGCAATGAAATGGCCAGGCTTTTTGCAGTTATAGCATAGATCATTCATTTGCTCTAGTCGTCAGAATTCTTGACCTTCTTTGGCTTCTTTGGTTTTGCCTTGACGCATGAACCTTCTTAGTCTTTTTACCAGCATAGCAAAGTCTTCATCATCGTCTTCGTCATAATCAGAGTCAATCTCAGTGTTGACCTTAGATGCACTTTCAGTTGCTTTGAGAACTACACCCTTATCTTTATTTCTTCCTTCTGATAGGGTTTCAGCTCGTTGAGTCAGCTCTAGTTTGTATGTCAGAAGATTGCCATATAGTTGTTGAACTATCATCTCATGAAGATTCTTTGACTCTCTAATAGCAGTGGTTTTGGCATCCCCACCTGCTCGGTAGGGCTCTCATGAACTTTATGATCAGATCTTTGTTTGGATAGATCTTCCCATATGCTCATAGAGAGTTGAGCAGAACGTTGAATCTCTCATAGGTGGCAGTTACGTTTTCACCTTGAACATGAGCAAACATTTCATACTGCTGTGTCAGGAGTGATTGTTTGTTTTCTCTTACTTCTTCCGTTCCTTCGTGCATGATGAGCAGTGCTTCCCAAACCTCCTTTGCTGTTTTGTTGTTGACAACGTTTTCGAACAGATCGTCTTATAAGGCTTGAAATAAAATGTTCTTGGCCTTCTTGTCAAGTTGGACAGCTCTATTCTCGTTGTCAGACCATTCTTCTTTAACTTTGATTTATATTCTGTTTGGATCGTCTGTTGTTAGTGCAAGCTTTGTTGGAATATAGGGCCCATTTTGAACGGTCTCAAATAGATCTTCATCTATTGAGTCCATGTATGCTTGCATCCGAACTTTCCAGTTAGCAAATTTATCTTTATTGCGCATTGGTGGCTTACTGCCTCCTCTAGTTCTTGATTCACTTGGTAAGTGTGCCATTGGATCTACTAAAACTTTGTAGGCTATATAATAGAACCTGCTCTGATACCAATTGTTAGTTCCCGGAGGCACAATAGTTATCTAGAAGGGGGGTTGAATAGATATTTAAAAATCTTTTCGTTTTAACTTGTTAGTAGATGATGATTAAAACTTTAGCGGAATTAATATTAGTTTTAATCTCCCTTAAGATAGTGAGTTTATGAGAGTGAGGCAGATATAGCAGATATAACAATTATAGCAGTTATAGTGAGAATGTAAGAGACACAATCGTTTTAAGTGGTTCAGAGTACTTAAAGCTCTTAGTCCAATCTTCTACTCCTCGAGTAGGAAATCCACTAAGGATGTCTTTTACACTTTCTGAATCACTTAGATTCCTTCTAGATCAGCAGTCTAGGAACTTCTTAGTTCACTCTTGAACTCTTCAAGTCCAGCAGACTTGGCTCTTTTACAGTTCACTTAGAACTCTTCAAGTCCTTCTGACTTGGAACTTTTTCTTCAGTTGATTGGTAGATGTTGAGTTCTTGATGGTTTCTACTTAGTTGTTATTTAAGCACTTGTTCGAAAGAACTGAGTAGCTGAGCAAGCTTTTTCTTTTTCTCAGATCGTAGAGTTGAGCGTTGAGAGTTCTTGTACGTTTTTGTTCAATGCTTGCTTACTTCTCTCATCTGCTTGATTTGCATATATGTGATCTTGAAAACTATCTGTTGGATCCATCCGTTGAAGCATTAAATGCGTTTGACCTTTCTGTTCTTTGATGGAGACTTTTCTGCACATCTTCTGAATTGCATTCTGGCCCACTGACACAACATACTGCTTTCTCACCTAACACCTGAAAAGGTGTTTCCCCCTTACCAATGGTACTATCCTTAGTTTCTTCAATACGCTTCTTTGTTGCATACTAAGGATATCTCTTATATCTTTGGGACTGGTGAGTACTACAATGTTTAGAATCCATTCCTCATATGTTGCAATTTGTCTCCACATAGAGTGTGAGGCTTGATGTTTCTGACACAAGACAGATGATACTCTACGATTCAGATCATGGTACTCTACAATTCAGATCGTGGTGACTTGTCGCCTTGGTGCTTGGTCTGATGCTATCAGCCGAGAGCACTACGATTTCTCTTAAACACTTGCACACTACAATCTTCGCTTGCTTGAGTTGTAAACTCTACGTTTTCGAGAGCACACTACGATCTCTGAGTTGGCTCGGCAAACGTTGGGACCACTCTACGATTTTCGAAGAGGCCCTTCAAGGCAGGCACACTACGATCCTTGAAGCTCCACGTTTTTGCCTTGACTTCTGCAATCTTAATCAGACTGATGCACTACGAATTCTTCGAATCCTATCTATTACATCTCAAGATCAACCTAACAACTTTGATCTTTCCATCTATACATTCATTTCCAGAATGATACACATTAAAAGCTTAGATCAACCTAACAAATTTGATCTATCACTAAGTCCTTGTACATATATTCCTTGAAGGACTTTACAAATAATCATGAGCATTTATATTTAAACATCAAATCAACATATGCATTCTCCCAACAGTGTTAATGGAAATCGAAATCTATTTCGATAATAATTGATGTCTGGAGGTTATATTGACCAATCGGGAAATTAATCGGATAAATGAGCAATTAATTATAATTAATTCACATGCTTATAACTATTTGTTCACATGTATAAACTATTGATTCACATGCATGTACTATTAGGGGAGGTGGTGCAAGATTGATAATACTTGCATGACTAAATTACAAATAGAGGTATAGATAAAGGTACTATACCGTAACTATTTTTTCACATGTGTGTACTATTGATTCACATGACTGTACTATTGATTCACAAGATGTACTATTAGGGGAGGTGGTGCAAGTTTGATAATACTTGTAGAACCAAATTAAAAATGAAGGAAAAGTATTCTATCATTTGTTATACTGTTGAAGGCTAAGGATAATTTATTCTGCATTATCTTAGTCATAATATTTCTTACTGGGTTAGTTGAGCTCACCCTTTCTTTCACTGTTCTCTTAAGGAAATGAGAATATAGCTGGGACGAGTCGGGGAATGGAGTGATGGTCTATG
The DNA here is from genome assembly GCA_020205605.1 of Panax ginseng. Taxonomy (NCBI): domain Eukaryota; kingdom Viridiplantae; phylum Streptophyta; class Magnoliopsida; order Apiales; family Araliaceae; genus Panax; species Panax ginseng. The sequence continues at coordinate 25,985,744 of CM035138.1, forward strand.
ATAAATGGCTTTAGTAGTCCTCACTATTCTACGGAATAATGTGATAATAATTATAATGAGGACACCATTGAGTGTGGATATTGTCTAGATGACAATATTCTTGTTTAAACTCTTAGCTATGTTTTATCATATTTTACACGACTGTTGTATAATTAAGTTGTATTTGAATTTATGTACCATGTATCTAGCGATCAAGATGGGTGATGTATACCTGTTTTGGGGGCGTCACATTTTATCCTTATAACACCAATCAATAATGTGACTCCCCCAAAATAGGTATACATCACCCATTCTGAGTCGCCAAATACATGGTACATAAATCAAATACAACTTCTTTTATACAATACGACAACAACGTAGCTTAGAGTTTTTACACGAATATTGTCTCATAGACAGTATTCAAACTCAAATGAAGTCCTCATTACATTTATTATCACACTATTTCATAGAATAGTGAGGACTACTATAGCCACCATCTAGGACCGTCACTTTATTCCCCGACTAGTCACGGCTATGTTCTCATTTCCTGAAGAAACCAATGAAAGAAAAAGGGTGAGCTCAACTAGCCCAGTAAGAAATATTATGACTAAGATAATGCAGAATAAATTACCGCTAGTCTTCAACAGTGTTAAACTGATAAAATACAATAAACATCAAGTTTAACTGCAACGGAACAAGCAATCCATTAGAAGAGTCAAGTAAAGCATGATATCTGCTATCTTCTATGATTTAAAAAGTTTTTTCATCAACTTTATCGCTGAGACTCAGCTTAATAAATAAACAACATCATCGAATCATCCCTGCACTACGGGCCAAGGATATTCATGTGATCATCAATGGGCATGATCATACCAACAACTGTCCATCAACGCACTACGGGCCAATGAGGACTTTTACCACATCATTTGTAACATTACGATCATGATTATACCGAATAATCCCTGGTCATAAGCATACCAATCAATAGTACATCTATTCACGTAAGCCACATATGACTTTTATCACAATATAAGCATGAGGATGATGACAATGATATAATTCAATTAAAAAAAAGCAAAGGATAAATTTTTAAATATTTATAATTTAATTTACCCAGAATTCAATAATGTCCAAATTGTCAACATGATACTGCTTTGTAGAGTAAAATTCAAGAATAATATTGTATCAAAAATGATTTGGACCGAAAAGAAATCAATTTTTGTCATGAATAGTACTCCGGGTGAATAGTACCTGAGTGAATAGTAACTCGGTATGAAAAGTACCCTGAATTCTCGAGTGAATAATATTCGAGTGAATAGTAACCGAGTGAATAGTAACCCATAAATAGTACCCCGGGTGAAAATATTGATATTTAATAAGAAAGTTTAGATCAATATTCCAATGAAACGATACTAGATGAAGCGCAAAACTCAAGGATATTCCACTAATTTTAGGAATTATAGAAGCAATACTTACCATAGTAAGTTTAGATTTAAGAAACTGCAAATGGATTTTCACCTGTCATGGGGTAGTCCGCGTAGACAGATCATTTCCACAATTTAATAATAATTGAATACGAAGGGTTATTCACCGAGGGCATGCAGAGTCCGTGAGACAAAGTTATTCCATAGAATAATAAAGAATGTAATAACAAAAGATTTCACCATGCATGCGGTAGTCCGCATAGACAGGTTATTCTCACAGAATAATAAAGAATGAAATAACAAAAGATTTCACCATGCATCTTTGTAGAGTCAGCGTGAGAGACAAAGGTTATTCCCATAGAATAATAAAGAATGGAATAACAACCCTTACGAGTATTGAAAGAAAATAACTCTCTTCATGAATACGAAAGAAATAATACCCCTTACGAATACAACAAATAATATCACTTACGAATATTGAATGAAGATAATATTCTTTACGAATACAAAAAATAATATCGTAAGCGAATATGAAATAAATAACACCCCTTACGAATACAACAAATAATATCCCTTACAAATATTGAACGAAGATAATATTTCTTACGAATACAAAAAATAATATCGTAAGTAAATATGAAATAAATAACACCCCTTACCTTAGTAGAAGATTGAATACTGAAGTAGGGTAGTAGCAAAATACTCCTCTTCTTTCTCTCTATAGTTTCTCTATCTAGAGTTTCAGTGAATTCGTAAGAAATAATGAAGAAATGAACTTCTATTTATAGGAAAAAGGACTGAATAGTAACTAATTCATGAACGGCCCAGATTAATTTACTTTTAAACGGACGATCCATATTGATTTACTATTAAAACTTAAAGCAACGGACCATACTGATTTACTATTAAAACTTTAAACTAGCGATCTATATTGATTTACTATTATAACTTCAACCAACGGTCTAAAAAATTAGCACATCTCCTCATGAAATAATAAGCCAAACTTATAACAAATACCTCATAACAAACTCCCTCTATTTATATTAAAAATTGAATAAATAATTACCCCAAATCATTTATCTTTAATAAACACATTTTTAATCTATTAACAGTTATTCATCATTAATATATAACTCACAATATTTAACAACTAGATCATTCCCAGGAAAGAGGGGGCTTTCCGATAAGGATTTCTCCCTATTGGCGCGCAATTAGGTGACCAAACCTCTCCTCGACAGAATTTTCTAGACATCGTCAATATTGCAAATAATAATATGAATAACTTTGTCATTTCAATTATTGATTTAGTAATATAAAATATTATGTAGATGATACTGTGACAATATAATTGAATCAAATAACGTGAAATACTATGTATCAATTACTGTAGCAATAATTGAGTATAACTGAGTGACTTCTCACGTAAACATCAATAATCAATACCATATGTTACTATGCAACCACGTGTATTAATGTTCTTTTATCATCGGGTATTTTAACAGTTTAACGGTAAAACTTTCGCCGTTATCTTTATAAAAAGATAATTCTGTCGTTTTCTAACTCCGACGGTTATTCCGTTGTGGGGTTCACCAATGATGGTGCCGTCGTACGGATATTCCCTAACAAAAAGAATATTCTCCGACCAAACGAATATTCCCCGACACAACGAATATTTTATATCAACTTGCTTACTTTGAAAAAATTTCAAATATCACCCTTAACTTTAACCTTTTATCAATTTAACCATTTATTAAATAGAATAATAATTATAAGAAAATTGAATACTTTCATTTCATAAAATTCGGGGTCTTACAAATTATTATTTCCAATCAACGAATTATCTATGCACTACGGGCCAAAGATAATCGTTTGTATCACCAGTGGTCATGATCATGCCAAACACATGTCCATTTATGCACTACGGGCCAATGAGGACTTGCACCACAAACATTTGCATGTAAAATTAAAGATCATGATTATACCAATACACAATTTCTGGTCATGATTATACCAATACACAATTTCTGGTCATAATCATACCAATCAACAGTTCATCTTTGCATTACGGGCCAAAGATGACTTTCACCACAATATAAGCATGAGGATGATGATAATGATATAAAGAATGAATCAAGTGGGATCAATGATAAATATTAGAGATTTATACTTTAATTTATCCAGAGTTCAAAAATGTTCAAATTGTTAACATGATCACCAATTATGGAGTAAAATTCAAGAATGATATTTAAGATTCATATTTCAAAGATAATTTGGACAAAGAAAAGAAAATTAAATTTCATCGTGAATAATACTCTGGGGTGAATAGTACCCCAGATGAATAGTACCTCGACATTAATAGTACCCCAGATGAATAGTACCCCAACATGAAAAGATAAAAATTTAATAAGAAAGTTCAGACTAATATTCTAGTGAAATGATATTAGATGAAGCACAAACCTCAAGAATTTTTTAATCATTTCAGGAATTATAGAAGCAATACTTACCATAGTAAGTTTAAATTTAGGAATATGAAATGAAATAATATCACTTACATAATATGGAGTATGAAAGAATATACGAAACTACAAATGGATTTTCACCCGTCATGCGATAATCCGCGTAAACAAATCATTTTCACAACTTAATAAAAAATGAATACGAAGGGTTATTCACCAAACATGTAGTAATCCACGTAGACATGTTATTCCCACAGATTAATTATAAGGAATAGAATGACAACTCTTATGAGTATGAAGTAATATCACGTACCAATATGAAAGCAAATGATATTACATACGAGTATGTAATAAATGATATTCCTTACGAGTATTAGAAGAAAATAACTCCCCTTACCTTAATAAAAGACTAGATACTGTACTAGTGTAGTAGCAGAATTTTGTGTTTATGGTGTGTGCTTGCTTCTCAAATACTTTTTCTTCTTTCTCTCTTATTCTCTCTCTATAGTTTCTCTTTCTCTATAGATTTAGTGAATTCGTGAGAATGAAAGAAGAAATGAGCTTCTATTTATAGAAGAATTCTAGCTTGGCTCTTGCAATGTGAAGAGGCAAGTGGCTTGACGCCTGTTAATGTGAAAAGACAAGTGGTTCGACGACTGTAATGTGAAAAGGCAAGTGATTTGACGACTGTAATGTGAAAAGGTAAGTGGTTTGACGTCTGGTAAGGGCAAATACTATTAGTAAAAGTGACTCTTAGATGATGACTTATGGGTCCCATAGAATAAGTCAAAACTTACAACAAACGTCTCATGACAAACCCCTTTATTTATATCAAAAATTGAATAAATATTTATCACAATTCACTTATCTTCAATCAACACATTTTTAATCTTTCAACAATTATTCATTATTATTATTATAACTCACAATATTGACAACCGGATCATTCTAAAGAAAGATGGGGCTTTCCGATAAGTATTTCTCCTTACTGGCACGCAATTAAATAACCTAACCCCTTTTATCGACAAAACTTTCAGACATTGTCAATAATGGTAATAATAATATGAGTAACTGTATTGTGTCAATTATTGATTTAATAATATAAAATATTGTGCAGATGTTACTGTAACAATTATTGAATCAATAATATAAGATAATATGCAGCAACTACTGTGACAATTATTGAATGAAATACTGAGTAACTTCTTACGTAAGAATCAATAATCAGAGATACTGTGCAATACCGCGTACCACTGTGGAACAACGCGTATTACTATACTTTTATCACCGGGTATATCAACAGTTTAACGGTAAAAGTCTTGTTGTTATTTTATAAAAAGGTTATTTACGCCGCTTTTATATATCAAACAATTATTACATTATAAGTCCACTAATGATTCTTGTCAGTAAATACGAATATTCCTCGACAAAAAGAATATTCTCTGACCAAACGAATATTTTATAATAACTTGTTTACTTTGTAAAATTTACACATATCACTTATAACTATAACATTTATTAAATTATCATCTAACTATTTAGAATAGTATTTAAAAAATTTAATATTTATTCATAAAAAATTAGGATATTACAGTATTGACATCTCTAAAATGCAATAAATTTTTATAATCAAATACACAATCACAATATTTATATACTCAAATTAACAATAACAAATTACAATAATTAACCAAATTTCATAAAAAAGAGAGAGACAAACCTCACATAAAAAATAATTAAAATTATACAAAAATAAAAATTAAATACAAAACTTAACGATTATAATTTTAAAATTTTAACCATCAAACTTGACGCCTAATTGTCTGCTCATAAAAAAAAGGTCGAAGGTGATTTATTGAAAAACTAGAACAATTCACTATTAACATACATTTGTGAAGTAGAATAACCATGTGCTTTTTAAGAACTTCAGTGTCCAATTTTCATCATTTCCTATTGAAGACCTTACATAAAATATTAGGGAACACTAATTTTTATATGTGTTTTTAATATTTCTATAGGATTTCTTTTTTTTTGAAAATATAATTTATTATATGCTCATGTAAGAGAGAATCATGTGAAAATATCAAAAATATTAATATATATATATATATATATATATATATATATACATACACACACACACGTCGGCTCTCTCCAGCGAACCCAGGGGGGACGGATAAAAAACGAATCAGATTTAGCGACGGACAAAATCGTCGCTAAAACATAAAAGCCGATTTTTTATACTTTAGCGACAATTTTGTTCGTTGTTAAATTTGGTTTGTTTTTAATCTGCCCCTGCGTTCGCTGGAGAAGCAAGCTGTATGTATGTATGTATGTATGTATGTATGTATGTATGTATGTATATTGTGGACGAATAATAACAATTACTCCCTCCGTTTCTTAATATAGGTCGTTTTAGACATGTGCACAAGAATTAAGGAAATGATTGAAAAACATTAATTATAGTATCAATTGTCTATAATACCTTTCACCTAACTTATCTCATAAATATGGATCAAAAGATTAAGTGGAGTAATAGGGGTAATTTGAAAAAAATAGTAATCAATTCTCCTAGATAACCACAAACGATAAATAATTAAAAAAAAAAAAAATCTAGAACGACTACATATAAAAATGGAGGGAGTAGTATGTAATTAATTTAACACAATTTTTTGGTTTCATGGTTGTCACCAAATGCACCCCTTACCAAAAAAAGATGCTTACTTGCACCCAACGACAACATTACCACCAACTGTAAAACAAAGAAAATAAAATAATCAAAATAGAAAATTTGTTTTCTACACTAGTATTGTTTCTTTATCCTGAATCAAGTGTGAAAACTACCAATTTTATGTTTCTGTTGTTGGGACCCACTTGTGGAACTTTCCTACCACCTTTCACCTTTATGAATCCACCACCACCTATCATCATATTGCCATCATTTAAACCAACCAATTTTATTTTTTCTCCCCTTAAAAATATGGTTTAGTATATTAGTAACATTTATTCAGAATATATATAAATATGTTTTTTTTTTACCAAAACAAAAATTCTACTATATTTTTTATAATATAGAAAAACTCGTTAACTATTTTTTTTATCATAATCAAAATTTCTCTAAATAAACTTTAATAGGCATGGGAAAAAAAAAGAAATAAAATAAGCAAGGAGGTACCAGCAAAAGGAGAGACACAATAGCCACAGCACAACGCTCAGCCGAATTTCTTAAATACCAACTATACTCCACAATTAAACTATATATATATATATACATATATATATATATATATAATACCATATTTTTTAATTATTTAAAACATACGTTTAAAATGATTAACTTGAAGTGAATTTCATTGTAAGTTCACTACATACCCAATATAGTGATGACACGCGGACGGAGAGATCACCCTCTCGCATGTATGTCAATATTGTGTTGGGTATGAAGTGATGCTAACCGGATCCATACGTTTGTGATTGTGGTTAGACATTTCTGAAGGAACACTCATTTGACAAATTGACTGTTTTGCCCTTCTTATTTTGTTAATTTTTGACATTTATGTGAATTTTTCAGATCTTGTAATATTACTCTTACCATTTATTATGTGATGGAATGTTAATTCATCAAAATAATTCATTAGATCTTGTGTCTAATTCATTTAATTCAGCAAATTTTTTTTAAAAAAATCTTGGAAAAACTTTTGATTGAAATAGATTGGTATTAGTATTGATGCGGCAAAGTGATCATTTTATTAGACATAATAATAATTAAAGAAAGATGAAGGTAGGGCCATGCTTCATTAATAAAACATTGTTGGGGTGCCCAAATCACATATATTCATAAAATACTAGTAAATCACTATAAAGAATCGATTGATTATGATACACACAAAAAAAATAAAAAAATAAAAAATTCTCCTCCTAATTAAAGATTAGTATCACCAAATCAACCACAATAATGAGTGGTTGGGTTAATTGACTGTTCAATAGGCTCATATTTTCATAGATCAAATAAACACAAAAATAATTTTTTTTAAATGATCCTAATGTCAGACCCCAAAAGCAGCTTTATATATGATCTCCATACCTGACCACTCTTCTTCCTCCTCCTCCTCCTCCTCCATCAATAGTTCAACACTAATGATTCTATATCTCTCTGTTTATAATCTCTTTTTCCAAGGGGTCTCAAAACTACAAAACAAAAGCAATAAAAAAAGTACAAGAGCTTCTTTTTTTTTCTCTCTCTCTCCTCTTTTTTTTTTCTTTTTTTTTCATAGTATCTGTTTTTAATCCTGCCTAGCTGCACCTTTCTTTTTCTCTGCATATGATAAAATCTGTAGGCATACAGACTGGAGCAGAAAGTTTAGTGTTTCGGATCCCAATATAAGGAGAGATCTCTTCTTTTTTTGCTACATCAATAACAAGACTAGTTAATTAGGCAACTGTCTGCTTCATTAATTTCTCTCTTTTCTTTTTCCATTGATCATTAGACATAAGTACAAATCAATAATATCTTTTGTGGTCCAAAAACTCAAACCCAACTCCTATTTTTGCTTTCTTTACAAACCCTTTTGCTCACATGTTCCCTTTCTTCCCCATTTATAACTTTCTGATCTGATTCATTCATCTTATCAGTCATAAATATACACAAAAAGGCTTCACCTTTTTGTGCTAGTGGTTTGGAAAAATGCAAGAACAAGTTCTGGGTATGATGGGAACTGGTGGGTTGGGTGATTTTTCCGGTGAGCAGAACCACCAATTCAAGGCGGAGATCGCCGTCCACCCTTTATATGAGCAGCTTCTTGCCGCCCATGTAGCTTGTCTCCGTGTGGCTACCCCTATTGATCAGCTGCCATTTATTGATGCTCAGCTCACTCAGTCTCATCATCTTCTTCGCTCTTATGCTTCACACCATAATCATCCTATCTCTCCTCATGAGAGGCAAGAGCTAGACAACTTCTTGGTATGTTTATTTTTTAGCAAACAACCTTTTATTTCAGAAAGTTCTTTATATTTTTTTGTTTTACCCAAACCATGTATGTTGTTTTTTATTTGGGGTTTTAACATGAATATGTGTTTTTACAGGGACAGTACTTATTAGTTTTATGTTCTTTTAAAGAACAACTTCAGCAACATGTCAGAGTCCATGCTGTAGAAGCTGTCATGGCCTGCAGAGAAATTGAACAGAATTTACAAGCTCTGACTGGTACCCTTTTCCTTATAGTTCCTCTTTTTTTTCTCTCTCTAGATATATAAATATATATAAAATATATTTCTATCTAATAAATATATACTATGTTATAATTAATCAAGAAATATGTTTTATTTACATTTGTTCTGAAAATGAAATTGATATTGTTTAGTTTCATTATTTAGATGCATAATTGATGTGTGGTAGGAAGGAAAGATGAGAAAGAAAGCAATTTGGGGTTTCTTGTAAGGTTGTGTAAGAGGTGGGTGTAGTGGGACCTACCAAGAAATTCTAGTTTATAGTTGAGGGGAGGTTGAGTTAGTTGGGTTATTTAGGAGAGAAAGAGTGACAATGAACCAACAAGGGCACCAAACTGATAAGGTGCATGTTTTGGAATTTGATTCTTACAATTTTATACTTCTGTTCTGATCATTGTGAAGTAACTTTAGGGTTTCCTATTACAAAATGCATGATACTTATTTTCTGGATTCTGCTTCATCTCTTAGGGTTTGTTATATATATACACAGTGAAAAATTACATTACCAAGTCAGAAGTGGGGCAGTTCTAAAGCAACAGACTTATAAACACTAATCTTCCGTTAAAAAAAAGTAAAATAAAAAATTTCAGCTAAGTAAAGCACTAGGTACGGTCAACCTTAGACAAGACAAGCCAATCATTCAGATCTAACTTTCTCTATATTACCTGATTTTGTAATGTACGAAAAATTTCTAATAGACCTGGACATATTCCTTGGCGCGAAGCTTGTCTTAGTTTTAGAGATTAGTTACACATCTATCTCCCTTGTAACTATCTGACATACGCTATTAGATTATTGAGATTTTAACCCGAAATCAGAGTTGCCAACGACACTCTTTATTGTGTGCTCTGAGGAACTCCGGGTTAAAAGTAACCTTGATTATGGTAACTAAATCAGTGTTGACTACCGTTGACTAAATATTATTATTTCACTCGTACTGTTAATTTATTGAGTTTTAGTTTAATAGTATTGTATGATAAAGAAATTATAATGAAAAAGTAAGAACATTATTGAATTGGGAATTGGGGCTCAATTTTTTTCTTTTTCTTTTTTGGAAAAAAGGTAATGAGACTCTTAGTGCTTATTCGTTTACCTAGCGTTTGGAACATTTGGAGGTTCCAAATGCACCAAACACTGTTGAGAATCTTGTTCGTTTATATATAAATTATTTCAAACATAATTTATTTAACTCACAAACACTGCGTTTAGAGTTCAAACACAACGCTTCATATGTTTGGTGCATTTGGACCTCCAAACGCCCTAAATGCGAACATACCCTTAGTGTCTGTTAATGAAAACTCATTAGCTAAACATACTAATTATAATGAGAGGGTATATAATTTTGGTGAAAAGTTATGCATGAAATTAAAACGTACTAGCTTTATTTGAATCATTTATCATCAACAATTTTTAGTATATATTATAAGAAAACCTACCACTAAGAAAATTTACGAAATACAAGAATCTTCACAAATTTTGTTACATTTGATTAAAAAAATCAAGTTTTATCATTGTTTAAACCTGAAAATTGTAATGATCTTGGAACTTTTGTTCAAAAATAGATAAGTTGCATGCAACCTGATGTCCATGTTTTTCACTGGTACTCCATAATATGAAAAAATAGAGTTAGGTTAGTTAGTCTTACTCTAAGGTGCAGTTTTAGATAAAATTTGAAGGTGAAAGCTGACTATTGCAATGTCAATCCATGTATCTTAGTTTCCTTATACATGCCAGAATATTTGATCACATTAGTTATCTCATGATTTCTGGTAATTTTTCCTCATCTACTATAGGATAAAGGTTCACAAACTTTATTAAAGTTATATCACTTTCCACTTAGGAGTCCACTTAATTTATACCCAACTAAACTAACCTAATTTGTAATTATATTCTTCAGTGTAATTGTGAAGGATTCATTCTCTCTAGACAAATTTTTGAAAGACTTTATTAAGAAGCATGTCTAGGTTTATTTGGAACAGTAACATCTGATTATATATTAGCTTTATTCAAAGATACGGAAGTGTAACATCTGATTATATATAGCATGAACATATATAGTATTTTCAAGCAATAAGGTACCATGAGGTCCATGAGAATGCCTTTAGAGTTTATACTAGGTTATACGCATGAAAAATGGGGTTTTTTGCTGAGAAATTTCAGTTTCTTGATTCATGAAACAATATAAAAACTTCCACCAAGCGAGTCCGGAACAAATCTCGGTCAAATTTCAAAAAGTCATGACTTAAAAATACTATTGTTAGTAACTTAATTTCTTATATACTGACAAATTTTTCCCATATTTTTTAATATGGGACTGGAGTGTTACACCTGGACCAAAAATTCAGGTAACGTAACTGGAACATTAACTTTTCCTTGATAAATCAGGGCATGAATTAATAGCATATGTTTTTTATCTTGTTGGGAGAATCGAGAAGCCCGTGCGTACGCATAAGGCCTTAAAACGTACAATAGAATTTCTATAAATTAATATTGTTGGGATTAATTTTTTTTATTAATTTAGAGAGTTATTATTTAATCAATAAATTAATAATTTATTAATTTAAAGAGTCTTTTTCTATTCGGTGAACATAAATTTAATTACATTAAAATTATTGCATTTTATTGATGTTTATATCATACTTTTTTTGATGCAATGTATTATACTTATTAAATTAATGTAATAATAGAATTCATTGTGAGTGATATTAATTATTTTTAATAATTAAATAATATTCATTATATCCACTTTTCAAATTACATTCACATTTTATTTCAAAAAAAAATTATATTCAATTAGATTTGAATTTCAAGACAAAATATTATTTTGATGGGACCATATATTAAGGATGAAATTCAATTAGATTTAAATTTCAAGAAAAATTAAGGATAAAATTAAGATAGATTTGAATTTCAAGACAAAACAAACGAGAATAGAATCATATTTTACAAGATTACCCTATATATATTTATAATTTGAAAGAATTATTAATTTATGATTTTGATGGGACCATATATTTATATAAGGGTCTTTCTAAAAAATATTATTATTTTATCGAAATTATTAATTTATTCCATTAGCCCAAGTCGGGACTGAAAAAAAATATTATTTTAAAGAGATTGTTAATTTATGAAGTATTAATTTATAGAGGTTATACTCAATGTTTGGAATCCAGCTAATTTAAGTCATTTGGTCGTAGGTTCATTCATTCATGTACGTTAATCCTTTCATTCATTCATTATTTTTCTGATATCTAACTCATTTTGCCCAAAAGAGTTGGGGACGGCTTACATCTGTGACCAAATGACCGATGGGGGACCTTGAATCCTGACAAATCTTTTGATTTAGATCCTCCATGTAGCAGATTAACAGCTTTTTTGCAATATAGCAGATTTAAAATGGCAAGATTGCATCTAATTTAATGACCAAGTACTTCTTCCACTTGCCGTTATTCAAGTTTTCTAGGCACCAAAATGCTTCACTTCCCTTGTCGATGCAGTTGCAGTAATTCTATATTTCTTTAAATATAATGTGTAGTACGTTAATTAGTATTAGACATATGCAATGGCAGTAATTCTGCATCTGTGTGGCTGCATGTAAAAGTTGGATGCCCCTGTAATTATCATTGAAATCACAAAGACAGTTAAAACGATTGGCCATAAGATGGATGCTTTTGTTTTCTTTCCAAATGAATTAATGTAGATTAGGAGCATTAATTAGTTTTATAGGCATTAATTTAGCTAAGACATTTTTATAGGTTCCAAACAATTAATTCTGTAATTCATCATTTTTGTCATATTTTTTTTCTTATTTCAAATTTGAACTCTATTCATGATAATATTCAATTACATCTAGATAATCATTTGATTTTTGGCTCATTCTTTGACTTCTATCATCACATTTATGTTTTATGGCTAACATTTTGTTTTAATGTATTAGTTTCATATCTATCTATGAATCTAATGAAGATGCATTGTTGCAAAATAAGCTTATGCTTTTTAATTGCTGTACAGGTACCATAAATGTTATGAACTAACAATCTGACATATGCTTCTGTTCTTGATAGTAGAATAGATTGAGAAACAGAGTAATATATTTGATCATATATATATATATATATATATGCTAATCCAGCTAATTAGCAAGTATAGTGATCCTCCTTACATATATATTTTTCAGGAGTATCTTTAAGTGAAGGAACTGGAGCAACTATGTCTGATGATGAGGATGAGATTCTGCACATGGATTACTCTTTGGATCAAACTGGTGGTGATGCGCATGACATGATGGGATTTGGTCCGCTTCTTCCAACAGAATCCGAAAGGTCTCTTATGGAGAGAGTTCGACAAGAACTGAAGATCGAGCTGAAACAGGTGGTGATTTCCTGAATTACAAAAACAGAATACTGTTCATCTTTTACCAAGAGATCCAAAAGGTTCTACTTTATTTATATTTTGTTAGTTTCAAAATCTCAACTTTATCATTGATTTGCAGGGATTCAGGTCAAAAATTGAAGATGTTAGAGAAGAAATTCTGAGAAAAAGAAGAGCAGGTAAATTACCTGGTGACACAACTTCAGTGCTCAAGGACTGGTGGCAGCAACATTCAAAGTGGCCTTACCCAACGGTAAGCAGCAACTCATAGATCTGACTACGTACTACAGTACATAATTTATCTCACCCACACGAATGAATATATATGCATTCAGAGGCGAGGCGAGGCGAGGCTGGTGTGGAAATATCATATCAGTTCCCCTAAATGCATGCATTGCATGCCGTTTTTTACTTTTTAAGTTAGTTTGATCGCATACTAGTAATTATATATCAAATTAATAAATTAACAGTTTGAATGGAATGAATATACGTGCAGGAAGATGACAAGGCAAAGCTGGTGGAGGAGACGGGGTTGCAGCTGAAGCAAATTAACAATTGGTTCATCAACCAAAGGAAGCGCAACTGGCACAGCAACTCAAGCTCCGTGACAGCTCTCAAGTCCAAGCGTAAACGATAGCAATTGAGCCTTTTTTCATTTCAATTGAAAGAGCTAGCAGTGACTGAATCCAGGAACATATATATGTACTTAAAATGATGTTTATATAGCTATATATATATATATATATATATATATATATATATATATATATATATATATATATTACAACCTGCAATGCTGGGTTCCAATTCTACCAAAATATATTTGCGAAAGCAGTCGAAATTTAAGCTTGTTGTTAATTAGTTAGATAAGTTCTGAATCAAGTTCAAAAATGTAATGTATGGATGGATTTAATTAGAATGGTTGTATATACTATACATACATACACAAGGCTGTAGATTTCTACCCTTGAAAGAAATATAACCTTCTAACAAATGACTTGTGGGGTGCTACTCTCTATATTTTGTTCAACTGGCAATAAATCATTTCTTTCTAAACTTTAATTCATATGGATCCCACATTTGATATATTGAACAGTGTAGACAGGTTAAAAAAGTAGGATATAACCTTACTGTTAGGATATAGGTACAATTTTTTTTGTCCTAAAAAAAGATGAGTTAAAGTTAAGGGTGTAAATGAACCGAGCTGAGTTGAATATTGAGTTGCTCAGATTTGATTCACAAAATTTATCAAATATAAAATAAGGTTTGATTGATGCTCATTTAGCTATCGAGTTGAGCACGATCTCGAATCGACCCCAAGCTGTTTGAACTTTTTGAACGAATATGATTTGAGTATCAATAGAAAATTGCACTTTGAGGAGGTTCGAGTAATTTATCGAACTTTAAAATTTGCACATATTTGAATCATTTATATTTCGAGTCAAGCTCAAATCAAACTTTTAGTCGAGCAAATACGAATCGAGCCCAAACTGTTTGTTCATTTTACAGTCTTACCTAAGGTATATAAAATGAAGGGTAAATATATCGTATAAAAAAATAAAAATACTAATCACTTTATGTAATCATGTAAAGACACTAAGAATAAATTTGAAACATTTTTTGTTACTTTTTTTTTAATATATGTAAAAAATACACTTTGGTCATAATTTTGAGCACAGAGGGAGTAATATCATTAACTATGTTAATCCCCAATAAATAAAGTCCAAATGTCTTACTTATATGGAGATGGTTAAAGCCCAAGGAAAATACTCCTCCTAAACAAGCCCAATAGTTATCAAGTGTCTTTCTTATATGGAGATGGCTAAAGCCCAAGGAGAATTTTCCTCCAAAACAAGCCCAAAAGTCATAAAAAAAATAAAAATCTAGAGCTATTTTAACTCATTGATTTCATAACAAGGGAGCAGAAAAATGAAGGGGTTGTTTGACTAGCACTAAATAGTTGAATGATTGATTGATTCAGTCATTCAGTGCGTTTGTTTCGGAAAAAATCGTTTGAATGGCTGAATCGGTCAATCATTCAGACGATTTGGATTGAATGGCTAAGAGGCTGTTTGATTAGCACTGAATGGCTGGCCGATTAAATCATTTAGTGCGTTTGTTTCGGAAAAAAATCGTCTAAATAGCTGAATTGGTCAGCCATTTAGACAATTTGAGCTGAATGGCTAAGTTCCATTTTTTGGCTGAATGAGCTGAATGATGATTAAATGAAATTTATGTTTTTTTACAATATTAACTATTATATTATATTATATTAAGTAATATTAAATAAATTTATAATCATTTTGAATTTTTTCAAAGGGGTAAAATATTAAAATTATGTTATTCAGATGTTTCAGACATGTCAATTATCAAATAACTTTTTTTTTAGATTCAGATTCGGCTCATTCATATTCATTTAATTTTTATCAACACCCCTAAGATTTTAAAATTGCGATTAACTGTCAAATGTAAAAGTGATGAGACAATTTTAAATTACGTATGCGTGTTGTGTTAAATTTCCTTTAAAAACAAACTTGTAAACTTTAACACAATACGCATTACGTAACTTTAAGCTTTTATTATATATATATATATATATATATATATATATATATATATATATATATATATATATAGGATGAGGATTGATCAAGAGTCCTAGGATGAGTTTAAATTCACAATTTTTTTTTTTTTTAAAATAACTAAAAAAAGTTTAATATTTTATGGAACTGGAATTTTTACATAATACAGTATTTTGTGTGTGATTTTGATACATATAACAAAACAGGTATTATGTATCCAAATCACTCAAAAAACACTATATTATGTAAAAATTTCAGTTTCATAAAATATTAAACCTTTTTTTAGTTGTTTTAAAAAAAAGCAAAAAAAAAATATGTAACTTGAGAAAATGCGGGAGTCTGGATAGGAACCGGACCCTATATATATATACTAGCGATAACTCGTGCCTGAAGGCACTGTATAATTCAAAAAAATTAAATAATAATAAATTATGAACACACAAAAATGAAACACTGAATATAGACACACACTAAACTAAAAGCCTAAATTAATTCTTAACACACTCGCACTTTCCATACATACTCCACAAAGCATTTAAATGAAAATTTCTTATTAAGACAAATTTCAATGAATAAATAAAGAATATATAACTTTAATAGTCAAATTTATTTTTTATAGATTTATTTTTTAATAAAGACAAATTTAAACTAAGTTTAACTACATTTCAAGATTTATTTTTTATTATTTATAAGTCTTTTTTATTGATTGTAACTTTTTAAATAGTAACTTGACAATTAAAAATTATTGTTTGCTTGTGGATGTGGTTGAGAGGATGGATGTGGGTTTAAAAAGTGAGATGATAGATGTGAGTTTGAATTTTTGAGAGATAAATTCTTCAAATTTATTTTTCACAGATTTATTTTTTAATATAAACAAATTCAAACTAAGTTTAACTACATTTCAAGATTTATTTTTTATTATTTATAAGCCATTTTGATTGATTATAACTTTTTAAATAGTAACTTGACAATTAAAAATTATTATTTGCTTGTGGATGTGGGTGAGAATGGATGTGGGTTTGAGAGAGTGAGATGGTGGTGAGAGTGAGATGATGGATGTGGGTTTGAATTTTTTAGAGATAAATTTTTGGCCGTCGGATGTTGATGCCCCAAATGATTTTAGATCGTTGGATGTTGAAGCCTAAATTAATTTGAGGCCGTTAGATGTTAAAACTTTGGGATTTGAGCCGCTCTGTTTTGTATATATATATATATATATATATATATATATATATATTACTACTGAGTAATCAAAAAATAATACAAACAGGCACTTAGGTTCAATATCTGAATAAGATTCCATAATATTTTATCACTTTCCACCAGTATACTATATCTATTTTGACTAATTTCTTTGGCAGAAACTGAAAGTCCAATAATAATCTAGAAGGGGTGGTTGAATAGATTATTATAGATTAAAAATTACCTAAGGCCTTTTTGAATTTTTGAATAATTAATTTGCAGTGTTAGAAATTAATATGCAAGACCGTAAAATTCAATCACACAATGCACAAAAATTTAACTGGTTCACAACATACATCCCG
Organism: Panax ginseng; assembly: GCA_020205605.1. Classification (NCBI taxonomy): domain Eukaryota; kingdom Viridiplantae; phylum Streptophyta; class Magnoliopsida; order Apiales; family Araliaceae; genus Panax; species Panax ginseng. Next base: position 26,003,326 of record CM035138.1, read on the forward strand.
GGTATGCTGCTACGTCCAGTCTCAAGCTCCTCTCCAGGACTTGAGATCCTATTACTATCAATAATAAATACTCCTTCAACAGGCGGAGAAGCCTTTACAAAGTTTTATAGACAAACTTTCAACTATTCCCAACTATTCTATCTTGGACAACAAGCTCCCTGCTCCCTCCTCAAGTTTAGTTGTACCTTCTTTTGAGTTCAGTTCTATTCTATGATCTGGTCTTGAAACAACAGCCTCTTCCTCACCTCACAAGTACACTAGAGACCCAACTTCCCGCTGACCTCTCTTAGACTCTAGTCTTGGTCAAAGAATTACTCGTCTTTCTCACAGGTACATAAAATAAACTAACTCTGACCTTTTCTCTTTTTTACAAATAATTTTTACAATAATGTGCTTCTTAAATAAGCAGATAAAAATTTAGTACATATCGATGCTTCTCAAATAAGCAGATAATAATTTAGTACAAATTAATGCTTCTCAAATAAGCAGATAATAATTAAAGAACAAATGTATTTATAAAAGTTCAAAGACTTTTATACTTGAGAAAATATGCTTCTTAGTAAACAGATAGTAATTTGTACTTAGATCAAATAATGCTTCTGTGTAAGCAAATATGTAAATTATGCACTGTTATAAAAGTTTAAATAACTTTTATATTTTGTGTGAAAAGATATTTCTTGAATAAGCAAATAAGTTAATTTTAGCTTTGATAGGAATAATTTCTTTTATATATTTTGATGATAACAATTATGTTTTAAATAAATATTTAATTATTTATTTTTGAATAAATTTAGTAATGACCTTGATAATTTATGTCAAGTGTTAAATAAATTAATTCATAAATTATGCATGGCAAGGATACCCTATTTTATTTTTTTTAAAATTTATGTTGGGCAAAATATTTTTACAAACTATCAATAAATATATACATAATATTTATATACCTATATATATAATATATACCGTATATAAGTATTAATTAAATTCTATATATATATATAATATGTCAAGTATACTTATATACACATATAACAAATTTAATGCTTGCAATACCACTTGGCTACGTAAGCTACATGTTTTGATAAAATCGTGACTTCCTTTTTGGGACAAAATCGTGTGGCTGGCATGATTTGCTTAGTCAAATATGGCATTAAATGATCCAAAGATAGAAAAAGGCCTAGGCGTTTTTCTCCCTTCTACCGCGTAAAACATATTGGTTAATCTGGACCATCCAATTCAAAATGTTTTTATCAGAACCGTGTGACTCAAAAATTAGTTCTCAAAATTACTATTTTGCCCCAACTTCAAAATTTCTATAAATAGGGAGTATTTCATTCATTCGGTTTTTACCAATTTTGTGAAAAGAAAATCATACTCTCCTTGCCTACATTCTCTCAAGATTTTATATCTACAAAAGTTCTGATTATTTATAAAGAGAAAAATTGGTCCAAGTATTGAGATAAGTTTAATTTCTGTTGAATTATTTCTTACTTGTATTTTACCTAGATATACTAATATAAATTGTTCTACACAATTCTATATATCTATATTTCATCTATTTATCAAATAAAAGAATACTTGGGCGCCATGCAAGGCTACGGAGATAAACCTCTACGGAGAGGAATCGAACCAAATACGATTCTTAAAGTCTTTAGTAATCTTTTATTGATATTATTTATATAAATATCGTAAAATAGATACGACACTTAATAGCTCAAAACAACACCTAGAGATCTTTGCTCCAAAAGAGTAGTAATCATCCGAACCGGATTTGAGAATCGTAGTGATCTATTGAAAATATTTATATAAATATCAATTGTGAAAATTATAAATTTTGTCATACTTAGGCGTCAGCAAGGCTACGGAGATACACCTATACCAAGAGGAATTGAAGGCGTCTACGATTTCTTAAAGTACTAAGTGACATTATCTATAAAATTCACATAATAGATAAAATATTCTTATATATTATTTGAGTTAAACAAATAATATTTGGTTTATCAAATTGTGTTTATGTGACATTATACTTATTATTTGAATTGACTTATTATTAATTTATCTACAATTCATAAATTATTTGATCAAAGATTAATTGAGAAATAATTCTATATTATCCATAGAAAACACTCTTTATTATAAAGAATTATTAATTCTTCATAAAGAACTTTAATATCATATATCCGCTTAATAAGAAGCATATTTGATTCAAAGCATAAATAACCTATTTGTTTATTCAAGAAGCACTTTTCTCAATAATATAAAAGTCATTCAAACTTTTATACGAGCATAATTTTCATATTTGCTTACACGAAGCTTTATTTAATCAAAGCATAATTTTGATCTTTAAATTATATTTGCTTATTTGAGAAGCATCAATACATTCTAATTATTATCTCGCTTATTTGAGAAGCAAATTGTTGTAAAATTATTTATAAAAGAAGAAAAGATTAGAGTTAGTTTATTTTATTTACGTGAGAAAGGCAGAGTAATTCTTGACCAAGACGAGTCTTAGAGAGGTCGGTACGGGAAGTTGGGTCTCTAGTGTACTTGTGAGGTGAGGAAGAGGTCATTGTTTCAAGACCAGATCATAGAATAGAACTGAACTCAAAAGAAGGTACAACTAAACTTGAGGAAGGAGCGGGGAGCTTCTTTGGCCAAGATAGATTAGTTGGGAACAGTTGAAAGTTTGACTATATAACTTTGTAAAGGCTTCTCCTTTATTAAAGGAGTTGATTATTACTGATAGTAATATGATCTTAAGTTCCAAGTAGGAACTTAAGACTGGACGTAGCAACATACCAAGGGGTGTATGTTGTGAACGAGATAAATCTCTACGTGCATTGTGTGATTGATTTTTTTATTATCTTGCATATTAATTTTTAACACTATAAATTAATTTCAAAAGGCCTAAGATAAATTAAAATCTGTAATAATCTATTCAACCCCCCTTCTAGATTGTTATTGGACTTTCAAGATTTTACTCAAAAATGCTTCTATTTAAGCAGATATATAGTTTAATATAAATTTATAAAGAAATATTTACTCTTTATGGAGTAAAGAAAAAGTCAGTTTAAGTTTAAATAACTTTTAGAGTGAGAAAGCTTCTGAGTAAGCAAATAAGTTATTTTAAACTTTGAATCAAATATGCTTCTATTTAAACAGATATATTCACTTAAGTTTGTAAAATAAAAGTTTAAATAACTTTTATATTATGCAACAAGTATTTTATGAATAAATAAATTTATGATCAAATACTTGTGATGACAGATATCAAGTATAATAAATAAATCAGTTAAGCAATACTTGATATAACAAATATTTATTTGTTTAACTCAAATAATATATAACAGTATTTTATCTATTATGTGAACTTTTATAAATAGTGTCACTTGGTACTTACTTATATAAAGAATAAATGCAATTGAATTCCTCTCAAGTAGAGGTTTATCTAAAGTGCCTTATGGCTACCAAGTAAACGTAATTTATAATTTTCCCAATTGATATTTATATAAATATTTTGAATAGATCACTACGATTCTCAAATCCGGTTCGAATGACTACTCTTTTTGGAGCAGTATCTCAGTGTTGTTTTGAGCTATCAAGTGTCGTATCTATTTTACGATATTTATATAAATAATATCAATAAAAGGTTACTGAAGACTATAAGGAATCGTATGGTCGGATTCCTCTCCGTAGAGGTTTATCTCCGTAGCCTTGCGGCGCCCAAGTATCCTTTTATTTGATAAATAGATGAAATATAGATATATAAAATTGTGTAGAATAATTTATATTCGTATATCTATAAATATAAATAAGCAAGAGATAATTCAAATAAATAAATCAAACCACTTATCTCAATTTGCTTAGACCAATTTTTCTCTTCTCAAATGATTAGAACTTTGATAAGTAGAGAGAGAAAGCTTCTTAGAGAGAGAGTATGTAGGAGAAAAATCTTTTCTTGAAAGTGAATTGGTAAATTAGAAATGAAGAAAAAGCCTCCTATTTATAGATTTTTGAGGTCAAGGGTAAAATGGTAATTTTTGAAATCTGATTTGAAATTAATGGTTTGGATGAAGTTAATTTGAAATTAATGGTTTGGATGAAAGAAAGAGGCACGCGGATTGCCAAATGGTCCGCCTTCAAATTTATGCCCGGTCCAAATGTTATCAACTTAGCATTTTGTTAGTTCCTAGTTGGCACAATAGTTATCTATAAGGGGGGGGGGGGTTGAATAGATATTTAAAAAATCTTTTCGTTTTAAACTTGTTATTTGATGATGATTAAAACTTAGCGAAAATGATGTTTGTTTTAATCTTCTTTACAAAGCAGTGGAGTTATGAGAGTGAGACAGTTATAGAAGTTATGACAGATATAGCAGTTATGGTTATGAATGTAAAAGACCCAGTCATTTTAAGTGGTTCAGAGCACTTAAAGCTCCTAGTAAGGATGTCTTTTACAACTTCTGAATCACACAGATTCCTTCTAGACCAACAGTCTAGGAACTTCTTAGTTCACTCTTGAACTCTTCAAGTCAAGCAAACTTGGCTCTCTTTCAGTTCACTTAGAACTCTTCAAGTCCAGCAGACTTGGTACTCTTCTTCAGTTGATTGATAGATGTTGAGTTCTTGATGGTTGCTACTCAGTTGCTGTTTAAGCACTTGTTCGAAAGAACTGGGTAGCTGAGCAAGCTTTGCTAATTATCAGATCGTAGAGTTGAGCTTGAGAGTTGTTCATGTTGTTTTTTCAATGCTTACTTTTTTTCTCTCATCTACTTGATTTGCATATATGTGATCTTGAAAACTATCCGTTGGATCCTTCCGTTGAGGCATTAAATGCATTTAACTTTTCTGATTTCTGATGGAGACATTTCTGCACATCTTCTGAACTGCATTTTGGCCCCTGTATAACTGCAGATCGCTTCTCACCTAACACACAAAAGGTGTTTTCCCCTTACCAATGGTACTTTCCTTAGCTTCTTCAATACGCTTCTTTGTTGCGTATTAAGGATATTTCTTATGTCTTTGGGACTGGTGAGTACTGCAGCGTTTAGAATCCATTCTTCTTTTGTTGGAACCTATCTCCACACAAATTATGAGGCTCGACGTTTTCTGACACAAGACAGATGATACTCTACGATTCAGATCATGGTGACTTGACGCCTTGGTGCCTGGTCTGATGCTATCAGCCGAGAGCACTACGATTTCTCTGAAGTCCTTGCATACTACGATCTTTGCTTGCTTGAGTTATAAACTCTACGTTTCCGAGAGCACTCTATGATCGTTGACTTGTAAACTCTACGTTTTCTTCAGCATACTACGATCGTTGAGTTGGCTCGGCAAACATTGGGACCACTCTACGATTTCTGAAGAGTCCCTTCAAGGCAGGCACACTACGATCTTTGAAGCTCTATGTTTCTGCCTTGACTTCTGTAATGTTGATCAGATTTATACACTCCAATTCCCTCGAAGACTATCTATTATATCTCAAGATCAATTTAACAGTTTTGATCTTTCTATCTATACATTCTTAAGAAGAATGATACACGTTAAGAGCTTAGATCAACCTAACAAATTTGATCTTTTCACTAAGTCCTTGTACATATCTTACTTGAAGGACTTTACAAATAATCATGAGTATATACATTAAAACATCAAATCATAATATGCATTCTCCCAACAATCTCCCCCTATTTGATGTTGACATAACCAAGGAGATTTGTTGTCATGATTATTAATGTCTATATGCATTTGCAGGAAATTTAAACATGACTTAGTATTTCAGTGAGCATCTGAAATTTCTAGAGAATAAGCATGAATTTATTGATGTTCAAGAAATATTGCAGTTTAGCTTTACATCAATAAGAATTTAAAGTTTCAACTTATCTCTATTTCTTTGACCTTTTCCTTAGAGGATTGGCATACTCCTCAGCCCTTCTTTTCCTGCTAGCTTCATCTCTTCTGGCTAACTCTTCCAGCTCACTCGGACTTACTATCGGGTTGTGATCATGCCTATTCATAAATGTTGGATCTCCAATTGGCATTCTTAGGCCTGTGGTGGTCACATTTGGTGAGCTGATAGTTGGCCCTTGATTTCTTAAAGGTTGAGCCATCAAGGCTTCCTGCTAATCAGATCGTTGAGTCTGATTGCTTGATCGTGTAGTCTGTTGGTGGAGCTGTCTTGTAGGAGGGCTTCGTGAAAATTATCGTCTTCCCCTTTCTTGGTTTCCTTGACCTCCTCTGCCTCTGCCCTGATCTCCCTGTGCTCCTTGAACTCCTTTCCTTTTATTCTCCCCCTTTATGTCAGCATCAAGGGTTGAATGTCTCCGCAGAAAGTCGATTCACTCCTTGGACAAGCTTCGTTCGATTGGCTTTGTGTAATAGAAGCAATGTCCTCTTGAGTTTCCTTGATCCGCTTTTCAGATCTAGCTTCTTTGTTTCGAAGGTCAGTAAGAACAATGTCACTCTGTCGTTCCTGATTGACATAAGATTTCTGGAATTCTTGGACTGAGGCTTTCAAGTTTATGATGTTCTCCAACATGAGTTTATTTTGGACTTCTTGGTTTCTCTGCATTTCAAGAACAACCTCTCTTTGCTTGGTGGCTATCTGGAAATGAATCTCATCTCTGTCCTTCATGCTTTGAAGAATTTCTTGGATAATTTCCCTCAGTTTTTTTGTAAGCTCAGCATTTAGAGTGCCAGGGATATTATTTGCAGCAGTGATCATTTGATTCAGCCGGAGATGAATGAGGTATGTGTGAGTGTCCAGGCTTTCTTCAATGTTCTTGACTATGTTCTTGGACACTTCATTCAAGTCATCTTTTGTGGGCAGATTTGGAAGAGTATCATTGGTTTGAGGATTTTTGAATGGAGGGGATCTTTTCTGGTATTGATCTTGCAGGGAGTAGAGAGCAAGATCAAGACTAAAATAATCATTTGAGGAGGAGGATGGTATGTCTGATGGAGGGGCCTGAGTTTCTGTGTTTGGAATATGTGGCTCTACGATTTCTATTTGGGACTCTACGATGGGACTAGAGTCAGGGATCGTAGAGTTGATGGTTTGTGGGAGCAAAATAAAGTTGACTGCATTTGGTTCCTCAGTTACAGAATTTTGGGACTCTACAACTAGAAATTGATTTAGTGGGTGAAGGATCACTTCCAACCATCGTGGGAATTCATAAAAATAGCTGAATGAGGATGATGGTAAGTGATTAACTCTGAAGAGGTTAGGGATAGATAGTACCTCAAGTTTATCCTTTGAGGAAGAGTTGTTGGTAAGCAATTTCTTGGCAAAATTGAAACTCCTTGGAAATCCATGAGCCAATACTGAGATAGTTGGATACTCTTAGAAGCTCTAGAACATGTGATCCCAATAGTTTAGGATTTCAGCTTGATGATATGGCATCATGGGTAGGTATGAGAACATCTGATTGTAGAGATAACTTCTATACCCATCTCTACCCACACCAGTGATCTGAAGGTCATCATCATCTTCTTCCTCTTCTATGTCTTCGTTGGGGACTCCATTATCTCAATGGGCTCTTGATGATCTGGCACTGGTTCTTCTTCATTTATTACTGGGACCTTTCCTTCTATCATTTAGATATCCTGAGGCTCCCCCTCAACTTGATCACTTTCTTGAGTTTCGGGCATCTCCCCCTTAGCTGGTGTATTCTCTATCATGAGAATTTTCGGGATCTCCCCTCACATGAGAACCACATCCTCTTGACTTGACTTGCTCTGGACAGTTCCTTCTTGGCAACCATACTCTTTGCTTCCTTCTTGAGCACTTTTTCATTTTCAAGAATGAACTTCTTAACCAACCTTCTCCTAGATTTGCTAGGCTTAGCCACAACTTCAGGACTTTCTTGATTCTCAGTTTTGTCCTGTTCAACAGCCACTATGCTTGAAGCAACTACTTCCTTGCCTGCCATGCTTGGTCTGATGTCTACGAACAGTAGAGACTCTACTATTGAGGTGACTGATGGCTTTTTGGACTTATGACCAACTTTGTTAATTATGGGGTATACATCACCCATTGTTGGTCTTGGGTGCTATATATCGGATACATGCATGCGATTTTTAAAATTCAAATACAACTTACTAATACTTGGGTGCGTCTGTAATGGTTCAAATACAACTTACTACAAAACAAAACATAAAGCTGTGAGTTTGAATACAAATATTGTCTACTAGAGATTATACAAACTCAAAAGGAGTCCTCATTACAATTATTATCACACTATTTCACGAGAATAGTGAGGACTACTAATCTTATCCTCGGACCATTACTCTAGTTTCCAGGCTCGTCGGCTATATTCTCATTTTCGAAGAGAAACGGTGAAAGAAAGGGTGAGCTCAACTAGCCCGATGAAATATTATGACTAAGATAATGCGAGAATAAATTATCATTAGCCTTGACGATGTTAAAGCGATAAAATATAATAAACATCAAGTTTAAGCTGCGGCGGAACCAATGATCCATTAAAAAGTCAAGTAGAAAATAAAATCTACTATCTTTTATGATTTAAAGGTTTTTCATCATCTATTATATATTTGAGACTCGACAATAAATATTCACATCATCGAATCACCCTTACCTGCTTCTGACGAGGATATTCTTTAGTATCCGACCACAATTATCCATGCACTACGGGCCGAGAATATTTGTGTATTCATTAATGGTCATGATCATGCCAACAATTTGTCCATCGATACTTCTACGGGCCAATGAGGATTTTTACCACATCATTTGTAACATAACATTACGGTCATGATTACACAGAATAATCCTGGTCATAATCATACCAAGTCCATCATGCACTACTGGCCACGAGATGACTTTCAACATAATATAAACATGAGGATGATGACAATGATATAAGAATTCAATAAAACAAGTTCAAGAATTAATTTATCGAGGAACCAATAACATCAAATTATCGACATGATCTTTGCTTTGTAGAGTAAAATTCAAGAATACTTAGAAGAATATTTCCATGAAAGGATCTTTGGATGAAGCGCAAATATCGAGGATATTCCACTAATTTCATGGAGTATAGAAGTCAAAGTTTTAACCAAGTTGAGTATAATAAAGAATGGAATAACAAAAGAAATCACCATGCATGCGATGAAGCCGCGCGCAGGCGAGTTATTCAGAGAATAATAAATAACGGAACCCGGTCGGCGTAAAAAGGATATTCAGCAGACGAGGATATTCAACGAGAATAATAAAGAATGGAACCGGTCGGCGTAAAAACACAGACGAGGATGTTCCAGCGAAGAATAATAAAAAAAGCGGAACCCGGTCCGGTGTAAAACACACAGACGAGGATGTTCCAAGCGAGAATAATAATAAAAAGCGGAACCGGTCGGTGTAAAACACACAGACGAGGATGTTCCAGCGAGAATAATAGAAGAATGTCACCAAGTATAGAATAAATGGCGTATCTGAGTTATTTCAGCGAGAATAATAAGCAATGGAATAACAAGCAGTTCTCTTCATGAATAAGAAAGAATAACACCCCTTACTTTAGTAGGAGATTGAATCTTTGCGATAGTGTAGTAAGAGAATACTCTTCTTCTTTCTCTCTTATTCTCTCTATACTTTCTCTCTCTATAAGCTTGAATGAATTAAGTGAAAAATAATGAAGCACTAGGCCTCTATTTATAGAAGATTTCTAGCTTAGCACTTGCCATGTGAAAAGCAAGTGGCTTGGCATTTAGTGATGTGTGAAAAAAAAAAAAGTGGTTTGGCGCTTTTTTGTAATGTGAAGCGACAATTGGTTCGGCCTTTGTAATGTGAAGCGACAAGTGGTTCGGCGCTTTTAATAATATAAAGCGGCAAGTGGTTTGGCGTTTGGTAATGGTAAAGGTAATTACTATTATGCGAAGTAATTACTATTGTGAAGTAATTACTATTGTGAAAGGTAATTACTATTTGAAAGACTCTCTGATGATGATGACATATGGCCCCCATAAAATAACCAAACTTACCACAAGCGTCTCATATGAGACTCTTTATATACATCGAGGATTGAATAAATATTACCACAAATCATTTTATTTTTAATCAACACATATTTAATCTTTCAACAATTATTAATCATTTATAACTTGTCGTCTCAATTATTGATTTAATAATATAACATATTATCTGAGATGATCTTGTGACAATAATTGAATCAATAATATAAGAGATATGATCGACAATTTGTGTAGCAATAATTGAGTATAGGTGAGTGACTTCTCACGTAAGCATCGATAATCAATCTAGTGTGTCTTCTTATGCGACCACAGCGTATTCTTTGTACTTTTACTCTAGGGTAGTTCAGCGGTTTTAACGGTAACACCTCGTAGTTATTTTTATAGAAAGATATTTTTGTCGTTTTTCTAACTACGACAATACTTCCGTTTATGGGGTCCACTGATGATTGAGTAGTAAATACGAATATTCCAGAGAAAAAAAGAATATTCCCAGACCAAGCGAATATTTTATAACAACTTGCTTACTTTGCAAAATTTATAAATATTACCCACAACTATAACATTATATCAAATTTATTCCATAATATTCAAAAATAATATTTATAGAAAATTCATCTTTATTTATAAAAGTTGGGGTCTTCTGACCTCCCTTCTTATGAAATTTAAGCCCTCGAAATTAGAAGTGCGATACACGGTATGTCGAAGAGGTAAGGATACCTTGATTTCATTTGATCTAACTCCCAAGTCATTTCCTCAACATCGTGGTTTCTCCACAAAACCTTGACTTGAGGTATAACTTTGGGGCGTAGAATATGTTCCTTCTTATCAAGATTTGAGCAGGGAACCTCTTCATACGTCAAATCTTCCTTATATTTCATCGGTTCTAACTTCGATAATGTGGTTCGGGTCTTTCACATATTTCGTAACATGGATATGTGAAAAGCGTTATGAACACGAGACATACTTGGCGGTAAAAGCGAGTCTATAGGCCCACGAGTTCCTACTCGATCGAGGATTAAAAATGGGTAGATGAATCGAGGATTGAGTTTTCTCTCTTTCCAAATCTTGTAACTCCTTTCCATGGAGCAAACACGTAACAACACATGATCTCTATATGCTCCGAATTCCCGTCCTTTCGATGAAGATCGGCATAACTCTTTTATCGATTTTGTGAGGTTTTTATCGTTGTCGGATCGTTTGAATCTTTTCCGTAGTCATACGTACCAACTCGGTCCCAACAACGTTGCTTCACCCACCTCATCCCGACATCTTTGGAAGCGACACTTTCTTCATCTGGCGCTTGAATGGAGCCATGCCGATACTTGCTTGATAAGCTGTTGTTGTAGGAAAACTCCACCGATGGTAAGAACTTGTCCCAACTTCCCTTGAAATCAAGGACCACGAGTCTTAATAGATCTTCAAGAGTTTGAATAGTCTCTCCATTGTGTCCGTCCAAATGCGAGGATGATATCTTCGAGCTAAATCGTGAAATCTGTGCCCATAGCTTTTTGCAAACTAACCCAAAATCGTGAAGTGAATCTTGGGTCTCGATCGGAAACTATGGATCCGGCATACCATGCGATCTTACAATCTCGTTTATGTACATCTGAGCAAGGCGTTCAAGTGTATAAGTTTCTCGTATCGGTAAGAAATGAAGCGGACTTGGTCGATCTATCAACAATGACCCAAATCGCATCTATGCCTTGAAACCTTAGGAAGGCCGTGCTTGAAATCCATGGTAATGTGCTCCCACTTCCATTACGGAATTTCAAGTGGTTGCAATGGACCTTTTGGTACTTGATGCTCGCTTTAACTTCGTTGACAAGTTAGACACCTTGAGATAAACAACGCTATCTCTCTCTTCATATTGCTCCACCAAAATGTATGACGAATATCATGATACATTTTGGTACTCCCAGGATGGATTGCAAACGGTGTGTTGTGCGCCTCCATCATGATTTTATACTTTAAATCAGGGTCGTTAGGAACACAAAGTCTGGAGTTGACTCGAAGTATTCCTTCTTCATCGATTCTTGCTTCGGCATAGCACCTTCTTGCACTTTTCTTCCTCATCGCATCGGCTCAGTGCGTAGCTTGAGCGACTTTAACTTTATCGATTAAAAGTCGGTTCTACTCGTATATTCGCCATCGTCACATCGTCACTGAGTCTTTAACTCTATCTCCATCCTTTGCAAGTCACACAAAATGGGCCCTTGCGTTGACAATATCGCTTTTCGTACTTGCATATGATCTTCTTACTCGATCGTCGGCTACCACGTTTGCTTTTCGAGGATGGTATTGGATGGTATGATCATAATCTTTCAGCAGTTCAAGCCAGCGTCGTTTGTCGCATGTTGAGTTCCTTTTGAGTGAAGAAATATTTGAGGCTTTTATGATCGTAAAAATCTCTCACTTTCTCCCCATACAAGTAATGCCTCCAAATTTTAAGTGCAAAGACAACATTTGCCAACTCTAGATCATGAGTAGGATAATTCCTCTCATATTCTTTGAGTTGTCATGAGGCATAGGCTATGACTTTTCCATGTTGCATGAGAACACATCCCAACCCTTTTGCCGAAGCATCTTTGTAGATGACAAATCCCTCAGAGGCGGATGGTATTGTCGAGCAGTCTTTGAAATGAGTCTCCTCTTGAGTTCTTGAAAACTCTTCTCACATTCTTCGCTCAATAGAACTTTGTATCTTTCAAAAGTCAATTTGAGTCGATGGAGTAGCGATTGAGAAAATCCTTCCACGAATCTCAGATAATAACCCATTTAAGCAAGAAAGCTCGTGCTTGGTCCTTTGATTTAGGTTGCTCCCGACTTTGAATAGCTTGATCTTTCTTTGGGTGATGAGATATTCCATGACTTGATACCACGTGCCCAAGGAATGCTACTTCCTCAAGCGAACTCGCATTTCTTCAACTTGGCATAAAGCTTATATTCACGAAGCTTTTGGAGTGTCGACCTCAAGTGTTGCTCATGATCTTCACGGCTTTTGGAATAAATAAGGATGTCATCAATAAAGGCGACCACAAAGTGATCAAATATTCCTTGAATACTCGGTTCATCATATCCATGAAAGCGGCGAGGAGCATTAGTCGATCAAAGGACATGACTAGGAATTCATAATGCCGTCTGCAGGAGTTACGAAAGCCGTCTTTGGAATGTCATCGGTTCTAATCTTCAATTGGTGATATCGAAGCGAAGATCAATCTTTGAAAAGAATTTGGCTCCTTTGCGGTTGGTCAAAGCAGGTCATCAATACGTGGCAATGGATACCTATTTTTGATGGTGACATGATTGACTCCGATAATCAATACAAAAGTCGCATACTCCCATCTTTCTTCTTCACGAATAGAGCAGGAGCACCCCGAGGAGAAGTACTAGGGCGAATAAAGCCGATGTCTAACAATTCCTGTAGTTGGGTCTTTAACTCACGAAGTTCATATAGGAGCCATTCGATATGGGGCTTTGGAAATGGGTTTTGTCTAGGGTTCAAGAGTCGATACAAAATTCAATTTCACGCTCTGAGGGTAGTAGGCGGGGAAGTTCTTGGGGAATCGTCGGAAATTTATTAACAATAGAAATATCATTCAAAAGGTGGCGTATTTTTGTTTAGATCTGTGACATGAGCTAAGAAAGCTTGACATCCGTTTTTCAATAAGCGAATAGCTTTATGGCTTGAGATGGCCGTGATTGATTTTAATGGTTTGGTGGCTTGAATTAGCATAATAGGTTGATTAGGAATATGAAAGCTAACAACCTTACGAAAACAATCAATTTTTGCATGATGAGTAGTTAACGATCAATCCCTAGAATCACGTCAAATGCAAGTATTTTCAATGAAATAAGATCGACGAGGTAATGTGAGAGGTGCCGATTTGAACCAAACAAGACTTATAAGCAGTGGATGTAATGAAGGTTTCTCCCAGCGGAGTTTCCACGAGATAAGTCGAAAGTCTAATTTCTCGAGTCAAATTTAATCGATGGCGCAAGTAGGAGAAATAAAAGAATGGGTAGAAGCCGGTATCAAATAAAGTATAGACTTCGTTAGAGTTTATGATAAGCTTACGTGATGACCTCATTCGGGTTCCTTGCTTTACGGGAGGTCACAACAAAGCGCTCTCCCTTGCACTTCTAGGCTTTGACCTTTTACGGGAATGACCTTTGGTGCCTCCATCCTAAATTTGAATTTGTCTTGGTGAGCGACAAAAATCGGGCTAAGTGACCTTCTCTTCCACAATTATATAACATGCTTTGGATGGCATCGCGCAATTTGGGTGATGTGTCCCTCCCTCGCATTTGAAGCATATGATAGGTGGTCTTTCTCCTTCCTTAACAACGTGGTCTTTGGTCTTGGCGTCTTTCCATCATTGTTGAATCTCCTCTTCTTGAAATGTCCATTCTTATTGTTTTGTGTACGATTACCCAAAGTGGTTACCATTTACGGCACATTGATTCCCTCACGCTTGTTGTCATAGCCCGATGACTCTCTCTACCATTTGGTATTATAATTTTTTAATTTTTTCTCTCTTTTAGTTGCGTTGACTCGTTATCGCGCTCCACTAAGCTTGAGCCCCTATTACAACACATCGAATACAAACACGGTTTATGAGAAATAAGATGTTGGCGTATCTCGACTTCAAACCTCTTAAAAACATTAGCGCCATTCTCTCTTCATTATCCATCCACCAAGTGGGGCCATAAGCGGGATAACTCGCAAATTTTGCCTCGTATTGCGACACGGTCATATTGTTTTTGTTCAACTTGATAAACTCCACCTCCTTCATGTGGCGAATACTTTGGGAAAGTATTTGTCGTTGAAACGACTCTGGAACTTCTCCCAAGATATCTTGCAATGAGGTTGAGTCGTTTCTACCGATTCCCCCGATAATCGCCTCTCGCGCAACATAAAAAGCGGCAAAGGAACCTTTTGCTCCTCGGAGCATCCCAAGACATCAAATATCTTGGTGATCTGCTTTATCCATGCTTCCGCCATAAGTGGTTTTGGCTCTCCCTTAAACTCGGTGGTCGGCTCCTTGAAGCCCATTTTAGCGGTGACCGCCTTGAGAGTTTCGAGTGTTTCCACCTACGTTTTGGGCGAGGCCCGGCGCTCTGCTTTCTTTGTTGCATGAATTGCATAAAGCCTCACGAACATTTGATCATTCATCATTTTGGTCGGTGTTGTTGTTTGCATGAGGATTGTCGCCTTCACGATGCACATTATCACGATTATTGATATGTGGTGAATCAGCGGTGCTTTGTGCTCCATTGCTTATTCTCAACATTCTCGGATGTCATTTTGAATCTTGCCACAAAACAAAAGGTTAATTGACATGTAACATATTATCCTATATTACGTGAGCCAATAAAATAGCACATAAACTTAGGTAGGTCATACTAGCGAAGAATTCCCGTCTCTCCCCTCTAGTACTATTCTCACATCTTAGCGAGGATCATATCCTAAGCTTTGATACCAAGTTGTGGCGCCCCCAAAATTAGGTATACATCACCCATCTTGGGTGCGCCGGATACATGGTGCGAGAATTCAAATACAACTTACTAATACAATTTATGGTGTACAATACGACAAAACATAAGCTGTGAGTTTGAATACAAATATTGTCTACTAGAGATTATACAAACTCAAAAGAGTCCTCATTACAATTATTATCACACTATTTCACAGAATAGTGAGGACTACTAATCTTATCCTCACGGACCATTACTCCAGTTCCCAGGCTCGTCCCGGCTATATTCTCATTTTCGAAGAGAAACGGTGTGAAAGAAAGGGTGAGCTCAACTAGCCCGATAAGAAATATTATGACTAAGATAATGCGAGAATAAATTATCATTAGCCTTCACGAGTGTTTAAGCGATAAAATATAATAAACATCAAGTTTAAGCTGCGGTGGAACCAATGATCCATTAAAAAGTCAAGTAGAAAATAAAATCTACTATCTTTTATGATTTAAAGGTTTTCATCTTTGTTATATTTGAGACTCGACAATAAATATTTCATCATCATCGAATCACCCTACACTTTTCTGACCGAGGATATTCTTTAGTATCACGACCACAATTATCCATACACTACGGGCCGAGAATATTTGTGTATTCATTAATGGTCATGATCATGCCAACAATTTGTCCATCGATGCACTACGGGCCAATGAGGACTTTTTTTACCACATCATTTGTAACATTACGGTCATGATTACGCGAATAATCACTGGTCGTAATCATACCAAGTCCATCATGCACTTCTGAGGCCACAGATGACTTTCAACATAATATAAACATGAGGATGATGACAATGATATAAGAATTCAATAAAACAAGTTCAAAAATTAATTTATCCGAGAAACAATAACATCAAATTATCGACATGATCTTTGCTTTGTAGAGTAAAATTCAAGAATACTTAGAAGAATATTTCCATGAAAGGATCTTTGGATGAAGCGCAAATATCAAGGATATTCCACTAATTTCATGGAGTATAGAAGTCAAAGTTTTAACCATTTGAGTATAATAAAGAATGGAATAACAAAAGAAATCACCATGCATGCGATAGAGCCGCTTGCAGGCGAGTTATTCAACGAGAATAATAAATAACGGAACCGGTCGGCGTAAAGCATGCAGACGAGGATATTCAACGAGAATAATAAAGAATGGAACCGGTCGGCGTAAAACACACAGACGAGGATGTTCAACGAGAATAATAATAAAAAAGGCGGAACCGGTCGGTGTGTAAAACACAGACGAGGATGTTCAGCAGAATAATAATAAAAAGCGGAACCGGTCAGGTGTAAAACACACACAGACGAGGATGTTCAACAAGAATAATAGAAGAATGTCACCAAGTATAGGGTAATAGCGTATCTGAGTTATTCAGCGAGAATAATAAGCAATGGAATAACAACAGTTCTCTTCATGAATAAGAAAGAATAACACCCCTTACTTTAGTAGGAGATTGAATCTGCTTGATAGTAGTGTAGTAACGAGAATCTCTCTTCTTCTTTCTCTCTTATTCTCTCTATACTTTCTCTCTCTAAGCTTGAATGAATTAAGTGAAAAATAATGAAGCACTAGGCCTCTATTTATAGAAGATTTCTAGCTTAGCACTTGCCCGTGTGAAAAGGCAAGTGGCTTGACATTTAGTGATGTGAAAAGAAAAGTGGTTTGGCCTTTGTAATGTGAAGCGACAATTGGTTCGGCCTTTGTAATGTGAAGCGACAAGTGGTTCGGCCTTTGTAATATAAAGCGGCAAGTGGTTTGGCGTCTGGTAAAGGTAATTACTATTGTGAAGGTAATTACTATTATGAAGGTAATTACTATTGCGAAGGTAATTACTATTGAAGGTAATTAATTGTGAAGGTAATTGAAGAAGAGACTCTTAGATGATGACATATGGGCCCCCCATAAAATAACCAAACTTTACAAGCAAGCGTCATAATGAGACTCTTTATATACATCGAGGATTGAATAAATATTACCACAAATCATTTTATTTTTAATCAACACATATTTAATCTTTCAACAATTATTAATCATTTATAACTTGTCGTCTCAATTATTGATTTAATAATATAACATATTATCTGAGATAATCTTGTGACAATAATTGAATCAATAATATAAGAGATATGATCGACAATTCTTGTAGCAATAATTGAGTATAGGTGAGTGACTTCTCACGTAAGCATCGATAATCAATCTGGTGTGCTTCTTATGCAACCAGCGTATTCTTTGTACTTTTACTCCGGGGGTAGTTCAAGCGGTTTTAACGGTAACACCTCCATAGATTATTTTTATAGAAAGATAATTTTGTCGTTTTCTAACTACGACAATACTTCCGTTAATGGGGTCCACCGATGATTGGCCGTCGTACGAAATATTCCCGAACAAAAGAATATTCCCAGAGCCAAGCGAATATTTTATAACAACTTGCTTACTTTGCAAAATTTATAAATATTACCTACACCGCCTACTATAACATTATATCAAATTTATTCCATAATATTCAAAAAATAATATTTATAGAAAATTCATCTTTATTTATAAAAGTTGGGGTCTTAAGGAAAGAAAACAAGCATTATTAAATTTTTCACCATTAAATATTAGTGAAGGAGGTCAAGAGTTGGAAGGGGAATCAACTAATAGTGTTTGTTTACGAAAATTTGATCAAGAGTTAATTAGGAGGACAATTTCTTTTATGATAATCGTAGATGAACTTCCTTTTAGCCATGTGGAGAATGTGGGCTTTAAATACTTGATGTCAGTTGCATGTCCAAAATTGAATGTGCCTTCACGTGCCACCATAACTAGAGATTGTTTAAAGCATTTTTTAGAGGAAAAATTGAAATTGAAAGCTTACTTTAAGAATAAATCACAAAGGGTTTGTCTTACTACCGATACATGGACTTCCATACAACGAATTAATTACATGGTGTTGACTGCTCATTATGTTGATGATAAGTGGAATTTGCAAAAAAAAAATATCAACTTTGTCCCAATTACTAGTCATAAAGGGGAAGACATAGGTATGTAGGTTGAAAATTGTTTGAGGGAATGGGGCATTGATAAAATTTTCACAATCACAGTTGATAATGCAAGTTCCAATGATGTTGCAATTTCTTAATTGAAAAATCAATTGAATGTTTGGGGTCATAGCATTTGTGATAGTAAATTTCTCCATGTGAGGTGTGTTTCTCATATTGTTAATTTGGTTATATGTGATGGGTTGAAAGATGCGAGTTCTTCAATATCTCGTGTTCGATCTTTGGTTAGGTGGGTGCGACAATCTCCTTCTAGGATTAAGAAATTCAAAGAATGTGTTGAAATTGAGAAAATTGAAAAAAGAACTTCGTTGATCCTAGATATGTCCACTAGATGGAACTCCACTTATTCTATGTTGAACGTGGCTATAGACTTCGACCGTGCTTTTAATAGGCTTGCAAGCAAAGACCCTTTATTCAAATTGGAAATGGAATCGGGTGATGGGTGGCCTAGCGTAGAAGATTGGGGAGTTGTGAGGCAATTGGTGGTATTCTTAAAGTATTTCTTCGACATTACGGTGAAGGTTTCGGGTACATCTTATGTTACATCGAATACTTTTTTTCATGAATTTCTTGATCTTGATGATGGTTTGAATGAATTGTTATATGGGGGTGACATTGGCATGAGACAAATGGCTTTGAGGATGAGAGCAAAATTAGAGAAATATTGGGGGAATGTTGAGAAGATGAATAAATTATTATACATTGCGATTGTTTTAGATCCTAGACATAAATTTACCTTTGTGGAATTTAGTTTTAATTCAATGTATGGGAATGGGACTGAAATGGAAAATAAAATGATAAAATCTGTGCGTGATGCCATTGAAGAATTGTTTAGATGTTATAGTCTCAAATATGCATCCCAAAGTGCACAATCATCCCAAAGTGTGCAATCTAACGTGTCTAGTGATGGTTTTGATGGGCATGGTCGAGAATGGGCAAGGAGGAGGAGGATGGAAAAATTTGGTCAACACATTACAGATGTTCAAGGAGTGGATAATACCGAATTAGATAAGTATTTGAGTGAGCATGTTGATCAAACAACTTTAAAATATAATGTTTTGAGTTGGTGGAAAAATAATTCTCCTAGATTTTCCATTCTCTCTCAAATGGCTAGAGATGTATTGGCGGTTCTATGTCAACCGAATTTGCTTAGAGAGTCGACATTTAGCACCGGTGGTCATGTACTTGATCCATTTAGGAGTTCTTTAACTCCTAGAATGGTACAAGCTCTTATTTGTGCTCAAGATTGGCTTCGTTCAAGCAAACAACCAATGTCCGTAGAGGAGAACTTAGATTCACTTGAAATAATTGAGAAAGGTAATCCTTAATCTTAAATTATATAGCTTTCATCTATAATGTTTATATATTAATGACTTTCTTTAACTAATTTTATTTTATTTTGATCTTCTTAGAATTTGCGGACGTTTTAGATATGGATGGCGGACTTTAATGGAGATATAGCAGTTAGTACCTTGCATCGGGTAAGAATATGGATGGTGATTGTGCTCAAGTTCCTAGAATATGGATGACTGATTATGCTCAACTTATTTGTGCTCAAGTTCTGTTGGCAAGTTTTTATTTTCAAATGCATAGCTCTTCCTCTACTCATTCACTTAGATTATTACTTGCATATCATATTCTGATCTTGAGTCAGTAGTCCTGACTTGCAATAGCACTGCAATAGAACTGCAATATTCTGATCTGATCTTAGATTGTCTTTTTAATTACTAAATTGTCTTTTTAATTAAGTTCTTTATTAGAACTGCAATAGAACTATAGAGATCAATAGACTGCAATAGAACTGTAGTTTGTTTGCAAAGCTAACATTTGGGATTTATGTTTTGTGTAGTGGTGGATCATGCTTCCCTTAACATCTGAATGGTGGCTCTGAACTGTTTTGTTGATGACACAATAATGACACCGCTACTTCTTTGAAGTCTTTGAGTCTTTGGATGTTTTATTACTACTACAATATTGATGTTTATTATTTTGTTTTGATGTTATGTCCTATTTTGGAGAAGTATTATATTGTATAATATTGATGTTGTGTCTTATTTTGGAGAAGTCTAGCTGTATTGATGTTATGTCCTATTTTGGAGAAGTTGTTTTATCAAGTAGGTTGTAGCTGTATTGATAGTTTGATACTATGGTTAAGACTTAACAGGCTCACTGTGTAAGACCCCGAATTTTTATGAAATAAAAGTATTCAATTTTTCTTATAATTACTATTCAGTAAATGGTTAAATTGATAAAAGTTAAAGTTAAAGGTGATATATGAAAATTTTTTCAAAATACGCAAGTGGTTATAAAATATTCAATTGTCGGGGAATATTCGTTTGGTCGTGGAATATTCTTTCTGTCGAGGAATATTAAATGACTTAATGGCCCTTGATCATTTATGGGCCCCATAACAGAATAACTGTCGGATGAAGAAAATGACAAGTTTGAGTTTTTATAAATAACGGCGTAGTTATTCTGAATTAACACTTTGTTGGAATACCCGGTGGTTAAAATACGATGAATCTGGCGTGGATGCGCGGTATTGATGAATTATTGATCCTTACGTAAGAAGGCACTACTCAATAATTGTTCTGATGAATTCTGATTCAATATTTTATTTTATTGATTCAATAATTGTTTGCGTTGATATTTTATATTATTGTTGTTCAATAATTATCAACTGCATAATATTTCTCATTATCGAACAATAATTCATATTATTTGAATAATATTATTAGATAGCATTATTGGCAATGTCTAGAAAATTACATCAATGAGAGGTTTAGTCACCTAATTCTTGGCATGATAGAGGAGAAATTCTTATTGGAAAGCCCCTCTTTCTGAAGCGGCACTGGTTGTCATAATTGTGATTACGTAATATTATTTGTGAATAATTAATTATTGATTTATATGATAAGGAAATATTTATTTTATGTGGATATAAATGTTGGATATATTTATTGTGGTTAAAATGAAGGAGTTAATGTTGAGGTGTTTTTAAGATTTTTGTTTGGAATGAAGGTATTAAAAATTAAACCGGTGTTTTTGAGATATATTCGTGAGTTATAATTTTTTAATCCGACCGTTGGATCGTTGTAATTTTGGATAACTTATACATATATAAGTTGAGTATATGTCCACAAATGTTGTCACAATTAAAAATGAGCGTATGATTTGTTATGAATTTTAAGAGGTGAATGGTTGAAATTGTTGAAGTATTGAATTTAGCATTTTGTTGGAAAATTCTAGAATTGAGTGGCCCCACTTGTGGTTGGTAAAGAAATGTGCTGAATTTTATTTCAAATGTGGTGGGTGGGAATAGTATCAGGTAAAGCCATCAGGTTGCAGGTCAAATCTGCTAAAATTTTCCTATAAATAGAGGGCTAAGTTAGAATTGAAAATCACACCAGAAACAAGTTTTCTTTCTCTCTATATTATCAAGCATATTTTGAGAGTATTTAGATACTTTGAGAGTTGCTATTTAGTAGAAGTTTCCTTCAGTTTTTTCATCCAGATATTCGGTCAAATCTTTGCTTCTTTTGAGGTAATTGATTTTAAGGGTTATTATGTTTTCAGATTCGTACTTCTTCCGATCTTGAGAAAATTCTGGAAAAAATTGAAATGATATGTTGATGAGTTTTATTGATTGTGTCCAAAAATGGTGATTTTTGGATGTATTGATTAAGAGTTATGAATTTTATGAGAAAAGACTATTTTAAAAGTAACCACTTATAACTCCTTGTGGTTAACTCCAAAATTGATGAAATTTTTATTGGGAGTACACTATATAATATCAGTGTACTCTGTGAATTTGAAATTTTGGATAAAAGTACAATTTATGATAAATGTCTAAATATTCGACGATTTTGGCCATATGAAAAATAGTAAATGAATTTTAAAAATTCTAAGAAAAATATATGTTTAATATGGGACTATATTCTGCTAAATCCCAGAAAAGAAATATTTTTGGAACTGATTTGGTATTTTTCATGAAAATGGACTAGTTATGAATAAATGAGTTAAATATGTTATGTGAAGGAAGAAAATTGGAAAATATGATTTTATGGCTTGAGAATCATATATGTGGTATATGCAGATTTTTGATGAGGGTTTTAGTTATTGGTGATGAAATCTTATAAGTTTGACATTTTATGATGATTAAATGCATTATTTAGTAAAGTGTAAACAATTAAAATAAATTATTTATAAGTTTAAGAAATGTTATTCTTTCAATATCATTATACCGAAATATTGGTATGAATTTTATTGTGGAATTTCTATCTTTTATATTAGGGTTACTATTCATGGGTTCTTATTCATGAGATTCTTTATTCACGAGAGATTCTTATTCACGAGTTCTTATTCACTACAAAATTGGTTTCTTTTTCTAACCAAATTATAGTTGATTTATGAATATTACTCTAGAGATTAAAACTATATATTGATTATATTGATTTTATTATCATATATAACATTTTTATAACCCACGATGTTGAAAT
Source organism: Panax ginseng (assembly GCA_020205605.1). Taxonomy (NCBI): domain Eukaryota; kingdom Viridiplantae; phylum Streptophyta; class Magnoliopsida; order Apiales; family Araliaceae; genus Panax; species Panax ginseng. The sequence continues at coordinate 26,026,372 of CM035138.1, forward strand.
TCTCTTTTCATTGGAGTGTAAAGATGAGTAGATTATTGGTATGATCATGGTAGGGTTCTCTTTGGCGAAGTAGTGAAAAGTTGAATTGTGGTAGTGGTATGATCATGACCATTGAATTTATAATTGAATATCTTTAGCTTAAGTGCAAAGGTGATTGATCAACATGGTTATAATTATTGTTTATATAAATTCTGAAGTGATTATATATTTCTTTGAGATATTAATATCTTTGGCATGTAGTGCAAAGATGAATTATTGATGAATATCTTTGGCCAGTAGTACAAAGATGAACTGTTAATGAATATCTTTGGCCCGTAGTGCAAAGATGACCTATTGTTGAATATCTTTGGTCAGTGGTGCGAAGATGAACTGTGGATGCATATCTTTGGCCCGTAGTGCAAAGATGAATTTATTAGTATTATTATGAACATGAACTGTGATTTGGTATAACCATGATCTTTGATGTTTCAGGTAAAGACATGTGATGAAAATTATATTCGTCCTGGGTACGAAGAGGAATTTAGAATCACAATTATGATTATGAGATATTCATATGATTGTGGAAAGGAACTGTTGATTGATGTTATAGGGATAAAACATTATTGGTGGACTTTTAACATGGAGAAGATAATAGACTGTATTATCTATTTGACTCTTCTAATGGATTGCTCATTCCGCTGCAACTATGGTTGAAATTTTTATCATCTTACCATATGTTCTAAATCTCTGATTTGTTATTTATGAAGGCTATTGATAATTTAATTATCTTTAGTCATGATATTCTTTACTGAGCTAGTTATGCTCACCCTTTTGCTTCACAATTCCTTTCGGTGTAATAAAAATGTATTTGGGTCGAAGCGGGGGGTAACAAGGAATAGAAGCGGTGGTCTCTAATGTGGAATTCTCCCTAAACAGTATAAACAAGTGTGTTGTATACATCTTTTAGTAGTTATATTTGGTGAATCATATAGGGAGAGGCGAACCCAACGTTGGAAGGGTGTTTTGCCACTATCATACAAGATGTCTAATGACATACAACCTCGTGTCATCATAAGGCGAGGTTGTGCTCATCCACTTCTTTGAGTATATTTACGAGCACTACCTATATAATATTGGTGTTTGTTTGAAGTATAATTCTCAATTTGAGATGTGGAGATAATGATAAGTCAAGAGAAGACTCACCATTGGGAAGAATATGATAGTAATCTTCTCGTTTTTTTTAAGGGGTCTATTAGGTCAACCAAGGATAATTACGTGGCCATATGATATCTATCATAACCTAGAAGCATGGCCTCCCCATATACGAAAGTTTCTTGAGCACTTTCCAAATATTCTAATTTCTAAAACAGTTTTTGACTATACATTTATGTAAGGTGTCATTGTGACGTGATATCCAAGGTTGGGATGAGAGTCACATTTGGTATATATATTTGTATCCAAACTCACAGTATATATGTTGTTGTATTTTGCACGACAATTGTTGTAATAAAGTTGTAGTTGTTTTCTGTACTATGTATTTGGCGACTCAGAATGAGTTGGATGGAATGGACCTATTTTGGGGTTGTCACACACTGGTCATCAGTTGATCACTTTATGTTTAATCACTATGGTCTATGGTAGTATGGTGTCATGAATGGATCCATTATTCACTGCTCAGGTACATGAACAGGTACATACATGAATTGAAGTTTGAGAGTGTTTATACATGAACAGAACAGGTACAGGAATCATGAATGGGTTGAGTTTGAGGGTGTTTATACATTAATGTGTTATTTTAGTTCTTACATATAATAGGGGTACAAAACACTGTAGATAAATCTAAGAAAGAACCCAGACTTAGAAGGCAAAATGTCGGTTTGGGATCTGGTTTAATCGAGACTGTAGATATCGGTGACATGAACTTGACTACTTTCTTTTATTGATGCAGTTCGGTTCGGGTTGGTTCGGTCGGTTTTTATCGATGAACACCCCTACTTGTTGCTGCTTTCTTCTTAGAATCCTCAGAGTCTCTATATTAGAGGACTCTATAGGTATATCAGTGGTTGATCCTTGAGGCTCTTCTACCAGTTTGGCCTTCAGCTTCCTCTTACCCTTGCTCTTTCTGGTAAGGACAGAGGGTTCTGCTTTGTTGGTTTCTTCTTCTTCTTCGATCTCCCTGACCACAGACATGTTTCCTAGAAGGCCTGAGTCCTTCAGATCCCCAGTTCTTCCATTGGATTCGGTCATCATTCGAACATACTCAGCTGGGTTTCTCTTCCAATTTTCAAACAATTTCTGAGTCATTAGTCTATTTGGGTTGATAGTTTCTCCTTCTTCATCCCCAATTTTATCACCCAGGGCTGATTGTATAATGATACTTATGAATCGCCCGTATAGCATCTTCTGAGGGCTTTTTGACTTCTTTGAGTTGACAAGCCATTTACCAATCCAATCGAGCAATAGAGCTCCATAGTTGAGTTGTATTCCATAACTCATGGCAGTCATGAGCCTAAGTTGAACTTCATTCACAGAGTCGTGACCTGAGCTCTTGCAGCATATACATTTCCCAACTATATCGGCTAAAAATTCATACCTCTATGGGAACTCCTTCTTCTTGTACCCTTTCACAGAGGGGAGTTTCTTGTGATGCATTCTTCTGATTCCCTCTTGGAAGTCTACGCTATCTAAGAATGGATGCCTTTCATTTTTGAGACCTAGGGCGAGGTTGATGTCTTCTTGACCTTGATCCGATTACCACATCCCTTACTCTCGTAGTGATGATATCGTTTTCAAATACTCCATTCCTGTAGAACTCTTTCACTAACATTGGATAAATCAATGTATCCGTGTTCAAGGCTTCTTGAGACACGCCTTCTTGATGGGCAGTCTTGTGGAACTTGGGTTGAGCTGTTTTGAACTCGTCAAAACATAGTCTGTAGCCTGAGATAACACTGGATGCTACCATTGATTTTGTTGTTGGAAGAGAGATATGACTGAGCTTTGTTCTGATTTAGGGCTTCAGCTTTGAGAGAGGATGAGAGAGATGATCTTTTGAACTTCTGATTTCAAAAATACGATTTCATTTTGTACTTGTAACTTCCCTCTCTCCTTTTTACTTAGTGGGACAGGTGTCGACTTATGTTTGGCTCTACGATTTTGACTGATAAGGATTATACTAATTTGCCCTTGGCTCTTACAGAGCTGAGGTGTCCTTAGGGAGGACTACGATCGTTGAGGTAGTTTTACATTTGTCGAGTCTGATCTACGATCGTCGAGTCTATCCAGCATTCGTCGTGTCTGATCTACGATCATCGAGTTTGTCCAGCATTCGTCTTGTCTGATCTACGATCGTCGAGTCTGTCTAGCATTTGTCGTGTCTGATCTACGATCGTCGAGTCTGACCGGATCCTTGTGATGAGTTTTTGAGATAGCATTCTTTTAAGGCAACTCAGGAAGGGCCAACCTCTTGGAGTGAGTCAGGGGTTAGGTTTGTTCCTGAGGCGCTTATCAGAGGGATTGCTGTGTTTTGAAGCTTATCATCACAGGATGCACTCTTTATTTGTTGATGAGGCTATTGTCATCGTTGAGTCTGCTCTACGATGGTTGAGTCTTTGCTACGATGGTTGAGTCTTTGCTACGATCTTTGAGGTGGTTTTTCCTCTTCAGCTCTACGATCGTGGACTTCCCTTGATCATGTCTACGATTTTGAGTTCAGCCTTTGTATCTTTTATGGTTGGCACAATCTAGAGCATATATTTTATGGTTATAGATTTAGCATGCCTAGCTCACTTATTAACTTATTAAATCTGGATTCATCTAGAGGCTTTGTAAAAACATCAGCAAGTTAATTTTCAGTAGGGATATATTGTAAGGATATAGTTCCATTTTGTACATGATCCCTAATGAAGTGATACCTTATTTCTATATGCTTAGTCTTAGAATGCATAACAGGATTATGAGTTATTGCTATGGCACTTGTGTTATCACAGTGAATGGGAATAGATTTGAAATCAAACCCATAGTAAATTTAGTTGATTTCTCATCCATAGGATCTCGAAAGACAAAGATTTGCCCGGAAGAATGTATTAAACCTGCAGTTGAAGTGAATCTTGAGTTTTGCTTTTTGCTAAACCGGGACACAAGTCTGCTTCTAGCAATTGGCGACAGTGTCTTTGGTACTATTTCTATCTATTTTGCATCCTGCAAAATCAGCATCTATGAATCCTGTTAGTTCAAATGAGGATTCCTTGGGGTACAAAAGCCCCAAGTAAGGTGTACCCTTGAGATACCTGAAGATCCTTTTTACAGCTGACAAATGTGACTCTTTATGGTTAGCCTGAAATATAGCACATATGCATGTTGCAAACATTATGTCTGGTCTACTGGCAGTTAGATATAAAAGAGAGCCTATCATACCTCTGTATTGAGTTATATAAATACTTTTACCTTTTTCATCTTTGTCAAGCTTGGTTGCAGGAGCAATTTGTGTTTTCATGGGAGAGGCTGATTACATGCCATACTTCTTGAGTAAGTCTTTGATGTACTTGGCTTGGTTTATGAAAATTCCTTCATCAGTATGTTTTACTTATTGTCCAAAGAAGAAATTCAACTCACCCATCATGCTCATTTCAAACTTGCTCTGCATCAGCTTAGAGAATCTCTTACATAACTTTTCGTCAGTAGAACCAAAAATAATATCATTAACATATATTTAAACTAATAAGACTTTGCCTTTATGCTTTCTAAGAAACAGTGTGGTGTCTACTCTACCTCTAGTGAACCCATTTTCAATTAAGAAGTTAGTATGTTTCATACCATGCTCTAGGTGCTTGTTTAAGACCATATAAGGCTTTGTCTAACCTATAAACATAATTGGAAAGAGATGGATTGACGAAACCTGGAGGTTGCTCTACATAGACTTCTTCTTGGAGTTCTTCATTTAGGAATGCACTTTTGACATCCATCTGAAATACTTTGAACTTCATGTGAGCAGCAAAGGCAAGAAAGATTCTGATGGCTTCTAATCTGGCAACAGGTGCAAATGTCTCATCGTAGTCAATGCCTTCTTCTTGAGAGTAAACCTTTGCCACTAGTCTTTCCTTGTTCCTGGTAATAACTCCATCTTCGTCCATTTTGTTTCTGAAGACCCACTTGGTTCCAATGACAGGATGACTCTTTGGTCTTGGTACCAATCTCCATACTTTACTTCGTTCAAATTGGTTGAGTTCTTCCTGCATAGCTTCTATCCAACTGGAGTCTTCCATAGCATCCTCTATCTTCTTTGGTTCTGTTTGTGATAGGAAGCTTAGATAAAAGCATTCATTTTGAGTAGCAACTCTTGTTTTGACTCTAGCACTCGGATCTCCAATGATTAGATCCTGAGTGTGATCTCTGGCCCATCTGTTACTGGTTGGGACATCTGTCCTGATGCCTTCTTGTCTTAAGTCTTTAAGATCTATTTCTTCTTCTTGGTGTGGAGGTTCATTGTCTTGCATAGACCTCTCTACGATCTCATTTTGTTGCTCAATGATTTTACTATCTGGCACTACGATCGTAGTGTTGGGCTCGACGATTTCATTCGTAGTGTCTGCACTATCGGTCGTAGTGTTTTGAAGCACTGTGTTGTCTGAGTCTGTTTCATCGAAGATGTTATGAATTGAGACTTCAACACTTAGTGTCTTTTTGTTGAATACTCTGTAAGCCTTACTATCTGTGGCATATCCAAGAAAGATTCCTTCGTCTGACTTGGGCTGAAATTTTGTCAGGTAATGTTTTCCATTGTTGAGAATGTTGCATGCATAGCCGAAAACATGAAATTAGCTGACACTTGACTTTTTTCCTTTCCATAATTCGTAGGGCGTCTTCTTGATCGTAGAGTGTATCAGTGATCTATTCTGCGTGTAACATGCAGTGTTGACAGCTTTTGCCCAGAAGTATTCAGGCAGATGAGCTGCTACAAGAAGAGTTCTTCCAGCCTCTATCAAGGTTCTATTCTTTCTTTCAGCTACTCCATTTTGTTGAGGAGTTCGTGGAGCTGAGAAGTTATGACTGATCCCATTGTCTGTGCAGAACTAGTCCATTTCTGAGAAGTCAAATTCTCTTCCATGATCACTCCTTATGGCCTTGATTTTCTCTCCTTTCTCGTTCATCACCAGTCTAAACATCTTGATTAATTGGGAGCTCGTTTCATCCTTTGAAGTTAGAAAGAATACCCATGTGAATCTGGTGTAGTCGTCGACTATAATTAGAGAGTATCTTTTTCCTCCAAGACTAGTTGTTGGAATTGGCCCAAATAAATCCATGTGAAGCAACTGCAGGGGCTTGTCGATAGAGTTGGCAGTTTTGCTTTTGAATGAGCTTCTGGTTTGCTTTCCAAGATGACAGGCATTGCATGGCCTTTCTTTTACGAAGTTGAACTTAGGTATGCCAGCTACGAGATCTTTTGATGCCAGTTTCGACATACTTTTGAAGTTTAAGTGAGATAACCGTCTATGCCATAGCCAGCTCATTTCTTCAGATGCTTTTGCCAGAAAACATATTGTCTCATCTGATCTTAGTTGACCAAGATCCACTGTGTTTCCTTCTCTTGTCCCGGTTAGCTTTACAACAGATGTCTTCAAATCTCTGACTTGACATTGGTTGTTGAGGAATGTCACTTGATGACCCTTATCCTTTCGATGTCCTTTTATCTTCAACGAATGGCCCGGCATTTAATGCGGGTCGAAGCATATGGTTGCCCGGTTGGTTAAATGTGTTAATGAGAATAGTAATTCACTATTCTTAACAATAGGTCAAGGAGACTTTTAGTTCATCATCTTTATTGCTCGGGTTTACATACGACTACATTGATCTTAGTAAAGGGTGCTTTAGATGCACGTGGTTCCAAGTTAATGCCGGATAAAAAGGATTTGATTATAGTTTTTCGTGCGACTACGGGACGGAAGCAGTACTTGTGATATTTCGGCTTGGGACGCATTTTATCAGAGTTGGCTGATATTTAGAAGGTTATGTTGGAGACCTTCCACATATGCTACTTTGCTGAAAGATACTGCACCATTGCCAGCAGAGCCATATCCTCTTGTCTTGCCCAAGCCGTTGTCTCCAAAGATGATTGAGGGACCTTCCTTCTCTATGTAGTTAGATAGAAGGGCTTTGTTCCCGGTCATGTGCCTTGAGCATCCACTGTCCAGATACCATTTAGTGATCGTGGAGCTCTTTTCCTGTCAAAACATTGAACCTTCATTTTGGTACCCATATTTGAATGGGTCCTTCTTTGTTAGTGCCTTTGGGGACCCAAATTTGTTTAATCTTGGGTCTTACATGCATGGAACTATAATAGCACTTGGCAGCCTTGTGACCATATTTATTGCATATAAAACATCTAGTATGGTGCATGCATGTGTGTGTATGAGGATTCATCCTCCATTTGGGCTTGTGTGGTTCTTTGGTTGTCCTTCTGTTAACCTGATTCTCATTCTTTCACGTGTCCCTGGATTTCATAGATAGTGATGAGTGTGCCTTACCTCTACTGTACCTTCCCGGTTGATTCGTAGAGTTGGTCTTGTTTGACTCTACGATTCTTCGAGGTTAGTGAGTAGAGGTTAGGTTACTCTTCTCTTTTATGAATCCCAGGCCAGCGTGAGATCCTTTACTCCTTTGAGTATGAATGGAGACAGTAGAACAAGATTGAACTTGTTCTTCCTTCTGTGAGGATTTCACAAAGGTAATGCTTCTACTGAAACTTGAGGCATTACTAGTGTTAGTTTCCTTTGTCTTTTCCACACATGGCTATGAGATGGATTCCCCAAAGCCTAAGCCTGTTCTATCGAATGTACTTCTCTGACTAGAGAGCATTGAGTCCATGGATGATGAGGATTTGTTCCATGCAGAGATAGTCTTTTCTAATTCCTTAATTTTAGAGGTTAGATTAGACTCTCTTTGTGCATTGAGTGTGTTTGTTTGTTTTAAGATTTCATTCTCAGCCTCAAGCTTGGAGAAGAGGTTAGTACTTAGAAGGGCTATTTCAAGCTCTTCTTGAACTTTCTTCTTCTCCTCTTGAAGAAGTGAATGATCCTTAGACAAAACTCTGAACCACTTCATGTATTGATGTAGATCAGTGGTTATGTCATGCAATGCAATTCTTAAATCATTTATGTCTACATCAGGTGAGTTAAAGTCAAATACCTCTTCGAGACTTACATCATGAATGTTGAGGTTTTGTTTGTCCTTTGCATTTTTGGCCATTAAGCATAGATTAGCCATTTATGGTTCTTCATCATCTCCGGAGTCAGGATTGGAGTCATTGTCTGAATCGCTCCATGATCCTCCAGCTACCAGGCATTTGTCTCTCTTCTGAGGCCTTTTGATTCCTTTGTATTCCTTCTTTGCATGTTGTTTCTTCTTTAGTTCTTCTCTTAGAGGTTTGTTGCAGTTGGCAATGAAGTGGCCAGGCTTCTTACAGTTGTAGCATAGATCATTTATTTACTCCTAGCTGCCGTAGTTGCTGACCTTCTTTGGCTTGTTGGTTTTGCCTTGACGCATGAACCTTCTCAGTCTTTTTACCAGCATAGCAAGGTCTTCATCATCGTCTTCATCATAATCAGATTCAATCTCAGTGTTGACTTGTGATGCACTTTTGGTTGCCTTTAGAGCAACACCCTTATCCTTCATTCTTCCTTATGATAGGGTTTCAGCTCGTTGAGTCAGCTCCAGTTCGTATGTCAGGAGATTGCCATATAGTTGTTGAACTGTCATCTCGTGAAGATTCTTTAACTCTCTTATCGCAATGGTTTTGGCATCCCACTTGCTCGGTAGGGCTCTCATGAACTTTATGATCAGATCTTTGTTAGGATAGATCTTCCCATATGCTCGTAGAGAGTTGAGCAGAACGTTGAATCTCTCATAAGTGGCAGTCACGTTTTCTCCTTGAACATGAGCAAACATCTCATACTGCTGTGTCAGGAGAGATTGTTTGTTTTCTCTAACTTCTTCAGTTCCTTCGTGCATGATCAACAATGTTTTCCAAACCTCCTTGGTTGTTTTGCTATTGACAACGTTTTCGAACAGATCGTCTTCTAAGGATTGGAACAGGATGTTCTTGGCCTTTTTATCAAGTTGGACAACTCTCTTCTCGTTGTCTGTCCACTCTTCTTTAACCTTGATTTGTATTCTGTTTGAATCGTCAGTGGTTGGTGCAAGCTTCGTTGGAATATAGGGCACTTTTTGAATGGTCTCAAATAGTTCTTCATCTATTGAGTCCATGTATGCTTGCATTCTGACTTTCCAGTTTGCAAATTTATCCTTGTTGCACATTGGTGGCTTGCTGCCTCCTCCAGTTCTAGATTCGCTCGGTACATGTGCCATTAGATCTACTAAAACCTGTAAGCTGTGAAATAGAACCTGCTCTGATACCAATTGTTAGTTCCTAGTAGGCATAATAGTTATCTAGAAGGGGGGGTTGAATAGATATTTAAAAAATCTTTTCGTTTTAAACTTGTTCTTTGATGATGATTAAAACTTAGCGGAAATGATGTTTGTTTTAATCTTCTTTACAAAGTAGTGGAGTTATGAGAGTGAGACAGTTATAGCAGTTATGGCAGATATAGCAGTTATGGTTATAAATATAAAAGATATAGTCGTTTTAAGTGGTTTAGAGCACTTAAAGCTCCTAGTCCACTCTTCTACTCAACGAGTAGGATATCCACTAAGGATGTCTTTTATAACTTCTGAATCACACAGATTCCTTCTAGACCAGCAGTCTGGAAACTTCTTAGTTCACTCTTGAACTCTTTAAGTCCAGCATACTTGGCTCTCTTTCAGTTCACTTAGAACTCTTCAAGTCCAGCAGACTTGGTACTCTTCTTCAGTTGATTGATAGATGTTGAGTTCTTGATGGTTCTTTACTCGATTCTTTGTTTAAGCACTTGTTCGAAAGAACTGAGTAGCTGAGCAAGCTTTGCTAATTCTCAGATCATAGAGTTGAGCTTGAGAGTTGTTCACGTTATTTTTTCAATGCTTGTTTGTTTTTTTCTCATCTGTTTGATTTGCATATATGTGATCTTGAAAACTATCCGTTGGGTCCATCCGTTGAGGCATTAAATGCATTTGACTTTTCTGATTTTTGATGGAGACATTTCTGCATATCTTCTCGAAGCGCATTTCGCCCATTGATTAATGTAGATCGCTTTCTCACCTAACACCTGAAAAGGTATTTTTCCCTTACCAATGGTACTTTCCTTAGCTTCTTCAATACGCTTCTTTGTTGCATACTAAGGATATTTCTTATGTCTTTGGGACTGGTGAGTACTGCAGCGTACTCTACGATTCAGATCATGGTGACTTGACGCCTTGGTGCCTGGTCTGATGCTATCAGCCGAAAGCACTACGATTTCTCTGAAGTCCTTGCACACTACGATCTTTGCTTGCTTGAGTTGTAAACTCTACATTTTTGAGAGCACTCTACAATCGTTGACTTGTAAACTCTACGTTTCCTTCAACATACTACGATCGTTGAGTTGTCTCGGCAAACGTTGGGACCACTCTACGATTTCCGAAGAGTCCCTTCAAGGCAGGCACACTACGATCTTTGAAACTCTACGTTTCTGCCTTGACTTCTGCAATGTTGATCAGATTTATACACTCCGATTTCCTCGAAGACTATCTATTACATCTCAAGATCAACCTAACAGTTTTGATCTTTCTATCTATACATTCTTAAGAAGAATGATACACGTTAAGAGCTTAGATCAACCTAACAAATTTGATCTTTTCACTAAGTCCTTGTACATATCTTACTTGAAGGACTTTACAAATAATCATGAGCATATACATTAAAACATCAAATCATAATATGCATTCTCCCAACACATTTATTAACTTGTTTGACCAATTTATGCCAGCCAACACATGTTTTAATTTTTGTACCGAATTAATTGTCACTTAGGCACACACACGGTAAAAAAATGTTGCCAGCTCATGCATGCTTACACTTTACACACATTAAATATATTAGTACTTAAAATACTCCCTCCGTTCCTTAATATAAGTCGTTTTAGAGAAATATTTTTATTCTTTAATATAAGTCGTTTGAGAATTTCAAGTAAGCATTAATGGCTTAGTTTCCAATATTACCCCAAATATTAAATGTAACTTTGATTCTCTCACTATTTTCTATCCAATGAATAACAATCTCTTCTTCCAATACAAGGGTAATATAGACAATTGATATTATAGTTAATGCTATACAATCATTTTCTTAATATTTGTTGTAAGATCCCAAATAATTAATAAATGAAATTTAATTTCCTCTAATTATTATTTTGAAATAGTAAGGGTTGATGTGATTAATATGGATAGTTATGGGTAAAATACGCAAATATTTCAAAATAAGCAAGTGGTTATAAAATATTCATTGTTGTCGGGGAATATTCGTTTGGTCGTGGAATATTCAGATCTGTCGGGGAATATTCGCATTTATGGCAGTAGCCCATGTGTGGGCCCCATAACGAAAAGCGATTGGAGGAAGAAAATGACAAATATAAGTTGTTTAAAAATAATTGGCGTAGTTGTTACCGCTTAATCGTTGGAATACGTGGTTAAAACACAACGATGTCTGGCGTTGTTGCAGAAGATACTGCAGTATTGCACCAATTATTGACTCTTACATAAGAAGGCACTACTCAATAATGGTTTCTGATAATTCGCTCAAAGTGTTTTATTTTATTGATTCAATAATCACGCGTTGATATTTTATATTCTTTGTTGTTTTAATAATTGTCATTATACAAGATATTTTCATTATCGAAGCAATAATTCATATTATCTGAATAATATTATTAGATAACATTATTGGCAATGTCTAGAAAGTTACATCTAAGGAGAGGTTTGGTCACCTAATTGCGGCGCCAAAGAAGGAGAAATTCTTATTCGAAAGCCCCCTTTCCTCAGGAACCGCACAGTTCACAATATTGTGATTCTCGTAATATTATTTGTGAATAATTAATTATTGATTCGGATGATGAGGAAAATATTGATTTTATGTGGATATAGATGGAGAAAATTTTTAATGTGACAATTGTTGAAAATTAAAATTTTATCTTTTTCCGATAAAATAATTAATTTAAATATATATAATATTATATTTTAATAATATAATAATGGTGATATTTTTACAACTAATGTGGAATATATGAGTATACGAGGAGAAAGAGTATTTTTGTTGCAATAAATGTTTAAAACATGTTAAACATGTCTCATGGACCCCATTTATCGATGAAATTTGATTATAGCCTCTAAAATCGCTTTGCTTGTGGATTTCGGTCAATTTCGCATTTGGAATTTGGAAAAACTTTCTTACGTAAAGTTGTAGAGAATTGAATTTCCTATAAAAAACTCGCAAGATTCGAATTTTATGATAAAAGGGCTATTTATTGTGAATTATTGAAGTTCCGAAGCTCCGAAATAATTGATTTTTGGAAGTTTAAAATATGAAAAACGTTTTTTTTGTTATTAGTGGGTCTAGCATGTGGTTTGTATTCAGATTTACAGATTCTAAGAATGGGCGAGAAAATTTTTATATATATTATTATTATAATAAATTTTACTGCTTTGGTGTCATCTAAGCAATTTCTATAAATAGGTGCTTGGGTTAGAATTGAAAATCACACCAGAAACTGAAGTTTTCTCTCTCTATATTATCGAGCGTATTCTTGTGAGTATTTTGAGTATACTTTGAGTATTGCTATACGGTGAAAGTTCAAGATATAGCCTATGTCCAGTATTCCAGTTAGAAGTACTGATCTTTCGAGGTAAGGGATATTATTTTTTTTTCGTAATGATATTATTTCTTCAATATCATTATGCTGAAATATTGATCTGAAGTTTTTATCAAATTTGGAACTTTTGGTGTCGGAGTTACTATTCACGATATACGGATTATTCACGATACCAGATTATTCATTTATCATTTGGCCTTTATTCATCGAAAAATGAAAATTTTTCTTTTCGGGTCAAAATATCTATTGTGGATACTAGCTTTGATGATTGTATCCATGTTTTGATCATTCTTGAATTTTACACCACTATGATTATTTTTGAGGTATTTTTGGACGTGGATAAAACGAAGTACTAATCCTTAATCCTTAATCCTTGTCATTTTGTTTCATTTGGATTCGTTTCTTTTTAAAAAAATATATATTTTCATCATCCTCGCTTTTAAATGATGATATTATTGAATATCTTTGGCCCGTAGTGCAAAGATGAATGATTTATGATGAATATCTTTGGCCAAGAAGTGCAAAGATGAATGATTTCGATGAATATCTTTGGCCCGTAGTGCAAAGATGAACAAGTGTTTAGATGAACATGATTAATCTTTGAATGTCCTTGGCTCACGTAGTGCAAGGATGAATATTTGATCCGGATATATATTTATTGATGTTACAGGATAAAAACAGACGATGAACTTTAAAATTCATACATGTAAGATAGTAGTTTGCATTCTCTACTTAACTCTTCTAATGAATTATTATTTCATTGCGAATATTGATTTAAAACTTGTTGTCTATTGTATTCTATTATATTTTTCCTCGTTGAAGACTAACGATAATTTTGTTATATATTATCTTAGTCATAATATTCTTTCTTTGGGCTAGTCGAGCTCACCCTTTTCCTTTTTGTTCCATTTTTCTTCTCGGGGAGGCGAGAATATAGCGAGTATTTAGCCTGGGTATGGAATGAAAGTTCTAGGGAGAGTTGTTTAGTAGTCCTCACCATTGTTGTAAAATAATGTACCAATAATTATGATGAGGATTTATTTGTATGTGGATATTGTACAGATGGCAATATCTCGTATTTAAACTCACAGTTTTACTATTGTAATAATAAAGTTGTAGTTGTTTTCATGCACTGTATTGACAACTCGGAATGGGGATGTAGACCTATTTTGGGGTGTCACAGGTTGGTATCGAGCTTAGGGATATGATCTCTGGCGGAGATCGGGGAATAGAACTAGGAGGGAGAGACGAGTAAATCCTTCGCTAAGTGTGTCCTACCTAAGCTTATTTGATAGTTGGTCAAGATATAGGGATATTATGTGATATATTGATTTCCTTAATTAACCCTTGTTTTATAATAGTATTTGAGAATGTCGACTGAGAATATTAACAATGGAAATGAGGCCAGTGGAGACGCTTGACTCACCAACGAGGAGAACGTGTAACAGTGGCAATGTTCCTCATGTGAACAACACCATGAAGCGATGATGAACGAGGGGATATTTAGAAGCTTTTTGCGATTCATGCAAAATCGACGAGGAGACTCGTGTTCAAAACATAGGAGAAATGATAGTAATTCACGGGTTGTCACAAAGCAAGATTCAAAGAGTTGGGACCACGAATTTAAGGGAAAGCCAGATCCGATCATGGCGCGAAACATGGGTCAAGCAAATTACCAAGATATTCGATGTCTTGGGATGCACAGAGGAACAGAAGGTTCCATTCGCCACCTTTATGTTCCGTGGCGAAGGCGGCATCACCGGTGGGAGTCTGCGAAGCGCACTCCATCCATCCGCACATCAAAGATGTCTTGGGAGACATTTGAGAACTATTTAATGACAAATACTTTCCGAAAGTGTTCGCTATATGAAGGAAGTGGAGTTTATTAGATCGAGCGTAACAAACATGACGGTGTCTCAAAGACGAGGCGAAGTTTGCAGAGTTATCCAGTTTGCACCTCATTTGGTGGAGAATGAGGAACGATGACGCGGATGTTTCGAGAGGTTTGAAACCCAAGATACGTCAAGATCTCATCTCTCATAAATTTTCTCTATTCGAGATGTTGTTAATGTGGCTCAATTGTTAGAGCGAGATAACGAGTACTGGTCAACCGAGGTACCACAATCGGGGATCATACTAGGAGATAGCAATCAACAAAACAACAATAACCAAAGTGGAGAAAGAAAAAGGCGGACAAAAATGGTAACCACTCTGGTGGTAATCATGGCCATGAAAATAGAAGAAGCGAGTCGGGGAGGAGATTTTAAAAGAGGAGATTCAACAACGACCTATGTGAAGACGATATTGCAAAGAAAGAATCGGTTCCAAGGGAGGAGAAAGACCATCGGTCGTATGTTACAAATGCGGAAAGAGGGATATATCACCAAACCGCCCACAACAGTTTTAAGGTATGCTATAATTGTGGAAAAGAAGGACATGTCGCCGAGATTGTACGATATCGAAGCCAAGTCCAATGGGATGGTGACTCAAAAGGATGTCCCGTAAAAGTCAAAGTCAATCTGTTCTTTAAGAAGAGCGTTTGTCGTGATGGCATCAAAATGCGAAGAACCCGAACGAGTTTAAGACGGGTTAGTTAATTATAAATTCTTGCACAAGTTTATACCTTATTAGATACCGGTGCTACCCATTCATTTATCTCTCCCGCTTGTGCTCAACGCTTAAACTTGACTCGGGAGAAATTAGACTTTGACTATCTCTGTGGAAACTCCGTTAGAGAAACTTTCATCACATCCATTGCTTATAAATCTTTTCTAATCCATGTTGGCACCCTTATCTTACCGTTGACCTTATCTCTTTAAAGATACTTGCTTTTGATGTAATTTTAGGGATTGATTGGTTAACTACTCATCATGCCAAAATTGATTATTTTCAGTAAGGTTGTTTGCTTTCATATTCCTAAACAACCTTTGTTGTTCAATTCAAGCAACTAAACCATTAAAATCAATCATCGTCATATCTAATCATAAAGCTATTCGCTTATTAAAAAACGGATGTCAAGCTTTCTTAGCCCATGTTATGGATTTGAATAAAGACACGCCAAAATTGAATAATATTCTGTTGTTATTAACTTTCCGACGATTTTCTGAAGAACTTCCGGCCTACCCCCGTAACGTGAAGTTGAATTCTTTATTGACCTTGAACTGGTACAAAGCCCATTTCTAAAACCCCATATCGAATGGCTCCTATTGAACTTCGGAGTTAAAGGTCCAACTTCTGTGAGTTGTTGGACATTGGTTTCATTCGCCCCTAGTACATCTCCTTGGGGTGCTCCTGTTTTATTTGTAAAGAAGAAAGACGGAGTATGCGACTTTTGTATTGACTATCGGGAATTGAACCATGTCACTATCAAGAATAGGTATCCTCTACCTCGTATTGATGACTTGTTTGACCAATTGCAAGGAGCACAATTCTTTTCAAAAATCGATCTTCGCTCGGATATCATCAAACCAAGATTAACCGAGGATATTCCAAAGACCTGCTTTAGAACTCCCAGACGGCATTATGAATTTTAGTTATGTCTTTCGGATTGACTAATGCTCCTGCGGCTTTCATGGATATGATGAACCGAGTATTCAAAGAGTATTTGGATCATTCGTTGTTGTCTTTATTGATGACATCCTCATATATTCCAAAAGCCGTGAAGATCATGAGCACCATTTGAAGTCGGTACTCCAAAGGCTTTCGTGAAAACAAGCTTTATGCAAGTTAAAGAAATGCGAGTTCGCTTCGAGGAAGTAGCATTTCTTGGGCATGTAGTGTCAAAACATGGAGTATCTGCTGACCCGGCCAAGATTGAAGCAATACAAAGTTGGGAGCAACCAAGTCTGGTGGATCAAGTACGTAGCTTTTTGGGCTTAATTGGTTATTATCGGAGATTCGTGGAAGGGTTTTCTCGAATCGCTACTCGCTAACTCATCTAACTCGGAAGGATACAAAATTCGTTTGGAGCGAAGAACGCGAGAAGAGTTTCCAAGAGCTTAAAAGGAGACTTATTTCTAAGACTGTTTCTAACAATACCATCCGGTTCGGATGGATTTGTTATCTACAAATGATGCTTCTCGCAAAGGGTTAGGATGTGTTCTCATGCAACGTGGGAAAGTCATAGCCTATGCCTCACGACAACTTAAAGAATATGAGAGGAATTATCCTACTCATGATCTAGAGTTAGCAAAGTAAAATTGTTCGTTGCTTAAAGATCCTGGAGGCACTATCTATATGGAGAGAAAGTGGAGATATATTCGCACCATAAAAGCCTTAAATATTTCTTCACTCAAAAAGAACTTAACATGCGGCGCAGAGAAGTTGGCTCGAGCTATTGAAAAAGACTACGACCACACTATTCAATACCATCCCGAAAAGTTTAACGTGAAATGACGGCGTTGAGTAGAAGATCATATACTGAGGAACGAAAAGCGATGATGTCAAGTATACGATGAGAGCCAACTTTAATAGAAAAAGTTAAGGTTGCTCAAGCCACCCAACCCGGAAGTGATGCATATGAAGAAGAAAGTACAAGAAGGAGCTATTCCTAAGCGAGAATTGATGAAGAAGGAATACTTGAGTCCACTCTGACTTTGTGTTCTAACGATTACGATTTGAAGTACAAGATTATGATGGAGGCACACAATACACCATTTGCAATCCATCCGGAAGTACTAAAATGTATCGTGATCTTCTACATACATTTTGGTGGAACAATATGAAGAGAGAGATTGCAAAGTTTATCTCAACATGTTTAACTTGTCAACGTGTAAAGGCGAGCATCAAGTGCCTAAGGGACCATTGCAACCACTTGAGATTCCGAAATGGAAGTGGGAACACATTACCATGGATTTCAACACGGGACTTCCCACGCTTTCTCAAGGCATAAATGCTATTTGGGTTATTGTTGATAGATTAACCAAGTCCGCTCATTTCTTGCCGACACGGAGACTTATTCCTTGAACGCCTTGCTCAAATGTACGTAAATGAGATTGTGAGATTGCATGGCATGCCAAGATCCATAGTTTCGGATCGTGACCCAAGATTCACTTCAAGATTTTGGGTTAGCTTGCAAAAAGCTATGGGTACGGATTTAAGATTTGGATTCGGCATACCATCCTCAAAGCGGACCGACAATCGAGAGGACTATCCAAACTCTTGAAGATTTATTAAGACTCGTGTCCTAGACTTCAAGGCGGTTGGGATAAGTATTTACCATTGGTGGAATTCTCCTACAACAACAAAGCTTATCGCAAGTATAGGTGTGGCCCCATTCAAGCATTATATGGCGAAAGTGTCGCTCTCCAATATGTTGGGATGAGGTGGGTGAAGCAATATTGTTGGGACCCGAAGTTAAGACGTATGACTCACCGAAAAGATCCAAATGATTCGACAACGATATAAACCGGCACAAGATCGACAAAAGAGTTATGCGGATCTTCGCCGAAAGGATGTGGAATTTAGTATGGGGATCATGTATTATCAAGTGTTGCCCCATGGAAGGAGTTACAAGATTCGGAAGAGAGGAAAGCTCAATCCACGATTTATTGGTCCATTTCAAATTCTTGACCGAGTAGGAAATGTAGCCTATAGACTCGCGTTACCTCCAAGTATGTCTCGTGTTCATAATGTGTTTCACATATCTGTACTTCGTAAATATGTGAAAGACCCGAATCACGTTATTGAGTTAGAACCGGACGAGATAGCCGAAGACTTAACGTATGAGGAAGTACCTGTCAAGATCTTGGATAGGAAGGAGCATGTCCTACGCACGAAGGTCATACCACAAGTTAAAGTCTTGTGGAGAAACCATGCTATAGAGGAAATGACCTGGGAGTTGGAAACGGAAATGAAAGCGAGGTATCCTCATCTTTTCGAAACACCATGTACGTACGTCAATTTCGAGGACGAAATTTCATAAGGAGGGGAGGTTGTAAGATCCCAAATAATTAATAAATGAAATTTAATTTCCTCTAATTATTATTTTGAAATAGTAAGGGTTGATGTGATTAATATGGATAGTTATGGGTAAAATACGCAAATATTTCAAAATAAGCAAGTGGTTATAAAATATTCATTGTTGCTTGGGAATATTCGTTTGGTCGTGGAATATTCGTATTATCTGGGAATATTCGACGACAATAGTACCATGTGTGGGCCCCATAACTCTAAAAAGCGATTGGAGGAAGAAAATGACAAATATAAGTCGCTTTAAAAATAATCACAGAAGTTGTTATTCGCAGATTTAATCGTTGGAATACCCGGTGGTTAAAACACGAATGTCGCCGTTGTTGCACGCAGAAGATACACGCAGATTGCACCAATTATTGACTCTTACATAAGAAGGCACTACTCAATAATGGTTACGAGAATTATTGCTCGGTGTTTTATTTTATTGATTCAATAATTGTTGCGTTGATATTTTATATTGTCATTGTTTTAATAATTGTCATTATTCAAGATTTTTCATTATCGAAGCAATAATTCATATTATCCGAATAATATTATTAGATAACATTATTGGCAATGTCTAGAAAGTTCTCATCTAAGGAGAGGTTTGGTCACCTAATTGCGCTGCCAAGAAGGAGAAATTCTTATTGGAAAGCCCCTCTTTCCGGAACGCACGGTTGTCATTAATATTGTGATTCGTAATATTATTTGTGAATAATTAATTATTGATTCGGATGATGAGGAAAATATTGATTTTATGTGGATATAGATGGAGAAAATTTTTAATGTGACAATTGTTGAAAATTAAAATTTTATCTTTTTCCGATAAAATAATTAATTTAAATATATATAATATTATATTTTAATAATATAATAATGGTGATATTTTTACAATGAATGTGGAATATATGAGTATACGAGGAGAAAGAGTATTTTTGTTGCAATAAATGTTTAAAACATGTTAAACATGTCTCATGGACCCCATTTATCGACTCGAATTTGATTATAATTTCTAAAATCACTGTTTGTGGATTTTGGTCATTTTGCTTGGAATTTGGAAAAACTTTCTTACGTAAAGTTGTAGAGAATTGAATTTCCTATAAAAACTCGCAAGATTCGAATTTTATGATAAAAGGGCTATTTATTGTGAATTATTGAAGTTCCGAAGCTCCGAAATAATTGATTTTTGGAAGTTTAAAATATGAAAAACGTTTTTTTTGTTATTAGTGGGTCTAGCATGTGGTTTGTATTCAGATTTGCAGATTCTAAGAATGGGCGTAGAAAATTTTTATATATATTATTATTATAATAAATTTTCTGCTTTGGTGTCCTAAGCAATTTCCTATAAATAGGTCTTAGGGTTAGAATTGAAAATCACACCGTAAATCAAGTTTTTCTCTCTATATTATCGAGCGTATTCTTGTGAGTATTTTGAGTATACTTTGAGTATTGCTATACGGTGAAAGTTCAAGATATAGCCTATGTCCAGTATTCCAGTTAGAAGTACTGATCTTTCGAGGTAAGGGATATTATTTTTTTTCCGTAATGATATTATTTCTTCAATATCATTATCTTTGAAATATTGATCTGAAGTTTTTATCAAATTTGGAACTTTTGGTGTCTGAGTTACTATTCACGATACTGGTATTATTCACGATATCTGATTATTCACTTATCACGACACTATTCATCGAAAAATGAAATTTTTCTTTTCGTCAAAATATCTATTGTGGATACTAGCTTTGATTGTATCCATGTTTTGATCATTCTTGAATTTTACACCACTATGATTATTTTTGAGGTATTTTTGGACGTGGATAAAACGTAAGTACTAATCCTTAATCCTTAATCCTTGTCATTTTGTTTCACCGGATTCGCTTTTAAAAAAAAAATAATATATTTTTCATCATCCTCGTTTTAAATGATGATATTATTGAATATCTTTGGCCCAGTAGTGCAAAGATGAATGATTTATGATGAATATCTTTGGCCGATGGTGCAAAGATGAATGATTTTTGATGAATATCTTTGGCCGTAGTAGTGCAAAGATGAATGATTTCGATGAATATCTTTGGCCAGTAGTGCAAAGATGAACAAGTGTTTAGATGAACATGACAATTTCAATGAATGTCCTTGGCTCAGAGTGCAAGGATGAATATTTGATCCGGATATATATTTATTGATGTTACAGGATAAAAGCAGACGATGAACTTTAAAATTCATACATAGAAGATAGTAGTTTGCATTCTCTACTTAACTCTTCTAATGAATTATTATTTCATTGCGAATATTGATTTAAAACTTGTTGTCTATTGTATTCTATTATATTTTTCCCTGTTGAAGACTAATGATAATTTTGTTGTATATTATCTTAGTCATAATATTCTTCTTGGGCTAGTCGAGCTCACCCTTTTCCTTTTTGTTCCATTTTTCTTCTCGGGAGGCGAGAATATAAATGTAGTATTTAGTCTGGGGTATGGAATGAAAGTTCTAGGGAGAGTTGTTTAGTAGTCCTCACCATTGTTGTAAAATAATGTACCAATAATTATGATGAGGATTTATTTGTATGTGGATATTGTCTGCAGATGGCAATATCTCGTATTTAAACTCACAGCTTTACTATTGTAATAATAAAGTTGTAGTTGTTTACTTGCAGGTGTATTGACAAACTTCGAATGGGGGATGTAGACTTATTTTGGGGGTGTCACATTTGTGCACAACTCTAAAACAACTTATATTAAGAAACGGAGGGAGTATAATATACACATTATTATATATATGAACTGTACATGCACGGTTTTTTTAAAAAACTTGTCAGCACATTCATTAAAACTTCTTATATATATACACGTTTTATATATAAAACATAATGATTACCTATATATACTTATAACATATATTATAATATAATATATATATATAATATATATTTAATAATATATATATATATACGATTTTTGGTATAAAATTATATACGATTTATATATATATATATATATATATATATATATATATATATATATAAAACAATAAAATAATTTTGCCTAATTTTAAAATAAAATAATTTTTGAGATATTTAAATAATAAAATTAATTTGAATAAAAAGTTCCCATATGTAAAAAATGATTTAGGGAGGTGTATTCAATTAAGATTTTTAAAGACTTTTAAAGATTTTAAAAGTTTAGTTGTATTCAATAAAGACATTTAAAGAGTTTATAAAAGTTTAGTGGTATTCAATTACAACTTTTTTAATGTCTTTAAAAGTTAGGTGGTATTAAATTAAGATTTTTATAAAGTCTATAAAAGTATTTTGGTATTCAAAAAGTCATAGATTTTAAAGATTTCTATCAAATGGTAGAATTTGGCAGACTTTAAAAGAAAATTATAACTATCAACCCATATCCAAAGTCTTACCTCATCTCTAAAGATTTTTAAAGACTTCCAAATAAACACAAAGATAGATAAAACTAGTTATTAATTGAACTTTGTCTTTTATTGGATCAAATTAGTTATTTATTTTATATGGGCTAATAAATATTAATATGTGATGGATAAATAATTTGATAAAATTTGGGCCATAAAAATAATTGGATTTATTATAATAAGAGAATTAACAAGATATATTAATAAGTAAACAAATAACTAGACCTAATCTGAATTGGTGAGAGAAAAAGCAGCCGTTCGAAAGCTTCCAATAGAAAGAGGAAAGAGATTTGTTCAACAAAGGTGAGATAAAATCATGAAACTCTCATATCAGTTGTAAATATTATGTATATATAATATATGAAAATAGAAAATATATGATGTGTATGTTTTTTTTTAGTTTTCTAACATTTTAAACGAAGAAAATTACTGTTAATTTTTTAGACATCCTCCATATTCGTCTTCAAGTGTCTTTGGTGTATCATAGTGAAATAATATAACATATGGTTGTATTCCTGCATGACAAAATATATATATATATATATATATATATATATATATATATATATTCCTGCATGACAAATATATATATGTTGGTGTATCATAGGAAAAACGCACTGCTTTGATATATGTTAGGCGCATAAAAAAGGTTCACACAATCAAATAGAATTAGCAGTAATTAAGATGTGACACCCCCAAAATAGATCCATTCCATCCAACCTATTTCGAGTCGTCAAATACATGGTACAGAAAATAACTACAACTTTATTACAACAATTATCGTGCAAAATACAACAACATATATGTTATGAGTTTTAATTCAAATATATATACCAACTGTGACTCTAGACACCAACTTGGGTAGCATGTCACAATGACACCTTACATAAAGGTATAGTCAAAAACTGTTTTAGAAATTAAAACTTTTGGGAAGTGCTCAAGGAAACCTTCGTACATGGGAGGCCATACGTTTAGGTTATGATAGATATCATATGTCCACATAATTATCCTTGGTTGACCCAATAGACCCCAAAGAAAAATGAGAAGATTACTATCATGTTCTTTCCAATGTTGAGTCTTCTCTTGACATATAACTATATCCACTGTCTCTAGTTGAAAAATATATTTCAAATAAACTCCAAGATCATATAGGTAGTGCTCGTAGATATACTCAGCAAGTGGATGTACACAAACCTGTCTTATGATAACACGAGGTTGTATGTCATTAAACATCTTGTATGATAGTGGCAAAACACCCTTCCAACGTTGGGTTTGCCTTACCCTATTTGATTCACCAAATATAACTACTAAATGATGTATAAAATACAACATACTTTTCTATACTGTTTAGGGAGAATCTCCACAGCTAGAGACCACCGTTATAATCTCCTATTCTCCCCGCTTGACCCAGCTACATTTTTATTACCTGAAAAGAATTGTGAAGCAAAAGGGTGAGCACAACTAGCCCAGTAAAAAAAAATATCACGACTAAAGATAAATAAATTATCAATAGTCTTCGTCAGTAATAAATCAGAGATTTAGAACATATGATAGATGATAAAACTTTTCAACCATAGTTGCAGCGGAACGAGCAATCCATTAAAAGAGTCAAATAAACAATACAGTCTATTATCTTCTCCATGTTAAAAGTCCACCAACAATATTTTATCCCTGTAACATCAATCAACAGTTCCTTTCCACAATCATATGAATAACTCATAATCATAATTGTGATTCTAAATTCCTCTTCTCTTCTAGGACGAAGATAATTTTTATCACTTGTCTTTACCTGAAATATCAAAGATCATGGTTATACCAAATCACAGTTCATGTTCATAATCATACTAATAAATTCATCTTTGCACTATGGACCAAAGATATTCATCAACAGTTCATCTTTGCACTACGGGCCAAAGATATTCAACAACAGTTCATCTTTGCACTACGTGCCAAAGATATTCAACAACAGTTTATCTTTGTACTACAGGCCAAAGATATTAATATCTCAAAGAAATATATTCAGAATTTATATAAACCATAATTATAACAATGTTGATCCTTTCACATTTGCACTTAAGCTAAAAATATTCAATTGTAAATTCAATGGTCATGATCATACCAGTCAACGATTCAACTTTGCACTACTTGCCAAAGACAACCCATACTCACAATCATACCAATAATCTACCCATCTTTACACTTAAGTCAAAGAGAAATTTCATCACCAGGATTATAAAAATGTTATATATGATAATAAAAACAATATGATCAACAACTGCATTTAATTTCAAGAGTAAAATTCATAAATCAACGATAATTTGGTCAAAAAAAGAAACTAATTTTTGTCGTGAATAGTAACTCGTGAATAGTAACTCATGAATAGTAATTCATGAATAGTAACCCCGACATGAAAAAGGTAAAAATTTCACAATAAAATCCATACCAATATTTTGGTATAATGATATTGAAAGAATAACATTTCTTAAACTTATAAATAATTTATTTTAATTGTTTACACTTTACTAAATAATGCATTTAATCATCCTAAAATGCCAAATCTCTCCTTGACAGAACTTTCTAGACATTGTCAATAATGCTATCTAATAATATTATTCAAATAATATAAATTATTGATCTGATAATGAGAAATACTGTACAGTGACAATTATTGAAATAACAATAATATAACTTATCAACGCAACAATTATTGAATCAATAAAATAAAATATTGAACAAGTAAATATTGTAACAATTATTGAGTAGTGTCTTCTACGTAAGGATCAATAATTCAAAATATCAGGTAATACCGGTGCTTCATCGCATGCAACCACACGTATTACTATATTTTAACCACCGTGTATTCCAACAATTGTTAATTCAGAATAACTACACCAATTAATTATAAAAACTCAAACTTTGTCGTTTTCTTCATCATAAAGCAGTTATTACATTATGGGGCCCATAAATGATCGCTGGCTGTTGCATTTAATATTCTCCCACATCAATAAGAATTTTATAGCCACTTGTTTATTTTGCAAAATTTATACATTTTACCCATAACTTTAAACTTTTATCAATTTAACTATTTACTAAATAAAAAAATTAAATAATTTTATTTTATAAAATTCGGGGTCTTAAATAAGATGCAAAATTGGGTTCACACAATCACACAATCAACACACACACACACACACACACACATATATATATATATATATATATATATATATGAGAAATGATCCATAACAAGTATTTGCTATGAATGAAAATTAGATAAATAACATCATAACCGTTCATTTCATAAATTAAGGACGCAAATTATAAATGGAAATTTTCCATACGCCAATTCGTCTAGTGGGTAGTATAAAATTTCATAGACCATCCGCCAGACCAACAAGCGGATGATTAAAAATAGTCAATAGTTTTTTAGCTAAGAATCAGCTGACTGCTCCTTCCTTAGTCCTGACACCATAATAATAGCATCTCTCTGTTGCAAATAATTCATCCGACGCGTGCGTTATACGCGCCAATTAAGGAAGGAAAATTGATGGATTAGAAATATATTAGCTTAATAATTTTATGTTTCTTGTAAAACCTCTCTTAAATCAAGGATATATATATATATTTTTTATTTATCTATACTCCTCATTTTAGCTAAGAATTTAGTTGCGATAGTCACTTTAAAAATAACAAATTAAGAATATTATATTAATTTATAATTTTAAAATAAAAATATAATGAAATTTATTAAAAAATCTGATATTTTTGATATTCTTTCCTCACATGAGCATATAATGGTCTCACTTCTCTCGGAATCATGTGAAAATATTAAAAACAAATGAAAAATAATGATCCAAAAAAAATTGTATCACAGTTTTGGACGGAGGTTTAATTTTACTTTTTTTTTAATAATTGTTTTTACATATATTAGGTACAACGGTACAAATATATGGCCTTTATTAATTTCTGTGTTATTGTAAACATGTGGAAATTACAATGTAATAATAAAATCTCACTCACAGCTCCCTCGATGAAAATTACTTAATGAAATGCTAGTAAGGGAATGTTGGAAATTCGTTGATAGACAATAGTAGCAGTAGTAGTATATTTTTGTGAGAGAGCCGAAAATCTTTTACCAATATTCAATGACAGCCTGTGTCAGGCATGACCAATAGGTTAAAAAAACTATTGACTATTGAAAGTTTTTTTAACCATCCGCTTGTTGGTGTGGCGGATGGTCTTTGAAATTTTCCACTGTCCACTAGACGAGCTAGCGTATGAGAAATTTCTATTTATAATCTGGACCCTTGATTTATAGAATGAACGATTATAATATTATTTGTCTAATTTTCATCCATAACAAATACTTGCTATGGATCATTTCCCTATATATATATATATATATTAGTAAAGCAATCAATATAATATTGAATTACCAATGCTTCACCCTTACCATTTTAAGGAACAAATACGGAGGCTTCCTTGTCCACCAATGCTCAGAAAAAACGAAACAGAATTGATTTTGAAGGGAATAATAGCTCCATTGAGACCACTACTCGAATTAATATATTTGAAACAAATTTTTGAAACTCAAGAGCAACAACGAGAGAATGCTAATAAATGGAGGACTAGTATAGCTTCTGACATGTGGAGAGACGTCGATCATAATAATAACAATGGCTGGTAATAAGGGTAATCGTTTTGAAATTCTTAAAAAATTTGAATTATTTTGAGTTTATTTTGGTGATTACAAAGATGGGTGATTTTTGGTACCCAATTGTGATTATTTTTTTTTTTATAACTTGGTGGCAATTTACTCACATGTGTGAAGTTTTGCAACTTTTGATCATATAAATTTTCATTGTCATATTATTTTGTGAAAAACAGAGTTTGGTATTCCTACTAAAAAGCGTACGCATATGCATAAAGTATATATAGCTCAATGAAAAGTGAGCTTAATTTTTGTATTGTGTCTGTAATTTCTAAAATTTTATTGGTATTCGAGTATCCAAATTTATCATTAAATGGGTAGAATAATATGAACGCTTTCAACATATATAAAATCTCATGCCACAATAATATAATGAGATTTACTCTTGTTCATGAAAAAAGAGGGAGAGATTGTACACATGGGCTAATTAACAATTAATATAAATTATAAGATATATTAGAAGTATACAAAAGTCTATCACAGTCTTGATAAAAAGTTTATAAAAGTCTGTTACTTATTTTATGTAGTCTATAAAAGTCATTTTAAAAAAGTCTTTAAAGTCTGCGAAAGTCATTAAAATCCCATAAATTCTACAAAAGTCTGTCACTTAAAAAAAGTCTTTAAAAATCTTAATTGAATACACCCCCTTTAATCAAAATATCCATCTTCTTTTCAAATTCGGTCAAACAAGTATTTTATAATCAACATATGACTTTTGTCTCATAATGCATGACCCAATTGATTTAACACTTTAAAACATCAAGATCAAGAAAATCAATTAAATAAGATTTAGAAAATATTTTTGGTCAAAATAAATAAGATAATTAAAAACAATTATAATAAAAATTCTATAGAGAGGATTCTACCCTTTTAATTAATTTATTTACTAATTATTATTATCATCAAAATAAAATTAAAAGTTGGAGACCCAACAGATACAAATGACCGAATGGGTGGGGATTTACAGTGATATTTGTCTAGCTTGTGATGGTAACGTTTTGCCTAAAAAATGGCCTCATAAGATTCATCTAATGCGCTACACAAGATCCTATTTTAAAATTATACAAATATTAAAGAATATTTTTTGTTCATTTTCGCTCTTATTTTAAATTTAAAAGCTCTATTTTAGTCTTCATTCTAATTAAGAGATTATTTTTTGAGTTCTGTTATGTATTGCGAGTATTTTATGTCAAATTATAGTTGTGACGTAAGATATGATTATAAAATTGGCACACTGTATAAAATACATCGTAAAATTATTATCAATTATAATTATTCACATAATTCATAACTAAAAAGTCAAAATATAAAGTCGCAACATATATCATTACCTTTATTTTTTTAAGTACAGTACCGAACTAAACAAACTTGGGATAGACGGATAACCTAATTATAGTAATCGAACAACTTGAGGTCCAAGTGTGAAATACTAGGGACCTTTGATTTTGCCCACATAAATGTGAATCAAGCCTGCTATTTTGGGTTGCTTTCTATCTATATAATGCATACAACTCTAGTTGTTGGTTGGGCAGGTTTGATGACTATATGAATTAGTAGTTTTTGATCTCTCTGATCCTGTTTTTGATCCAATGTGAAGACATGAATAGCCGAACAACCTAATTATTAAAACCGACCAACTTGAGGTTCCAAGTGTTGGGCTATGTTTGTTTGCAATGATTATACTTAGGATAATACTATTAATTCTAAGTGTCTTGTTTGTTTTAAAATTTAGACTTGAGACTATTAGTTTAGTGA
Organism: Panax ginseng; assembly: GCA_020205605.1. Lineage (NCBI taxonomy): Eukaryota > Viridiplantae > Streptophyta > Magnoliopsida > Apiales > Araliaceae > Panax > Panax ginseng. The sequence continues at coordinate 26,054,965 of CM035138.1, forward strand.
TTATAAAATGACTTAATAGTCTTGTAATTATAATTATAATCCCGAGATTATAATTCTAAAATTAATAATTTTGAGATTATAATTCATGTAATCCCATAAATTATAATCCCAAAATTATAATTCTTGCAAACAAACATAATATTCTTTTCTTGGACTCCACTGCCGAAAATGTTCGCTCATTTCTCACCTTGCTAGTTACTACTTTCTTTTATGACTACAGCCAAAAAATGCAAGGAAAAAAATATTCTGAGATTTACCTTTTTAGTATTAAATTATATTGAAAAGTAGAATTACACACACCTAATGAAATTCTAAAAAAATATGAATGTAACCTTTTCAAAAAATATTTTACTTTTTGAAATAAAATAAAATAAATATAACATTTTCTATACGTATCAGTGCCATTTTCAACTTTTTTGGTGCTCCTATCTTTATTATAACAAAGATTGAAAATTATTTTAAACAAAATTAGAATTAATTTTTAACAAATAAAAATAATAATTTCACGAGATCTAGTCCATAATTTAATAGTGAGAGAGTCCGTCACTCATATGAGAGGAGTTACGGAATTGATATTTTCATAAAGAAATTTGATATTTCCACAAAGAAATTTGATATTTCTACAAGAAAATTTGATATCTTCATAAAACCTCACTCATATAAATGTGGGTCTAGTTTATTATTTATAGAGTAATGCTACACGGATAGGAATACTAGACAGTCTGTATAACCTTATTTTTGTATGTATCTAAATTACACCTAAAACACTCTATTTTGTAAAAAAATTTGTTGGAATAAATACTATATATTTTTTTGGAGTCACAAGCAAAAAAAAAAAAAAAACCACCTGTCCATTTTTCCGGTCCAATAAAACTAGGGCTGAGCAAGTAACCAAATTAGAACCGAAATCGCACCAAAAACCCCACGAACCGCACCAATTAAAATCGCACCAACGGTTTCGGCGTATGTGGCGGTTTTAGGTGGGTTGAATAACCAAATTTACTTTCGGTTTGATTCTTAATAGCCAAACCGCACGATAGAATCAAATCGCACCATGTGTGTATGATGTATTATCTCTAGTAAATTCTAAAGTTACTTTTCACTTGAACACGCTCAAAGAAAACTCCAATTTTGCATTGTCATTTTTTCACCAATTGAAAGAAAATGTTAGAGGTTATAGAGTCAAAAATTAAGCAATTGGGTTTTAGAATTTTGAATTTGTTTGATGCGTTATTGGAGGGGCTTATAGTTGAGGGGCTCGAGCACTTGATGCATTGGTTAATGTCAATGCTATAATAGTAATAGATTATTTTTCAAATTAGGTATAGTTAGGATTATATTCTATAAGTCCTCCCTGGAATATATGAGATAGAATGAAATTTTTAATTTTTAGAAAACTAGATGAACATTATTGCTTGTTATCGAATATATGGTCTCTGTTGTTTTATATAGCGTATATTTTAGTTTTAAAGCATGCTTGATATAATTCTCATTGCCGACTATGTCACTAAGTTAATTGCTCGATGTAAGTTTTATGTTAAATTTTATTGAAGGCTTAGACTTTTTTGTTCTTTCAATTGGTTTTGAAACCGAAAACCGCATTCAATTAAAATCGCATCAAGACACTTTAAAACAAGACCGCACCAATCGCAAGCGGTTTAGGTAATGCGATTTTGAATTTTTCAAATTGCACCTAAACGATTTCGGGTGTGGTTTGAACTTCAAACGACACCATGCTCACCCCTAAATAAAACTGTCCGACAAGACTTATTGTTATTTATATCAAAATCTCAATTCCCGAGGAGATATTATGTAATATAGAGTTTTTTTTTAAAAAAAAATTGAGAATCCTTCTAACTAGAAAAGAATGAGAAAAGGAATAAAAAGGAGAATAAATTTAAACTTCTGAGTAAGTAATGGCTCCGGGTGCCGGCGATCACACGTTTTTAAATTCTCCGTTGACGAAGAAAACAAGAAAGAAAACTACACAAAAACTGAAAAAATCCAAAACCCGGAACTTTCTTGCTATACACTGTACGGAGTCAAATTCGATGAGCCAACGGACAAGAAATAATTTTAAATTCTTTCTGCTTACACTTAAAAAAAATACCCACTTGAAGATTTATATAATTAATGGAAGATTCCGAGCCATCACCATATTCAAATTAAGCCAACATTAATCAATATCTTTTACCCATTCAATTCTTTTATTACAAAGAAATAAGACCCACATCTAGACCCATTTCTCTTCCTGTTATCAATCCCCAACAGTTTATTTTTCCTTTCTCAATCAGCTGGCTCAACTGGGTACTTGTTTTTGGGGCATATAGAGCTTTCTTTGCCTAATTTTGTGGTATTCTTTGATCTTCTAAGCTCTACCCAAGATTCATTTGGTGGCAAAGCTTTTGCTGAAAGTCAACAAACGGGTAATTGTCAGAATTTGATTTTGAGTTCATATATATAAATTCTTGATCATATAGTTTGATACATCAGTTAATCAGTATAGTTCATAAAGATTTCAGACTTAAAGAGGAGCTAGCACTTATCAGATGGCCGAGCCTGTATTCACACATTCACAGTCTGATGCCTCACAGCATGGTCAGGGTGTACAAATTTTGCCATTTAAGACCTCTAAAGGGTCTTTAAAGGTTTTGTTGTTACATGGGAATTTAGATATTTGGGTGAAAGAAGCTAAGAACCTCCCAAACATGGACTTGTTTCATAAGAAGTTAGGAGACATTTTTGGGATGTTGCCAGGAAGTGTAAGTGGAAAAATTGAAGGGAATGTGTCTCATAAGATAACAAGTGATCCCTATGTCACAATTTCTGTAGCTAATGCTGTAATTGGTAGGACTTTTGTGATTAGTAACAGTGAGAACCCCGTTTGGATGCAGCATTTTTATGTTCCTGTTGCGCATCATGCTGCAGAAGTGCAGTTTGCAGTTAAAGATAGTGATGTTGTGGGCTCTCAAATTATGGGAGCTGTTGGGATCCCTGTGGAACAAATATATTCTGGCACTGTACTTGAGGGGACTTTCCCAATTCTTAATGCTGGCGGGAAGGCATGTAAACCTGGGGCTGTGTTAACTATTTCAATTCAGTATACCCCTATGGAAAAAGTTCCCCTTTATCATGCTGGGGTGGGATCAGGTCCAGAATATCAAGGAGTTCCCGGTACTTATTTTCCTCTTCGGAAAGGTGGAAAGGTTACTCTTTATCAAGATGCACATGTCCCTGATGATTCCCTTCCAAATTTGAGTCTTGATCGTGGTATGCGGTATGTGCATGGAAGTTCCTGGCGTGATATTTTTAATGCCATAAGTCAGGCTCGTCGTCTTGTTTATATTACTGGGTGGTCAATTTACCACCTGGTTAGACTTGTTCGTGATAATGATAATGCAATCGATAGCACATTGGGAGGCATTCTTAAAACAAAGTCTCAGGAAGGTGTGAGAGTGCTGCTTCTTGTATGGGATGATCCTACTTCAAGGAGTATTTTGGGCTACAAGACGGTATGACCTGAGAATGTGATATCAATTTATATGCTGCACTTAAGTAGTTCAAAATGCTCAACTTGTACGTTAATTTATGCCGGTTAATTTTCATTATTGTGCATTATATATTCTCATCCCCATACACACCCAATGACACATTTTCTATGGAAACAAGTTGTTCCCAACTCAATCATATATATTTTATGATAAGTTACTGACTCATTCATTTACCATGTGTGTTTGGATATATTGACCATACCTGTTCCAGCATTTGAGAACTTTGCATTAAGGGTCCATTCATTATGAAATCCTTATAACTAGACTTGTATAAATCAACATCGATAGCCGAATCCAAATAAAATTTGTTATCACGGAGTGCAACAGGCAAGAAATGAAATCGAATCATTTCAAAAATATTGGTCAAGGGTTTATCCTTTCAGCTAACCATTGGAGGAAAATGACTAGTAGTATGGTAACATAGATTTGGTTTTCTAAGAAGGTAATTTATGCTACTTTACAGTCAATGACAACATTTCCCACTTTCTGTGTTATTAATTACAATTATTATACTTGATCTTTAAATGAATATATCCTATAATATTGTCCATACAAAAAGTAAAGTATCAAACTTTTGATTGCTAGGATGCTTGTTTCTCATTTAGGAGAAGACCATCAAGTTTAATTCCTTGGTACAGAACTCAATCAAAATTTTCATGTTTATAAAACATTGCGTTGCTTGAAAGAACAAGAAAAATGATTAGGTAAACTGACATTTGTTATTCTTAAGTCAATTGACGGTGCCATTGAGCTGTTATATTAAGTAAGATACTTATATGAATTTTGGGTGCAAGTATTAGCTTGATCATGTGATATGGCATCAGTACTCTGATTCTTAGTGATATTACTGTGTTGTTGTGCATACTTGAGTAATTTAGATCCTTTACATTTTGAACTCAAAAGAAATGGTTTACCAAACATGCTCCAGTTTTCAAAATGCTTATCCCAGTTTAATAAGACAATTTTGGCTGTCAACCCCTTCTGACACACTGGATTAAGAATGAGAGACTGTCGGTAATTGCATTTTCATTATTTATCATGTCATATTGTGTGGCATTTCTTTCATGATATTTTCCTTGTTTCATTAAGCTTAAGCTACCCATGTTCAGGAGCTTCGTTCCTTGAAATGCATCTCTGCATTAATTTTTTGGTTCTCTCACTCTTATTGAGGATTTAATGCTTTTGATACTATGTAGGAAGGGATTATGCAAACCCATGACGAGGAAACACGACGCTTCTTCAAGCGTTCTTCAGTGCAAGTGCTACTTTGCCCCCGATCTGCTGGAAAGGGGCATAGCTGGGCCAAGAAGCAGGTTGGATACATGTCACTAGTTGTCCTTGAGATTTTGTTTGATCAAGATAATGTTCATTTGCATAATTTTATTTATGCCTCTTTCTCTTCTGTTGTGATGTTAATAAGTCATGTTTGCCATTTGGAGGGAGATTCCAAGTTGTTTTGTTTTGTTTTGTTTATTTTTTTTAATGTATAACCAATATTGAAGTTTTACTGGTTTATCTCTTTCAAATGTAAAATATATGTGAAGTAAATGTTTGAAAGGAATAGTAAGAAGAAGAAAAATCTGCAGATTGGATTACTGAGCATTTATTAAGCTTGAATGTATATCTAGATGCATACCTTGTTGCACTTCTGTTGGGACTTTAGCTAGCATAAATTAGAAGCTATACTTCATTCATAACAAATGTTCAAGATGAATTTGAACCAATGTGTGTGTTTTATTTGTGTATATATAGTTTATTTGAAGATAATCTCAGAAGTTGATTATATACAGCTATTACACAATTGAACATTTGCACAGTTATGCACACCTCAAGTCTGGCTTGATGCTTTATTAGATGCATGAATCTTAATTTGCAAACTTGGGTTATTTGTAATGTTGATACTCGAGTATAGAATTGTTGACGCTATATAAATTAAGATAATTTAAGAGAACATTATTTCAGTGCTATAAGTGAAAAGCAATGTAAATGCATTAGTTGTTGATTTGCAAGTAGTCGTTGTCAGGTGAAATTAAAGCTTTGTTTTTCATTTTTCAAGCCTGAAATTGTGGGATCAAGTTAGAGTGTAACCACTTCCTCTGAACAAATTGGGCAGGTGTTTGAGTATACTCTACACAATCCATTATTTTCTTGATCCAGATGAAGCATTGGGCTTATCTGCATTTGACATGAAAAGAAATCAATTATATAATTTAATTAAATAAAAAGAACTATAATAATAATCGTCATCTTTATGCACTTGATTAACTTCCCCTAAAATTGTGTTTCTTAAATATGTTCTCTAAATTAATTCAGTATTTGCAATGCACCTCCTCAATTCTTGTTTGGTTTATAGGAAGTTGAAACAATCTACACCCATCATCAAAAAACTGTCATCGTTGATGCTGATGCGGGACAATACAAGAGAAAGATCATAGCATTTGTTGGAGGTCTTGATTTATGCATGGGGAGATATGATACTCCACAACATCATATTTTTAGAACATTGCAAACTGTGCATAAGGATGACTATCACAATCCAAATTATACGGTAATCATAATTATTGTCTGTTGCTTTTAGAATTTTTTATTTTCAGAATCACATCTGCTGCTGGTTTAAGCCACATATTATTTGGATGTCTTACGATGGCCTTTTTTTTAATTACAAGTTCACTTGCTAGGCTTCATGTCTATTTATATGATTCTGATAGTTTACTGTGACAAAATGGTGGTATATTTTCTTCCTTTCTAAAGACGTTTTTTGGCCCCTTCCTGGCCCGGAAGTTCGCTTCTGACGACAAGCTTCTACTGCTAACGCTTGGACATGTTACCACTTAGCCAGCGTGTCTAGTATATAAGGGAGGCTTATACACAAGTTCTTTTGTGATTTGGCATGTATAATGGATTTTCTGCAGGAGATGAAATGCTGAAATTTAGGTTTTAGGACCACCGGGGGTGACAGGGGAAACCATAGGTGTGAAATTTGCTCTTATATTTATTTATAAGAACTACTCCCTCCAATTCAAAATTAGAGATACATCTTTCTTTTTAGTCCGTTCCAAAATTAGAGATACATTTCTACTTTTACACAAAGTGACATGAAGTTTGTAACATGTCATTACTTATATTATAGGTAGATTGAATAGTACCATGCCACTAACACATTCTATCTAAATGTTAGGGATATGTTTGGAAAAGTTAAGTTTTCCTTAAAAGTCGTCGTTTTAGAAATGTTTTAGGGATATGTTAGGAGATGTTGGAAGTCATCATAATAACTAATATACTATGCAAAAAAAAAGGATGGATTATGGTAATACGATTTTGGTTTGGCATAGCTTCCTCTTCCTTCTCGTCTTAGTTATGGCTTCTGGTTCCATAAGTATTCTTCTTCTATGCCACATCTTTACCCACATCAGATGACACTGATAACGGTTTGAGGTTTTTAGACTCTTTCCCTTTAGCATTGATGGACAAAAATATAAATGTTTAATTTTCTCTCAATTGACTTGGTCTTATTTTGGTCAAAAATCTGAAAGTTCAATAATAATCTAGAAGACTGTTGAATAGATTATCACCGTTTAAAAATTTATCTTAGGCATTTTTGAATTTTTAATAAGATTAATTTATAAGTAAGATAGTAAGAAATTAGTAAGTACAAAGATAGTAAAATTCAATCACACACTCCTCTCCAGATGTACTCCCAGAGATTTACTCCTTCGGTTAAACTTACTTACACAACAACTCTGTATGCTCCCAACTCCTTTCTCAAGCTTAGTCGTACATTGAGTTCAAACTCCTCTCCGGGACTTGAGATCCTATTAGTACCCGACTAATAAATACATCCTTCAGATAGGCGGAGAAACCTTTATAAAGTTTTAAATATAAACTTACAACTATCCCTAACAAAAGTTTGATAAAAATATCTCTAAGGCAAGCAAATAAAGAAGCTAAAAGCTCAAATAACTTCTCAAGATGTTTTTTATAATTAAAGAGATATTTGAAATGCTTTTATTTGAGTGAAATGCTTTTGTTTAAGCAGATATATAAATTAATGCAAATTTATAAAGACTCTATTTTTCTTTATAAATAAAGAGTGTGATCTATGTTAAACAGATTAGAAATTTTTTTCTTATTCTTTATATAAATAAAGAATGTGTTTCTATGTTAAACAAATACGACTTTGAGTTCGGATATAAAAGTTGAAATAACTTTTATATAATGCAATAAGTATTTTATGAATGAATAAGTTTGTGTGCAAAATACTTGTGATGACAGTTATAAAGTATAACAATTTAATTAATTAAATAATACTTGATATATCAAATAAATTCGTTTCACTCAAAGATATATATATATATATATATATTTCTATATTTGATCTACGTTGTGAAAATTTGGCCACTTAGGATTTCAAAGACCGTCCAGATAATATTCTTTATTTAAGAAATATCTCTGAATATCGATATCTAAGTACTGACTAAATTGTGGTTTCACAATCTGATAATTATATAAATATTTGTAATATTTATATAAGTTATCTATATCAATTAAAGGACACTTAGGATTTTAAAGATTGTTTGGAAAATTTCAGAGAAAAACTTCCGCATTGATTCGGTATCTAAGTACTGACTTTTTATATGATATTGATAGATGAAATATATATATATATATATATATATATATATATATATATAGAGAGAGAGAGAGAGAGACAATTTATATTTGAATTTATATTTATATATATACAAGTATAATAATAAATCAATAATAAATCAATACTTTGACCAATTTTTTCTTCTGAGAATTAGAACTTTGTTTAGAAGAGAGTAAAAGCTTCTTGAGAGAATGTAGACAAGAAGAATAAGTTTTTCTTAGATTGTAAATTAGTAAATTGAAATGAATGAAAAGCCTCCTATTTATAGAATTTTGAAGTTAAGGGCATAAAGGTCATTTGGCATTTAGTTTTGAAAACAGAAGGCTCAGATTGCTTTGATTCAAAAAGGATGGCTCGGATAGATTTATGGATCACACGGATTTGCCAGCCATTTTCTAGCCCATGAAAAATGTTATCAATATTTTTCTAAAGACAACCATCATTTCAAGAGTTTTAGCCCAAGTAAAACTATCCAGCACATTTGGCTTAAGGCAAAACAAAAGCTTCCAGACATGCATGCACAGCTCATTCGGTAGACACAAGGTTTCAAGGCCTTGGCCTTTTCTCTCATCACATGGGCACACCCACTTGCACACACACACAGAGTTCACATATATACATATACATAGCACACATATATATGCATAGCATACATACTGTAGATACATATATACATGTACACAGACATACATGCATAATTTTATCTTTTATTTTTTTTGACTTTTTTGTGTGGAATTTTTCTTTTTGCTCAGAAAGGATTTAGTTTTGAAAATCGTTTTGAAAGGAAATAGGAATTCTCCTTGCCTTAAGAAGTGTTACTATATGAATCAATTTCTTTAACACTTGATATTAGATTATCAATGTCAGAAAATAAATTCAATAAGAGTTTGAAAAAATATTTTGGTCAAGATAAATGAGATAATTAAAATCATTTTAATATTCTACCCATTTGACCTATTTACTTAATTTTTTATCATCAAAATAAAACTAGAAAATTTGGAGACCTATCAGAATCTTGTTTCTTCTTTGTCATTTCCTGTTTCTGAGTTTTATGCGAACAGGGTCCTGCTGTTGGCTGTCCAAGAGAACCATGGCATGATTTGCATAGTCAAATTGATGGTCCAGCAGCATATGATATACTCACCAACTTTGAGGAACGATGGTTACGGGCTTCAAAGCCTCATGGGATTCAGAAAATGAGAAAATCACATGATGATGCATTACTGAGGATTGAAAGAATTACTGACATATTGGGAATTACAGATACCCCTTGCCTGAGTGAAGATGATTCTGAGTGTTGGCATGCTCAGGTTATTAGTCTATTCACTGTAGTTGGCTCAGAAATTTTATTTATTATTTAAAGCTTCAGTTTTCTTAACACAATCAAAATATGATAGGTTTTCCGTTCAATAGACTCCAACTCTGTTAAAGGTTTTCCCAAAGACCCAAAAGACGCTACGAAAAGGGTGAGGCTGCTTTTATCTTTTAGTTTCCCTCTTTTGTGATTTTAAGAATTTCGCTGATATTATCATTCATTGTAACAGAACCTGGTATGCGGAAAGAATGTGCTGATAGACATGAGTATACATACAGCATATGTAAAAGCTATTCGTGCTGCACAACATTTCATATATATTGAGAACCAATATTTCCTTGGGTCATCGTACAATTGGACTAATTACAAAAACTTAGGTGAGGAACTCTAACTTGTTAGATATATGGAAGAATTGGCATATGTTATTGTAGTATAATTTTTTAACTTGTTAATGTGAATGGCGCCTGTGGTAAGGCATTCAAAGTCATTGTCATGACTCTATTTTTTATGGCGACTGTTACAAAATTGATGTATATAAATATTTTGCTTTTTCTGCAGGTGCAAACAACTTAATACCAATGGAAATTGCTCTCAAAATTGCTAATAAAATCAGATCAAATGAGAGATTTTGTGCATATATTGTAATCCCTATGTGGCCAGAGGGTGTCCCTACAAGTACTCCTACCCAACGGATTCTTTTTTGGCAGGTACAGTTATCATAATGAATAATTTTTTAACATATGTTTTTTGGGGAAAACAATTTTGAGGTTAAATAAGTATGAAAAGTATCTTAAAAGGTGAAATTAAAATTTCAAGTTGACCTCTAGTAAATGTAGATCTCATGTAAAATCTATTATATTAACCTTACAAATAATGACTTAGGTAGCATTTAGCTAGATTTTGAAAACAATGAAACCATTGTGTATTATAAAACTTGTTTTTCCATCTTGGGGAATTGAAAGTCATCCCAAGGAATACTATACTGAATTTTTTTTTCCATTGATGTGGTGGCCACTCCCTCTAAATATACTGTTTGTGTTACTGGAAAGAGATATGTACTTTGTTATACAAATAAAATGTATAGTGCGGTGGAGAATTGATGAATATACTGTTCCGTAGACTTATTTTGGCAAGTAAGGTTTTTTAACTTGTTATAACTGTTAAAGTTTATGGAAGTCAAGTTCCTTGCGTAATCATAGTGTGACATGTTAAGTGAAATATTGATCATTATTTCTTATGAGGTTCTTTAATAAACCCTCATCAAGGCACTAAAGATGGTTTCATAAACCTTGTAAGTAGTAGGAATATGGGAAGTTCTTTTATGAAAGTTTATTATTGCGTCTAATGAACCTGTTGAACATCTTAATTTTTGCAGCATAATACAATGCAAATGATGTATGAAATAATATACAAGGCCTTGGAAGAGGCAGGGCTTGAGAAAACTTATGAGCCTCAAGACTATTTGAATTTCTTCTGCCTTGGAAATCGGGAGGCTCAAGACAGCAATGGCATTCCCGAAGCCAAAAGTTCAAACGCCACATGTACTCCCCAAGTAAATCTCTTTTACCACTTTGACCCTCGTGCAAACTCCCTCTCCTAATTATGCCTCTCGATGTTCTCCTAGTTTTCATCCTTGCTTTTTTTGGTATTCACGTGTTTACTTGGTACTCAGGTACTCAGTAGGAAAAGTCGGAGATTTATGATCTATGTACATTCGAAAGGAATGATAGTGGATGATGAGTACGTGATATTGGGATCTGCAAACATCAACCAACGTTCCTTGGAAGGTACCAGAGACACTGAGATTGCAATGGGCGCATATCAGCCTCATCATACTTGTGCAAGCAAACGTTCTAGTCCGCGTGGACAGGTATCTTTTGGCAGAATAGCAATGCATTTTCCTTGTTAAACTATCTAATCTAACAATGATAATCGGTTTTATCATGATCAGATAAATCAAATGCATCATATTTATCAATGCATATTCAAATTAGAAGTTTGTATACATGTATATATATATGTGACTAAATGTTGTATGCATCCACTTGTAGATATACGGATATAGAATGTCACTATGGGCAGAACACATCGGGGCACTCGAGGAATGCTTTGAGCAACCACATAGTGTGGATTGTGTGAGACGAGTAAGATTTCTTAGTGAGCTCAACTGGAAACAATTTGCAGCCGAGGAAGTAAGTGAAATGAATGGTCACCTCCTCAAGTACCCAGTGGAAGTTGATAGAAAAGGGAAGGTGAAGTCTCTTCCTGGCTGCGCTACATTCCCAGACATGGGCGGGAATATCGTGGGAACATTTGTTGGAATTCAAGAAAATCTCACCATCTAAACAACCAGATTTTGCACAATTTAACCTCAGGATTGATTAGACCTATGATACAAGATTAAGCAAGCTGTGGTCAGTTGATTTTGCTGTCATTTATTAGTACAAGTTGATATGGGTTTCTGTTTTCTGCTTTTTAATACTTTTGGCTGGTCCTTATTTGTATTTTAGTTCTTGAAGGTAATTTGTATTTGTTGGTTTAAAAACTTTACTAGGACCCTAGCTAGCTTATCTAGATTCTGCTTCAAAGTCAAAACAAGACAGAGTCCAATCTCTCTTCAAAGCAGAAGAATTTTAAAAGATGATTCATGTGTTGTTGGCTGTTATTGCAAATTTTACTGATATGAAAGAAAATTTGAATACTTGTGTTGAAAAATGGCAAAATTAATAAGCTCCAAAATGTTATTTTCACAACACCAAAGGATTGTCGTAATTTTTCTTAAGTTTAACTCTGGATTCTCCCTGGAAAAGTTATGACATGCACGTCCATTTATGGAAAAGCGGACTACTGTATTGGATCAATCAACCACAATACTTTTTCTTCTTTTTTTTTAAATATATTAATTAGTATAGTTCTAAATATTATACTTATAACAGCTTTTTCAATTAATTTATAATATTGGATAGTATAATTATTTCAAAAATAAAATTAATTTAATGTTTTTTCATCATTAAATGAATATGTGATTTTTTTTTTTTTATCAAAAGAAGATTGATTTCACTATCTTGAACTATTTATTACTCGCACTTTATTGTTACCGATTATTTTTACTTTATTTTGATTAATTTTGTAAATAATACATTTTTTGGTGAAACGGAAGGAATAAATTATTAGTTTAGCATTATTGACATTATAATGATATTATAATCATAAATTTGAGAGAATTATGTTATTTTATACTATCAATAAATGAAATATTTTTTTGTGGAATGAAATTTTTTGAAAAATGAAACTTTTTGTGGAACATATATCATTTAAGAAGAAAAGGGTTAAATATTTTTTCAGTCACTGTACTATATGTGAATTTTTTTTTCTTACAGTCAACTCACTGTACTTGATTTTTTTAACAAAAAGTTAAAAAACCGTTACAAGCTTTGACTTTTATGTCCGAATTTGAAAATATTTTTAATTTTATAATGTTTATAATTTATATTATACTTTAAAATATTTTTTTTATTTTCTTTATAAATTTTTTTCTACAAATTCACATAATCACTACCACGCCCACTTTTCAGAATTTTATAGCAGAACATCGATGATTGCATGTCTTTGTTAAGATTAAAAGTCAAAACTTATAACGGTTTTTTTAACTTTTTATTAAAAAAATTAAGTACATTAAATTGACTGTAAAAAAAAAAATTCAATTATGTATCGGTAAGTTAACATATAGTAGACTGACGGACCGAAAAAACATTTAACCCATGTAATTAACCCATTTTCTAACATATGTGTTCAAATCAAATACGTGAATATACTGTATACACGACCAACGCATCACTGTCCACAAACACAAACAAAACAATCAAACAGTAGCATTAGCTAACCCAATATATAGCCCAAATACCAGGCTACAAAATTAGTTCCCCAGTCCCCAGATCCAATCTCAGCTTTTTCTATACAAATTATACATACATATATACATAATCTTCATCACCCTTTAACCATTTCCTCTCTTTTTCTATACTTCAATTGTTATTATGGGTTTTCCGGCCAACGGTTCCTCAGACAGTAAGCCATTTAAATTCTTGATCTATGGCCGGACCGGCTGGATTGGTGGGCTTTTGGGTAAGATTTGCGAAGCTCAGGGCATCGACTATTCCTACGGCTGCGGCCGCCTCGAGAACCGGACCTCCATCGAGGGTGACATCGCCGCCGTCAAACCCACTCACGTTTTCAACGCCGCCGGCGTTACTGGCCGACCAAATGTTGACTGGTGCGAATCCCATAAGGTTGAGACCATCCGTACCAATGTTGTCGGTACCCTGACCCTCGCCGACGTTTGCAGAGAGAAGGGAATGATTGTCATCAATTATGCAACTGGGTGTATTTTCGAGTATGATGCGGCGCATCCTCTCGGGTCGGGCATCGGGTTCAAGGAGGAGGACACACCCAATTTTATCGGATCCTATTACTCCAAGACCAAGGCTATGGTATGTTTGTGTTCATTTTCAATAACATGAATCACATTTCATGTGTGCTTTTTTGTGAATTTTGACTTTTGTTTTTTTTGGAAATGTGCTACTACTTTAATTATCTATTATATTTGTTCTTGTATTCAAATTTAGTGATCAAGTAAAAGTTATGTCTTTAGTTAATTTAGCTCAATTATTGTAGTGATTTCAATAATTTATGTTTTCTTTTGTTGATTTCACATGATAGTCTTGTTGCGAACATAATGCTTAGATCTGGAAATTTGGTTGTTGATTTATTCATGTTATGATTTTTTTAATTGCTACTGTGTGTCTTTGTAGTGGATTTTTATGTGTATATAATTTTGTGTTTGTAAAAGATGGAGGATAGAGTTTGATTGTGCTTGAATTTTGTGGGTTTTAGCTGGTTTGCTTGCTTTTAAGTATATAGATGAATCTGAGATTGTAGTTTTGTAAAATTAGATACGATGAATTTGAAATGGAAAGTGTAGGTTGAACTTGATATGTAATTAAGATTGTCAAAGGAGCTGAGATTAAGATTTGTTTGATAAGAAACCCACATCTGAGACAGCTTTAGCTTAACTTGAGTTTTGGCATGAGGTCAAGTGACCTGAACTTGAGCATGGATGTTTACAGTCCTGTGATGTGCCTTGAGTTATAAATTATTTAGCAACCTCTCATGTTCATCCACAACCAGATGGACGCCCATAAAAAGATTTTACTTTGGATAAAAATATTATTGTCCAATTAACATTGGTAAATGACTGCTGAAAGTTTTGATAATATTGTTATAAACACAGTTTCTCGTTGTATGTTTATGAAATGTTAGCTATACTAATGTAGTGCGCATAATTTTGGAGGGAAAGTTTGAACTAATATTATTAGTTCTGATCATGATTCATTTTTCCTGATTTGTGAAAGGTGGAAGATTTGCTTAAGAACTACGAGAATGTATGCACTCTACGTGTCAGGATGCCAATCTCATCTGATTTGTCCAACCCCCGCAACTTCATCACAAAGATCACTCGATACGAGAAGGTGGTCAACATACCAAACTCGATGACAATCTTGGATGAACTCCTCCCCATTTCAATTGAGATGGCAAAGAGAAACCTCACTGGAATATGGAACTTCACAAACCCTGGAGTTGTCAGCCACAATGAGATTTTAGAGATGTATAGGGATTACGTTGACCCAAACTTTACATGGAAGAATTTTAACCTCGAAGAGCAGGCAAAAGTGATCATTGCTCCAAGGAGCAACAATGAGCTTGATGCCAGCAAACTGAAGCAGGAATTTCCGGAACTCTTGTCCATTAAGGAGTCTCTCATACAAAATGTGTTCAAGCCAAATAAGAAGACCCCTGCGGCTTGAGACTTGGAGATTTACATTTTTGTTTTCTGTTATTATTTATTCTAGTTCGTGGGGGTTGAACTTGGTTTCTTCTTCCCAATTGACATTCATTATTGCGCTATAGTGTATTTGAATGTTTGTATCCATAATATGTGGTTATCAATAAAAATAAGTTGAAGTGATGTATGAATTCCAAGATTGTTTAGCCTTTGTTTTTTTGTTTATGGGTTGCTGCAATTTGAGTATATATATCTGGCAGAAAGGATATTTCCGAATGGTTTTGGGCCTTTAGTTTGTAAGGAAACTTGGCTATTAGTGTCTTGAAAGTTGTTATGGGTCTCTCTCACACACAAAATGTTAGAAAAAAAAGGGAATATCAGGAAGAAAAATAATCAGCTGACCAGGAAACGGCTGCTACCGGTGCAAAACTAGTTCTGAGTTTCTGGATTATCAGTTTAAATCTTCACAAATTTGTGGGTGCACTGTGCTAACATGTTGCACGCACACTCATGTGAATTATTCAAATACCCAGGCCTATCTCATTCTATAGCCAACTCATTTATAGTTTCTATTTCAATGTGGGATTGAAGTTCTCACATTTAAGAGCACTTTCCTTTCCATATTCTCGGATGGCTCAAAAAAAACAAACATAATAAGATTTCTAAATTATATTTAGTGAACCATTTTAATGCACACAAACATACATAGAAGCAAGCATTACTTTGTGGTTTTATTTCGCTTAATAAGCTTTAGAGTTGACAAATTACCTATGTCAGACACTTGTTGCCTGTGACTTTATAATAAGATTTCTAAATTATATTTATAGAACCATTTTAATGCACACAAATTAACATACATAGAAGCAAGCATTACTTTGTAGTTTTATTTCGCTTAATACGCTTTAGAGTTGACAAATTACCTATTTCAGACACTTGTTGCCTGGGACTTTGGTCCCATCCAAGTATCACAAAGTAAAAAACATGGAATTCTCTAACTAATGGAGGAAGTAATAGGTTTACATTTCTTCCATCCCGTTAGTCTTTGATCTGATTTATTTGTGTCCAAAAGCAGCTTTCTTCTGATATATTGAAGAGACTTCAAAAGTTGTCTTCTTTGCAGGCATGGAGAAGCTCTGCTGGTCTGTTTCAAGATTGTAAGGAGCACCAGGAGATAGTTATACACCACAAGTGGAGTTCTCACAAAATGAACTCCATCACTCCACGTAATAGCACCTGACATGATTGGCTGCTGCGAAATCTTCGGCCCCGTGACCTTCACCGTGAAAGATTTTGTCTCTCCAACTGCAGCGAATGACAGGAAAGAAGGTTCCACGTTAATGCCGATGCTACCAGGTGAATACCAACTAGCTGAGTAAGTTGAGTTTGGCGCGCCAACATTGGTCACTGTCCTAGTAAATACACCCATGACCTGCTCGCCATCTTCAACGTATAGTGAGAATGAGGGGTAATTGAGATCCCAGGCTCGTCCCGGTGCTATGCCATTACAGACACTATCATCCCCAGTGACAAGTCTAAGGGTGGATGTGTTGTAGCCTTGTTTGCAGAGGAAATTTATGTAATCTGTCTCGGATGCATCAAAGACAAGCCCCGGGTTCACTGCAGCAAGTGGGTTAATATGTCCAGATCCATAAGCGAATTCCAGGTCTTCATGCTTCCTTGGGTCCATTATAGTAGCTGATCATAGAGAAATAGCAATATTAGACATTCAGACTCAAGTTTTTTGAGCAGGGTATTTGCAAATGAGTATTAGTTATTCGTTCTCACCCGTTGTCATGAGGGCAGATTTAATAGCAGCAGGAGACCAATTTGGGTGGGCAGCCTTCACATGAGCTGCAGCGCCACTGACATGTGGGCAAGACATCGATGTGCCAGAGATTATGTTGTAGTTAACACTCCTGGTATCCCCGTAGTAGATTGAGGGAGGTGACACCGGAGACCAGGCAGCAAGAATGTCCACACCAGGAGCGGTGAGATCAGGCTGTGCAAGACACGAAACATAGTTAGAATCGATAGTGACAAGTAAATAAAGCATTCGGTTTAAACCAAAAAATCATTCATCACCTTCAGAATGTCCGGGCTTATTGGGTTGGGTCCTCTAGAAGAAAAGGAAACAACAATAGGGGCCATGATATCCTTTGGAGTCTCCGAAACCAGAATAGTCGCTATTGGGTTGCTGAAAGGTTTGGTTTATCTCAGTTAAAATGATAATATGAACTGCTTTGATGCTATCTTACTAACTGCAGGAAACGGATCGAGAAAATACTTACTCTGATGTTCTGATGTAATCCAGAACTTTGAGACCATCTTCTGTGCTGATTACAGTTGCTGGTAATGGGTAGTTGAAGGACAAATCAGTGATAGATGAATCAGCCATTATAGTACCTACACCATTGGCTAATAGAATGCCAGAGCCATCCCAAAGGGTTTCACAAAAGACGATCT